>CM060941.1:616213872-617453872 GCA_030765085.1 Allium cepa
TTGGGGTAACCTTAATGCAAGTATACTTACGGTTTATTTTCAAGTAAATTTAGACTTTCTTTCCAGTTTATTTTCTCTTAGCTATTTTATTTCATTTATTTGAAATTATTTACTGTTATTTATTGTTGTCCCAATTATTTAAAGTTATTTACAGCATTTACATTTCATTTACATCTATTCTACGATTGGGATTTAGCTTGAAAATGTTAATTTCTTTTTAATTCCTTTTTATGCGAATAAAGTAATAAATAGAAGAGGATAATTCTCTAATATGAACTAAAATATAAGAACACTAATTTTATAGAATATTTGATGTAAATAAGGAGAACTGTAACAAAAAGAATGTAGACTGAAATAGGTAAATTTGACATTTGCAAGCAAGTTTATAACTAGTAGTTATAACTAAAAAGTCAAGATAAAAAAGGAATTATAAGTAGGTTACAATTAAATAGAAAGAACAGAAAAGGCTTATTTTAGGACTTAGAGTTAAGTTAATAAGCAAATAGAGTAGAATTAACAGAAGCGGCTTATTTTAAAGACTTATATTAAGTTAATAAGCAAGCAGAGCAGAAATAATAGAAGAGGCTTATTTTAAAACTTTACACTAAGTCAATAGGTAAAGATAGAAGTAGGACCTATACCGGCAGCATTCCCCTTCAGTTAGGAACTGATGATCGCACAATTGATTAGGTGGGGCCGGGACACACTTATGCTGAAGTAATGGTAAATAAGAGGTCAATAGATAGAAGCTCAAATCAGGGGATTTAGGCAAGAGGCGCAACAAGATTTTGTTTGTTAGAAACCATACTGACAGCATTTCCCTTATCAGACTAGGACTGATGGTCTCACAATAGATCAGATGAGGATGGACATGCTTATGCTGAAGTAATGGTAAATAAGAGGTCAAAAGGTGGAGCAACAGCCAGTGCGAGTCGACGGTGGCTGAGCATGTGGCCTTGCTGCAGGGATATAAGTCGATATTGAGTTCCAATAAGAGGTTAAAAGGTGGAGCAACAAATAGTGCAAGCCGATGGTGGAGGAGTGTGTGGCCTCAGTGCAGGGATATAAGTCGCTATTGAGTTCCAAAGCGCTAAACATGTGTCTTTTGCTGTGGGACCCATAGGATGGGACTAGCTCACAGTGGCACAATAGAGAAAGAAGGACGATCAAAGGTAGAATTATGAATTTAGCCTAATGAAAGCAGGACTAGGATTTCAGCCAAATCACAGCAATATAAGAAAAATGCAAACAATCGAAATAATCAGAACTGTCTAAGTAAAGCAAACAGTTAAATAATATTTTATTACATCTTTATCTTTTCCTTTATTTTCTTTTATAATAGAACTGTTGCTAAGTCTATTATCTTTGTCTTGCTTAAAAATACTAGTAGTTACTTCCACTCACCAGACTTATAGTCTGACCCACTCCTCTATTTCCACCTTTTCCCCCAAAGGCCAGTAGAGGCAGGGATAGTAGACTAGGATCTCTTGGAAATCCTTTTGCAGAGCTTTCTCATTCTTCATGTATTCTTCCACTTTTCAGTTTTCTTTCCATTTGAGTTTGGATGTACTGGCACTTTGTGAGAGGGATGATTTTTACTATTTATGTACTCTGATAATGTGACTGAGATGGTATTCTTCATGAGACATATGTATTCAGTTTTTAAGACATATTATGTATTTGGTATTATGACTCTATTTTATGAAGTTTGATTTTGAATAATGGGATTGCTATTTAAATGTTTCCGTTGTTTTATTTATTTTGTCTTGTGAATCTTAGTCTCTGTAAAGTTTTTAGTTATACCTATAATGCACCATATCCTTTAGTGTGTCCTTTTGGGTATACTGAGGGGTGTGGGGTGTTTCAAATTTGGTCTGTGGTTAATATCAATTATTAAAATATTAACGTTCATGCATCACTAAGCTGACAGTGTGACATTTTTGCCAAATTTATTGCTTACTTATTTTCGTCAAAATCTAATTTTACTTTGTTAAGCATTACCCGATTGTGACTATTATTTACACTAATTCTCTTCATTAAAACTATATCATTTTGGACTTTGTTATGGTAAAAATTCCAGTATCATCCATGTTCAACTATATATCTAAACACAAAGCCCTTAGCTCAATAATAACAATTATTATCGACTGCACTACTCTGCCCAAAGATTTTGACTTTGAGTTGACCTGAGTTGACCATGATACTAACCTCATATAACCGAGGATACCAATCATATCTTCCATAGTGTTTTACTTCAATACTTCTACTCGGCCGAACTTAGTTATTAGATGGACATTGTGCCAAGATTTAACTATAATCAAAGCCGAGCTTTCATATTGAAGAACAACGCTATTCTTAAGTCAAGAGAACTGTGTAAATTAGTCACATCAATATTTTCCATTTGATCTAAGTTATATTAACGAACAGAAAAATTATTGAGTGAGTCATTCCATAATTATCCAATAACTATCAATACGTAATCCTTTGGTGCCCCCAGCAGCATTAGTAATACACTGCCCAACGTTCGGAGGATCTTACATACCCTAGTCTCAATAGATTCGTAAATATCAAGTCTCGATGTATCTTGACTAGGAGCATTTAAAATGATGTGTCTATTATATTGTGATGCAATACTTATAATTACAGCTATTTGTAATTACTATCACAAACACACCATTTATGAATTTTCTATTAAATATATTTTAATTAATATTTAATTATTTATAACATGTTATAAGAAATATATAATAGAAACAAAAACACCTTTATTAATAACAAGAATTGATTACAGTGTTAGTTAATTAAAATAGATTATAGAAATGCCTCTAGGGCATGCCCCTAACTCTATCAATTGAGTCATGCAAGCGCCTAATTATACAACCACTAAATACATTCGTAACTTGATCATTTACGAGTTTACTTACCCGAGACCATGTACTGTCTTCAATAAGTTTCCAACTCTAAAAGCAATACAAGAATATAGACATTTGATCCATATGTGATCAATATAAATGTGATATGGTGAACGGTCAAAATTCGTAATGTACGTGTGACGACCCAGAATTTTGAGCAACATCAATTTAATAATCAATTGTCAATAATTAAATTGATTTGATCATTTTATATTATAATTGACAAGTTAAAATTATTTTAAGGGCTGATAATAATAATTTGTTAACATCTATCAACATTTTTCTTAACAATATATAATAGGTAGGTTTAATTCTTTTGAAAATTTATAGTATTTTAATTTGGAAATATTTATTTTGGCAATTTAAAATTGATAAGATTTATTTTCCAAAGGCTAATCAATATATTTTCTATTTATGATATATATATTGATATATCTTGAAAATCGGAAGTTTTAAAATAATAAAAACTTTATATTCAAACTGTAATATATATATATATATTATGATTTGGTTTGTGTTTTAAAATTCAACACAGTAATTATCAAAACTAATGATTAAAAATGTTTTTTTATTTGAAATGTGTATATGTATTTGTGTATATATATTAGAAATGGGAAAATTGTATTGATAAGTATTTTCAAAAACTTTATTTTATATATATATAATTTGTAATTTGAAATGTTAATTTGATTTAATGTTTTTGAAAATAATGTTTGAGATTTAAATTTTAACAAAAAAGTTAATATTCTTATTTAACTTATATATATTTTAAACCTGAGTTTTGGTTAAGATCTAAATTTAAAGTTCAATTGTTTTAATATTCTTTCATTTTATAATTCTAACATAAGATATGTTTGTTTATAAATTTTACATAAAGAATTGAAATAAATTTCTTAAGCTTATAAACATATGTTATATAAAGTAAATCAAGAATACAAGTTGTTTATATTCACATGCATATTTATTAAAAGATAAGTACATAATATTACATAATTACTTGCATATAACTTAAAAAAATTATAAAATAAGAAAATAACATTTAAATAAATTAATTAAACATTACATAACACTTGTTAACTTATTAATATTTGATTATAAGACTTGTAAACATTATAGGATGTTTAAAGACAAATGTAAATCATATACATATATGTAAGATCCTTAAAACATTAAAACGAAAAATGTCATTCTTTTAATAAAATAAAATTTAAAATGTAAGTTGTAAAATTAAAAGAAGAAGATACCTGGGTTTTTTAAAAATCAGTGGAAGATGTTCAAGTTCAATCAACAGCAGGATGTAAAAACAACATCAATGCAATCTGAAATCAAACAACTCAAAGATTAAATCAACATGCAACTGAAATTAATCAAGCAATTCAACATGCAGTGAAACTTCAAGCCTAAAAACAGTTTCTGTCTTTTGAAAATTTTAGGTGAGTAAATAATATTTTAAAAGCAGTTTTAACCCTGGATTTTCTTGTTTTGTGGATGCATATCATGATTGTTCTCTGTGATACTTGAATTTAAATTGGTTGCATGCTTGAACATAAAAAAAACTCAAAACACCAGAGAATCAGAGGAAGAGTTTCAGTTATAATTTTCAAACCTGTTTCCAGAAGTGTCTCTGTTCTTTAACCTGTGAGTAACTATTTTTTCTTTAAATTTAAAGGATGAAGTTGTTATAAATGAATATGGTTGTATCTACCTCTATATGAATGCTTTGTGGAAATGATAGCATCCGTGAATATCAACTAGAAATTTTAACTTGTGAATATGATTGAAGTGCTGTATCTATAACTGTTCTTCCTCTCTGATTATTTTATTGGGTTCAAACAAAAAAAAATCCATTTCCTTGTTTCTAATCAATATCAGGTTTTGGTTTCAAAATAAAATAGATGTGTTTTAGTATGAGTTATAATCTAAAAATGGTTTTGTGAAGTATAAATGCATATGATGTGGAAAATCAAAATTTTACAGTAAAAAACTTTAATTTCTGGAAATTTCGAACTTCACGAAATATTGATTCAAGTATATAACTTGATTCCTTACCTGAAGCGATGATTTTTAAAGTAGGTTTGATGATTTTGAGAGGCGGGATTTGAGGGCAGTTCGAAGATGATCGGAATGGGTAGTTTGATCATATTCCGACGTTGTAGTGAACTAGGGAGGTCGAGTTGTTTTGTGGAGATAGAGGGGCCTATGGTGGTCCCAGGAAATTATCGTAATGGTCGACTGGTGGCCATGGTGGCGGCGGGAGGCATTCGAATTTTGGTGACCTAGTTTTAGCGTGGTGTGGAACCAAGGTGATTTCATCACCACGAGACGATCGAGTGTAGCGGGCTTTGGGGTGATGGAAGCAGGGTTGATGACGAGGCCATGGCCGGAGGTGATGGCTCTCAGGGTGGTCGGAGCGTCGAGTGAGAATCAGTGACAATGGTGTTGCTGGTGAGGTTGCTTCAGGCAGTTGGGGGTTCATTGCTCATATTTCGATTCTCGTTCGAATTTGGTTTTCTGGGTTGCTATTGTTGATGTCGAAGTTGAAGTCGACTTGTTGGAGGCCGGCGTGGAGTTCGCCAGCGATCGGCACGGTCGTGCACGTAAACGTGCACGATTGTGGGTATCAGGTGATGTTGGTTTTGGATTGGAGAAGGAAGCGGTTCATGCTCGAGTTCTATCTCGGGTTTGTGATGAATTTTCTCGAAGCAGGTGAAAGGATTGGAAGAAGCATGGGATTTTTGACTTGATTTCTCGAGATCGGCTCGAGTTTGTTGAGTGGTTTTGTGTTCAGGGTTTTTTAAAATTTAAAATTTTTGTTTTTTAAAGATTTTGAAGCCAAAGAAACTTGATTTTGAAAATGATTAAAGTTTTAACCAAAGGTAAAACAAGTTTAATCATAAAACCAAATTTGTTTAAAGTTAAGTTTTTAAACAAGTTTTTATATATAAAATATGAAAGTTTTAAATAAAATTTGTGTAGTTTTGAATTAAGTTTGTATTAATTTTATTTAGTAACTATGGAAAGTTTTAAAAATTTAAAAAGGTTTAATTTGAATATTTAGAATTGTTTTAATTATAATTGACTTTTACAATATTTTATTTTCAAATAAGGTTTAATGATTAAGAATTTGATAATCAATTATAATAAAGATTTAACTTATGTAAATTAGAATTTTGATTTATTTAAAGATAAATAATTGTGAGAATAATTGAGATAATTCAATTATTATTAATAATCAAGTGTTATTGGTTAATATAAATGATTTAATTAAGATGATGTTTTCTTAATTAAGAATTTTTATAATATAAGAATTTAAGAATCATTTAATTAAATTTAAATGATTAAGTTAAGTAATTAATTAAGTAGTTAATTAGTGATTAATTTAAAGATAATCACTTTGGAGTTGATTAAGTATAATTACTGGGTAAAGTAATTAAATGGTTAATTACTAGAAGTAATTAAGTAAAAGATAATTACTTATGAAAGTAATTAAGTAGATGTGATTAAGAGTTAATCACCTGTGTTATTAATTAAAGAATTAATTAATATAATTAATTAAAGGTTTTAAATTATTTAATTAATGGTTAATTAATAAAAGGATTAAGAGTAGTTAATTGTGTGATTAACTACTTGTTAAAGTAATTAATTAAAAAGAAATTTGATTAATGAAGTAATCATTAATTAATGGAAATAACTAATTAATTGTTAATTAATAATTTAAGGATAATTAATTTATAATTAAGTTTTAATTACTAAATGTAATTAAAAAATAATTAATCAAATGTGATTAATTAAAAGTAATTAGTTAAATGTGATTAATTAAAAAGTAACTAATCAAGAGAGTTTAATTAATAGTAATTAATCAAGTATGATTAATTAAAATGGTTAATCAGGTGTGATTAATTAAAGGATAATTAAGGAATAATTATCAGATAATTAAATAATAATTAATCAAGGATGATTAATATAAAAGAGTAATTAAGAAATAATTACTTGGATAATTAAGAAGTAATTAATCAGGATGATTAATTAATATTGTAATTAAGAAATAATTACTTAAAGTAATTAAGTAATCAAGGAACATTAATCAAAGTGGTTAATTGAGTGATGTTAGTTAATTAATTTGTAATTAATTAATGAATACGTAAGTTGGATTGATGATAATCCAAGTGTTTAAGTAAGGATTAATTTAATTAACGATTAATTAAATCAATTAAGTTGAATCAAACCTTGTTATGGATGATGAATGATTGGTTGATAAGTATCATTGGATGAGTTAATGACATTGGATGATATCGTATTCATTGGTTGATATGTGATGATATGAATGTGATATATTTGAGATATGATATGTATGCTGCTTTGTGATATGTATGGATGAATTTGATAATTGTGAATTATCTATCTGTGTGTTGTGAATCATCCATTTATGTTAAGTGATATTCTGAATATCTATTGTTTAAAACCCTTAAGTACAACTTGGACATTAAAATTGCGTTTGGATTCGGTGAGACCGGGATCGGGTTTCCATATTTGGATATCCGAAAACCACACCGATCCAAAATAAACGTTAGGTCGTGAATCCAAGTGGAGTGCAAGTGAAGACTCGAGGTGTAAGAACTATTAGTCAATATAACTCTGAGGGTGATTCCGTGATGAGTTTGACGAAAATAGTACTTATAGGTTCAAGATGGTGATTCAGAATGCAAGGGCTATGGTCGTTGACTCTGAGGGTGATTCCAAAATGAGTGCAACGAGATAGTGCCTTCGGTTCCGTTCGAACCCGGAATGGACTTGTATGGATTGAATGCTTTCAGAACATCGTCAGGTGGACGATGATCATTCTAAGACAAATGTGTCCTACAAAGATAATTGCAGCCTCAAGCCTCATCAACCGAGAATGGCTAAAATAGGGGAGGTGCATCAAGGTTAAGTGGGTCATGCCCAAGTAGGACGAGATTCATCCCTGTCTAGATGTCCCTTTTTATTTCGTCTTTGTGGGCGGTTGGTCTGCAGCCAACTGCGGGGTGGTCTTGTTCGGGACTGTTCAGTAAGGAATGGTCCCTGCCTTTTGTTGCAGGGGAGTTAGGGTGGCTCCTCGGTACGGCGATCTAGGCCACATACTATGACGGGCGGTATCTCAGTAGCCCTGCCATTGTTGGAAACCCATTCTTCCTACGAGACCCTACGGTTTTTTTTTGTATTATCCACTTTTGTGGCTAGTAGCTGGAATTTAATCATGTAACAATTTCGGCTATTTCATATTTAGTTGAAAACCCTAAACACTATTACAATATCACTGGATTTCCTAACAAATGTTTTGGTTAGCGTAAGGTAAAAACTTTTCCATGTTTATGTGTGGAAAGTCTTGCGTGATACCTTTTCTTTTCAAAGGATTTTCTAAAGTTAAGCAACCCTAAACCGTTTACTCACACCAGACCCCTGTCTGACCCGTGTGTTTATTTTCCGTTTTATTAAACTCTTGGGTACTCATATTATGTATGAGTAGTCAAGTGATTCAGGTCATCCTTGATGAATTCTGGAGGAGCTTTGGAGTGGGAGGCTTTAGCGTGTAGATATATAGTTAGAGTTTCTGCTGAATGTTATTATGTACTGTTGTTCTTGTATTGTTTATTAGATAGAAATGTTATAACTATCTAAATTGAGATGTATAGTGTGTACTCTGATGTACATGATTCTAAATATATGTTATATATTATATTTCATTCGTTCCGCTGTGAGATTCTGATGTGTTGTTGTTCTTTCTTCTCTTTCTTTTCTTTTTCTATCCCTTTCTATCTTATTTAGTGATGCGATTTCTGGTGATAGAAAGTCGGGTTGCTACAGTTGGTATCAGAGCATTAGGTTGAGTGAATACCTAGGCTCTGGAGTGGTATCTATCTTGAGATAGCGTACTTGTAATATATATATATATATATATATATATATATATATATATAAGTCTACCTAATCTGTTGGGTTATCTGTTCGGATTTTCCAACATAGGTTATAGAGGTAGATAAGGTAGGAGTGTGTGGAAACATGACTATCATTAATGGTAGAGGCTCATATGTTGTGGTTGGAGGAGTATCTGTCGAGATTGTAGACCTAATACCGTCTCGAATAAGTTTTGTAGATTGGTGAAAGGATTTCATTGATCCCAGAGGAAGTATTTTTAAGAATTGGAGTATAATCTTGAAGTGTGGGGTTGATTTGCTCTCGAGTGAGTGGGATTTCCAAGAGTTGTATTTGTTAGCTAAGCAGAAGCAGGTGATGGTATCTTGGTGACTTCAGGAAGGAATAGCTGTGTGATGGGATGCAGTATCCATAGATGGTTCTAAAGATGTTCTTCTGGAGCAAGATTAAGAGGATGTTAAAGGAACATTGATGCCTACTGCAGTGAAGATTCGGATGTTTAGAAATTTTCTGGATCTCAAGTAGGGGTGTCTTATCTATATTGAAGTATGAGACTAAGGTCGATGAGTTATCTCATTTCGGACATGGTCTCAATTGTTTTCCTTAAAAAGATAAGTGGTTAGTGTTTGGTTTGGAGCCGAGTTTCTTGAGGAGATGTCTACTCGTCTCAAGGATTTTTGGTGGAATTGGGTGATAGTTTTGTGTTTCAAGGAGCTTGTGGTTAAGGATGATCTTTTGGCTTAGTAGTATCATTGAAGTGAAGTTTGGAAGCAGCAGCGTGGATCCATTTCTTCGATGATTCTGAAATCTTTGGGATTCTGCTATCGGCAGTCCCGGTAGTAGTGAAGGCTTATCCATTTCTTCGGAAGGCTCAGCAGAGTAGGATATTTGTTGGGAGTGATCTATCAGTTTTTCTGGTAGATAAGCCATTCTGGAAGGATTGATCTCGATTAGGAAAAGCTGTTCTAGTTGGGGAGATAGTTCTTTGGAATCTGAACTGAGTGAGATCGCAAAAGTGACTTGCGATTAGTTTGGGAAATCTTTGAGTATTCTTTGGCTTGGAAATTAAGGTATCTCATATAGAGGTAAAGGCTACTTAAGTAGTCGGAGATTTTCCCGATGTTTTTGAAGAAATCAGAAGTTTACTCGAATCGGAGATTGAGTTTCTTATCGACTTGGATTCCAGGAGCAATATTGATGGTCAACCATATATAGGGATGACTCTTGGAGCGAGAAGAGTCTGGTGAAGCAGCTCAGGATTCTTGAGGAAGGATTGACCATCTAGTTCTAGTTAAGATTCTGCTGAGATGTTTTGACTAAGTGAAAGGGTCACTAAGATTTTATGAGTCGGATGAGCAGTGTATGGAGAAAGTTTATGCTCGAGTTCTTCGATAGCATTCTCATCTACTCTAAATCAGAGCTATGCAATGGAAGCAAGATAGCAGTTATTCTAGAATGGGAGCAACCAGGAGTTGCAGTTTTCTTGGATTAGAGGATTTCTACAGGAAATTCATGTTTGAAGAAATTTTCTAGATTTTGAAGGTAAGGTTGTCAAGTGCAACTGTTTGGCTATTCCAGATAAGACGTAGGTCTGAAGTCCATTAATGCTTGTGGTATAGAGTTTTGTTTTTGGATTTCAGCAAATTTTTGAGAGATCTATTTTGTTGAGTAGGATCTGGAAATTGGTTTGAGTTGGTCCTGTTGTTGCATGAAGCAATCAGCAAGGGTTAAGCTGATCAGGAAGGATGGAGGTGACTCAGAATCATCTGAAGAGTTATGCAGTTAAGAATTGAGGAGATTTGGAATGTGAAGTTGGAATTTGGATATTGTTTTAGTTTTATCCGATCAAAAGAGATATAAGATGTGGTAAAACTAGAGAGTTAGCTCCGGAGGTATTTTTGATTTTCCTGTGTTCTCTGGAGATTAGATTTTGATCTACAGGATTGAATTGCTAGTTCGGATAGCTGGAATTCATTGTAATTCACATATTTCTGAGGAATATGTGTATGATTCATTGAGTGATAAAATCAGCAGTTTAGAAGGATCTGGTGGTTGAGCTGATTTTGAGATTAATCTGATGTCTTGTTCAGATTTGTAGATCAGATGAGGGAGTTCTTGGTTATAGTGGTGTAGTTACTTAAGATTCTGTAGAGCGAGTATTCTAGTTTAGGTACCTGGAAAACTCTAGATGATATTAGGAAGTTCTATTCAAAATTTTGTCTGGATTGATAAAATTGTTTGTTTGAATTGGTTGCTATGATTGATAGTGTATATTTGATTGAGTGATTGCTGTTTGAAATTTAAATTCTTTTGCTAGGTTATTAAATTATCTTTGCTTTTAAATTGCGGGGACGAAATTCTTTTAACGGGGAAGGAATGCGACGACCCGGAATTTTGAGCAATATCAATTTAATAATCTTTGTTAATAATTAAATTGATTTGATCATTTTATATTATAATTGACAAGTTAAAATTATTTTAAAGGCTGATAATAATAATTTGTTAATATCTATCAACATTTTTCTTAACAATATATAATAGGCAGGTTTAATTCTATTGAAAATTTATAATATTTTAATTTGGAAATATTTATTTTGGCAATTTAAAATTGATAAGATTTATTTTCCAAAGGTTAATCAATATATTTTCTATTTATGATATATATATATATTGATATATCTTGAAAATAGGAAGTTTTAAAATAATAAAAACTTTATATTCAAACTGTAATATATATGAATATATATATATATATATATATTATGATTTGGTTTGTGTTTTAAAATTCAACATAGTAATTATCAAAACTAATGATTAAAAATGTTTTTCTATTTGAAATGTGCATATGTATTTGTATATGTATATATATATATTAGAAATGGGAAAATTGTATTGATACGTATTTTCAAAAACTTTATTTTTTTATATATAATTTGTAATTTGAAATGTTAATTTGATTTAATACTTTGAAAATAATATTTGAGATTTAAATTTTAATAACAAAGTTAATATTCTTATTTGACTTATATATATTTTAAACCTGAGTTTTGGTTAAGATCTAAATTTAAAGTTTAATTGTTTTAATATTCTTTCATTTTAAAATTCTAACATAACATATGTTTGTTTAAAGGTTTTACATAAAGAATTGAAATGAATTTCTTAAGCTTATAAACATATGTTATATAAAGTAAATCAAGAATATAAGTTGTTTGTATTCACATGCATATTTATTAAAAGATAAGTACATAATATCACATAATTACTTGCATATAACTTAAACAAATTATAAAATAAGAAAATAACATTTAAAAATATTAATTAAACATTACACAACACTTGTTAACTTATTAATATTTGTTTATAACACTTGTAAACATTATAGGATGTGTAAAGACAAATGTAAATCATATATATATATGTGTAAGATCCTTAAAACATTAAAATGACAAATGCCATTCTTTTAATAAAATAAAATTTAAAATGTAAGTTGTAAAATTAAAGGAAGAAGATATTTGGTTTTTTTCAAAATCAATGGAAGATGTTCAAGTTCAATCAACAGCAGGATGTAAAAACAACATCAATGCAATCTGAAATCAAACAACTCAGAGATTAACTCAACATGCAACTGAAATTAATCAAGCAATTCAACATGCAGTGAAACTTCAAGCCTGAAAACAGTTTCTATCTTCTGAAAATTTTAGGTGAGTAAATAATATTTTAAAAGCAGTTTTAACCTTGGATTTTCTTGTTTTGTGGATGCATATCATGATTGTTCTCTGTGATACTTGAATTTAAATTGGTTGCATGCTTGAACATAAATAAAAACTCAAAACACCAGAGAATCAGAGGAAGAGTTTCAATTATAATTATCAAACCTATTTCCAGAAGTGTCTATGTTCTTTAACCTGTGAGTAACTATTTTTAAAAAAAAAATTAAAGGATGAAGTTGTTATAAATGAATATGGTTGTATCTACCTCTATATGAATGCTTTGTGGCAATGATAGCATCTGTGAATATCAACTAGAAATTTTAACTTGTGAATATGATTGAAGTGCTGTATCTATAACTGTTCTTCCTCTCTGATTATTTTATAGGTTTCAAACCAAAAAAAAAATCCATTTCCTTGTTTCTAATCAATATCAGGTTTTGGTTTCAAAATAAAATAGTTGTGTTTTAGTATGAGTTATAATCTAAAAATGGTTTCGTGAAGTATAAATGCATATGAAGTGGAAAATCAAATTTTTACAGTAAAAAACTTTAATTTCTGGAAATTTTGAACTTCACGAAATAAGTATATAACTTGAATCCTTACCGGAAGAGATGATTTTTAAGGTAGGTTTGATGATTTTTAGAGGCGGGATTTGGGGGCAGTTCGAAGATGATCGGAATGGGTAATTTGATCATATTCTGGCGTTGCAGTGAACTAGGGAGGTTGAGTTGTTTTGTGGAGATAGAGGGGCATATGGTGGTCCCAGGAAATTATTGTGAGGGTCGACCGGTGGCCATGGTGGCGGTGGGAGGCATTCGAATTTTGGTGACCTAGTTTTAGCGTGGTGTGGAACCAAGGTGATTTCATCACCACGAGACGATCGCGTGTAGCGGGCTTCGGGGTGATGGAAGCAGGGTTGATGACGAGGCCATGGCCGGAGCTGATGGCTCTCAGGGTGGTCGGAGCGTCGAGTGAGAATCGGTGACAATGGTGTTGCTGGTAATGTTGCTTCAGGCAGTTGGGGGTTCGTTGCTCATATTTCGATTCTCGTTCGAATTTGGTTTTCTGGGTTGCTATTGTTGATGTCGAAGTTGAAGTCGACTTGTTGGAGGCCGGCGTGGAGTGCACCAGCGATCGCACGGTCATGGACGTAAACGTGCACGATTGTGGGTATCAGGTGATGTTGGTTTTGGATTGGAGAAGGAAGTGGTTCGTGCTCGAGTTCTATCTCAGGTTAGTGATGAATTTTCTCGAAGTAGGTGAAAGGATTGGAAGAAGCACGGGATTTTTGACTTGATTTCTCGAGATCGGCTCGAGTTTGTTGAGTGGTTTTGTGTTCAGGGTTTTTTAAAATTTAACAGTTTTGTTTTTTTTAAGATTTTGAAACCAAATAAACTTGATTTTGAAAATGATTAAAGTTTAAACCAAAGGTAAAACAAGTTTAATTATAAAACCAAATTTGTTTAAAGTTAAGTTTTTAAACAAGTTTTTATATATAAATTATGAAAGTTTTAAAATAAAATTTGTGTAGTTTTGAATTAAGTTTGTATTAATTTTATTTAGTAACTATGGAAAGTTTTAAAAATTTAAAAAGGTTTGATTTGAATATTTAAAATTGTTTTAATTATAATTGACTTTTAAAATATTTTATTTTCAAATAAGGTTTAATGATTAAGAATTTGATAATCAATTATAATAAAGATTTAACTTATGTAAATTAGAATTTTGATTTATTTAATAAATAATTGTGAGAATAATTGAGATAATTCAATTATTATTAATAATCAACTGTTATTGGTTAATATAAATGATTTAATTAAGATGATGTTTTCTTAATTAAGAATTTTTATAATATAAGAATTTAAGAATCATTTAATTAAATTTAAATGATTAAGTTAAGTAATTAATTAAGTAGTTAATTAGTGATTAATTTAAAGATAATTACTTTGGATTTGATTTAGTATAATTACTGGGTAAAGTGATTAAATGGTTAATTACTAGAAGTAATTAAGTAAAAGATAATTACTTATGAAAGTAATTAAGTAGATGTGATTAAGAGTTAATCACTTGTGTTATTAATTAAAGAATTAATTAATATAATTAACTAAAGGTTTTAAATTATTTAATTAATGGTTAATTAATAAAAGGATTTAGTGAAATGTCCTCCTCCTCCCAGCGACTGCTTTTTTCGCTCATGCTACAGTTTCTTTCGATTTTGTTTCCCATCCTCCCCACCTCCCCTCTCCGGTTTCCTCTTGCGCTCTCCATCTCGGCCCGTTCATGTCTGCCTCTCATCTTCCTCCCCTCATCCCCTCTCCTCCGTCCCCCTCGACTTCATCTACCAGGTCTGGTAGATTGTTTAAGGTTTTGCCTCCTGTGTCTTCATGCCGTGTGCCTCCTCTGATTGATGATAATGATTTTCCTCCTCTGCCAAGAATGTCTTCTTCCGTTGCAGCTGTTGTTGACTCGTGCCTGCCAATTGTATTGTCGTCCCATGCTTCAGGTGTTGTTCGTTTAGCTGATAATAATGGTTTGCCGTTGCTTGTGGCAGATACTGATGAATCTTGTGTTGATGGGGTGGATGTTGGTGTGTCTGGCCGAGTTTTGCATTCGGCTGCTACTGTTCTTTCGATTCTAGCTCGTTGCACTCCATGTGTTCGACTAAATCCCGATGAGAACTGTGCTCCTATTCACGATGAGAACTGTGCTCCTATACTCGATAAGGAGATTTCTGCTGTTTCTAACCAAGCTATAGCTGCTGAAAATCCCATTAGCGTGGTGCCAAATGCTGCTCCTACCCTGTCCTGCTCGAAATCTTCGACATCGCTGTTTACTTCATTGCCCCGGAATGCGGGGGATTACCATCTAATTGAGTTTGAAATTGTCGTGGAAAATGGAGTGATGATTCCCCCTCCCATTTTTATGCAAGCTGGTTTGGAGTATTGGTCGAATTACTTGGTTGGTTTTTTTCTAGACCCTACTCATCGCCTGCTAGATGCGGCCTCGGTTTGTCGTAGGGTCTGGAGACTTCGTGGCGATCTTCGTGTTAGGTTGGTTGATTCCATGTACTTCCTCTTATTCTCCTCCGTCGAAGATTGCTGTCGTGTTCTTGAGGCGGAACCCTCTTTTTTTGGTGGGCAACCTTTTATTATTACTCCTTGGTCTCCGATTGTTGCTTGTGCTCGTGAGCAAGTCCTCTCTATCCCCGTTTGGGTCTTCTTTTCCCATATCCCCTCTGCACTTCAACCTTTACTTGGTTTGAATTGGCTAACTTGCAATGTTGAAAAATTGAAATGTTTTGACACTAATACGGTAGCGCAAGATAAGTTGATGTTCGCTAAGGCTCTGATCGAGATTTCCCCTTCTAAGCCCCTTCCTTCCTCTATTCCCGTTCAGTTAGCTGTTGGGCATGTAGTGGAAGTTCGGGTTCGATGCGGATGGGTTCCTAACATTTGTTCCTCCTGTCACTCCTTTGGCCATCTGGCCAACGACTGCATGCATTCTTTGGTTTCTCTGGCGGCTCCAAAGATCCCTCTTCCTCGGCCTCCGCTCAGGAAATGGGTTCCTAAGGTTTCACCTCATGTTGCTTCTCATCCTGCACCTTTAGATGTCCCAGATGTGCCTCCTTGTTCTGCTGCTGGCCTGTTTCCCCTTCATCTTCTTCCGCTCCTTCTGATGTTCCTGAGACTCCTATTCCCATGCCGCCTCGATTTCCTGTCGTATAGGACGAGTCTGAGAGATGTTGGGTTGATCATATTTCTGATATGCGGTTGAACCCCTTAGTTGACTCCTATTTTAGATTTGTTTCGGATGATCAGTTGGACCTTAGATGCCTTTATTATAAACCTTCTGGTGACTCCTTAATTCTCGACGTCGATGGTCCGTATGCGGTTTTGAATACTGTCTTGCTTGCTGATTCTACTTGGGATCGTTCCTTCATTTATTCTTCTGATGTAGTGGACTATGATCCTTGTCTTGCTATCCATTTCTGCCCTTTTGCTGGTGTTGTTCGGTATGTGCCTTTTGATTCTTCCAGGGTGGTTGTGGATGATGGTACTTCTGCCTCCTTGGTGGAGACATAGTCTAGGAGTTATTTTGTAGTTGTGGTACGTTTGGTCATACTCCAGTGCTCATTTGTCCTTTCATTGCAGTTAAGGTGTCTTTACCTTAATCCTGTATCTAAAGTTTATTACATTCGTAATAAAAAGTGGACGGTCCACTATAAAACCGGCTGGCCTTGCCAAAAAAACAAAAAAACAAAAGGATTAAGGGTAGTTAATTATGTGATTAATTACTTGTTAAAGTAATTAATTATAAAGAAATTTAATTAATGAAGTAATCATTAATTAATGGAAATAACTAATTAATTGTTAATTAATAATTTAAGGATAATTAATTTATAATTAAGTTTTAATTACTAAATGTGATTAAAAAAGTAATTAATCAAATGTGATTAATTAAGAGTAATTAATTAAATGTGATTAATTAAAAAGTAATTAATCAAGAGAGTTTAATTAAGAGTAATTAATCAAGTATGATTAATTAAAAGTGGTTAATCAGGTGTGATTAATTAAAGGATAATTTAGGAATAATTATCAGATAATTTAATAATAATTAATCAAGGATGATTAATTTAAAAGAGTAATTAAGAAATAATTACTTGGATAATTAAGAAGTAATTAATCAGGATGATTAATAAATATTGTAATTAAGAAATAATTACTTAAAGTGATTAAGTAATCAAGGATGATTAATCAAAGTGGATAATTGAGTGATGTTAGTTAATTAATTTGTAATTAATTAATGAATGAGTAAGTTGGATTGATGATAATCCAAGTGTTTAAGTAAGGATTACTTTAATTAAGGATTAATTAAATTAATTAAGTTGAATCAAACCTTGTTATGGATGATGAATGATTAGTTGATAAGTATCATTGGATGAGTTAATGACATTAGATGATATCATATGTCATTGGTTGATATGTGATGATATGAATGTGATATATCTGAGGTGTGATATGTATGCTGCTTTGTGATATGTATGGATGAATTTGATAATTGTGAATTATCTATATGTGTGTTGTGAATCATCCATTTATGTTAAGTGATATTCTGAATATCTATTGTTTAAAACCCTTAAGTACAACTTGGACATTAAAATGGCATTTGGATTCGGTGAGACCAGGATCGGGTTTCCATATTTGGATATCCGAAAACCACACCGATCCAAAATAAACGTTAGTCGTGAATCCAAGTGGAGTGCAAGTGAAGACTCGAGGTGTAAGAACTATTCGTCAATATAACTCTGGGGTGATTCCGTGATGAGTTTGACGAAAATAGTACTTATAGGTTCAAGATGGTGAATCAGAATGCAAGGGCTATGGTCGTTGACTCTGAGGGTGATTCCAAAATGAGTGCAACGAGATAGTGCCTTTAGTTCCGTTTGAACCCAGAACGGACTTGTATGGATTGAATGCTTTCAGAACATCGTCAGGTGGACGATGAGCATTCTAAGATAAATGTGTCCTACAGAGGTAACCGCAGCCTCAAGCCTCATCAACCGGAAATGGCTAAAACAGGGAAGGTGCAGCAAGGTTAAGTGGATCATGCCCAAGTAGGACGAGATTCATCCCTTTCTTGATGTCCCTTTTTATTTCCGCTTTGTGGGCGGTTGGTCTGCAGCCAATTGCGGGGTTGGGACTGTTCAGTAAGGAATGGTCCCGACCTTGTGTTACAAGGGAGTTAGGGTGGCTCCTCGGTACGGTGATCTAGGCTACGTATTGTGACGGGTGGTACCCCAGTAGCCCTACCATTGTTGAAAACCCATTCTTCCTACGAGACCCTACGTTTTTGTTTGTATTACCCACTTTTGTGGCCAGTAGCTGGAATTTAATCATGTAACAATTTCGGCTATTTCATATTTATTTGAAAACCCTAGACACTATTATAATATCACTGGATTTCCTATCAAATGTTTTGGTTAGCGTAAGGTAAAATCTTTTCCATATTATGTGTGGGAAGTCTTACGTGATACCTTTTCTTTTCAAAGGATTTTCTAAAGTTAAGCAACCTTAAACCGTTTACTCACACCAGACGTCTGTACGACCCGAGTGTTTATTTTCTGTTTTATTAAACTCTTGGGTACTCATATTATGTATGAGTAGTCAAGTGATTCAGGTCATCCTTGACGAATTCTGGAGGAGCTTTGGAGTAGGAGGCTTCAGCGTGTAGATATATAGTTAGAGTTCCTGCTGTATGTTATTCTGTACCGTTGTTCTTGTACTGTATATTAGATAGAAATGTTATAACTATCTAAATTGAGATGTATAGTGTGTACTCTGATGTATATGATTCTAAATATATTTTATATATTATATTTCATTCGTTCCGCTGTGAGATTCTGATGTGTTGTTGTTCTTTCTTCTCTTTCTTTTCTTCTTCTATCCCTTTCTTTCTTATTTAGTGATGCGATTTTCTGGTGATAGAAAGTCGGGTCGCTACAGTACGAAACCTCCATGAAATTAGTTCATTGAAATAAGCAAATAAATTGTAGTGCGAGGTCGTGTACTCAATATGATTAGTTACGATAATAATTTTGTTATGTTAAATGTAGCGGTAAACCAAAGGCTATAAAATAGATCGGAGAATTCGATCACTAAAATGTCAGTTTGATTAGTTTACGCAAAGTGAAATTTATTTGATATTCTTAAAATTTAAGGATGACCAAATGCACTTTTGTAAAGTGTTCATTGTAATATTGTAGCAAAAATTTCATTTAGTGGGTCGACCATTTAGAAAGGAAATCGAATGTATAAGAGTGGATATAACTTAAGACACGGTTGGGATGGAAAGAGTGAATGATAACATCAACTTCATAAAGAAATTAGAAAATGAGAATGGTAAAATACTTTTAGATACTTAACATTGGAATGAAAATATGATTTCTATTTCAAAATTATTTTCATGTAGAAATTTATTTTTTGTGATATTTATTTCTTTGAATTTAAGATACTTGATCTAGAAATTCTCAATTGTAAAGTAGCTACAGTAAATGAAATAAATAGCCTATATTAAGCAGTTGAATGGAGCTTCTTTTTTCATACGCTATTATAGTAATGGTGGAAATAATGAGGGCATGTCATATAACACTTATTGGTTGCATCAAGTTTTAGTTTTTTTTTGTAAAACATACCATATATAATTTGTTAAATAATAATTATATTTTGGTATTGACAGAAAAATAGACATGATTTCATTTTAATATGAATATTGTGAATACTCGTTGTAAAATAAAACTATATTATTGGTATTTATGATGCAATGGACAACACAAAACTACAGAAATTACTTGCAATAATTTTGAAATTATGGACTAAGCCAAATTTTGGAGAAATAATTCTTTGATTATATAATTATGAATCATATGGTACTAGTGAATTATATCTCAAACAATAAAAGGCAATGCACTCATTCGATAGGAGCGATCATAGGAGTTGACGTCCTCTATAGATTGATATATATAAATGTATGCATATGTAAGTCTATTACTTCCAAAATGGTTCCACGTATTTTATTGTATTCGCTGATGAGTTATCATAAACATGAACATGGGTATTTGATACACATGTAGTATGTCTAGGATAAGCTCATAGAATACAAGTTGGAAGTAAATAAATAATGTGCGAAAGAAAATAATATGATTCGATTCGATTGAATAAGTGAATATATTGGAAAGAGTTCCGAACATACCTAAAATGAATAAGGATTCAACCTCCAATGTTACTCCTCCCTATAATGCATTAAGATGTATAGATATGGAGTAATTGAGGCTTGTTGGACAAAATATGATTAATTATGAGTAAAGTTGAGTTAACTTGTAATGACCCAGAATTTAATCACTTTAAATATTGATATTTTAATATATTTTTAATAATAATTTAATGGATTTTATAACACAAAATAAAATTACTTTAAATAGAAAATAATGGTGGTAAAATAGTTTTCAAAATTTATTTACAAAAATGATTAGTTCAAATAAAAATTGAAAATGTGATCAGAAATCATTTTCTGAATTTTCGACTTTTTGGTATCTAAAAGTTATCAAAGAATATTATGCACGTTTGAGTAATACACACACATACACATTTATATATAAGTTAGAATACATTAGGATATATGTATATGTTTATTTAAGTTATTTAAATATGTTATGACATCTTATGAAAGTTAAACAAGTTTAAAAATATATATGTAAAAATAAGTGACATAAAATGTGATTTCACTAAAAACACAAAGTACCTAAAACATAAATGCATGTTGGCTATAAGGGGGGACAAGGGAAAAATGTGAGCAAACGGGAGGGGGAGCATGCATGGTGAGGTGGCAAGCTAAGAGAGGAGGTTATGTACTAAAGGTCAATTTGGTAATTTAATTTTTTGTCCATACATATATGAACCCATTTCCTAATTTTTATTATTGTTTTTCTCATTTCATTTCCACTTTGAAAACTCTCTCTAATTCTAAAATATTTCCACGGATTTCAAAAGAAATTTTATTGTTTAAAAATCATAGCTTTATTGACTTTTAGATTTCCAAAACCTTGTTTAAAGCTCCCTTCTTCCATTTCAACACTTAAACTTCCAAAAACATGCACAAACCCACCCTTAATTACCTTAGATCGAGCACAAACACCCCTAAACTGAACCCTTTTGTCCACTTGAACCCTCCAATTGAGTTAAAGCAAAGACCTAGTTTATATGCAAGTTCTAGGAAAAGTACTTTAGTTCAGTCGACTTTTGGTGAGTAAAGTTTCACTCTTTTAATAAGTTTTCTAACATATATACATGTTTGACTTGGTTTGTAAAAATGAATTTTATATGGATAAAAATAGTGTTGGATTGTATTCATGTAATTTTGCTAGGTTGCGATGATGTATAGTTTGAAATATGGTAGTTAAATAGTCAAGTTAGTTTGCATGTTATAATCTAGCTTGTGTATGATGGTTATGGAATTTTTACATATTGTGATGTGGTGATGATGTAATCATGTATGTTTTGAAAATGAATTCATGAATATACGCTAAGGAGTTAGCACCTTACTAGTTTAAAGTGGCATGTTATCCATTGTATAAAATCCAAAATTTACGGTTTTAAAATTTGCAAAATGTTTTCAAATTTTAGTAACTTGTTAGTTTTCCAAAAAATATGCCATTATGTTTACAAAGTGTTAAAGTTTTAAAGAGTTAAAGTTTAAAAAATTTAGAAACCCAAATTTTCAAGTTTTGGAATTGCGGGTTGTATAACGATAGTCGCTATGGAGGCAGTTCGTAAAATGAAACTAGTTTTTCAGATATAAAAGTGTTTTACTTAAGTATATTTTATAAAAGTGTTTCACAACTTATATTAAGTAATTAAAAAGGTAATTATTATTTAGTTAATTAATAATTAATTGAGTAAGGTAATTAGTACTTAATCATTAGTTAATAAAGGTATTTAATACTTAAGTTCTAATCAATTAAGTTAATTTTAATTAGTTAATTAATTAAAGTTATTTATTATTCAATCAATAATAAGGTGTTACTTGTTATTTAATTATTTACCAAATATTATTTATTAATTATATATTTATAAAAGGGGTTTAATTAGTCATTAATTAATTACTGATTAATTAAATTTAATTAAGATATTAAATAGGACATAAATAAGATT
Source organism: Allium cepa (assembly GCA_030765085.1). NCBI lineage: Eukaryota > Viridiplantae > Streptophyta > Magnoliopsida > Asparagales > Amaryllidaceae > Allium > Allium cepa. The sequence continues at coordinate 616,236,115 of CM060941.1, forward strand.
TAACTATTATTTAATGAGGATTTAATTTATTATTAGTTAATAAATAAGGGATTCAAATCACTTTGTTTCTAAAATATCGGTTTGTTTAAAACCATTTTTATTTTCAAAAATGTTTTAAATCAAGCAATTTCTTTATCAGTTACCCTTGAGTAACCTCAACAAATATGAGACCAATGTTAATGTAGTGGCACATTTATAGGAAGTAAGTCATCCACGGTTATCATTAAAAGCTAATGAGTAGGCTAATCCTCTATTAGTGAGATCTAAAATTTATTTCTAGGCGAGGGATATAGTAAGGTCGAAATATCAGAAACGTGATAAATACATAAGGGTTAATTTCTATAAATGGGTCATGTTTAAATTAAGTATATGATTATCCATATGCGTACTTTATATAATTACCCCTAGTAGTGGATTGCCCGCTATATATAACTTGACCTGTTTTAACTTAGGAAGTATGATGTATATATTCGAGTTCCCCGGTAAGGACTCGAATACTTGTCGCATACTTTCAAAGAACCGAAATTGAGTTAGCCGAGAATTACCGCTTAGTTTGGAGACACCGATTTCGAATAAATACGATTTATCTGAACCACTTCAAGCTATTAACATTCGCGATGGATCGTTATGAAGTATGCAATGAAGCTGTACTATTTTTCCTGAGGGCGATTCCAAAATGGAAGATAGTAATTGTTGAATGTTTGTTTGACCTCGAAACGACTTGTATGGATGAATGCTGCCATTGCACTGATTGCCTGAAGGGCAATGTTAGCATTCCAGGATAGTCTGCTAGGAGAAAAGGTAAAGGGTAAGCTAAAGCTTCACTATCTGGAATGACTAAAATAAGGGGATATGCAGCAGGGCTAAGTATGTTGCACCCATTAGGGTATGGTCGTCTCTTTCTAGAGCTGATACAATCCTTTATATCATGCTTCGGATCCATTATGGTTGTTGATCACAACCTTGGTATGATCATATTTGGTACTATCTAGTAAGGAATAGACCAGTCTTGTGTTGGTAGGGAGTCCATATGTGGCTCTTGGTGCATTTTAGCTAGAAATGCACTATGATAGGTAATCCTAATGCCTTTCATTGATGGAATCCATTTTACAATACGTGCCTTTGTGGACTTAGTGTATACCTATTATGCTAGAATTTAATTAATGTAACAATTTCAGCTATGATTTCATATTTATTTTAAACCTAGATATTGTGATAATATCAGAGGATTTTATATAGAAATGTTTTACTTATCATGGGGTAAAAACCTGTCTGTGTTTTTATGCGGCGTGGTCTCATAAGATACCTTAGGTTTGAAAGATTTTTATAAAGTAAAATTTTATGTTTTACTCACACCAGACCCATGTCTGACTCAGAGTTTTATTTCTTTCCCTTAACTCTTAGGCACTCAAAATTTTATAAGTAGCTAAGTTGTCAGGTTTCTTCGGAGCATGTTAGGAAGCAGTATGGAGTAGGAGGTTTCATCATCATCCAGTAGTTGTCTATATATCCATTGTGATTGTATATTATTTATTAGGGCAGGCTGATATAGCTATCCTTGTTTGGATTAGTGCTTGTTTTAACTTTGATGTAATATTTTAGAGTAACCATATGTACTATTCTATGATGATATATATGTAACTCTGAAGTTTGTGAGAAAAATCTATGTTTGTTTCTCTGTCTTTTATTTTCTTTACCCCAAGACCTATCTTTCGGACACTTAGATGATCGACACATGAATACGGAGAATGTATTAAGTGTCATCTTTGACTGTAATAAAGGTATATCGTTATACTTGGTACCAAAGATTAGGTAGAGTGAACACCTTGGCCTTAGTTGTGGTCGACTTAATAGAGATAATTAGTATTCCCATAGAATGAGTTCATTCTTTGAGAGCGCATATCCATGTAATTCTGATCAACATTTATATGCTTGGTTATATGCTATTTTTCCCTAAGTTAATCTCGTCTATAGGTAGTAAGGACGAGCACAAGAAAGGGATAAGGAAGAGGAAACAATTACACAATAACCATAAATGGAAAAAAACACAAATGTTCAAAGGGGTGGAATAACAGTTGAGCCAGTAGCTAAGGCGCAGCCTCGAGTAAACTTTGCTACTCTATGTTAGGACATCACAAAAATAGAAGGAAAATCTTTCAAGGGCATAGAATCCATCATCGAAGTACAAGCTTGGCTACGGTTATGTGAGAAGATTTTCAATGTCTTGGACATTTCTGATGATTAGAAGCACTTCTTGGCATCACGGCAGTTGTAGTAGGGTGCAACTACATGTTGGGATTCTGTCATCGTAAATGTTCCAAAAGATGAGTTCTCATAGGCTAGATTCAATGAATTATTCGAAGACCAATTCATGCCAGATGCAGAGAAAACTCACTTATATAAAAGTTTCAAGGATCTAAGGCAGGAAGACTTGTCGGTGGCGGAATATGAGACGAAGTTTAATGGGTTATCTCATTTTAGCCCTGGACTTATTAGCACCCCATTAAAGAAAAACAAAATGTTCATGTTGGGTATGAGAGAAGAGTTCCCTAAAAAGATGACTGCTCATGTTAAGGAATCATTTGTATATTTGGTGGACATGGCCTTAAGGTATAAAGTGCTTTTAAAGAAGAAGCCACCAGTAGCAGAATTACCCAGTGGCAGTACCAATAACTCAAACAGAAGGAAGTTTAATCCAAATTGAAAGAAGTAAGGAAAGGGAAAGTCGAGAGGTGGGGCACAGGAGAAATGGCACAAGAAAGTTATTTGTCAAAATCATAAACAGAAAGGTCACACTCTGAAATTCTATAGGAATAAAAAGGCAGGATCTATCACCTAGATGGTTCAGAAGGCACTTTGCTACAATTGCCAATAACCAGGGCACCTAGGTAAGGACTGCTTATTGTTGAATATGGGAAAAAAGCTAAAGTTTATACAATCAAGGAAGAACCCTCAACTTTCGGGAACATTAAGGGGAGGGGAGTCTTGGAAGGTACTTTATTATTAATAGCATTTTTGTTAGAGATTTGTTTGATACTAGGGCTTCCCACAACTTTATTTCTCTTGATTTGGTTATAAAATTGTAACTCTCGCCTAAAATCGTAGAAAACCCTATCTGTGTGTCAAATCCCATAGGATGTGTAACGAATCTATGTATGCTTTGTGAAGATGTACGGGCTTCATATCTTACCCACTATTTTTCATTTAACCCATTTGTTCTAAATTTAAGGGGTTTGATATTTTACTCGATATTAATTGACTAGCGGAGAATATATCCATCTTAGATTATGTTGAAGGATAATATCTTTAGTAACAAAATTGGGAAGTTTGGCATGATGCCCTATGGTGAGCCTATCAAATTATTGCGTAGTTTCATATATACCTTTGAATCATCCCCAGAAGAGCTAGGATCTATATTAGTGGTTAAAGGTTTCCCTGATATTTTTGATTTAGTTAACAATTTACTTCCCTATCGAAAAATTGAATTCCATATTGATTTAATTCCAGCGTGAGACCTAATATTTAACCCCTATGTTAAATATCCCCGAGAGAGAAGTGGGAGTTGAAGTATCAAACCGATGATTTGTTGAGAAAAGGATTGATTCGATAGAACTTTTTCCGTTGGAGTCAGCAGTATTTTTTGTAGCTAAGTCCGATGGTTCTTCAAGATTGTGTGTGGATTATATAGAATTAAACAAGTAGACCATTCAGAATAAATAACCCTTACTCTCATAGATTATATGTTTGACCAACTTCATGGAGCTAGAGTATTATCCCAATTTGACATCGCTACGGGTTTCCATTGGTTAAGGATAGCGGATGATAGTATACCCTTAACTGCTTTTAGAGGACCAGACTTTTTCTATAAGTGATTGATTATGCCTTATGGGCTGACTAATTCACCTACGCTTTTCGTTATCTTATGACTCGAGTTTTTAGGGGTTTTCTCAATATATTCGTGTTGGTTTCCATTGACTACATTCTTATCTATTCAAAACTGAGGAAGAGCACAAACACCATTTGGAAGTGGTGTTAGAAACATTAAGGAAAAATGTTCTTAAGATTATGTTTTCAACGTTCCAATTTTGGCAATCAAAGGTAAGATACCTTGGTCATGTTGTATCGGGAGATGGCATTTCAGTTGACCCAACTGAGGTAGCTGTTTTGCAAGACTTCAAAACTCCCAAAATTCCCATAGAAGTGGGAAGCTTTTTAGGGATGATGGGTTATTATAGAAAGTTCATAAAAGATTATTCCAAGGTCGCCTCTAAACTAACCAAGTTGGCGAAAAAGAATGTTAAATTTGCTTGGACTCCGAACTATGAGAGTGCATTCTCAAGTTAAAAATATATTGATTAGTGCCCTTGTTTTGGCTATTACTGATAGAGGTGAAGGTTTAACCATTTATACGGATGCATATAGAGTTGGTTTTGGGTGTAGTGTTGATGCAACATAGGAAGGTTATAGCCTATGCAAGTAGATAGTTAAAGCCTCACGAGAAGAATTATGCAATGCATTACTTGGTGTTGTGGTATTTGTATTAAAGATGTTGATGCATTACTTGCTAGGTAAGAATCATTCTTTCCTCTTTTGTTTATTTCTAATCTTTAAGGATCCTAGTTAGTAATTTCCTTCTTTAAATAGGTGAAAATTTCGAACTCTTCATGGATCATAAGTTTTTGAAGCATCTTTTCACTCAAAAGGATCTGAACCTGGGACAACAGTGATGATTGGATTTCTTGGCAGCTTACGACTTGGATATTCTCTATACGCCAAGAAAGCAAATATGGTGGCAGACTCTCTAAGTACGAATACAGTTTTGGCCCTCTTGGAAGTTACATCGACGCTATTGGAAAGGATTACTAGTAAGAAAAATGAAGATAAGCGTTGAATGAAGATCATCAAGGTTGTTGAGGAGAGGCAGTTTGCAAGTTTTAAGATGGATAACCGAGGCATTTTATGTATGAATGGGAGGATCTACGTCCCTAATGTCGGTGGCCTTAGACAAGAAGTTTTATCGGATTATAATCGATCTAAATTGAATATCCATCCAGGAGTTTCTAAGATGCACCAAGATAAGAAGTGGCTGTTTTGGTCGAAAGAAATGAAGAAGGATGTTTGAATATATGTCGGTGGATACTTGATTTGTCAGTTGGGCGATCACCAGAAGACGGTTAATTTACTTCAACTATTAGAAATCCGAAATTGGAAATGGAAGATGATATCAATGGATTTTGTTGATGGATTACCTAGAATAAGAAGGGGTAATGTTGGTGTGTGGGTTGTAGTTGATCGGCTAATGAAGAGTGCTTATTTCATCTTAGTAAAGCCAACAAGGACTACAACTTCTTTGGTTGAAATTTATATGAGGGAGATTGTTAGATTGCATAGGGTCCCAGTGAGTATATTAAGTGTTCGAGATCCTATCTTTATTACTCAATTTTGGAAGATATTGCAAGTAGCTTTAAGATCAAAGCTAAGCTTAAGCATAGCATACCACCTCCAAACGGATAGAGTTCCGCAAAGGGCGAATCAGATTCTAGAAGATCTCTTGAGAGCATGTATTCTGGATTTTGAAGGATCATGGAAAGATCATCTTCCCTTAGTGAAATTCTCCTATAACAATAGTCATCAAGTGAGCATCGATATGACACCCTACAAAGCCTTTTATGGATGCCCATGCAAGTCACCAGCTTGTTGGGTTGGGACTAGAGATCGGCAAGTACTTAAACCAGATATAATCCGAGAAGCTGATTAAAAGGTTACGGTGATAAAGAAAAGGATGAAGAAAGCCCAGGATCGACAAAAGAGTAATGTCGATAAAGGAAGAAGTGATTTGGAATTTGAAGTCAGAGACTCTATGTTTGTGAAGATTTCCCCTATCAAAGGATTCGTTCGATTCAGAAGGGCTGGAAAGTTAGCACCAAGGTGTATTGGACCTTTTAAAGTTATTGACAGGATTGGGCCGCTCACCTACAGAGTTGAGTTGCCAAAAAGGTTGTCGGGGTCATAATTTTTTCCACGTGTCTCAACTGAGAAAGTATGTTCATGGTCCATCATTGATTGTGGAGCCGACGCTTCAAGAGGATTTGAAAATAGAACCAAACTTGATGGTGATCAGACATTTGGTTCCTATTATAGATTAGGATGAGAAGATATTGCACAATAAGGTAGTGAAGTTATTAAAGACTCAGTGGAGTGAGGATCTTCGAGATTGTACTTGGAAGACTACGGATCATACGAGAGAAGCCTATCCCGAACTATTGTTAGAGTAGTTTTTTGTTTGTATATATTGTGTATGTGCAGTTTGTGTTATGGATGCTTTGTGTATGTAAGAATTTGGAAACATTTCCAATTTAAAGGATGACAAGATGAGATTGCTTCTAGAATAGTTCAACAATTAGTTTATTATTTGGAGGTCTCGATTGAGATTTGTATGGATGAGATGATATATAATATATTCCCTTTTTGAGTTATTCTGACTTATCTCCTTGTTTTCTAATTTCGAGATGAAATTCTTTTAAAGGGAAAAGAGTGTAACGACCCAAAATTAGTCACTTTAAGTATGGATATTTAAACATATATTTAGTAACAAATTAATGGATTTTATAACTCAAAATAAAATTCTTTTAAATAATAAATCATGATGGGAAAATAGTTTTTAAAATATTTTATTAAAATAATCAGTTCAAAGAAAAATAGAAAATATGACCGAAAATCGTTTTTCAAATTTTTGACTTTTTGATATCTAAAATTATTGAAAAACATTGTACATATTTTGTTAGTCCTTAAGATGATGGTTTTAACAACCGTAGAATAGGATTATAAAATATAAATACTAACATTATAATTTTGAAATATATGTATATATAGGATTTGACCATGCAGGTACCAAGAATGAAGACTGTACAGTATAGAGATTCAAGATATCAAGATTGAAGACTCATGAGTATCAAGAATTTCAAGATTATCAAGAGTTCAAGATTCAAGAATAAGTAATTTAATTAAGAATTTTTTTAAAACTCCTAGAAAAACACTGGTGTAACAACCCGCATATTTAACGATTTTATATTTAAATGATTTGTTTAAATATAGCGTCGTTAGTCGGATTTTTGGGTCCAAAATGTTACTTTTTGCAAATGGCCGAATTGGGGCTCGAAACCACTTCCATTGAGTCCAAAATGGCGTTTGCGATTTTTTTGAGTATAAACTTTGATATGTTTGGAGTAAGTCGAATTTTGCTAATTTTTCAAGTTGGGTTTTGGGTTTGGGTTCAACCTATTTGCTAGTTTAATAACCTAACTCAGTCCCTCTCTTCCCCATTCACCCATTTTCACTTCTAAACTTTAGCTAAAACTGAAAATGGGGGAAAGGAAGAGGAATTAGAAATTCCAAGCCCTAGTTTACTTTGCAAACTTGAATTCTTGCTCCAAAATCAAAAAGAAGCTATTGGTAAGCCTCCTCTTCATCTTCTCCAACTCTTTTCCTCTTCAATTTCAGAAAGTTTTCTAAACCTAACTTAGGAAATACTTGTTTTGATCTTAGATTGAAGCTTGTTGGGTTGAAGTAGAGATTGGATGGTCTTCTCCTTATGATTGAGCTTCTTATTCTTTGTTTTGGGTTAAAGGTGAGATTTTTATCTCACATCTATGACTATAATTATCATTGGCTATTAGGTATGAATTCCTAACACTTATTCATGTGCATTTGCTTTTGGTTTGGGTTGAATTGGTGAATATTCCAATTTTTAGTGTTTTGGGTTCGAATCTTTAAAATCCTAATTTTGATGTTTTGATCATGTTTTGGTGATGCATCGAGGAGCATATAGGGCGGGGTTGCCGATTGGAATAAACCCTTAGAGCCAATGTTCGTCCGATTGCATTTTGGAAGAGTTTTCTCTTCATTTGGATAGGCTGAAAAACAGCCCAGGCATGATTTAGTCGATTGAAATCTCTATTCAGTCGATTGAATCCGGAACCCGAAAGTTTCCAGGTATGATTTAGTCGACTGAATTCTCTGTTCAGTCGACTGAACCTGGAAACAGAATGTTTCAAGGCAAGATTCAGTCGACTGAATTCTCTGTTCAGTCGACTGAACCTGGAAATAGAAAGTTTCTAGGCAGAATTCAGTCAACTGAAAATCTCTATTTAGTCAACTGAAATTGCTGTTTAGTCAACTGAATTCTCTATTTAGTCAACTGAATTTGTTGTTTCAGCCCACTTTGCCTTTTGGGATTGAATTTCCAATTTGAATCGATTCGTGATGGTCCTATTGGTGATTATCATTTATTTTGACTTTGATGATTCCTTTTAATTTTAAATCCACGTGTTTTTATAAATTAAACTTTTAAATTGTATTAAAAGCTTGCTTCTCTAATTTATAAATCCTATTTAAATGCACACACACAATTTCGCACTTCGAGCGGAGTGGAAAGGAGATTAAATGGTAAAGTAAAACACGGACCATGAATCCGTGCGTTTATCTTTCCGATTAATCCCCGACCTATTCGATTGATTGTTTTGACATTTTGGTCTGGTTTACCAATGAGATGAGGTAAACTTTGTACTGCTTTGAGTGTGAAATTAACTAACGGATAGTAAACGGTTTAGTGCAAACAAGTGGTTATGGGACTCACGTTAATACTTCACGGATTCCTTTTCGAGAGTTGTGACATTCTGCCAGTTAGTGGTGTCCAGTACTGGGCCTTCGGACCTTCACCACTACGGTTTGTTGCCTTTGGGATAGTATCTTCGGACTGCCTCCTTCAGGTTTGTTGCCTTCGGGTATGTTGCCTTCGGGTTTGTGCCTTCGGGTTTGTGCCTTCGGGTTTGTTGCCCTATTGTATCGCTTTCAGAGTTGGTCTTTATAAGCCGCTCGAGTGATATTTGGGTTTGGAGCCTTCGGGCTTATGGATCCTTGTTTATACAGTACTGAGCTCGAGCAATCTTTTGTTTTCGTTGATATGTATATTCCCTAGGTATCGCTCTTCGGTGTTGGTCTTTTTGAGCCGCACGATATATTGCTGTTACCTTGTGGAACTTGTGTTACCTTCATTGGTATTTGTTATTGCCTTTTTGGCTTGTTTTGGGATATTCATATCCTTTGTTCATTTGTGTTGCCGATGATATGAGGCTTGTCTTGTTATGATTCATCTTTTGTTAGATGATTGTGTTATCTCTTGTAGAGATATTTTTTATACTTTGTGACCTTGTAGGTTATTGTTGTTCAGTTTATCTAACTGATTTGTTTAGCTAGACTGACCCGTGTATTTCATACTCGGGTCAGACTGAGTTGTTTCAGGTTAGGTGCTTTTGGACTTAGCCTATTTTGCTTCCGCATGGACTATTCAGCTTGTTCCTTTTTGTTATAGTTTTTATGTAGTCCTCCTTGCTGTAACTATGATATATGTATTCTTTTGGATTCATCTGTATATTGTGGTTTGCTATACCACTTGACGTGTATCAGTTTGTAAACTCTGTTATGTATCAATATATGTGTATATGATGATCTACTGTTCTGCGATGTATATTACATTTGAGTTGTTATATTCTGTTCTGATAGATTCTCCAAGCACTTATGGTTTTGTTTTAAGTATTCATTGGGTATCTCGACCTGCTTGGTATGTCTATTGTCGATGTATTCAATAGATAGTTAGAGCAAGGCTATAGATGGTCGCTCCTAACCAGCCTTATTCTCCGTGTTAGTTGACGACATTACCCTGTAGTGTCATTGGCTAGCGTGGGTATAGAGGTGGGGCGTCACAACTTGGTATCGGAGTTGAGTTCAGAACAAAATATGATAAACACAGAATAGAAGCACATATTCCGGTACATCAAAGTGTATAAGTGATACAAATCTTTGAATCATCATGTCTCTCTAATCCTTCTACCATCAAAGGTTAGATAGAAATTGGGAATACGTCTAGGAATGCATTTCATTCCGTAGTATTCCACAATTGTATTAATGACATCTACCTTGTGAATAATCTTGTTCTTATCTTAACTTTCAGCGTATGGCTGGAAGAGGCAGAGGACGACGTTCGGATGCTGGGCAATCCAGTAGCGCACATCCAGATGGCGTTTATATGTCTGCTGATCAGTTTTTGGAATTGTTTAGGAGTACTCAGCCTCCAGTTCCTCCTCGAGTATCTCCACCTCGCAAGTCTGCCTTTGCACGTCAGTGTAGTAATTTTTCTCATCTTGGGGGAAAGCCGTTTAAGGGCTCCGAGTCTGTTCTTGAAGTCCAAGCTTGGCTTCGCACGTGCGAGCGTATTTTCTCTCGCATGGATCTTTCTGATCATGATAGAGTTCTTGTAACTTCTAGCTTATTACAAGGGCGTGCTCTTGATTGGTATGAGCTTCTTGTGGCCGAAATTGATGAGTCTACTCTTTCTTGGACTCAGTTTCGAGGATGATTTGAACTCAAGTTCGTTCCTGAATCCGAAAAAGTTTTATTGACCCGTCGCTTCCTTGAGTTGAAGCAAGGGAAATCTTTTGTTTCTGAGTATGTTGCATCATTCGAGGCTTTATCTAAGTATGGTCTTGAATTCATTAGCACTTCTTATAAGAAGAATTTGAAGTTTGTCAATGGTCTTAAGAAATATCTTAAGAAGTCTTTGTTGCTCCAGCTTAAGCTCTCTTTTAAGGAGTTGGTTGATTCTGCACTTCATCTCGAGACCGTCGAGAAGGAGTGTGATAGTGGTGATGATGTTGAGGTTTCCAAGAACCCCAACAAGAAGCAGTTTCCATTTCAGAAGTCCAGGTCTTTTCCTTCTAAGAAGAAGAAGACTGGTGGTTCTAGCTCTCAGACTCAGCCTTTTGGAACACCTTTCATTCAGAAGTGTTTCAATTGTGGTTCTCCGGATCATATGATTCGAGCTTGTTCCAAGCCTCTCTTCTGTCGCTATTGCAAGAAGGAAGGTCATCATGTTTCCACTTTCCCTACTGTTCCGGCTGGTGCCAAGTCTGGCAAGATTTATGCTGCTAAGGCTTCTGAAGGTCCTTCTCAACCCAAAGGTATATCTCCATCTATTTTGGAAGGTTCTATTTTATTTCATGGCCATAGTATTCGAGTTCTTTTCGATACGGGTGCATCACATTCTTTCGTATCACAAAAGCTCGTAGATGATTTATCTTTGGATGTTTCTTGAATGGTTACTTCTTTAAGGATTGCGAATCCTATTGGGGGATCCGCGACCCTTAGCATGCTTTGTGATGATGTTGAGATTGTTTTATGTGGCTTTTCTTTTCGTGTGAATCTGCACGTTATTTCTTGTCTGGGATTTGATATGATTTTGGGAATGGACTGGCTAGTGAGATATGATGCCAGGATTATTTGTTCGGAGAGAATTTTGTATCTTCGACATCCGGATTCGCCTACTCGGCTATTACTTGTTCTTCGGAATGTGGATAATTCCGAAATGACTTTACATTCTCTTGATTCGCAAGATGATGATGATATATCTTGTATTCCTATTGCTTGCGACTTTTCTGATGTTTTGAGCCTGTTTCGGGTTTGCCACCCAAGCGGGCAATTGAGTTCCGTATTGATCTCATTCCAGGCGCGCAACCAGTTAGTCTCCTCCCACGAGGATGTCTACAAAGGAAAATGAGGAAATCAGGAAGCAGCTTTTAGAGCTTGAGTCCAAGCAGTTGATTCAGTCCAGTTTTTCTCCGTGGGGATCCGTGGTCGTCTTCGTGAAGAAATCTGATGGAACTCTTAGGCTTTGCATTGACTATCGTAAACTTAACGAGTTAACCATCAGGAATAGGTATCCATTGCCTAGGATCGATGATATATTCAATCTATTGAGTGGTGCTAAGGTCTTTTCTCAGCTTGACCTCGCCACAGGTTTTCATCAGTTGCGAGTCACGGAGGATAGCATACCGCTTACCGCTTTCCGCACTCGTTATGGTTCTTTTGAGTGGCTCGTTATGCCGTTCGGTTTGACGAATGCTCTTGCTTTCTTTGTCAATCTCATGAATCGAGTATTCCGGTAATATCTCGATAAGTTCGTCCTTGTGTTCATTGATGATATCCTTATTTATTCTAAGTCTGAAGCTGAGCATGCTAATCACTTGAGAATTGTCTTGAGTACCCTCCGTCATCATCAGCTTAGAGCCAAATTCTCCAAATTCCACTTTTGGGAGAATAAGGTTAAGTTCTTAGGCCATGTTGTATCTTCCGATGGCATTTCTGTCGATCCCTCAAAGATCGAAGCCATCCAGAATTGGAAGAGGCCTGAGAATGTGCATGAGATTCGTAGTTTCCTTGGATTGGCGGGTTATTACCGTCGGTTCATTAAGGATTTTTCCCATGTTGTGCTTCCTCTCACCAGCCTTACTCAGAAAGGCATTCGTTTTATTTGGTCCGACAAGTGTGACGCTTCCTTTCTGTCATTAAAGGAACTTCTCACTAATGCTCCTATTTTGGTGGTTTCTAAGGGGAATCATGATCTCGTTGTTTACACCGATGCATGTGGTAGTGGTCTCGGTGCTGTTCTTATGCAGAAGGATCAGGTAGTTGCTTATGCTTCTAGGCAACTGCGTCCGAATGAAGTTCGCTATGCCACTCGTGATCTTGAGTTAGCCGCCATTGTCTTTGCCTTAAAGATTTGGCGACACTATTTATTAGGCGAGCGCTTCATTCTTTATACCGATCATAAATCCTTGAAGTATTTGTTCACTCAGAAGGAACTCAATATGAGACAACAGCGTTGGCTCGATTTTCTTGCCTCCTATGACTTTGATATCCAGTATACCCCTAGAAGGGGTAATCGTGTTGCTGATGCGCTTAGTCGCAAACATTCGGCTGTAGTTTCTATGATGCTTGCCGAATGGAATATTCTTGAGACTCTATCTTTTTGTGAAATTCGTGGTCGAGGTTCATCTTCTGATTCTCCTATTCTATTACTTAGTTTGGGAGCTCAACCCATTTTGTTGGATCGTATTGCCGGTGCTCAGCGGCGTGATCCTGATTTGTTGCATCTTATTCAGCTTTGTGAGTCTGGATCCTGTGATGAGGCGTTGCGAGATTTTAGCATTGATTCTCATGGGTGTCTTCGTATGAAGAACCGTCTTTTTGTGCCTTCTGATTTTGCGCTTAGGCATGACATTATTGATGATTGTCACCGTTCTAAGTATACCATTCATCCTGAAAGTAGTAAGATGTATGCTGATATGCATCGTCTTTATTATTGGGAAGGCATGAAATGCGATGTGGCGAGTTATGTGAGTAATTGCATAACTTGTCAGCGTATTAAGGCCGAAGTACATCAGCGTCCTTCGGGTCATCTTCAGCCTCTAGAGATTCCATTGTGGAAATGGGATCAGATTTCTATGGATTTCATTGACGGCCTACCTCGTTCGAGATCAGGCCATTCTAGTATCTGGGTTATTGTTGATCGCCTCAAAAAGTCTGCTCATTTTATTCCTATTAAGTCTAATAGGACCGCTTCTCATTTGGCTAAGTTGTATGTCAAGGAAATCGTGAGACTTCATGGTGTTCCTAGTTCTATTGTGAGTGACCGTGATCCTTTATTCACGAGTCATTTTTGGCAGAGTCTTCAGCAAGCTTTGGGAACAAATCTTAATTTTAGCACAACTTATCATCTGCAGTCTGATGGACAGACTGAACGGGTGAATCATATCTTGGAAGATCTCCTCCGTATCTGTATTTTTGATTTTGGTGGTAGTTGGGAGGATCACCTACCTCTTGTAGAGTTCTCCTACAACAATAGTTTTCATTCTAGTATCGGTATGGCTCCTTTCGAAGCTTTATACGGAAGGCCATGTCGATCATCTTCTTGTTGGTTGGAATCTGGGGAGAAGCTTATTCTTGCTCCAGATTTTGTTCGTGACTCTTCTGAGAAGATTGATCTTATTCGTTTGAGAATGAAAGAGGCACAGAACCGCCAGAAATCCTACGCGGACAACCGTAGGAAGCCTCTCGAATTCTCGATTGGTGATCTTGTCTTTATTCGTATTTCTCCTTTGAAGGGGGTTATGCGTTTCAGTACGACTGGGAAATTGGCTCCTCGCTTTATAGGACCATTTTCTATTACTGAACGTATTAGCCCTGTGGCTTATAGAGTTTCACTTCCTACTCATTTATCTGGCATTCATGACGTGTTTCATGTCTCTCAACTTCGAAAGTGTCTTCGAGAGTCGGATTCTGTTATCGATTCTCCTGATTTGCAAGAACTTGAGATCTCACCGGACTTATTTATTGTACAGCAGCCTATTCGCGTACTTTACACGGAGGTGCGACACCTTCGGAACAAGGACGTGCCGCTCGTTAAAGTTCAATGGTCCGCTAACCCCAATGACTGTACTTGGGAAACCAGAGAGTTTATAGACCGATCTTATCCGGGTTTTATATCTTGGCTTGGCAATGGTGAGAATATCTTTTCATCTCAAGCTTATTTCCTTTTCTTTTTGGGATGATGTATGTATGTAGTTTTTGCAAATATCGTCTCTGGGAATTGCGAGGACGCAATTTTATAAAAAGGGGAGATCTGTAACAACCCACATATTTAACGATTTTATATTAAAATGATTTATTTAAATATAGTGGCGTTAGTCGGATTTTTGGGTCCAAAATGTTACTTTTTGCAAACGGCCGAATTGGGGCTCGAAACCACTTCCATTGAGTCCAAAATGGCGTTTGCGATCTTTTTGAGTATAAACTTTGATATGTTTGGAATAAGTCGAATTTTGCTACTTTTTCTGGTTGGATTTTGGGTTTGGATTCAGCCCATTTGCTAGTTTAATAACCTAACTCAGTCCCTCTCTTCCCCATTCACTCATTTTCACTTCTAAACTCTAGCTAAAACTGAAAATGGGGGAAAGGAAGAGGAATTAGAAATTCCAAGCCCTAGTTTACTTTGCAAACTTGAATTCTTGCTCCAAAATCAAAGAGAAGCTATTGGTAAGCCTCCTCTTCATCTTCTCCAACTCTTTTCCTCTTCAATTTCAGAAAATTTCCTAAACCTAACTTAGGAAATACTTGTTTTGATCTTAGATTGAAGCTTGTTGGGTTGAAGTAGAGATTGGATGGTCTTCTCCTTGTGATTGAGCTTCTTCTTCTTTGTTTTGGGTTAAAGGTGAGATTTTTATCTCACATCTATGACCATAATTATCTTTAGTTGTTAGGTATGAATTCCTAACACTTATTCATGTGCATTTGCTTTTGGTTTGGATTGAATTGGTGAATATTCCAAATTTTTAGTATTTTGGGTTCAAATCTTTAAAATCCTAACTTTGATGTTTTGATCATGTTTTGGTGATGCATCGAGGAGCATATAGGGCCGGGTTGTCGATTGGCATAAACCCTCAGAGCCAATGTTCGTCCGGTGGCATTTTGGAAGAGTTTGCTCTTCATTTGGATAGGCTGAAAAACAGCCCAGGCATGATTTAGTCGACTGAAATCTCTGTTCAGTCGACTGAATCTGGAACCCGAAAGTTTCCAGGTATGATTTTGTCGACTGAATTCTCTGTTCAGTCGACTGAACCTGGAAACAGAATGTTTCAAGGCATGATTCAGTCGATTGAATTCTCTGTTCAGTCGAATGAACCTGGAAATAGAAAGTTTCCAGACAGAATTCAGTCAACTAAAAATCTCTGTTTAGTCAACTGAAATTGCTGTTTAGTCAACTGAATTCTCTATTTAGTCAACTGAATTTGCTGTTCCAACCCACTTTGCCTTTTGGGATTGAATTTCCAATTTGAATCGATTCATGATGGTCCTATTGGTGATTATCATTTATTTTGACTTTGATGATTCCTTTTAATTTTAAATCCACGTGTTTTTATAAAATAATCTTTTAAATTGTATTAAAAGCTTGCTTCTCTAATTTATAAATCCTATTTAAACGTACACACACAATTTCGCACTTCGAGCGGAGTGGAAAGGAGATTAAATGGTTAAGTAAAACACGGACCATGAATCCGTGCGTTTATCTTTTCGATTAATCCCCGACCTATTCGATTGATTGTTTTGACCTTTTGGTCTGGTTTACCAATGAGATGAGGTAAACTTTGTACTGCTTTAAGTGTGAAATTTACTAACGGATAATAAACTGTTTAGTGCGAACGAGTGGTTATGGGACTCACGTTAATACTTTACGGATTCCTTTTCGAGAGTTGTGACACATTCTGCCAGTTAGTGGTGTCCAGTACCGGGCCTTCGGACCTTCACCACTACGGTTTGTTGCCTTTGGAATAGTGTCTTCGGACTGCCTCCTTCAGGTTTGTTGCCTTCGGGTATGTTGCCTTCGGGTTTGTACCTTCGGGTTTGTTTCCCTATTGTATCGCTTTCGGAGTTGGTGTTTATGAGCCGCTCGAGTGATATTTGGGTTTTGAGCCTTCGGGCTTATGGATCCTTGTTTATACAGTACTGAGCTCGAGCAATCTTTTGTTTTCGTTGATATGTATATTCCCTAGGTATCGCTCTTCGGTGTTGATCTTTTTGAGCCGTAAGTGAAAGTGCGGTGTGTATACAATTATATGTGCTAATATAGTATACACGGATCGTGTAATATGGATTACAATACAAATGCAGAAATAGATGATAATAGCATTGTAAATAAAAAATAGAAAAATCACACCAGAGATTTTTATACTGGTTCGGAGCACCGTCCTACGTCCAGTCCCAGACTACTATCTGGATTTTCACTAATTACAACCTCGCTTCACCCGGAGGAACAGGTTTACAATTACCCGAACAGCCGAACGGGATTTCATGCCTCTAAAACACTGAGGACTTCAACACTTGCCTCTTACAATACTGAGGACTTCAACAAAAACAATTACAATTGTTGTTGACAACTTGTGTTCTTGTAAACACGGATTTGTCACTTGTAGTACACTCTTCCTATAATCTTATCCTCAAATTGTGAATGATGTTTGTGAAGATTATGGAATTTATATTGCTTATTGAATCAAAATATATGAGATAGTGTCAATGATTCAATAAGGAATGAAAGTAGTTTAGAGCTTTTTGAATGCAAGTGAATTCAAAGAATAGATAGAGAGCATATATAATCTTAATCAAACTTATTATTTTAATCAATGATATTGATGTGTATTTATAGAGAGAAAATAGTTATAACCCTTGGTGAAAAGTTGCAGTCAAAAGTTATGATCATTGATGAAGAAGAAGAGACGCAACCATTGAAGAAAGATGTGTCTTTTGGAAGAAGTTGCTCTCTGTTTAAAAACGGTCGACAGGTCAAAAACTAACCGGTAGACAGGTTTTTAAAAATATAGTCGTTATGTGCATGTGTGCATGTTTATTGTGCACATTCAACAGGAACGGTCGACCATTCATTTTTGGACCGGTCGACCGGTCTCTGTTAAGTTGCACAATAAAGTGCACAACCTATATAAATGTGTATATATATATATTATATTTTGTGCATGATTATTTGAGGATAGATTTTGACAATTTTATTACTATTATAACATCAAATAATCAACCTATAATCTAGAGTACCATATGTAGGTCTTGATTTGTCGATCGCTTTAATATTGTTGTCAGCAATCAAAATCTTCATAGAAGCTGTGACTCAACATTCTCCCCCTTTTTGATTGATGACAATATAAAAACTCAAGTATAGGATCTCCCCCTGAATATGTGATTTCCTGCTGACAATTATTAGCTTCTTTCATCCTGCAAACAATTATTAGCACCTTTCTCCCCCTTTGTCATCGACAAAAAGGAGTAAACAATAGAAAATATAAACCAAAGAGAACAATGCATACATTCAAACACAGGATGTTTTGATGAAGTACAATGCAAGTCATAGTCTACTACGAATAAAAAGATGGACACTATTTAGTACAAGTGCCATATATGTTTTTTTAAAGAAATGAAAAGAAAAACAAACTAACTTCATTCCGACTGAATCTCTTCCTCATCATCATCATCATCATCGTCGTCGTCATCGTCATTGTCATCATCATCGTCATTGTCCCCACGACCTTGTCCGCTTGTACCACCGGATTCCTCGGATGTCGACCAAGTAAAAGTTGGAGGAGCCGGACGTTTTCCGGGGTCTTGATGTTGGGTCGAGACGGATGTGCTACATGATATAGCATCCCATATAGCGCCGAAGAATGACTTTACCTTATTGAATCGTCTATCAATTTTCGAATCCATTCGTTTTAGTCTTGATTCAAGTAAAAATTGATTCCGAGCGATGGTTTCAAGAGATTCTCTTGTAGATGATTTAGATTTCAATAATCTAACATCTTCAGAACGACGACGAGATGGTGGAGCTTGTTGTTCTTGAGTATCGCGTTGTTGCCATTGTTCGAATGGCATAATATGAACATATGGAGGAGGAAGCTTCATCCGTTTGATAGTAGTGGAGTCAATACACTTTGGTGTAGAATATGCCGAATCCGGGGGTGTGACTCCACATGCAAGCAACATACGCATAATATACTCGTTATAGAAGAAATGTGGACGAGTAGAGTTATTTACCTTAAGAATTTCATCGAAAATCATGTGAACCCAATTTATTTCGATATCATCGTAGATAGCATAAAGAGCCTTGAAATTCTCTTTGTAAACGGCATCATAGTTTCCTAATCGAGGAAATAGAGAGTGCATTAGGACATGGTGTAACAACCTTGCAGTCGGTCGTAGCCCAATCGATTTGGTGCCGTTACTATCATCTTCTATAAATTTATGACTCGTACTATTCCGGGTGAAAACTTCACAAAATGTCGATGAAAACTCTTCACCCCTATTCGGTATTCCCAAAATAGAAGCAATTCTATCATAAGTGAGATAGATTCGTTTGCCACATACTACTGACCAAATAACTCCATTTGGATTATCCGGAGTATATTCCTCTAAATTCATATTCGCATAAAATAGCTTAATCATCAAATGATTAATTTGTACGCTATTTACAGAAAAATCAATAAGAGGAGAGATACGAGATCTATTTGCTAATCTTTGAATACCGTATGCAGTGAAATCGTCGAATTTGATGAATGAGCCCGGATGGAACTTGTAATTTGTCATTTGATTCCATCTAGTTACTGCAACCGGAGATTCTAGCCATTTTCTAGCAGAGAGAGTAAGAGAAGAAGTTTCTGATGTTGCTCTTTTCTTTGATTTCTTCTGAGGAGGAGCCATTGAAGAGAATTTGAGAGTTTGTGAAGCTTGAGAATATGAGCTAGGGTTTGGAAATGGGAAAATTTTCAGTAGAGAGTAGAAAGTAAAGAGGGTTGGTGGCAAAATATATACGTGAAGTATATAAAAAAGAAATAACTGCCGACCGGTCGACCGCCTGCATATTGCCGGTCGACCGTTTTCAACCCGAGAGCAAAACGGTCGACCGGTCATATTTCAGGCTGTCGACCGGTTTGGCTCTGTGTGTAAAAATGCAGAATTTGGCAAAAAATTTTGAAAACGAGTCGAATGAATATATTATATATTATGTTATTATTGCAAAAATATACTGTATTACAAGAATTATATATGAAAGCAAAATAATATACATTATGGAATTCTAATGAGAAGGTGAGTTGTTATTAGAATTCTTGTCGTTTTCAATGCGTTTAGCCCACGGACTCCACTTATATCGAGCTCCTTCATTCTCGTTATAGTTTTTATCCCAAGAGTTTGGAGTTGTTGAAGTCGATGGTCTTGACGGCATTGGTTCATGAACATCGTGTTTGTTTGAACCGCAGAAGAATGAAGCCATTCGTTCTAAAGCGGATAAACGAGTTGAAGTACGTTGTTGTTCATGGTATAGTAGGTTTTGACCATAATGTAGTTGTCGTTGAAGATCGATTTGATGCTTTTGGTAGTGATGAATCTCATCGATTTGCGCCTTCGTGCGCGGAGAGCAGAATAGTGCTTTCTTTGCACGCTTGGATGTTGGAGTATGGCCAGGTGTGTGAAAACAATGGTGAGGGCATTCCGGCCTTTGTTTCGGTGTAATCGGAGAGTATTGTTCCTCCGACTCCGAGCTTGTGATAGAAATATGAGATTCCTCTGCGCATTTGTCGCAAATGTGTGCCATGGTAGCTTGTTTAAGGTGATTTATAATTTTCAGCAAGAAGGTGAATGAATGAAAGTGTATTTTTCAAACGTTTATATAGAAAAAAGTTTGCCAATGAACTTGAGGATAGGATTTGTTAGAGATAATTAGCCGTAAACAAAAACAATGATGCATAAAAAAGTTATAAAAATAGGTATAGTTTGTTATAGGCTGAAATTTAAGAATTATTTGAAAAATATATAGCCTAAGTTTGAAGGTTACTTATTCTATTCTAGATCTTTCCGAGATACTAAGCCAAGCTCTCTTCGTAGTTTAATAAAACTAGATTCAAGTAATGGTTTAGTGAAAATATCGGCTATTTGATTGTCAGTGTGAACATATTCAAGATGTATATTACCTTTTTCAATATTATCTCTAAGGAAATGATGACGGATATCAATATGTTTGGTTCTAGAATGATTTACTGGATTTTTAGAGAGATTTATTGCACTCGTGTTATCACAGTATATAATAGAATTCGATAAATGTATATCGAAATCTTGAAGTGTTTGTTGCATATATAGTACTTGAGTACAAGCGAGAGCCGCTGATATATATTCAGCTTCACATGTTGATAGTGAAACACAATTCTGTTTCTTACTAAACCAAGAGACAAGTGATTTTCCAATAAAATGGCACGTACCACTTGTACTTTTTCTATCCGTCCGTGAGCCACCAAAATCAGCATCACTATATGATACTAATTCAAATGGACATTCTTTTGGATAGAAAAGACCAAAATCTTTGGTATTATTAAGATAACGAATTATACGTTTCACTGCTCGTAAATGTGATTCCTTTGGATCGGCTTGAAAACGAGCACATAAACAAACACTCATTAATATATCTGGACGATTAGCTGTAAGATAAAGAAGAGAACCAATCATGCTTCGATATAATTTCTGGTCAACATTCTTACTACTTTCATCTTTTTCAAGATGTGTAGTTGTACTCATAGGAGTTGGTTTACCAGATGTATTTTGTAATCCGAAGCGTTTGATAAGATTTTCACAGTATTTTTCTTGATTGATAAAAATACCGTTTGAAAGTTGTTTGATTTGAAGTCCAAGAAAATAAGATAGTTCTCCCATATGAGACATTTCGAATTCTTTGGTCATAATACTTGCAAATTCCTTGCAGAGTTTATCGTTTGTTGAACCAAAGATGATATCGTCTACATATATTTGGATAACCAGAATATCATTTCGAGAATGTTTAATAAACAAAGTTTGATCGACTTTGCCTATTTCAAATCCTGAATTAATAAGATAGCTACGTAAACGTTCATACCAAGCACGAGGTGCTTGTTTTAAACCATACAGAGCTTTCTTAAGTTTGAACACATGGTCAGGATATTTTTCATGTACGAATAAAGGTGGTTGTTCGACATAGACATTCTCTTTGATAAATCCATTGAGAAAAGCACTTTTGACATCCATCTGATAAAGTTTGAAATTATGATAACAAGCAAAAGATAATAGAATTCTAATAGCTTCTAGTCGAGCAACTGGTGCAAAAGTTTCTTCATAATCGATACCTTCTTCCTGATTGTATCCTTGTGCTACTAATCTTGCTTTATTTTTGGTGATATTTCCTTGTTCGTCAGCCTTATTTTTATAGACCCATTTAGTACCAATTACTGACTGATCAGTTGGTCTCGGAACAAGTTCCCAAACGTCATTGCGCTCAAACTGATTTAGTTCTTCCTGCATGGCAATGATCCAGTAATCATCTGTAGCAGCTTCTTTTGAATTCTTGGGTTCGATATTTGAGAGAAAAGCGACATGACCCATTTGATTGAGTTGACTCCTTGTTCTGACATGTGATGTTATTTCACCTATTATATTTTGGGCCGGATGGTCTCTTAATATTCTTGGTGGTGATTGTAATTCACATATTTGAGGAGTATTCTCAATAATTACTTCTGAGTCAGAATCAGTATTTGAGATGATTGGATTATTAATGACTATTGATTCATCATCATCTGATATTGTGTGAGGATGCTGATAGATTTCATCAAAAGATACATGAAGTGATTCTTCAATAGTTTTGGTTCGTTTATTAAATATTCGATAGGCCTTACTTCGTTCCGAATAACCGACAAATATTCCTTCATCGGCTTTTGGATCGAATTTTCCAAGCTGGTCTTTCGTATTTAAAATAAAGCACTTAGAACCAAAAACTTTGAAGTATGAGATTTTGGGCTTTCTTTTGTTAAATAATTCATAAGGAGTATTCTTGGTAAGAGGTCTTATGGACACACGATTTAAAACATAACAGGCAGTTGCAACAGCTTCTGCCCAGAAGTGTTTTGGTAAGGTGGTTCCATTTAATAATGTTCTTGCACATTCTTGTAAAGTTCGGTTCTTTCGTTCTACTACTCCGTTCTGTTGTGGAGTTCTGGGAAACGAAAAATTATGATATATACCTTTCTTTGTACAAAAATGTTCAAATTCATTATTTTCAAACTCTCCGCCATGATCACTTCTTATATTTTTAACTTTAATCCCTTTTGATTTTTGAATTCTTTTGACGAAAGATTTGAAATGATCGAAAGTATCACTTTTATTTTTTAAGAAAATTGTCCATGTATAACGAGAGAAATCATCAACAATTACAAGCACATATTGACTGTGATTTATTGATTGAACTCTAGTAGGTCCAAATAAATCCATGTGCAGTAACTCAAGCGGTTGTAATGTTGATATGAATTTCTTGGATTTAAACGATGATTTGGTCAATTTTCCTAATTGACATGCATCACAAATGTTGTTAACTTTAAAACTCATTTTGGGTAGTCCTCTAACTAGATTGTTTTTGGCTAGCTTGTCAATAGTTCTGAAGTTTATATGACAGAAACGTTTGTGCCATAGCCATGGATCATTGTCATTAGCCATAAGACACATATCTGAATTATGATTAATATTCATATTTAGAATATATATATTTCTGTCTCTATAACCTTCAAAAACCAAATTATGGTCTTTATCTAAAATACTACACTTATTATTTGAAAAGGAAATTATAAAACCCTTGTCACATAACTGACTAATACTAAGTAAATTGTGTTTTAAATTTCTAACTAGCATGACATTAGTAATAAGAGGTAAGTTAGATGTACCACAATTGCTCACATCGCCTTTGCCGATGATATAACCTTTTGAATTGTCTCCAAAAGTGACTGAGCCACCATCTGAGTATTTAATATTTGTTAGTAAGCTCTTGTCTCCCGTCATATGCTTTGAGCAACCACTGTCCAATATCCACTTTCCTCTTTTCTTCAGTGGGACCTGCAAACATAGAATTAAGTTCATGGTACCCACTTTTTATAGGGTCCTAAGAGTTAGGTCTTAGGAGTCCAAACCCATTTGGGTCCGGTATCCCCTTTATATATATAATTGTTATTAAAATGTACATTATTCATGAATTGCTGAATGTATTTGTTCCTAATCAAGTTATTATTTGTTTTAGGAACCCATATTTTGATAGTCTTGACATTTCTCTTTTGAAATTTCACAACTGGTTTTGGTTTGAAATATAATAAACTAAGATTTTTCTTAGCTTCAGTTTTTTGTACTTTCTTCTTCCTTTTATTTCTAAGATGTTTTTTAGTTTCATGTTTGTTATATCCCAAACCTTGTTTATCTGAAATAGATTGTGAACTTTTAATGATTTTAGTCAAATTTTCTCGACCTTTGTTAAAGTTAGAAACATTTTGAGTAATGTCATCAAATTTTGTTTGTAAACTAGCTTTTTCTAGGTCTAGAATTTTGACTTTTGCTTTAAGTTCATGATTTTCAGTAGTGAGAGCATTATTTTTCTCTTTTTGAGCTTCTATTTCTTGACTCAAAAGAGATATTTGAGAGTCAACATTAGATGATGATTCTTGAATATTTTCAAGTTCTTCTTCTAATATTTTCTTCTCATCTTTTAACATATCTCGTTCAAACTCTGCTTTACTTAAATCTGCTTTGACTACTTTTAATTGACGTTTTAAGTCTTTATATTTGACTATCAATTCAGCATTAATATCAAGTAATTCATCAAATGTAGGAATTTGTACCTCATCTTCTGTTGCCATAAAGCAAACATTAGCTTGTTCATTCTCCGAATCACTTTCACTTTCTGATGAAGATGACTCTGAATCATCCCATGTTACTGAGAAGGCTCGTTTCTTTGATTTGTCCTTCTTATATTTGAATTTGTCATTTTCTGACTTTTTCTTTTGTTCTGGACAATCCTTCTGCATGTGACCCTTTTTATGGCAGTTGAAACATTCTATAGCAGATGAAGATGGTTTATTTGATCCAGGTTTCCTTTTATTGTAGCGACTGGCTTTTCGATATTTTAGGAATTTTTTGAAACCTTTAGCAATGAACGCCAAATCTTCATCTTCAGAATCTGATTCATTTTCATCTTTCTCAACATGAAATGCTACATTTTTCTTTTCTTCTTTCTGTTCTTTTCTAGCCTGCAAATTTGCTTCATAGGACATTAAATTTCCTATCAATTCATCTGGCTTCATGACGGAAAGATCATTAGCTTCTTCAATTGCTAATACTTTTCCTTCCCATTCATTAGTCAGAGAATGTAGGACTGTTGAAACAACATCAAAATCAGAATACTTTTGTCCTAACCCAATAAGTGCATGGTGAATAGTTTGAAACCGTGAATACATGTCATTGATTGTTTCATTTGGTTTCATTTTGAAATTTTGAAATTGACTTTTCAGCATGGCTATTTTGGCTTGTTTAACCTTGTTAGTACCTTCATGAGTGATTTTTAGCGTTTGCCAAATTTGATATGCAGTAGTGCAGATACTAACACGATTATATTCATTTTGGTCTAATGCACAGAACAACATATTTATTGCTCTTGCATTTACGGCTACTGCCGTTTTCTCAGCCACAGTCCATTCTGAATAATCAGTTGTTGGATTCACTATTTCTCTTTGAGTAGCATTCCAAGCATCATAGCTACTTGATTGCATAAAGAATGACATACGTGTTGCCCAATAACTATAGTTAAGACCATTGAAAAATGGAGGTCTTTGTGTCGATTGCCCTTCTGTGTAAGTGGTGTTTTGAGTGCTAGTACTTGCGTTATTTGCCATATTACAAGAATATATCAAATAACTTTGTTACGGTTATATGATGACCGTGCTCTGATACCAAATGAAAGTGCGGTGTGTATACAATTATATGTGCTAATATAGTATACACGGATCGTGTAATATGGATTACAATACAAATGCAGAAATAGATGATAATAGCATTGTAAATAAAAAATAGAAAAATCACACCAGAGATTTTTATACTGGTTCGGAGCACCGTCCTACGTCCAGTCCCAGACTACTATCTGGATTTTCACTAATTACAACCTCGCTTCACTCGGAGGAACAGGTTTACAATTACCCGAACAGCCGAACGGGATTTCACGCCTCTACAACACTGAGGACTTCAACACTTGCCTCTTACAATACTGAGGACTTCAACAAAAACAATTACAATTGTTGTTGACAACTTGTGTTCTTGTAAACACGGATTTGTCACTTGTAGTACACTCTTCCTATAATCTTATCCTCAAATTGTGAATGATGTTTGTGAAGATTATGGAATTTATATTGCTTATTGAATCAAAATATATGAGATAGTGTCAATGATTCAATAAGGAATGAAAGTAGTTTAGAGCTTTTTGAATGCAAGTGAATTCAAAGAATAGATAGAGAGCATATATAATCTTAATCAAACTTATTATTTTAATCAATGATATTGATGTGTATTTATAGAGAGAAAATAGTTATAACCCTTGGTGAAAAGTTGCAGTCAAAAGTTATGATCATTGATGAAGAAGAAGAGACGCAACCATTGAAGAAAGATGTGTCTTTTGGAAGAAGTTGCTCTCTGTTTAAAAACGGTCGACAGGTCAAAAACTAACTGGTAGACAGGTTTTTAAAAATATAGTCGTTATGTGCATGTGTGCATGTTTATTGTGCACATTCAACAAGAACGGTCGACCGTTCATTTTTGGACCGGTCGACCGGTCTCTGTTAAGTTGCACAATAAAGTGCACAACCTATATAAATGTGTATATATATATATTATATTTTGTGCATGATTATTTGAGGATAGATTTTGACAATTTTATTACTATTATAACATCAAATAATCAACCTATAATCTAGAGTACCATATGTAGGTCTTGATTTGTCGATCGCTTTAATATTGTTGTCAGCAATCAAAATCTTCATAGAAGCTGTGACTCAACAGTAAGATATATCGTTGTTACCTTGTGGAACTTGTGTTACCTTCATTGGTATTTTTTATTGCCTTTTTGGCTTGTTTTGGGATATTCATATCCTTTGTTCATTTGTGTTGCCGATGATATGAGGCTTGTCTTGTCATGATTCTCTTTTGTTAGATGATTGTGTTATCTCTTGTGGAGATATTTGTTATACTTTGTGACCTTGTAGGTTATTGTTGTTCAGTTTATCTAACTGATTTGTTTAGCTAGACTGACCCGTGTATTTCATATTCGGGTCAGACCGAGTTGTTTCAGGTTAGGTGCTTTTGGACTTAGCCTATTTTGCTTCCGCATGGACTATTCAGCTTGTTCCTTTTTGTTATAGTTTTTGTGTATTCCTCCTTGCTGTAACTCTGATATATGTATTCTTTTGGATTCATTTGTATATTGTGGTTTGCTATACCACTTGACGTGTATCAGTTTGTAAACTCTATTATGTATCAATATATGTGTATATGATGATCTATTGTTCTGTGATGTATATTACATTTGAGTTCTTATATTCTGTTCTGATAGATTCTCCAAGCACCTATGGTTTTGTTTTAAGTATTCATTGGGTATGTCGACCTGCTTG
Organism: Allium cepa; assembly: GCA_030765085.1. Taxonomy (NCBI): domain Eukaryota; kingdom Viridiplantae; phylum Streptophyta; class Magnoliopsida; order Asparagales; family Amaryllidaceae; genus Allium; species Allium cepa. The sequence goes on from CM060941.1 coordinate 616,263,051, forward strand.
GTATGTCTATTGTCGATGTATTCAATAGATAGTTAGAGCAAGGCTATAGATTGTCGCTCCTAACCAGCCTTATTCTCCGTGTTAGTTGACGACATTACCCTGTAGTGTCCTTGGCTAGCGTGGGTATAGAGGTGGGGCGTCACAGCTGGCATCTTAAAATCCAATTTATTAGTGGAATGAAATCCACTTCGAGCCTGTTAAAGGGATGGAACCCTAAGTTGGATGGAACCTACAAAAAATCTAGTGGAACATTGTTTTGTATCCGCTAACTTTTATTCAAAATGATTTTACAAAATTATATCTTATTTTCAAAATGTTTTCAAAACCTTCCTTTTAAAAGAATAAAAAACATCTATCCTGATTTTAAATACTTTTAGCCTTAAAATAATCTTTAATTTCAAAATCAAATTATCCTTGGTTTTGAATTATCTTTAATAATAATATATTTAACTTTTAATATATATATATATATACTTAGATTTAAATATAAAATTATAGTAAAATTTTATATATACCAAAATATTATTCTCTATATATATTTATGTATTTTAAATGTAGTTAAGTACATTTATAAAAGTTTAAAATAGTTTTAATATAAGATAAAAGTTATTTTTAAAGAAAAACAAACCACCAAAATTTCCTGTGGCATGTCGACATACCCAAGATACCTATGTCGACATAGTGGCAGTTGGCTTCAAAATTTAAATTTCAAAAGAAGTGTCTATTCGTCATATCCTTTCACGAATGGACATGGTTGTTGTTCTTCTCTAAATATGGGCTGTTTTCAACGAATTTTGAATCAATTTTTTTCTGGTTTTCACTTCTCTTCTTCTTCCACATTTATTTATACATATTCTTACCATTACTCTGCCGAAATCAACATTGAATCTAACTAGATCATTTCTAGTTTGATTCTCTATCACTACCTCAACAAGATCCTCAGTGCTATTCAGAGTTATAGACTTTTTTGTAATCAATCTAGCGAGAAAAGGTGTGATTGTAGCCTTAGAAATCAATCAAGTGAGAAAAGGTGTGATTGTAGCCCTGGAAATCAATTGGGTGAACTTGTTGTCTGTGAAATAAAGTATCTCTACCTAGAGGATTATGAATCTGGAGGGTGTACCTTGTAGCCTTGAAATCGAGGGTGTAATTATACAATTGCTTTTGAAAGGAAATCTATACCTCTGTGCGGGACTGGATGTAGGGTTACTCTGAACCAGTATAAAATCTGTTGTGTTCTTTCCTTTACTGCTTTTACTTTATTTCTGCATCTATGTTTGTGTCTGTGATCATATCCGTGTCTGAATATTGCATACATTTGTGTTCAAATTAACAAAAACTCAAAAAGATTTAGTAATTCCTTAAAACACTATTCACCCCCCTCTAGTGTTTATCCTAGCCTTAAGATCCATAATCCGCATTTCTAACTTTTGGTATCAGTTTTCAAAGTTTCATAATCTGATTTTTGAAAAAGTTTTTAAAATGGCTATGTTTGTGTTAATACCAGTTTAGAAATATTCAGATCATCATTATCTCTTGAGTCTGCATATAATCAATATTCAAATACAAGTTGTCTACTAAGATAGTTTGATGTGCAGGAAACATGCATTATAGGGGTTGAGGAATCAATCCACAACGGATAAATTATGCAAATCAGAAAGAATAAATGGATACTCGATAGTGGACACTCTAGACACATGACTGGCAATCCAGATATGCTGAATGATATAATATACAAAGACAGAGGACTGATTAACTTTGGAGACAATTCAAAAGGTTATGTGATTGGCATCGGAAAAGTCGGTAATTCTAAAACTCCTATTATTACTAATGTTTTTCTAGTTAAGAATCTGAAACATGATCTGCTAAGTATAAGTCAACTTTGCGATAAAGGATATAAAATTAAATTTGAAAAAGATAAGTGTCGCATTGAAGATAATAATTCAACCATAATATATTAGGGAATTAGGAAAAAGAATATTTATATTCTTAGTATGAAAGTGATAACCTGTGTCTGTTGGCAAATACGAATGACCCTTGAATTTGACATAAGAGATTTGGGCATTTGAATTTCAAACTCTTATCTAGACTATATAAACATAATCTAGTAAGAGGTCTTTCTAAAATGAATTTTAAAGTAGATAGTCTATGTGATGCATGTCAATTAGGAAAACTTAGAAAAAGTTCCTTGAAATAAAAAGATATGATTTCAACCTCAAAACCTCTTGAATTACTTCACCTTGATTTATTTGGTCCATCTCAAATTCTGTTAATAAATCATAGTAAATATGTTTTTGTAATTGTAGATGATTATTCTAGATTTACATGGACAATATTTTTGAAACATAAAAGTGATACCTCTGAATGTTTTAAGAACTTTACAAAAAAGATTCAAAATCAACTTTATCTAAAATTATAACCATCCATAGTGATCATGGTGGTGAATTTGAAAATGAAAAGTTTGAGGAATTCTGCAATAAAAAGGGAATAACTCACAATTTTTCATTTCCGAGAACTCCACAACAAAACGGAGTAGTAGAACGTAAAAATAGGATGGTTCAAGAGTGTGCGAGAACTATGCTTTCAGATAGTAAATTACCAAAGTATTTTTGAGTAGAAGCAGTTGCTACCGCCTGTTATATTTTAAATAGAATTTTAATTGGGCCTTCAACTGATAAGACATCTTATGAACTTCTTTACAAAAAGAAACCTAAGGTATCTTAATTTAGAAATTTCGGAAGCAACTGTTTTATTTTAAATACAAAAGATAATTTAGATAAATTTGATCCTAAATCCAACAAAGGTATCTTTATCGGATATTCTAATAGAAGTAAAGCGTACAGAGTGTTTAATTTAAGAACTAACACCATTCAAGAAACTATGCATGTTTCATTCGATGAAAATCTGAAATTTTTTGAAGATACAAATGATGAAGAGGATTTAATCACTCAAAATCAAGAGCCAACTGAAACTTATAATGAAATTAATCATCCTAATAAAAGGATTAAACTTTTAAAACATCACCCTATTGAAAATGTACTAGGAGATATGCAATCTGTTGTTAAAACTAGAAATCAACTAAGTCAAATGAGCAATGTAGCTTTTATATCAACTATTGAACCCAAAAACCCAAAAGAAGCATCAACTGATGATTCATGGATTTTGGCTGTGCAAGAAGAATTAAATCAATTCACTAGAAATGATGTTTAGAAACTTGTTCCTAGACTTGAAAATAAAACTATAATTGGAATTAAATGGGTTTATAAAAATAAAATGAATGAACAAGGAGAGGTTGTTAGAAATAAAGCCAAGTTAGTCGCTCAAGGTTATTGTCAAGAAGAAGGAATAAATTTTGATGAAACCTTTGCCCCCGTAGCAAGATTAGAAGTCATTAGGATTCTACTTGCTTTCGCAAATCATAATAATTTCAAACTATTTCAAATGGATGTTAAAAGTGCCTTTTTAAATGGATTTTTAAAAGAGGAAGTATATAATGAACAACCACAATTTTTTGAAAATGAAAAATTACAAATCATGTTTACAAACTTAAGAAAGCTCTATATGGTCTAAAACAAGCTCCTAGAGCCTGGTATGATAGACTAAGATTTTACTTATTACAATCAAATTTTGAAATTGATAAAGTAGATAATACTTTTTTATTAAAAGAAATAAAAATGATATTCAACTAGTACAAGTTTACGTAGATGATATCATTTTTGGATCAACTAATTTTGAAATGAATAAAGAATTTTCTGAAATAATGACAAAAGAGTTTGAGATGAGTCATATGGGTGAATTAAATTTCTTTTTAGGATTACAAATAAAAATAATTAGATAATGGTATCTTTATTAGTCAAGAAAAATGTGCTAAAGACCTAATTAGTAAATTTGGTTTGACTACTGCGAGTGGAAAACCCACTTCCATGGCAACCAATGAGTACCTTAGTAAAGAAGATCTCTCGAAAGATGTAAATCAAAGATTATATAGGAATGACTGGTTCACTACTCTATATCACTACCAGTAGACCTGATATCATGCATAGTGTTTGTCTCTGTGCAAGATATCAATCCCAACCTAAAGAGACTCGCTTAAAAGCCATAAAACGTATCATAAGATATTTAAATACACCTTTGATTATGGCTTATTTTTCCTTAAAAATGATTCTTTTGACTTAATATCTTACTGTGATGTTGATTATGCTGGTTGTAAATCAGACCGAAAAAGTACAAGGCAACAGGCGCCCGTAAGGAAAAACTTGTCACTTTTTAGGGCATTCTCTGATTTCCTTGTTTAGTGAAAAGAAAAATACAGTTTCTTTATCAACAACTGAAGCAGAATATATTTCTGCTTCTTTGGCTTGTTCTCAAATAATATATATGCAACAAACTTTAAAAGATTATGGTTTAAATATCCCAAAATCACCAATTTATTGTGATAATACTAGTGCGATAAATTTATCCAAAAATACTACTCAACATGCTCGAACTAAACATATTGATATAAGACATCATTTTCTCAGAGATAATATAAATAAGGAAGTCATTACTCTATATAATATTAGTTCCGAGAATCAAATTGCTGATATATTAAAAAAAAACCTTAAATGAATCTATATTTACTAAATTAAGAAGAGAATTAGGAATTTGTTCAATAATTGAAATGTAAAAATATAAATAACAAAGTATAATTAAAAAGTAAATTAAAATAAATCAAATAGTAAAAATTTCAAGGACCATGTCGACATACCCCCTCAACCCATGTCGACATACAACAATTTTTTATTTTGGAAATTTTTCCCACCAAAATTCAAATACTTGGTTATATATTCTTCTTATCTTCGAAATTTTGATCATTCTCTTTGTTCTCTCTCTGTTCTAACTTCTGAAATAAATTAAACCATGACCTCCTCTTGCAAATCAAACCAAAATTCAACCTTTTCATCCACTTCTCCTACTTCTGGACCGTTTCAACGAACTACGCTCGCTTGAGTGACAAAAATGGAGGATTCTCTGAAGGATGCACTGCAATTATTGACTGAAATTCAAGTGGTACAACTTAGAATGGCCAAAGAACGAAAGAGGCAGGGCAAAATCCTTAGGAATTTGCAAAAATTTCTAATGGACAATCATGCTAATCCAATCTTGATTGACGAAGATTCTTCAGAAGATCAAGTGCAAGAGGACAACGAAGAAGAAGAAGAAGCCTTCATGAAAGAAGATCACATGGAAGAAGACAACAAAGTTGTTTGTATTGGCGAAGTGTGCTTTGACAAAGATGGAAATCTTGTCGAACAACGTGGAAATATCTGTTTCCACTATCCAAATTGTTCGGTTCGTAGATCTCCCATTTTCAAAGACTCTCATTAGTTTCTTTTCTCATTTTCCTATTGTTGTATGTTCATTCTTACGTTCTCTATGAAAATGTAAATATAACTATTATATGGATACTTAGTTAGGATAACTAGTAGTTTAGGACTAAGTTTTAAGTTTTAGAGTTAAGTGTTGATTATTTATGATAACACTATCATTATAATCACATGTCATAGAGTATAAGATTAAGGGGGAGTTATATAGTTTCGAGTTAGTTTTTTGTTGATGACACAGGTGGAGAAGTATAAAATAGGATAGTTAGGCATAGATTAAGGGGGAGTTAATAGTTTTAGGGGGAGTTATTCGGATAGAAGTAATATTTTATAAACAAAGTTTGTCATCAAAAAAAGGGGAAGATTGTTAGTCCTTGAGAAGATGGTTTTGATGACAACAACCTTAGAATAGGATTATAAAATATAAATACTAACATTATAGTTTAGAAATATATGTATATGCAAGACTTAACCATGCATGTACCAAGAATGAAGACTGTACAGTATAGAGATTCGATATCAAGATTGAAGACTCATGAGTATCAAGAATATCAAGAGTTCAAGATTTCAAGAATAAGTAATTTAATTAGGAATTTTGTTAAAACACCTAAAAAAGCACTGGCATCTTAAAATCCAATTTATTCATGGAATGGAATCCACTTCGAGTCCATTAAAGGGATGAAACCCTAAGTAGGATGGAACCTACGAAAAATCTAGTGGAACATTGTTTTGTATCCGCTAACTTTTATTCAAAATGATTTTACAAAATTATATCTTGTTTTCAAAATATTTTCAAAACCTTCCTTTTAAAAGAATAAAAAAAACATCTATCCTGATTTTAAATACTTTTAGCCACAAAATAATCTTTAATTTCAAAATCAAATTATGCTTAGTTTCGAATTATCTTTAATAATAATATATTTAACTTTTAATATATATATATATATATATATATACATACTTAGATTTAAATATAAAATTATAGTAAAATTTTATATATACCAAAATATTATTCTCTATATTTATTTATGTATTTTAACTATAGTTAAGTATATTTATAAAAGTTTAAAATAGTTTTAATATAAGATAAAAGTTATTTTCAAAGAAAAACAAACCACCAAAATTTCCTTTGCCATGTAGACATACCTAAGATACCCATGTCGACATAGTGGTAGTTGGTTCAAAATTTAAATTTCAAAAGAAGTGTCTTTTCGTCATATCCTTTCACGAATGGACATGCCTGTTGTTCTTCTATAAATATGGGCTGTTTTCAACGAATTTTGAATCATTTTCTTCTTCTTATGGTTTTCACTTCTCTTCTTCTTCCACATTTCTTTATACATATTCTTACCATTACTCTGCCGAAATCAACATTGAATCTAACTAGATCATTTCTAGTTTGATTCTCTGTCACTATCTCAACAAGATCCTCAGTGCTATTCAGAGTTATAGACTTCTTTGTAATCAAATTAACGAGAAATGGTGTGATTGTAGCCTTGGAAATCAATCAAGTGAGAAAAGGTGTGATTGTAGCCCTGAAAATCAATTGGGTGAACTTGTTGCCTGTGAAATCAAGTATCTCTACCCAGAGGATTGTGAATCTGGAGGGTGTACCTCGTAGCCTTAAAATCGAGGGTGTAATTGTACAATTGCTTTTGAAAGGAAATCCGTACTTGTATGCGGGACTGGATGTAGGGTAACTTCGAACCAGTATAAAATCCGGTGTGTTCTTTCCTTTACTGCTTTTACTTTATTTCTGCATCTGTGTTTGTTTCTGTGATCATATCTGTGTCTGCATATTGCATACATTTGTGTTCAAATTAACATAAACTCAAAAAGATTTATTAATTCCTTAAAACATTATTCACCCTCACTCTAGTATTTATCCTAGCCTTAAGATCCGTAATCCGCATTTCTAACATATTTAAGTAATACACACAGACATTTATATACAAGTTAGAACACATATTAACATATGTATAAGTTTGTTTAAGTTATTTAAGTATGATATGACATCTTATGAAAGTTAAATAAGTTTAAAAAAATAGGAAAATAGGAACAAAGAAGAAGATGCAAAAAAAATTAGTCTCAGAGACAATAAGTTTGTTTTTTAATCTGAGGGACGTTTTTTAGTGTGAATTGCAACTATCATTCTGTGGTTTACACTAAAAAGTGTCATTCAGCCTAAAAACGAACTCCTTGTCCTTGAAACTAAATTTTTCTCTAACTTTTTCCTTGAACCTAAAAACTCCTTTAGAAAAATATATTTAAAATGTGACATAAAATGACATTTTTTTAAAAACACATAGTACCTAAAAAATAAATGCATATTGGCTCAAGAAAGAGAGAGTGGGGACAAGGGCAAAACTTGAGAAAATGGGGGCGGGAGGAGCATGCATGGTGAGGTGGCAAACCGAGAGAGAAGGGTATGTACTAATAGGCAATTTGGTAATTTTATTTTATCCATGTGTATATGTACCCATTTCATAATTTTTTTGTTCATTTTTATCATTTCATTTCCACTTTAAACCTTTCTTTGAGTCCTTCCATTTCAACACGCCTCCTGTCGAAAACAAGTACATACCTACCCTTTCCACCTTAGGCTAAGTTTGTATACCCCTAATCCAAACCCTTTTATCCACTTGAACCCTCTAAAAATCCTAATTTTCCAAGTTAAAGCAAAGTCCTTGCTCATATATAAGTTCTAGAAGAAGTTACTTTAATTTTTGCCGATTTTTGGTGAGTAAAGTTTCACTCTTTAACTGAATTTTCTAACATATATATACATATTTGACTCGGGTTGTAAAAGTGAAATTTATATGGATAAAAATAGTGTTGGATTATATGTTAATTTTGCTTGGTTGTGATGATGTATAGTTTGGAATATGGTAGTTAAATAGTCAAGTTAGTCTGCATATTATAATCTAGCTTGCATGTGTTGGTCATGAAATGTTTACATGTTGTGATGTGGTGGTGATGTAATCATGTATGTTTTGAACATGAATTCATGATAGTATGCTAAGGATGTTAGCACATTACTAGTCTAAAGCGACATGTTATCCCTCGTATAAAATCCAAAATCTTTGGCGTTAATATTTGCGAAACGTTTTCAAATTTTAAAAACTTCTTATTTTTCCAAAAAATATGCCATTATGTTTACAAAGCAGTAAAATTTTAAAGATTTAAAGTTTAAAAAGATCTAGAAAAACCAAATTTCACACTACTAGAACAACCGTAAATAGAGATAGAGGCTTCCGACAGTCGTTGACGGCAGTATCTGCCGGTTGTCGAACTTCGTGACGTTTTCGTGGATAAAATATATTAGCTGTCGCTCGCCTTCAAAAACCGAAACAACTATGCCGTCGGTGGCCGTCGCTAGTCGTCGAAAATTATTGTGCATATAGGCCTCCTGGCGGAGAGCTGCTGCTTCGTTTCCATTTTTCCTCTAAATCAAAACAAAAACCCTACCACCACCTCCTCCCCATCATTAGCCAGCCGTCGTGCCTCCCTAAGTTTCTCCAGCTTCATCATTCTCCAATCTCAACAAGCCTAGCCCCTTCATCAATCTCCAATCTCAACAAGCCTAGCCCCTTCATCAATCTCCAATCAGGTTCTATTCCTAAATCCTAATTAATTTTGATTTCTTAAATTGGGGTTAATTTGTTGTTATAGTTGTATAACACCCCCATTGATTTTTTGGTATACTTTATCGAATGCTAATTAGGTTATTATTATAATTATTTACTATTGAAATGTCAAAAAAATTGTTTAGTGTATATGTGTAATAGTTGGCGTACATGCATTGATTAATTAGGCATACATGCATTATGGCTGCTTTGGATTAATTAGAATTGATGCTCAACATTTGGTGCATGCATTTTCAAGATGACAAAAACGACGATATAATGTAAGTGTTTTTTAGAATGTAAATAAATTAGTGTAAAAATTACTATATAATAAGCTTTACTTTTTGTAAATCCCTTAGTGAGTTTTTGGCCCTGTCCGACAATTATTATATATGATCGTTGTATGGATATTCGTTTTTATCACAGAACGGACATTTATATTCATCTGATACAATATTTGTCAGATTTATCTCTATATTGGACAAGTTACAAACATGGTAGTAATTATATTGTGCAAATCATTTTGTTTTAAATGGTTCACAAAATTTCGATAACACTTTCTTTTTGTTCCCTGCGTGCACACATATGTGTATGATGCAGGGAATAAAGGGGAAGTTCTGTCGAAATTTTGTTGAATCGTTTAAAATAAAATGATTTGCAAAATATAATTACTACTGTATTTGTAATGGGAAGTAGGATGACCAACCATCAAAGTGTAAACAATAACTTAAAAATTGTAGATTATATTCATATTATAATTTGTGTAAATCCAATTGAAAAAATAAATAAATAGAATAATATTATATTTTTGCAAAAAATTAAATGTATGATTTAGTTGAAAAATAAAATGTCAAGTCGTAAATTTTTATGTTTTAAAGTAGGAAAAATTGTTAATTATTTTATAGATCGGAGCTGAATATACCAACAAAGAAGAGAAGTTGAAGGCTCAATAAGTGAACGTTTTCAAAATGGTGTACACGTCTTTATTGAATCTGCTTTACATAATAATGGAAATGACAAAGAAATTCATTGTCCATGTAGTAGGTGTAAACTACCGAAGCATTTGATACCGGATATGGTAATAGTTCATTTGTGCCTATATGGTTTTGTGTTGAATTATTTTGTGTGTGATCGTCATGGAGACATTATAGCATCTAATCCCGTACATTCGGAGGAGGAGGTGGATAATGAACTTGTTCTGACGAATCTCATAGAAGATATGGTTGAAGATGCAGCACGTCCAATGTTCTTTACTGTTGAAGTTGATGGTAACGATATTAATGTCAAAGAAGACCCAAGTATTAGAGCAAAAAAAATAATGATTTATTGAAGGCTGCTAAGAAACCTCTTTGGGATGGTTATACAAGTGGTACTCAACTATCAGTAATTGCAGAATACATTGTGATGAAATCAAAATACAACTTCATCGAAGCCGAGTTTACAGCTATAGTACAAGCTGAAAACGACATATGCCACTCGATAATTTGTTGTGTGAAAATCATTGTGATGTGAAAAAACTTATGTCTGCTTTTGATTTACCGTATTAAAAAATAGATACATGTTTAAATGGTTGCATGTTGTTTTGAAAAGAAGAAATCAGTCTTAGAAATTGTAAAATATATAATCAGGAAACATACAAACCAAGAAAAAAGATGGGAAAGGAAGTTATGGACAGGTGCAGAAAAGTTAATACAGGCATGTGCACAGATGCTTGAGCATTCTGGACGGGAGCAGTTGAACACTGACGAAGAGGATGTGATCTTTGTCACTGTTATAGACCGACCCAGAGAAATAGGTGCTAAGGTAACTAATTGGTAATTTATAAAAATTAACTACGTTGTAAAATTTGGTTAATTTGTATAAAAGTTACGTAATAACTTAAATATATTTCGACTTGTTTTGTAGGCTCGGACATCACAAAGGGCTTACCGAAGGGATCAGGACAATGCAGAGATTAATGAGCTTAGACAGCAGATTGCACAGCTACAGGAGCAGGACTGCCACCGAGCAGTGTAAATGGAGCAGCTCAACTATCGTTTGGCTGAGTATGTGGAGCATCATGGAACATTCCCTTCGTCCGGTGGTTTCGGAGCTGATGATGAGTCTTGAGGTATGATTTATAGTTTTTATTTAAACCGGTGTGCATAAACATTGTGTGAAAGTGAGGTTAATTAATGACATGCAGTGTTTGACATTGATTTGTGTGGTTGATTTGATGGTTGATTTGTAGAGTTGGTATCTAGAGTTTGATGTTGGATGTTGGATGTATATATTGTATATTGATGTTGGATGTAAATATTGGAGTTGGATGGGTGAGACTGATGATGGAAGGTTTGTTTTGTATTGATTGAATATTTTTGCGTTTGATATGATGATGTTTGAGTTTTATATCAACATTGATATTGATTTCATCTTATATATCTGACTTATATTGTAACAATCCAATATTTAAGCAATAATAATTAACCGACGAATTAATTAAATGATAAAATAACTTTGTGAAATTATCAAAATTGAGCCATGGGAGAGTTGCATCATTGTGTCTGTGGTAATTTTTGCTAAATTTTCATATATAGAACGTCAGAATCCGAGCTAGAATGAAGAAGATATGAATTAAACAACAAATCAGAAAAGAGAAAGAAAAAAACAAGGGCTAGGTCGACCCCAGGTCAACCTAACCACTGCATAGGTCGCCACGTATGTCAACCTAGGACGGGGAAGGTCGACAGGTAAGTCGATCCGCCCCTATTGATGAACAAAGAATTAAATTCTTCGTTACGTTGCGATTTCTACACGTTATTTGGGTCAATTCCTCTCATCTGGTGCGTTCGTGCTTCCATCCGACGGCTCCTATCCTGCCTATGACATGGTTGCACCAAATTCAATCTCCAAATCCAACGGTCTGAGATCCACAAGCGCCACTATAAATAATACCCTAGGTCTTGCTATTTTTCTCATTCAAGAATTTCTCCGTTTTGGTTCACTTTCTCAGGCATGACTTAAAAGGAATAATTTTCTGAGGAGAAGATCATTTTAAATTAAAATATTTAATACCCTCAAGTGGATCCGGGAAGACCAAGGGGATAGCTAAGGATGACATGTGAATGATTAGTAATTATTTAGATTTTCAAGTAATTTAAATTTATAGGGTTTCCAATAGTTGTAGTTTTTCTACGATTTTGGAATAACCTTTTTTCCAGCTTATTTTCAGTTTTAGATTTATTTTTCGGTCTATTTCCTTTTACGTATTCTTTTCAGTTATTTTTAGTTAATTATTGTTAATTATAGCTTTTCTATTTATTTACAGTTATTTAGAGTATTTATAATTTACTGTTATTTACGTTTTATTTACATCTTTCCTACGTTTGAGATTTTCTTTTGCAATTGTCAGTTTCTTTCTAATTTTCCTTTTTACGCAAATGGAATAGATTAAAACGCAAATATAGACTAAATAATAAGAACAATAAAATTATAGAAAATAAGATGTAAAATGCGAAGACTGTAATAAATTGAACTAGGACTGAATTTAAGCTTAATTATGATGTATAATTATGATTAAGAAGAGTAAAATGAGAAAGTGGCTTATTTTTATCATTAGACCTTGGGTTAAGTTAATAAGCAATATTATAAAATAGGTTATAATTAGAAACAGAACAGAAAAAATCTTATTTTGAGACCTAGAATAAATTAATAAGCAAAGATAGCAAGGATAACAGTAGAGGCTTATTTAAACAATTTATACTAAGTTAATAAGCAAAAGTAGGACATGTACCCACAATGTTCTCTATTTTCTATGGACACAGGTGTCTTACAATAGCCTGAAGAGAGATGAGGGCATGCTTATGCTGTTTAGGGTTGATAAAAGGTCAATAATTAAAAGTCCAAATTATGGGGATTTGGACAAGGGGCACAACTAGATTTTGTTTGACAGGAACTAGTACCAACAGTATTCACTATTTTCCATGGACATAGGCGTCTCACTATAGCTTGAATTGAGAAGAGGGCACGCTTATGCTATTTGGGGTAAATAAAAGATCAAAAGAGGGAGCAACATATAGTGTGAAACCAACGATGGTTAACGTGCGGCCTCGGTGCAGGGAATATAAATCGCTATTGAGTTCCAAGCGCTTAGTAGGTGCCTTTCATAGGCATTAGTGTCTAGCTCACAGTAGACACAATAGCAAAAGGCTGATCAAAGGGTAGAATTAGGACTTCAACCTAATTGAAGTAGGATTGGAAATTCAGCCTAATCAAAGCAGTTATCTAAGACAAGTGCAAACAATCAAAGTTATCCAATCGAATTAATCTAATAGTAAAATCGTATTTATTTCTAGCTTTACCTTTCCTCCAATTTCTTTATTTCCTTTTATACTAGAACTATTGCAAAGTATATTTTCTTTACCTTGCGTAAGAATACTAGTAATTACTTCCACTCACCAGAATTTTAGTCCGACTTACTCCTTTATTTTCCTTTTTCTCCTCCATAGGCCAGCAAAGGCAAGGAAGGTGGATTAAGGACTCTTGGAGACTTCGACTACGGAGGTTTTCTCATGTATTCCTCTTGTTCATTTTCAGTTTTTAGTTCATTTGATGTACTGGTACTTTTATTTGAGAGGGATAGTTTTGGTACTCTGATTTTATGAGACCGAGAATATGGTTTTTATAAGACATGTACTGGTATTTTGAGATATCTTGTGTATTTGGTTTTATAACTCTATTTTAAGAAGTTTGATTTTTAATAAGCTATTGTTTTAATTGTTTTCGCCGTTTTTATCTATTTTTTGTTACGAATCTTAGTCCCTATAAGTTTTAGCTATACCTACAATGCACCATATCTTTTTTAGTGTGTCCTTTTGGGTATACTAAGGGGTGTGGGGTGTTTCTTTTGGTATTAGAGCGAGGTTACAGGATTCCTAATAATTTGTTTTAAAAGTAAAGTATTTTCAAAATAACTTGCTTTAAAAGTATTTTTCAAAGAGAAACTCTTAGAAATAGTTTTCAAGTATAAAAGAGATTTTATAGAGATCCCTTCAAAATCCTGTTCAACCTTCTTTCGATTTTTTTAAGCGTAAGTTTTCTTTTCTTTGCATAGTATGACTAACTGGTTCCATAGAGCTACGGTACCAGGTGCATGGGCAAGTGCCCAATAGAACACTAGTAGGTGGAAATCCCTTTAATCCACCTACACCAGCCAACTTTTCTAAGCTATGCAAGGACTTTCCTAGTATAGAAGGTAGAACGTTTTCTCGCACAAAGGATTCCGAGGAGACACGAGCTAGGTTGGAGGATAAGGAGCAACGATTTAGGCTATTAGATTTAAAGGACCGATAGAGAGTTCAGCCTACATCTTGGCAACTGAAGGGAGAGCTTAAAGAATTCTAGATTAGAAAGCTCTAAGCAGCCATGGTGGAAGGCGGATAAGGACAAGAGGAAAAGAGAAGGCCCTCAGAAGCGAATCAATAAAAGTGGAAATGAAAACGCTGTAGAATGGTTGGTCATTATGCAAAAGATTACAAGAGAGAGAAGGTGAAGAAGTGTTACAGTTGTGGACAACCCAGTCATCTTAGTATGTTTTGTACTCAGAAGATAGGATAGGGAGCAAGTGCACCTGCAGCGCAGATTCAGGCTTTATATGCAACACCTTCCAGCAATGGACCGTATTGAGGTAGGAAAATTTGGTTTCTATTTCTAATTTTCCAATTCGGACTCTTTTCGATCCTAGAGCATCACACTCTTTCATCTCTAGTTCTTTGGTAGATTGTTTGCACTTAGACACTTCTTTATTAGTATACCTCATTGTTGTTTCAAACCCCATAGGAGGATCGGCACATTTATCTATGGTCTGTTAAGGGTTTGAAAATTTATATCATAGGGGTAGAGTTTGACTACGACGCCTATGTACTGAGATTCTCGGGGTATGGGATGATTTTGGGGATGGATTGGTCATCCACATATGGAGCTATATTAGACTGCGAGAGGAGAGTCGTTAAACTAGAGATACGAAGCGGTAGGACTCTCGAGGTTTCTTGCAACCTACAAGGGTTAGTTATGTTGAGCTTCCTTTATTCCCTCGATTTCTCATCAGCGAGTTAGATTCAATTCATGTCGTCAAAGATTTTCCAAACGTCTTTAAGGAGGTTAGGGGACTACCCCCTAAGAGAGAGATTAACTTCAGGATTTACTTGACTGATAATGCGAAGCCTGTAGCATTACCTGTGAGGCACATGGCACTTAAGGAGAGGAAGGAGTTGAGCAAGCAGATTTGTGAGCTTTTGGAGAAAGGTTTCATAAGAAGGAACATATCAAGTAGGGAGCCCTAGTCGTCTTCGCTACGAAGGCAGATGGTTCCCTTCGACATTGCGTAGATATAGAGAATTAAATAAGCTCACGAAGAAGAACCATTATCCACTTCCAAGGATCGATGATCTTTTCGATCAGTTAGTTCTCTCTTCAGTATTCTCTTAGCTTGATTTAGCCACTGGATTTCATCAGCTTAGAGTTAATGACGATAGCATCGATAAAATAGCTTTAGGACACCCAATGGATTCTTTGAGTAGTTGGTTATGCCTTTTGTGATAACAGATACCCTAGCCTATTTTGTAGATTTGATGAGCCGTGTTTTTATAGATGTCCTAAATAAGTTCGTGGTGGTATTCGTGGACGACATTTTGATGTTTTCCAAGAGTATGGAAGAGCATGTTATTCATCTAGAGGATTTCTTCATACACTCCGCATTCATCAATTGAAGGCAAATTTCTTGAAGTAACAACCTTGTCATATGGAAGTGCGTTTCTTGAGGCATGGAGAAAGTCCACACATGGGAAAAGTTTGAGAAACATTTTTGTACATTTAGGCTTGGATTGTGGAAATCCAAAGTGAGGTAGGTAAAGATTATAGATGTACAATAAATTCAGTTGATAAGAAAGGAAGAAAGCCCATGTGTAGGTAATTGCAAAAAAATATAATTGTTTTAGATAAGTGGATTTAAAGGTAGTACCTTAGAATAGATATAAGCATACAATAGGAATAGGAACAAAAGAGTTTAATAGGGAAATGAGATTTCCAAGGTTTAGGAATTGTACTCCTAGGGTAGTGAGAAGAAAATCAACCTTATGATTAACAATAAAATATAATCGTTAGAATTGAAAATTTTCATTGTTAATATTTTCTTTCAGGAAATAAATATTGGGTTTTTGAAAAATGGTATCAAAATTAAAATTGGTTTTTATATGGTGTAAATTTTGTTAATAATGGAATTCTTCTAGAATTATAGAGAGTATATAGCTCACTAGTTTCTTTGTAAGTAAGCAAAGATTTTAAATATAAAAACATATAGTGTATTACGTATCATAAACATAGGTTACAACATTTATTGTTGTAATAGATATTTTAGTGGAAAATAAAGTGTAACAACTCGATATTTTCAGCCATTCGCATCCACACATGTCGGACTTGAATTGCTCACAATATCGCATTGTAAATAAAATTTGTAGCAAATAAAATACAATCACAGAATCACAGACACAAAAATATCAGAATAACTCGCAGCGGAAATTAAAATTCCATAGTAGTTCATGAAGCTACTATAACAAAATCTCAAAACATAATACATAGTACCAGACTGAAACATATACAATAGAAATCCCAAATACATAGAAGTTTATGAATACAAGTGCTTAAATAGACAACTGAAACTGAAAGGGATAGACAACTAGTTAAGCAAATCTCCAGCGATTCCTAGCTCCAGAAAAAGAAATCCAAAGCTAAGTTGTAAATACTCAGGCTGACCCGAGCGTAAAGTAAAACACGAAACACTCGAATCAGGACATACATACTTATATAATGTAAACCAACTCAAGTGAACTGTAGTAGTAATGCGCAATAACTTAAAGGATGCTTGGGATCGTCCATCTTCTAAGGATCAGTTAAACCATAAATTAAATACACCCAAAGTCACAAGGCATACAGAGGAGTGTACCCATGGTGAAATTTCCAAAATGGTATTTTATACCTCGAAAATCAAAAAATCATTCCAAAATTCAATATCATTTCAAATTCATTTTAATATATCAAAATATCATATCCTTCCAAAACCTCATTCATATTTATTTGATTTAAATACCATTCCAAATTTCATTTCAAAATGGTTTATATTTCAAATCAAAATATTCCAATTAAACCCTTTAATATGAAATTATTATATTTAGAATCAAATATTCAAATTTAAAAAAAAATTAGTCTTTTCACAATTCATTTATTCACTTGAATTTATTAAAACAGTGAAATTTCATCTTTCGCAGCATTTAGAAAATGCTATGGTAAGTTACATTTGAAACAATTCAATTTAGCAAAGACAGCATTTACAGAAATGCTGTAATTGTTCAGGTCTCAAATAAAAGCTTTAGTTCAATTCTGCCACTACAGCACTTACAAAGCTGTGACAGCCTTAGTTTATTTTTTCCTTTTAGTTCATTTGTATCAATTATAGCACTTAGATAGGCTGTAATATCCTTTACTTCAGAAATGATCGCATTTCTGAAATGCTGTTAATTAAATTTCAAATTTTCAATATAATTTCATAAACAATTAAATTTTAGTTTAACCATTTTTAACTTATAAAAATTATATTTTGTCACTTTAACAACGACCATTTAAATACCCTTTAATTTATGATTTTATAAAGTGAATTTTTCACAAATAATTATCAAATCTTTTGTTATAATTCACTTATAAAAATAAATGTATAATTTTATAACATTTCATTTACTTTACATTTTAATTAAATTTAACATTTCATAAATTAAATTTAAATTACATTTTATTTTTCTTAGCTTAACTTTATTTTTAAAACACATTTTCCAAGTTAAGTTATATTTCAAATTTCAATTTTTAACATTTATTTATTTAACTATTTTTATTTTATGGAAAAATCAATAACACTTTATAAAATCAGTTTAAATTCAAATTTAAATCAAATTATCATATTTTCTTACATGATTTAAACTTCAATTATAAACAAAGTTATAAATTCCAAAATTAACTTATATTTCACATTCTACTCTACCATTTATTTATTTCACTTATTTAACTTGTAGAAAATCACTTATATATTATAAAAATCATTTTTAAATTAAATTTAAATCAAAATATCATAATATTTAAATTTTTATAATATTTCTAAAATTATAGAAAAATATATATTAACCACGGGTCTGTATAAAATTTTCTAACCTAAGTCAAATGATATGGATAATATATCATTTCAATCCGTAATTTACAAAGGAAAAATTCGGGTTCTATCATTTCAAACCCGCAATCCCAAGTAAAATAAAATAAATAAAATCACTCAGGCCTATCCATAACGATTTTTTACTATTCTAAAGTCCGCTCGGGTATGCATCATATCAACTCATAGTTATCCTATTCTACAGGGAACTTGCAGTGTGATAAACTGACATAAATAAACAGTATAGCATTATATAATAGTAACAGATGTATGACAGGTGTATAAACAGGGTGATCATCATATAAATAATATCACATGATAATATAGTCTACAGATTCACATGCGATCAATTTACTAATTATATAAGTACATATGTCGTGTGTGAAATACTCACCTCTTAATGCTGGAGTGGTGATGCATGCATAGGTCGGCTAGGTAGTTTAAGGGGTGATGAAGCAAATTTTTATGGAGTTTCGACTTTGGGATGGCCACAGCCTATCATGTCAGTGTAGATAGAGGAGGTTGCAGCCGAGTATGGTGGTGGTGAAGGTGATGGTGAAGGAGGAGAAGCTATGGCTGAACATCATAGGTGAGAGCATGACATGAAAAATAAATAAAACAAAGAAAAAATATAAGAAAAGAAGGAGAAACCATAACAGATTTTTTTCAAAAAATATGGCCAAGCTCTTTAGATGAAGAGAAGATTTTTTTTCTTACGTGAAATGAAAAATATGCACGGCTAAGAAAAGAAAGTGAACGGCTAAACTGAATGCAAATGTCACTTGAAAATGAAAAGGCAAATGCATATCAAAGGTCATGATAAATGAAAAGGTTTTGACCTTTTATATTTCTTATCTCTTTCCTTCACTTTAATCAAATGAAAATGTAAGTAAATAAAGTAAAATCTGGAAATAAAATAAAGTGAAAAAAAATCAATAATTATTTAAAGAAAAAAATATAAAATAAATAAAGAAAATAGCTTAAATTGAAACTTGAATTTAAAAATCGAAAAAAAATACAATAACATTTAACATTTAAATATACAAAAAAAAGTTTTAAATTAAAAATATATACCTAAAATGTCATATAACACATATTAGAACATGTATGACAAATAAAAATATTATTTATATAAATTAAAACCAATAGTTTTATTAAATAAATCAATTTACATACAATATTGTAAGAAGCATAACTTTCACAATATAAATCGGATTTCAACGAAACGAAAAGCAGTATTCTTGAAATTAAATTTATTTTCATGATGAAAGATAAAATTCAAGAATTCAAATATTTAAATTTTAAATTTAAAAGTCAAAATTTGACCAAATTGACCAAAATTCACATTTTCTAGAAAAGATTCTTTTTATTCATGTTTGAAATTATACTTCACATAAAAATCAAAATTTATTTTTAAAAGAACAAAATTTATTCATTTTAATAAATATAATAAAGTTTTTAAATTAGACATTTCAATTAAAATAATTAAAATAATCATAAATACAGGGTTGTTACACTCTCCCCCACTCAAATCTTTTCGTCCTCGAAAAGAACGAATAAGGAAAATAAGGAAAAGCAAGACAGACAAAGCAAATAGTACGTGAAAGAAACAATTCTGGATTCGAAGCACAAATGCTCTCCTCCGTCTCTCAGGTAAAATCCCCATCATCAGTACTCCACCGTCCTTTGACCAGACTAACCGATTTCCTTCTTAGCTACTTCATACCTCTGCTGACAACACGAAGTGGCTTACTCTCGACAGTCAAATTAGGCTAAATATCCAAACTATCAAGAGCAGAAGGCTGAACAAAAAGAGATGGGTCATGAAGATACCAAAGAAGATGTGAGACGTGGTATACATCTTGCACTCCAAAAAGCTTCTTAGGCAAATCCAGACGATAAGCCAAAAAACCAACTCTTTCCACAATGTGGAGAGGTTCCTCGAAGAGGAAAAAGGTAGGAATAACTAGAAGGGAAAATAGGTTGAAGGACAAGGATGAACCATATTTTTAAAACTATATAAATTTCATTTAAAATTTTTATGTTATTTTAAATATTTTATAATATGATGAATAGTCATTTGATTCAAATTTGATAGTTCAAAGTAAACAATATTTAAAGCATTTTAAATTATTTAGAGAAGTAAAATAAATGATCAAAATATCCTTTATATAATACTTTATCAAAATACTTTTTTAACTTGATGTCTTAACAAGTTTACTTTCGTTCCTGCGGACTCCGGCTATGCGTTGATCAGGCGCAAAGTTAGAATTCTCCAGGTACTTAGTAGACTTGTTTCAACACCCAGTGAAAATACTGGAAAACTTTTAAAAACAGATATGAAAAGTACAATCCAAACAAATCAACCAAACCAAACATTTGTATGACCATGGATCGAGATACACAATTGTTACGCCTGGATCCTCCAGGAAACATCCATACCTATAAGCTATCTCGGCTTGCGAATTACGCCATGATGACTAGTAGACCGTAGATACACAATGGTTACGCCTGGATCCCTCAGGAAACATACGTACCCTTAAGCTATCTCAGCCAGCGGATTTCGCTACTAATACAACCTACATAGATCGCATGATACACAATGGTTACGCCTGGATCCCCCAAGAAACATCCGTATCCTTAGGCCATCTCAGCCAGGCGAATTACGCTATGCAGTCGCGATCATAAGACCATGGAGATCGCCATGGAATTCGATGGACACTCGAGTATCATATCCGAATAACCAAAATCAGAGAGAATAATATCAATAGAATGAATCCACAGTGTGGCCACAAAGCGGATATCAAGCAGAAGGCACTTTCCATATCTTTATTTCAAAAATATGTATCATATAGTACCTTTCAAAATCACTTTCAAATATCATACTTATATAAAGTCCATCATATATAAGATTCCATTTTCAAATCAAATACTTTCCAAATCAACAGTATATCAAATCATACATATATAGACTTCGATTACATAAGATTTCACTTTACAAATTGGGTACCTTTCCAAATCAATAGTTTTCAAATCAACTTCATACTTATACAAATCAATTTTATATAAGTTCGATAACTCCCAAATCAAAGTATTTAGTAAAACAATGTTCTCAATTTCAATTCCTTTCAATAACGTTTCAGTTTCAAAGTCATATATGATTTCGTCGAATCATTTCCTCCAAATTACATATATTCAGTTTAAAGTTTCCAAAATAATAAGTTCAGAAAATAATCCAAATTTCCCAAACAACAAAATTTAGATCAAACAAATTCATTTCCAAAACATCGTATAAATACTGGGTTTTACTATCCAATCTATTTTAAAAACCAAATATCTTTCTCAAAATCAATTATACCCAAAATGATTTCCAAGTTTAATCCCTTTAAAACCCTTAAAATATTTATTTCCATATATGGAAGATCTAATTTACCTTTTGAAAATTACATAGCTTTAAAAATTTAAACCTTGATTTGGAAGTGTTCGAACTTTAAAAATAGTCGAAGAAATCATATTTAAAATCCAAAAGTTGGAAATCACCAACAAATCAGTAAATCGATTTCAATAGATAAGGTGATACCAAAACAAATCTAAATCCCGAGTACTGAACACCGGCTTACTTTAAATCATTTCAAAAATATTCATATATCTTTCGAAAATCAAATCATCCTTCAGAATTTTGAGATTAAAATTTGGTTTCACAAAATCACTCGTATAGCAAAGCTACTAAAGTGGCCTCTCCCCCACTCAGAAACTCAAAAATCAATGTCGAGATTGCATGCATTCATCACCGAAATTATTTTCCAACGACATAAGAAGGTTCTGGACTTTTATTTTCTTGAAACTTCTTTGAAATCTCTTCGAAATCATTGGAATTCGTTCGAATACATTTGAAACATTTTTTATTCAAAAAAATATCTTTAAATCATATTATTATTATATATTTTCCAAAATCTTAAAACCAATTTCAAAACACCGGAGTTTGATTCCTCGAAATTCAAATTCAAAACCCTTCAGTTATAAATCATTTATATAAATCAACTTCCTTATAAATTTTTCAAAATTTCAAATCCTTTCAAAACTTCAAATTTTCATTTTTTAAAAGGTATGTAATCCTTATCGAAAACATTTCACTTTTATACAGAAGGTGGTCATCCTTATCAAAATAATAATTTCGATGTATGCACAATTTCAAAATACAACCAAACACAAATTTCCAAGGGATGATTCAAGGATGGATTTCAAAACAAACAGAGATTCGAATTTAGAGGAACTCTAACCAAATAGAATTCTGGTTCGAAGATAAGCTCGAACGAAGATGGGATAATTTAATTACCCAATGAAAGATGGATAAGCCTAAATAAATCGCAGGCGACCTTAATCGGTCAACCGTGACTTCAGGAATATAATAAATGTGAAAATCTAAGGTAAATCGACATTCAATCGCCAGAGATAGAATCCAGATATAGCAGAAGACAGATAACATCGAAATCCGAGGGTACAGAAATCTCTGATGAATCAATGCGAATTGTAAAGGAGTTTCACCCCTTTATAAATCATTCATAGATTTGCGCAATCACTGATCTTTATAGAGGTCATTCCAAAGTGGAGTTATGGGATCCCCCAAAATCAAAAGGGTAAAATAGGAAAGACAAGACTGGATTTCAGAACAAGTGGGAGCGTTTCAAAGTTCAAGGAATCCTAATTGATAAAAATCCTAACCAAGAGATTTCTAAAAAGGTGGATACAAAAGGGACAAAGTTTAGAAGATCTTGATTTCAAAATAAGAAATTTTTTATACTACTATAATCATTGAAAATCCTTTTAAATCATTTGGAAATCATTTTATACTTCGAAAATACGTTCTCTCGCAAGGAAATGATTCTAAGATTGATTTTACTCATTCTAGAGTATTTCTACCCTATCTCTAATGAGTTTTTGCTCCGTAGGCTATGATTTGCCTAAAACCAAAGCTCTGATACCAACTGTAACAACCCGATATTTTCAGCCATTCGCACCCAGACATGTCGGACATGAATTGCTCAAAATACCGCATTGTAAATAAAATTTGAAGAAAATAAAATACAATCACATAATCACAGGCACATAAATATCAGAATAACTCACAGCGGAAATTAAAATACCATAGTAGTTCATGAAGCTACTATAACAAAATCTCAAAACATAATACATAATATCAGACTGAAACATATGCAATAGAAATCCCAAATACATAGAATTTTATGAATACAAGTGCTGAAATAGACAACTGAAACTGAAAGGGATAGATAACTAGATAAGAAAATCTCCAGCGCCTAGCTTCAGAAAAAGAAATTCAAAGCTAAGCTATAAATACTCAGGCTGACCCGAGCGTAAAAACACAAAGCACTCGAGTCAGAACACACATACTGATATAATGTAAAACAACTCAAGTGAACTGTAGTAGTAATGCACAATAACTTAAAAAATGCTTGGAATCGCTCATCCTCTAAGGATCAGTTAAACCATAAATTAAATATATCCAAAATCACATGGCATACAGAGAAGTGTACCCGTGGTTAAATTTCCAAAATGGTATTTTATACTTCGAAAATCAAAAAATCATTTCAAAATTCAATATCATTTCAAATTCATTTTAATATATCAAAATATCATATCCTTCCAAAACCTCATTCATATTTATTTGATTTAAATACCATTCCAAATTTAATTTCAAAATGGTTTATATTTCAAATCAAAATATTCCATTTAAACCCTTTAAAATGAAATTATTATATTTAAAATCAAATATTCAAATTTAAAAAAATTAGTCTTTTCACAATTCATTTATTCACTTGAATTTATTAAAACAGTGAAGTTTCATCTTTCACGACATTTAGAAAATGCTACGGTAAGTTGCATTTGAAAATAATTCAATTTAGCAAAGACAACATTTACAGAAATGCTGTATAGTTCAGGTTTCAAATAAAAGCTTTGGTTCAATTCTGCAACTACAACACTTACCAAGTGCTGTAGTAGCCCTTAGTTCATTTTTTCTTTTTGGTTTATTTGTATTAATTACAACACTTAGAAATGCTATAATATCCTTTACTTCAGAAATAATAGCATTTCTGAAATGCTGTTAATTAAATTTCAAATTTTCAATATAATTTTATAAACAATTAAAATCTAATTTAACCATTTTTAACTTATAAAAATTATATTTTCTCACTTTAACAATGATCGTTTAAATACCCTTTAATTTATAATTTTATAAAGTGAAATTTTCACAAATAATTATCAAATCTTTTGTTATAATTCAATTATAAAAATAAATATACAATTTTATAACATTTCATTTACTTTACATTTTAATTAAACTTATCATTTCATAAATTAAATTTAAATTCCATTTTATTTTTCTTAACTTAACTTTTATTTTTAAAACACATTTCACGTTTTCCAAGTTAAGTTATATTTCAATTTTCAATTTTTAACATTTATTTATTTAACTAATTTTGTTTTATGAGAGAAATGTGTGATCCTCTAAAAAACGAGGAGAGCACATATGGAGCTATATATATAACAAATATAAAGGAGCTGCCAACATGCCTGGCAGGTGACAAGACTATCAACTAGAAAAAAAATAAAGAAGTAGATACCCCTCAAATGAGCTCCGGCAAAGCCACCGCCCATTAAACCCTAATACCGAGCACCGGCAAGGCCACCGCCCGATGATAGAGTGTTAGAGGCATTTAAAACCAGAGAAACTAAAATACAACACCCACAAAATAAGAGAAGATCCATAAAGAAGAACACCAAGGGGCGAACTAAAAAGAAGAACTCCACTCTGAAGACACTGAGTAGCCACCCAGGAGTGCAAGACGCGGTCAGAATCCCTGTGAAAAGCAATCCTGTCATCCAGTACAAAGCTGCAAGCTATCCTGAAAACCAGTCAAGAGAAAACTAGCAAACTGTCTAAACCAAACCTGAAACAAAACTAGGAAACCAAGTTAGAATGAATCACATATATGTATACAAATAGATTTTATATACATATATGTGAGAATAAAAACCAAAATGAAAATTAAAGCAAGGAAAAGCTAGAACCAAAAGCTAACAATACTAAAGGACTAAAAAGTAAGAAATAAATACAGAGATAAAAAAAATACAAGAAACTACTTTAAGGGCCTATAATAGAAAGAAAATTATACTACATCATGTGAACATTATTTAAATTAGTATAGGAATTAATAAAAATATTATTAGGGACAAAATTATTAAAGTTAAGTTTGAATATGTTAATATTATTTCTAACCTTGTTAAGATATTCCTTAAAGCAATTATTTTTGGCTAATTTATATTTGGGATTTGAAATCCAATTTAAGCAAAAAGATGAAATTAAAATTATCAAATTATTATAGTGATTATTTTTATTATTAAAAATCCTTCGATTTCTCTCAAACCGAATGTACCAACAAGAAATTGTAAATATAATATCAAGTAAGTATCTAATATCCTTATTGAAATTAAATCTAAAAGAGTTCCAATGGAAAAAACAATCAGTAACTCTAGAACTAATATAAAATCATTAACACTTTATAAAATCAATAACACTTTATAAAATCATTTTAAATTAAACTTTAAATCAAATTATCATATTTTCTTACATAATTTAAACTTCATTTATAAACAAAATCATAAATTCCAAAATTAACTTATATTTCACATTCTACTCAACCATTTATTTATTTCACTTATTTAACTTGTAGAAAATCACTAATATTTTATTAAAATCATTTTTAAATTAAATTTAAATCAAAATATCATAATATTTACATTTTTATAATATTCTAAAATTTTTAGAAAAATATATATTAACCATAGGTTTGTATAAAATTTTCTAACCTAAGTCAAATGATACGGATAATATATCATTTCAATCCATAATTTACAAAGGAAAAATCCAGGTTCTATCATTTCAAACCTGCAATCCCAAGTAAAATAAAATAAATAAAATATCTCAAGCCTATCATTTCATCCCATAATGATTTTTCTCTATTCTAAAGTCCGTTCGGGTATGTATCATTTCAACCCATAGTGATTCTATTCTACAGGGAACTTACAGTGTGATAAACTGATATAAATAAACAATATAGCATTATATAACAGTAACAGATGATATGACAGGTGTTTAAACAGGGTGATTCATATAAATAATATCACAGGTAGGTATAACATGATGATATAGTCTACATATTCACATGCGATCAATTTACTAATTATATAAGTACATATGTCGTGTGTGAAATACTCAACTCTTAATGCTGGAGTGGTGATGCATGTAGAGGTCAGCTAGGTAGTTTAAGGGGTGATGACGCAAATTTTTGTGGAACTTCGACTTTAGGATGGCCAAGGCCTGTTATGTCAGTGGAGATAGAAGAGGTTGCAGCCGAATATGGTGGTGGTGAAGGTGATGGTGAAGGAGGAGAAGCTATGGCCGAACATCATAGGTGAAAGCATGACATGAAAAATAAATAAAACAAAGAAAAAATGTAAGAAAAGAAGGAGAAACCATAACAATTTTTTTTCTTCAGAAAATGTGGTCGAGCTCTTTAGATGAAGAGAAGATGTTTTTCTTACGTGAAATGAAAAATATGCATGGCTAAGAAAAGAAAGTGAACGGCTAAATTGAATGCAAATGTCACTTGAAAATGAAAAGGCAAATGTATGTCGAAGGTCATAGTAAATGAAAAGGTTTCATGTTTTATATTTCTTATTTCTTTTCTTCACTTTAATCAAACGAAAATGTAAGTAAATAAAGTAAAACCTGGAAGCAAAATAAAGTGAAAAAAAAATCACATAATTATTTTAAGAAAAAAATATAAAATAAATAAAGAAAATAGCTTAAATTGAAACTTGAATTTAAAAATTGAAAACAATATACAATAACGTATAACATTTAAATATACAAAAAAAAGTTTTAAAAACAAAAATATATACCTAACATGTCATATAACACATATTAGAACATGATATGACAAATAAAAATATTATTTATATAAATTAAAACCAATAATTTTATTAAATAAATCAATTTACATACAATATTGTAAGAAGCATAACTTTCACAATATAAATCGGATTTCAACGAAACGAAAAGCAGTATTCTTGAAATTAAATTTATTTTCATGATGAAAGATAAAATTCAAGAATTCAAATATTTAAATTTTAAATTTAAAAGTCAAAGTTTGACAAAATTGACCAAAATTCACATTTTCTAGAAAAGATTCTTTTTATTCATGTTTGAAATTATACTTCACATAAAAATCAAAATTTATTTTAAAATAACAAAATTTATTCATTTTAATAAATATAATAAAGTTTTTAAATCAGACATTTCAATTAAAATAATTAAAATATACAATTTAAAATAATCACAAATACAGGGTTGTTACTTAAAGGGAGCATAAACTATAACACTATTGTTATAATATGTGACTCCCAAGAGAAATTATTTTGCATAGTATATGGGATTTATTAGTATTTATTTAAATCCATGCACAATATTTTTGGGTTGTAGTATATAGTGTTTTACGCAACATCTATTTTGACCCAAATAAAAATGTGTTTTGAAGATAATTTCTAAGTATAGAAATAAAATGGTTTGTAAAGTGCACTTACTATTTTAATAAATATAAGAAAAAGTTTTCTAGTTATGGATATATTAA
This sequence comes from Allium cepa, assembly GCA_030765085.1. Taxonomy (NCBI): domain Eukaryota; kingdom Viridiplantae; phylum Streptophyta; class Magnoliopsida; order Asparagales; family Amaryllidaceae; genus Allium; species Allium cepa. The sequence goes on from CM060941.1 coordinate 616,290,976, forward strand.
AACAGTTTTGAAGTTGAGTTTTTCTGAAAAAATGGGCAAGTTAGATATTAGAAAATATTTATCATTGGGGAATATAAACGTACTTTAACCTATTGGAATGAAAAGAATAATGGTATAATTTTCTATGGAACCAATAAATTTTTTTGTGTAAGTTATAATGAATATGTGAAAGAGATATGCAAGGTATGGGAAGCACCATATTTTTTATAGCCTATTTCGAGAAATATAAAATAAATTCCTTGTAATTTCACATAAACATGAAATCCTCTTTTAAAAGGTTTATAGAAGATTTCAGCGTTAATAATTTCTCGTTAAAGAAAGTAGTTCCAATACATTAAGGTATGAGACCGTGAGGTGTAATAAGAAGATGTATTAAAAACGCATAAGGACATTTTAAAGATATTTTAAAAGAAAAGAGTTTTGCGAAAAAGTAAATAAGTTTTTGGAAATGAAAAACTTAATAAAAGTAAAATTTGAAAATCCAAATTTTTATAGAAAACTATAAATGTCTTTAGAAGAAAACAAGGAATTAGTTTTTGACTTAGAATTTGGAAGTTTTCCCCTCTCAGTTTGGAAAATAATGTAAATTCAAAAAGCTGTAAGGATGCAAGTCCAGAATAATAAAATATTGAGTAACCAAGTATTTTTGAATTTAATAGAAACTTGAAAATAACACTTTTAAAGACAATTTTTTTTGGGATTTGATGTTTTAAAAATTTAGAAGGTTTAGTTTTTGAATTAAGATGATAAATACCACACCAAACTCTTAATGTGGAGTAGATAAGAATCGTTTTCTATAGAGTGATGGAAAAAGTGTAAGGCTATATAGGAAATAACAGTAATTACTTTTAAAAGTAATGATAGGAGTTTTTGTGGAGTATATAAGACATTAGTGAGACCTAGGATTGTCGCTTCATGTGTGTGGACAATAGAAGAAAAATAAAGTGGTATTAGATAGTAAGACGCACATGGTTGAGGATGTGTATTCTTGATTTTGAGAAATTTGGAAAGAGCATCTTCCTTTAGTGGAATTTACGCATAGTAACAGCTTCAAGTTAGCATTGGAATGACACCTTTCGAAGCTATTTATAGAAGACCGCACAAGTCGCCTTCATGTTGGATAGAGCCTACAAAGAGATTGCCTTGATTCCGACACGGTTAAAGAGACTTCAGAGAAGACTAATTTGATTAGGAGAAAATGCGTATCTCATATCCACATCACTTTGATAATAAGTTTTCAAATTTCCTATTTCCATCTTTAGTTTTGAATAGATTCTTTCCTTTATAATTCTTTGGAAGGGTACGACTTAGGATTTAACCTATGGATGGTAGGATTTAATGTAAAAATGTTATTAGAACATGTTATGTATGATGTATGCTAGTCGCTGCAAGTGTCTTCTAATGGATGCTAATGGACGCATACACATACAGTAGGCACTATTATCTCTTAAGGATTGGCCTAACTAGAACACTAGAGCATATGCATATGGATGTGTGCGCATTTGCATTTTTATTTTATCTTTCATGATTGCTATAAAAGGATGATTATCACATGACTATTGCATTTGGATGATGTTTGTAGCACGCATGTAGAATTATCAGTTATCATTAGGGAATTTTGCATTCATTTGGATATATGGCATGGACATGATTTCATAAAAGGAGGTCAACTGAATCAGTGAGTCGCCTAATCTTTTGCATTAGTTAGGGGCATCGACACTACACTAACTGCATAAGTATCATAAAACGCATCAGAAAAACTTAAGGACAATGGATGAATGGATGATGGTTGAGTAGTTTGTCGTAGAACTTGGATGAAAACATTAATTTCATTCTTCTATTCTTAGAGAATTCGGGGACGAAATCCCTTAAAGAGGGGAGAATGTAACAACCCAAAATTTAAGCTATAATAATTAATCAATGAATCAATTAAATGACAAAATAACTTTGTAAAATTATCAGAATTGAGCCATGCGAGTTGCACCATTGTATCCGTGATAATTTTCTGGTCAATTTCCATATATAGAACGTCAAAATCCAAGCTTGAATGAAGAAGATACGAATTAAACAAGAAATTAGAAAAGAGAGGAAAAAATAAGGGCTAGGTCGACCTAACCGCTGCCTACGTCGACATGCATGTCGACCTAGGATGGGTAAGGTCGACGGGTAGGTCGACCTGCCCCTATTGATGAATGAAGAATTAAATTCTTCATTTCGTTGCGATTTCCACACGTCATTATGGTTAATTCCTCTCATCTAGTACGCCCATGCCTCCATCCAGCAGCTCCTATCCAGCCTATGATGTGGTTGCACTAAATTCGATCTCTATATCCAACGGTCTTAGATCCACAAGCGCCACTACAAATAAGACTCTAAGCTAGCTATTTTTCTCATTTGAGATTTTCTCCATCTGGGTTCACCTTCTCAGGCAAGACCCTAAAAGGAATAATTTTCCGAGGAGAAGATCATTTAAATTAAAATATTTAATACCCTCAATGGATCTGGGAAGACCAAGGGGAGAGCTAAGGACCACAGGTGAGTAACTAGTAATCATTTTATATTTTTAAGTAATTTAAAATAATAGGGTTTCCAATAGTTGTAGTTTTTCTATGATTTTGGATTAATCTTTTTACCAGTTTATTTTCAGTTTTAGATTTATTTTTTAGTCGTTTTCTTTTTAGCTATTCTTTTCAGTTATTTGTAGTTAATTATAGCTTTTCTATTTATTTACAGTTATTTACAGTATTTATAATTTACTATTACTTACGTTTTATTTACATCTTTTCTACGTTTGGGATTTTTTTTCTGTAATTGTCAGTTTCTTTCTATTTTTTCTTTTTATGCGAATTGAATAGAATAGATTAAAATGGGAACATGGACTAAATAATAAGAACACTGACATTATAGAAAATAAGATGTAAAATGTGAAGATGGTAATAAATTGGACTTGGACTAAATTTAAGCCTAATTATGATGTATAATTATGATTAAGAAGAGTAAAAAGAGAAAGTGGCTTATTTTTATAGATAGACCTTGGGTTAAGTTAATAAGTAATATTATAATATATATTATAATTAGAAATAGAACAAAAAGGCTTATTTTGAGACTTAGAATAAATTAATAAGTAAAGATAGTAAGGCTAACAATAGAGGCTTATTTAAACAATTTATACTAGTTAATAAGTAAAAGTAGGACATGTACCAACAACATTCCCTTTTTTCTATGGACATAAGTGTCTTATAATAGCTTGAAATGAGATGAGGGAACGCTTATGCTGTTTAGGTAGGTAAATGGTCAATAATTAAAAGTCCAAATCATGGGGATTTGGACAAGGGGCGCAACTAGATTTTGTTTGACAGGGACCAGTGCCAACAACATTCCCTATTTTCTATGGACACAGGTGTCTCAATATAGCCTTAAGTGAGATGAGGGCATGCTTATGCTGTCTAGGGTAAATAAAAGGTCAAAGGATGGAGCAACAGATAGTGTGAATCCAATGGTGGCCGAGCGTGCGGCCACGGTGTAAGGGATTAATTCACTATTGAGTTCCAAGCGCTTAGTAGGTGCCTTTCGTAGGCACTAGTGTCTAGGTCACAGTAGATACATTAGTAGAAGGCCGATCAAAGGGTAGAATTAGGACTTCGGCCTAATTAAAGTAGGATTGAAAATTCAGCCTAATCAAACCAGTTATTTAAGACAAGTGCAAACAATCGAAGTTATCCAATCGAATTAATCTAATAGTTAAATCCTATTTATTTCCAGCTTTACCTTTCCTTCTATTTCTTTATTCCATTTATACTAGAACTATTGTAAAGTCTGTTATCTTTACCTTGCTTAAGAATACTAGTAATTACTTCCACTCACCAGACTTTTAGTCTGACTCACTCCTCTATTTACCCCTTTTCTCCCTCCATAGGCCAGCAAGAGCAAGGAAGGTAGATTAAGGACTCTTGGAGACTTCGACTGCTAAGATTTTCTCATGTATTCCTCTCCTTCATTTTCAGTTTTTAGTTCACTTGATGTACCGGTACTTTTATTTGAGAGGGATAGTTTTGGTACTCTGATGTTTATGAGACTAAGAATATGGTATTCATAAAACATGTATTGGTAATTTGAGACATCTTGTATACTTGGTTTTATAACTCTATTTAAAAAGTTTGATTTTTAATAAGTTATTATTTTGATTGTTTCCGTTGTTTTTATTTATTTTGTCTTATGAATCTTAGTCTCTGTAAGTTTTAGCTAAACCTACAACACACCACATCTTTTAGTGTATCCTTTTGGGTATACTAAGGGGTATGGGGTATTTCACTTATATTGATTTTGATGAGTTGTGTTATATATTGGTATGGAAGTGATGCTGTGCAGCAGAAAAAAATTTACCCAGATTTCCGACGGCTTTCGGTGGTCTATTAGCCATTTTTTTCAACGGGGAGCGATGACTTTCTAGGCGAAATTTGCGATGATTTGATGGAAAATTTTCATGCCACGTGGTCGACTTTGTCGTCGGAAGAGCTGTCGCTAGCCGTAGCAATACCTTCATCGAAGCCGTCGGAAGTGGACGAAATGCATGGTCCATATCCGATGACTTTTCTGATGTCTTACGACGACCATTGACGGTTCCAAGCCGTCGAAAATTTCCCTTGCTCTTGTAGTGTCATGTTTTGAAACTACAGGACATATAGCGATAGTCGCTATGGATGTAGTTTATAAAACGAACCAGGTTTTCAAGTCTAAAAGTGTTTTACTTAAGTATATTTTATAAAAGTGGTTTTAAGTTGTATCAAGCAATTAATAAGGTAATTATTGTTTAGTTTATTATTTATTTAATAAGCGATTATTTAATTAATTAATTATGTAAGGTAATTAGTACTAAGCATTAGTAGATAAAGGTAATTAATGCTTAAGTGTTAATCAATTAAGTTGATTTTAATTAGTTAATTAATAATTAATTAATAATTTAGGGTTCATATTTATTTAATTACTTTTAAAGATTAATTATTAATTATTTATTTATAGAAAGTGGTTTAATTTATTATTGATTAATTTAATTTAGTTAAGATTTTAATTAGTACTTAATTTAGATTTAATTATTATTTTAAGGGTTTAATTTATTATTTGATTAATAAATAAGGGTTTTAAATCGCTTTGTTTCTAAAATATCTGTTTGATTAAAACTGTTTTTATTTTCAAAAATGTTTTTAATCAAGGGATTTCTTCATTGATTACTCTTAAGTAACATCAGCAAATATGAAACTAATGTTAATATAGTGACACATTTATAGGAAGTAATTCATCCCGTAGTTAGCACTAAAAACCAATGAGTAGGCTGATGCTCTATCCACGCGATCTAGAATTTAATTCTAGGCGAGGGATAAAGTAAGGTCAAATTATCTGAAACATGATAGATATGCGAGGGTTAATTTTTATCAATGGGTCATGTTTAAATTAAGTATACGGTTATCCATATGTGTACTCTGTATAATTACCCCGATTAGCGAATTGCTCGTTATTTATAACTTAACATGTTTTAACTTATGAAGTATGATGTGTATATTCGAGTTTCCCGGTAAGGATTCGAATACTTTTTACATATTTTCAAAGAACCGGAATTGAGGTAGTTGGGAGTTGCTTAGTTTGGAGACATCGGTTTTAGATAAGTATGATTTATCTGAACCACTCCAATCTAATAACGTTCACAATGGATCATTATGAAGTATGCTATGGAGTTGTATTATTCTTCCTGAGGGTGATTTCAAAATAAAAGATAGTAATTGTTGAATGTTTGTTTGATCCTGGAACAACTTGTATGGATGAATATTATTATCGCATTGATTGCCTGGAGGGAAATGTTAGTATTCCAAGATGGTATGCTAGGAGGAAAGGTAAAGCGTAACCTCAAGCTTCACAACCAGGAATGATTAAAATCTGGGGCTATGCAACAGGGTTAAGTGGGTTGCAACCATTAAGGTATGATCATCCCTTTCTACAGTTGATATCATTCCTTCGTATTATGCTTCAGATCCCTTTTATTTGTTGATCATAACTTAGGTATGATCGTATTCAGTACTATCCAGTAAGGGGTTGGCCTGTCCTATGTTGGCAGGTGGTCCATGTGTGGCTCTCGATGCTTTTTTTCTAGAGATGCACCGTGACAGGTGTTACCCTGGTGCCCTATCATTGATGGAATCTATTTTCTAATACATGCCTTTATGGACTTAGTGGTATACATAGGTTGCTGGAATTTAATTAATGTAACAATTTCCGCTATGATTCGATATTTATTTTAAACCTAGACATTATGATAATATCAAAGGATATTATATAGAAATATTTTGCTTACCGTAAGGTAAAAAAATTTCCATGTTTATGTACAACGTGCCCTTACGAGATACTTTTGATTTGAAAGATTTTTATAAAGTTAAAATTTATGCTTTACTCACACCAAACCCATGTCTGACCCAGAATTTCATTTCTTTCCTTTAACTCTTGGATACTCAAATATTTATGAGTGGCCAAGTAGTCAGGTTTCTTTTTGAGCATTTTGGGAAGCAATATGGAGTAGAATCTTTCATCATCATTGGTAGTTGTTTATTTTTCTACTGTAAGCGTATGTTATGTATTAGTAGTTTGGGCAGACCGATATAGCTATCCTTGTTAGGAATAATACTTGTAGTAACTTTGATGTAATATTTTGGAGTAACCATATGTACTATTCTGTGATGATGTATATGTAACTCTGACATTTGTGAGAAACATCTATGTTTGTTTCCTTATCTTTTGTTTAATTTACCCCATGACCGTGTTTTAGATATTTAGATGATTGGCACATGAATACCTGGATGTATTAAGTGCCATCTTTGAGCGAAAGAAAGGCAGATCGTTATATAATTTTTTTTCTGCAAGGTCATGTACTTAAGAGTAGTTTACAAAGTTAAAATTAATTTCTTATTAAAGAGTAGTTTTCAAAATCATATAAGATAAAGGTTTATAAGTAACTCCAACATATCTTAGGCCAAAGAGTTGGCAGGTTATGTGGGTCGAAAGACTACATATAATAATTGTACATGAAGGATCTTGTATGAATCACGCCAGAAGAAGTTTGGGAATGATTGTCATTGCTTGACCTATTCATGTTTTAAACATAATTTTTGTAAAATAAAACCACATCGGTTATATATATAAGGTATTCATAATGTGTTTATGAATTCCTATTCCATTGCATCGATAATTAATTGTTGTTTCATGAAATATCGACTTAATAGCGAAGGAATTTTTTTGAGAAATTATTGGTATTAAAATTAATTTGGATACAATCCAAAGGTAAAACTAATTACGTGGGGTGAAATGAAATTAACCTAACCTAAATAAACATATTGCGTTAGAATGTTTGATAATAACTCTCACACACTAAAGAGAAACTATGCGTTTCTTATCAATGCCGAGAATAGATAATCCATAGTTGTCCACTAAGTCATCAAGAATATTGACTCTACAATATGTTATGATATACAAATTCAAAAAGGATTCCAAGTATGTTATCAAAAATATGATTTTGGTAGTTGTACCCGAGGGGACATGATCCATCGGTCATAAATGTTTCTTCAAGAGGAAGGCTACTGCAGTTGGAATATAATGAATAACATCGATAAGAATAACCTTGTAAATTTTGATCGTTGAAATTCATGTAATAGATTCATCATTGTGCGTGCTTAAGTTACTCCGAATTTACTCACAAAATTATTGCTTGGTATGACATTGTATTTTGATATATATATATATATATATATATATATATATATATATATATGTGCTGAAATGAAAATTTCTAAATAATGATTTAGAATAGATTGCTTGCACGTAAAACCAAAGTGTCTCGAAGTCAGTTGGAGTGATATTGAGTTTGTGGATTTTTCTTTATGATCCAAGAAATAATACGAAAGTATCATTTATAATCATCAGAATTGTATAAGTACTTTGATAGAAATATCAAATAGTTTGATATTCAGTCAAAATGTAGAGCAAGCAAGTGTTCATATGAAAGAAAGTTAAAAGGAACTGGATATTTCTAAACTGTAAGCAAATAACACACTGCTAATTGCTAACGATGTACTTGTGTTAAATTTAACTTTAGTTTTTTAATACTCGACATTGGATTTTCAAGTGGTGTCTTCAAAAGATAGTAAAAAGGATATTGGGAATGCCCCGGACAATATGCAGAAACACCTTATTAAAGTGTTCAATAAAAAACATGTAAGATGGATTCCTTATGTATTAACAATATGAATTATCATACATGTCAAATTGTTTATTATATTATAATTTTCTTATGTATTTGATGAATTAAGAAAATGTTAAATCCAAATTAAGATCGCTAAATAATAGTATAGAGTGCCTTCTAGTATTTACAAAATACTGGAGAACTTTTTTATAGAAATAATGAACATTTATGAAAGAATGTTCGGACTCAAACTTCATAAGTTTTGTCAAGTATGGTCGATACCAAATTCATGTTCAAACCTTAACTAAAAATCCTTAAGTTGAAAATGTTCTAAACGAAAGGTTGCGACTGATTCAACAAAAGGCTGAGAATGTCACCTTGAATAGTGCTGCAATAAAAGCAATGTATATAAATATAAGGCATAAATATATAACCCAGTTAAGGGTGATTCCAATTATTATGATACATATTGTTATACGATAGCATTGTAATAATAAGAGCTCGCTATAAGTTGAGAAACATACTTCAAATATTTCCACATAATAAAGGTAGTTTATCAACATTGGAGAAAGTTGACTGACGGAGTAGTTAATAAACCAACATACGAGATACATTCTGAAGGGTCTAACTCGACTAGTTCTCATCAAATTGATTGAAAGGATAGGATAGAGATTCCATAACCAACCCCAAGTGGAAGTGGGAGATTGATAGAGTTATGGATACGCTCAAAATGGATTTATGTAATTTGTTACATATATCTAACTCAATAATCAATCTTGTTCAAAATAAAAGGTATTTTTTATTCTATTATATACTTGATATAATGAGTTATATTAGTTAATTAAAAATATATTTAATAGAAAATTCATAAATGGTATATTCTGTGTTAATAGTTACAAGGTGTTGTAACCATGAATAATTTATCACAAAGAAATTAAACATATTGTTTTAAATATTCATAGTCAAGATGTATTAAGACTGGATATCGATACATCCGTTTAGACTAGAATAAGCAACGCTCTTCAAATGTCTAGCAGTATATTGCTCATGACTTTTGAGGACACCAAAGGGTTACGTACTAATAGTTATTATATAATCATAGAATGACTTGCTTGATAGTTTTCTGTTGGTTAATACAACTAAGTTCAAGTAGAAAATATGAAGATGACAAAATTATACAGTTCTCTTAACTTCAGAATATTGTTGATCTTCAATATGGAAACTCCACTTTAATTATTGTTAAATCATGGTAGAACATCCATTGAATGGCTTCAGTTGGTCGAGTGGAAGCATTAGAAGTGAAACACTATTCAAGAGAGGATCCATCTCCGATGAGGTTAGTATCACAGTAAACTAAAGTCAACTCAAACTCAAAGTCAAAGTCTTTGGTCAGAGAAGTTCTGTTAATAGTAATTGTTGTTGTCGAACCAAGGACATTTATGTTCGGAATATACAGTTGAATGTGGATGATATTGGAATTTTGACTACTACCAAATTCCTTAAGTACTAATGTGATATAGTTTTAACTTATAGAATTGGTATAAATAATCGTCACTACTGAGTACCGCTTAAAATAAATAAAATTAGATTTTACCAAAGATGTGTAAGCGATAAATTTAGCCAAAATGTTGTATAACTAGCTAAGGTGGCGTGTGAACGTTAGTATTCAAATTGTTCAATATTAACCGCTGACAGAATTTACACCATTGAGTTGCACAATCGTAATGATAAATTCCCTAAAATACCACATGATTTAATTACTCTATAAAATATTATAAATTAATGAAATTAATTAATATTTAATAAATATTAATTATTGTTTAATTTGTTTTATGTTTTGGAATTGTTTGTTATTATTTGAATGCATATAAAATTTATATTTGCTCGCATTGATATACGTTATCGATATAATTTTAGATGGATTTATTGAAAAGATAATTGCATGAAGTGATTTATGAAAATTTTGTGTAATTTGACGGCATGCAATTTCAGCTATATCATGTAAAGAGAAAGAGTGAAGAGATTGATAATTAAGGGAATTAATTAGGAAAGTTTTAATTAAAGAATTTGAAATGCATCATTATTTCAATTAAAGAAAATTCACTAATTCATTTTCTACGAATAATTCATTCTTTCTCATTCATATTTTTCTCTTTCCTCCTCCTAACCTTCCATGACAGAAAATAAAATAAAAATTTTCAAAAAATTTCAACTCCAAATCAAATGCATACATTAAAAATAATAATTAACATAAGTGGTTCATCCATCTTTTGCAAAGATCGGATTTTGTTTGCACGAAAAATGAACAAACACCTCTAAACAGATTAATAATAATGGATTCAATAGAAATGCTAGAGAAGTAAGAGACACACTGTTTTATAGTGGTTAGTCATAATGGGCCTACATCCACCGTTTATATTTATTTCTTTTTTATATCCACTACTGATTTCGTGCATATCCGAGGCACTGAATTAAGGGCAAAATTAATATTTTTACCCTTAAGAGAATTAATATTTATCAATTTATAACAATTATAAACTGATTAAATCATCCGATCTTAAGAGAATTAATCGATTAGGTTGTTTGACTCTTGGGTACAAATTCGGTCAACGGTTAACGTCGAACTATTCGAACGTTAACGTTCACACTTCACTTAGCAGGTGGTGTGACATTATGGCCAAATTTTTTGCTTGCTCAATTTTAGAAAAATATTATTTTAATTTAATAAGAGTTATCCGATTGTGACAATTATTTACATCAATTCTTTTTGTCAAAACTATATTACTTTGAACTTATTGAATTTGGTAATGGTCAAAAATTCCAACATCACCCACATTCAATTCTATAGTCCAAACATAAAGTCCTTGGTTCAATAATAAGAGTTATTATTAACCGAACTACTCTGGCCAGAAATTTTGACTTGGGTTGTCTTGAGTTGACTGTGATACCAACCCCATATAACTAAGGAGACGAACCCTCTCTCGAATAGCGCTTCACTTCCAATACTTCCATGCGACCTAACTATATAGTCACTCGATGGACGCTGTGCCATGATTTGACTATAATCAAAGCGGAGCTTTCATATTGAAGATTCACAATATTCTCATGTCGAAAGAACTCTGTAAATTATTCACATAGATATTTTCTGTTTGATCTTAGTTATATTAATCAATAGAAAACCATCGAAAGAGTCGTTCCATAGTTATCTAACAACTATTAGTACGTAACTCTTAGGTGCCCCCAGCAGTCATGAGTAATACACTACCCAACATTTGAAGAGCGCTATGTACTCTAGTCTCAACGGATACATCGATATCCAGTGTCAATGCATCTTGATTAGGAACATTTAAAATGGTATATTTATTGTTATTGTGATAACTTACTCACGGTTACAACACTTTGTAACTACTATCACAAAACATACCATTTATATATTTTCTATTAAATATACTTTTAATTAATTAATTAATTAATGTAATTACGTTATATCAAGTATATAATAGAAAGAAAACACCTTTATTTCAAATAAAATTAGTCAACGAGTTAGATATATGTAACAAGTTACATAATTGCTTCTAGGGCATACCCCAAACTCTATCAATATATATATATATATATATATATATATATATATATATAAACACATATATTTATAGTTTCCAAAAAAACATTATATATGTATACAATATTATATATTCGAACAAATATAGTATTTTATTTAAATTAAATGTTATATCTAAATAAATGTGTGTGTGTACATATTATAAATTATATGAAATGTTTTTATATAAATATTTAACATAAAACATACATATATTGTTTTAGAAATAAAACTTTTTTTATATAAATTTTTGTATGTGAATCAAATAAATAAATAAAATTCATTTTTGATAAAAACCAAGTAAAAAAAGAGGTATTTTTTGGCCAAAAATATGTGTATTTATACATTTACTAATTTACAAAAAACATTTTTATAGGCATACTTTATGCATATATATATATATAATATTTCTAAATATTATTTAATATTTACAACACATATATATACTTTTAAAAAAATATTATTGAATTACATTATTTATATATGTGTTTATAAAAATTAATATATTGGTTTGAATTTGAAAATACTGTATATTTCATTTTGTCGATCTAGATCTAAATTTTAATCTAATAAATGAATTTGAAGTTTATAAATTCTTTAAATTAAATTTGTAATTGCTTTATAAACTACATATACACACACACAGAGATACACATGCACATATATATTGATAGCACACATGTATACAGAAGGGCTAACATGTCCATTGTGGTGTAAATTCCATCATCTATATAGGGACATATCAAACGCATGTATACATTACGAGAGCTTATATCATGAACTCAACAAAAATGTTTATTTTTCTACTTATATTTTTTGTTATTACAACTGTATTCAAAATTATATTTTACTTACTTTAGATCACTGTTTTATTCAAGAATAATTTTATGTGCACACACATCATACGTACCAGTGTACCATAAAGCTCCTAATAATAACTGATAATATACACTGTGTTGTGCAACGATGGTCGGAACAAGCTTTCCATATCCAACATGCAGCGTTTACATATAAGTTAACACACACACTTTAATACAAAGAATCTTCAATGTTACATGCATATCAATTCATATTTATGCATCACATCTTCATCAAATTTTAGCAATATGTGACTATTCCAATTTAAACCGTCATTTCTACTTCCACAAATAGTTACTCCTATGAACATGGAAGTCAATGAACATAGTTGTAGCTACTTTGATAATAGTTTATTTATCAAATAATTTTTGTGGATCTAACTATCAAGAATCGATTGGCATCATGAGAAACCTGCTACTGTTGTGAAGAGTGATCGTTTAGGCACATAAAACCTCATGTTTTAGATTCTTTGTGTTTCAGCATGCTAACGAAATCTTGCCCATTTTTTGTAATATTTGTTGGAAGTTTTTTTCAATAGTAAATAAAATTGATTTTAGAAGAAGATACATAAGAGGTCGGAGAAAAAAAAATGAAGGATTTTGTTTTTCAAGAAGAAAAACTTTATTGCTAAACTTTATTACAAATTTCATTTTTTTTCCTTACTTTTTTCTTATATCCAAAATGAGTGAATACATCTCTATTTATAGGAGTTTACATATCAAATAAATGGTGGAGATTCATTTAATCTGATGGTTCTCCATAATTATCTTCTAAATATTTTCTCATACAATTGCAAATATATTATTCCATAAATATCTCTTAAATATTATCTCATAATTTCAAATATATTATTCCATAAATGTCTAGCATATATTCTAAATATTACCTACATGGAAAAATCTGGATTAACGAAATCAAGTTTATTTCCAATACTCTCTGTAAACTTGATTTTTGTAAAACCAAGTAACGCTTGAAATTTATATATTTAACATGCTTCGGTAGGAATAAAGATACCATCAAACTTTCTTCATTGTGTTGGTCTTCTTACCAAATGTCGAGATCTTCAATGCAAGTTCACGGATTTTTATTTTACTCCTTTTATTTCGTCCTCCATTATTACAATTTAATTTTCCAAAACATAAGCATTTTAACTTCCACCTTGTTTCAGTGTCACAAATTTTTAATGAGTTATATATGTTGTATTTAAATCTTCCATTAATTTACTTTTACAATCTTTGACCCTTTCAATTGCATTATATGTTTCTCAAATTTTACTTTTGCATTTCATTTCAAAAAACATCATTTGAAAAATTGGTTTGTTCAAAATTATACAAGCTTTGCTCACCTTTTTTTTGCTTTCATGATCATTAAATTCATCGCTTGTCAATTTGGCTTCCACTTTGACCATTTATTTTTTTATTACTTTAACATTACCCATTTCCATTTCTTCAGATTTTTGCTCATATTTCAAATCTCTTCCAAGCTCTTGAATTTTATCTCCTTGATTTATGTCTTCTTCGTTTTCATCTCGTTTGCTTTCCTACTCTTTATTGTTCTTCAACTTATTCTTTTTCATCCTCGACATGTTTTCCTTCTTCTTTCAATTTATCCTTCTCTAACTCCTCAAATTTCAACAATTTTCCAACTTCCTTTTCTTCCTCGCTATCCTTCTTTTTCTCTTTCTTATCAATCAGATCGTCGTTTTCTATTATTGTTGTGTCATTCTTTCCATACACTTCTTTCAACAAATTCCACGAATCTTTTACGGAACCTTCTCCAAGAACTTGACCATACACTACTTCATCGACGTTCTCGCTCATCACAACACGAGCACGATGATCATTCCATTGTAATTTCGCAAAAGTTTTCTTGTTTATGTGTGACACGCTCTCCAAATCATTCAGCCATTCATAACCATCTTCGACGATTTTCTATAATCTTTTGGAAATTAACTCCTCTTTCTTTTTATTACTCTATTATTCAAAAATTTCTTTTGTGAGAACAAAACGAAGAAAGAAATAGAAATCCTATGATTTCAGCCTAGCTCCGATACCACTGTTGAGAAAGTTTATAAGAAGAAGAATTGAATTTGATAATAACATGAGAGATATGGACTTTTAAAAGAGGAAGAAAAATTTATTACAGCTTTCATTACAATATTTATGCTTGATTACAAACTTTCTTCCTTTATTACCTTTCTTGCTTCAATACAAAATAAGTCATCCCACATCTATTTATAGTAGCGACACATCTCAATTGAACGGTGGTGATGTGTCTAATCATACGGTTCATAATCATTCTCTAGAATATTTTTAATTGCTAAAAGCGTATTCTCTGAAGTTCTCTCGAATTTCCAAACAAGATGATTTTAGAGACTTTCAATTAGTACATCAAATTCTAGATTATTGTTTAGGCTAAATTTTAGCCTCTTCAATATAACTTAATTATATCAATAAATACTAAAATTACTATTGCCCAAATTATGTAATATTTTCCAAATTAATTAATTAGATCAAAATCAAGTTTATTTCCAACAACATTTCAATTAATTAATAAAAAAAATGAATGGTGGGGATAAGGAGGAACAATGGATAAGGAAAAGTGGAACAAGAGAATTTGAAGTGATCTTTAAGCATGCAACATGTTGTTTAGAGGCGACGATGTTACATCTCATCAACCCTGAAGTTGGATAGAAGATTTGCTTTCAAGCCCTCGGTGTTAAAATTGCACAACTTTACCAAATTTTGTTGTCCAAGCTGAAAAACTCATTTTCATATTATTTTTCTTAAAAGTGTGGGAAATCAACCCTTTTTGGAATAAGATGAAAATTTCAATGTTTTCACCCGATTACAAAGCTGACATGCTTTGAAACTTATACAAAATTAACTATACAACATTATTAATAGTTGAAATAGAAACACAATTTTGCCGTCGCACACTTTTATGTATTTCTTTATTAATAGCTGTGATATATCATCTTTTCCTTTTGTTTTGAAATAACTCTTTTATGTATTTCTTTATTAATAGCTGTGATCACACTCTTTTAATGTCAGCATAAAATAAAAAAATGCCTTTCCGCATATATTATTATTAAGATTTAGCATCTTTTAAAAATAAAATCTGACAACTAAGCTTCCTTTACAAATTCAAAATTTTCTCTACAAATATTTACCAAGTCTTAATATTACTTAAAAATGAGATCTAACAAATAAACTACTTTACAAATTCACTTTTTTATTAATTAATAAATAAACAAAAATTTAAACTGACAGAAAATTAGACATTGCAACTTAGAAATGAATATTCAAATTAACTACGTATTATTCAACACAAAAATATGGCTAAATATTTGTGAAAATCATTTCCTTTTAAACGTATTAGATAGATACAATTTGTAGAAAAGCAATTGAGATATCTTCATCACGCGCGAAGCGTATGCCGTAACACTCGTACAACATTAGTCATAGAAAAAATGTGCACGATCCTCATGTAATATTGGAACAAGAATCTAGAAATTACTATTGCTTCGAACCAAAAAAACTAAAGCAACCGTTCAAATTTTAAATTGAATAAAGTTGCTTTGATTTATCCAAATTTTATTTGCTTGAAATTTTACAAAAAAACCCATTTATCTTTTTCTCAAGGATTTATTTGTAAAAATGTATCTATGTGTCTATTGTTGAATGATTGGGTACACTGACACGGTACTTTGGGTACTTCTGATTTGTACCCATGTAAGAAAACTGTTCAAAAAGTATAGACACTGGAAAAAAAAAATTCTTTTACAATCAACGCATACTTCGTTCTTGTTTATGCACACTTTTCTTCTTACTATTTCAAGAAGTTGGGACACCCCTGAAAGAGAAACTCTGACAATCCCAATTATTAGAGCAGAATATATGTAAAATTAAACAATAAAAAATAAATTTGAAAAGAAATAAAGCGTTTGATGTGATATTTTCCATCATGATATATAATGCCAATTATAAATCATACAGTGTATAGACAGAGAGGAAAGCAAATCAATGAAATTGTTCAAAGCAATCATAATTAATTTTTAAAAGCAGTTAACATAGATTACTGTAGATGGATTAACTTTCTGTTAAAACATAATGAGTTGCCGTTAAGATAGAAAATCATTTTACTATCAAATATTTTAGTGCAATTGCTCATGATGTACTTTTTGAAATAACTTGACGACCATAAAATGGGAATTAAGGAAATATGTTTCAGCCATAATAACACAGGTTTATTATATATCCATTACTCAAAAAAGGAAAATTGCGCAAATAAGATACAAAAAACTAAACAAACAAATAATCACTAGTACGTATTTTTTTCCACAAAAAATAAAGCAAACTAACAAAATTACGTGTGCTTGATTTGCATCTGCACAATTCTTAATTTGTAATGAACAGGTCGAATATGACTTACACAATATACACTAAGAATTCTACGAAACAAAAGGAAACATAAATATTTTAAAATTCTAAAAACAAATTACAGACAATAAACATGAAAATTACAGGGATACACAAACTCACTTGACGTAAGCAAGCCTAGAGGATTATTAGCGTAATTAAGTCTCTCCTTGTAATTTCCCACAGCATTATTGAACTGCAGTTCATGCGTATTTAATTAATTAAATCAAGCAGTTCAAGAAAGCTGTGGAAGAATACCAAAAGAGCCATTGAATTTGAGTTGAGAATTTGTGTAAATAAATATGTATATAGAAAGAATAGAAAAGGATGTTATTTATAGATGAGTAGAGTCACTATTCTGGATTAGGTTAAAAGAACATTCAAATCTCATGAATCCCAAGAAGAATATATAGCCACATACAATACTCCAGAGTTCACATTTTTGATTAACCCACCTTTAGTAGTTAAACACGTTTCATTAATAACTTGAAGCAATGACGTTTTCAAGTTTATTAGGAGTAGTTATTGTGCAGGTACTAATATGGCTAACAGAGAGTAATTAAGAAAGTTTTTAAGTTTTATATAGAAAAATCAAGTATACCCCATGAATTTATTAAATGAATTATGTGTGATTAATGCTTAAACATGGTTTTGTAGTATCCTAAATGTAACCTACGCCTTTGACATATGTTAATAAAAGTCGTGTTATTACAAATATGTTTATTCACTAGGAGAATCTAATTCGCTGGTAAACTTTCAAAAAGTATGCATGAACCTACACAATATATATTCCAAGTTAACCATGGATTTATTGGTCAGAACTTTAACTGGTATCATCCAACTCATATGTATATGTGTGTGTAACTTTGTGAAAAATGTAATGAATTTGTTAGTAATAACGAACGTTGATGTTTAATAATTGGATTTTGTCACACAACAGCAATTAGATACTGCAGTCGTTTTACCGAATTATGATAAAAATGGAAACCATGTGAGTGTTGTGGCAGTAAACAGGAAGTAGTTATTTTTCATTACGTTCCATTGTCGTTACACACGAAAAATCCATGAATCAACCAACCATATCTCACATCTATACTTGCTTTTTTTCCTGTACATTCCTGGTCTCTTCATCTGTTCTAAAAGCCAAAAATCCCGTAATTTCTGTTCCAAGATGTCCATATGGAGATTGGTCTATGTTCAATTGGGTAGGTCTTACAATCATCTTTAGAATATTTTTACTCCATACAACATATGAAATTGATTCCAGACACTATTTGTACGCAGGTGATAATATAATAAAAATAATAATTAAAAAAAACTACAATGTAACAGCAAACAACCACAACTACAGAGCTTTTGTATTTTTGTTCTATTAGGACCTGTAATCATAAATTTTGGTGGACATGAGCACTGAGAATAGCCTGAATAGGCAACAAATTTAGCGTTGGTGTTAACTCCACTGGACGGAATACAATGTTGGAACTTAATACCTGAAATTTGCTCATGTATTGGAGCACAATGCTACATATCGCTTGGGTCTCTGTGCATGATATGGACAAAGCAACTTTCTTTAAGACCTCTGCAGCTGCAGGTCTATCCAAATCGTCCAACGTAGAATATGGCCGCGTAATCCTCAAGGTAAAACATCCCATTTCTAAGTAATATGATTTCTTTTGCACTGGGGAAAATTGTCACACTTTAAGCTTTCTCAGGGAAACTTCGAGTGATTTTCAATTTTTGTGAAAAGGTATATAGTTCAAGAATGGAAGAACATAGTTTGTTGTACTCTCTGTTCTCTTTCTGCTCATAGATTAATATGACAGTTTTTCTTCTCGGCAGAAAAAGAGAACAACGTTAGCGAGTGAGGAAAAATTTGAATCAACACAAAAAAAAAAAAAAATGTGATCATGTAGATATTAACTGGATCTCATTTTTGCTACGTTAACATAGAAACATAAAATAACATGTCCGAAACAAAATATTGTTTTTAAATGATTTTCAATATACAAAGTACTCATGATACCATGCTCGCCAACCAACCCGTCAAATAGATGACGCGAGCATCTGCGGTGGTCATGCATGAATAGCTACTCTTCCACCCAAATAAATACATTGAAAGCATAAAATGGTTCAATGATAGCTTATGCGTGTACACAACTCTAAATTTCATGAGAAGTGTGATTAAAGAGCCTCAATGCACTTACATAGAATCTTCAAAATCCACAAATTTAATAAAGAAAATCCAGCAATCCTCCTTATGAACTTTTTAAAAATATTTTTTCGAGCAAGTTATGAAATTTTAAGATTGTGCATAAACAAAAGTATATTTCGACTAGACACTTTGCATAATGAATTATATTCAGATTACACTAGAGGGACATGTAATATTAAACTTCATCTCTGACTTCGGATCATACATAATCCTTTTAGAGTGCAGTTAATAGTGTGCATAAAAGGCACTGTACATCTATCCCAGTATTATGAATACTCTAAAAAAATTTGATCCAAAATTCCATAGGAACCTATCACATTTCCACATTCATATAGTATAGATCTTAAGATGGAACACGTATATCTATGATATAAAAAATAGTATGTTCAACTCGTATCACTTCACAACTTGTTTTTACCTATTGAACATAGTTATTAGGATCTTTGGTTTTTAGGTTCGGTTAATATGATCAGCGACTCGACATTCTAAGGGAAATAGTCTCATTCTTTTAGATGTAAGGGCTTTCTATCTTGCTAATCATTTTATCAAAAGATCATCCAAATTTTCATTAGAGCGAACGTGATCGACTATAACATCTCCTGGAAAGAAAAATAGTATTTTGCGTACAACATATTTATCATCTTTTCCCATTGTTATAATGGTTCCGAACTTTTGCAATATCACGGTTCTATCATAATGGATAAACGCAGCTGCTATTTGTTTCTCTATTACGCAATCTCAACTACCAGATTTCTTAAGCAATCTGGTTTTTTACTAGCAGTAATTAGTGATATAATCTCAGACTCTATGATGGATTAAGCCAAAAAAAATCTTAGATTTCCAAGAAACATCTCTACCAATTATGCTAAAAATATAGTTATTCATTGTTAGCGTCAAAATTGGTCACTAACACTCAAATCCAGATGAAAGCACCAACTAACAGTCACCGATAACAGATAGAGTGTGTGTAGGGAGTAATAATAAAGAACAGTTAAAATTAAAATGAAAGCAGTAAAGAACAACAGATTTTATAGTGGTTCGGCTAACTCCGGCCTACGTCCACTCCAGAAGTTTTCTTTTTATTGATGTAACAATCAGTTACCGTTACAAAGTGGTATGCTAGCCTTAATAAAAATGTCAGAGAGTAGAAGAGAAGAAGAAGAAGAAGATCCCCCATCTGGAGACCCACATGCTGTATTTATAGGCAAAACCAGGTTGTTGGGCCTCCTGAGTAGTTTGGGCCCATCAAGGATACCGAGGTATCGAGGTGTCGAGGTATGGAGCTACCGAGGTGTGGAGGTATGGATCTACCGAGGTATGGAGGATGGATCTACCGAGGTGTGGAGGAATGGATCTACAGAGGTGTGGAGGTATGGATCTGCCGAGGTGTGGATGTGGATCTACCGAGGTATGGAGGTAGCGCTACTGAATGCCGAGTGCTGCTGAAATGCCGAACCACTCAAGTATGTCGGACGCTCTGTGTATGCCGAGTACTCTTGAATGCTATTCGGACGTGAATGCTAGACGAACCATTTATGTCGAACCTCCACCATGCTGAACCATGTTTAATGCCGAAGCATGTTTTCTAGACCCAAATTATAGTTGATCCATCTTTATCCAATCATATTTCCATCTTCCAAGCACATTGCGTCATCCATCCATCTAGTCGACTGAATCCATCGTACACCATCCTCGACGAACGTGCAGTCGATTAAGTTAAATCCGCATGTCCACGGCCTGGTAAAAAGGCGGGTTAACATTTGCCCTCCAAAACATGCCTTGTTGTTGAAAGGTGTGTTTTGAATAGCCTCGAATCCGATATCCAAAGTCCATGTTTTATCCATATCCAACAACCAATAACCGACTTTAGGACCTCTCCGGGTCAATATCCAATTCCTCTGCCGTTCATGGCCGATATTCATATCCCAGGTTCTTGCCAAGCATAATCCACACCTGATGACCGTACTCTAGTGTTCCCGAACGTTGAGTAATGCATGGCTTAAGTCCTAAGCCGAATCCTGGCTACTCTGGACCCTTGCCGAGCATTGTCCATACTCGACGACCTGAAATGGTAACCGATAATATGGGGCCTAAGTCCTAGGCCGAACCATGGTCTCTCCGAACCCCTGCCGAGCATAGTCCATACTCGACGACCTGAAATAGTAACCGATAATATGGGGCCTAAGTCCTAGGCCGAATCCTGATCTCTCCGGACCCTTGCCGAGCATAGTCCATACTCGACGACCTGAAATAGTAACCGATAATATGAGGCCTAAGTCCTAGGCCGAATCCTGGTCTCTCTGGACCCTTGCCAAGCTTAGTCCATACTCGACGACCTGAATAAGTCAATTTGCCGTGCTTGGACAAAGCGACCTACCCCTTGCTAGGTATAATCCATACCTGACGACCATTTATCAAAAACCAGATAAAAAATCCAATCGATAGCCAATCCAAAATCCAGATCAAATCAGAAAATAAAAAATCCATATCGAAAATCCAAACCAATATCCAAACCAGAAAACAATCATCCAAATATAAGTCCAAACCAAGAAAAAAACAAAACCGGAAGTTCAAACCAAATTAGAAAAATGCAAATGTCCAAGCCAAAAAAGAGAAAGCAGATTTCACAAATTAGAGCGTCGCGGTTTATCATCATGTTAGAGCATGCCTAGGGGCTATCTCCGTCCCCATACATGAGTAAGTGACCTGGCCGTTTGCCCGTAGTTTGCTACTTATTTCATAATATCCCAATCAATTGATGACCAATCGACCATCATTCCTGTGAAACTGGTTCAACATTATCTAATGGTGCTCCCCTAAGTCCAGGTCCATCCGGATTGTTAGTTGTCTGTTGATTGGGGGTTGCCCCCTGCTGAACCATTCCCTCTGCTTACTGGTTGAGCGCTTCTGATCTGGCTCCATGGATCTGAGCCCCCGCATTTTCTACTTGCGTAAATTGTCTGAGAAGAGCCTGCATCATCTCCTCTTATCTTTTCATCATGACTTCCATTTCCTCTCTAGTGATGTAGATGGATACTTGACATGCTCCAGCTCCAGAAGAAGCCTCTTGACTTCCCTCCTGATTGCTCCTTTCTGTCACTTGCTTTCTTGTTGATGGCCTAGCCGTTGCTTTCTAGAGTCCAAGTTCCTAGCTCCAAAATCCCTGAGTGCTTGTCTTCTCAGTGAAAGCACCAAAATGTTAGCGCCAAAATTGGTCATTAACACCCAAATCCAGATGAAAGCACCAACTAACAGCCACCGATAACAGATAGAGTATGTGTAGAGAGTAATAATATGAAGAATAGTTAAAATTAAAATGAAAGCAGTAAAGAACAATAGATTTTATAGTGGTTCGGCTAACTCCGGCCTACGTCCACTCCAGAAATTTTCTTTTTATTGATGTAAGAATCAGTTATTGTTACAAAATGGTAGGCTAGCCTTAATAAAAATATCAGAGAGCAGAAGAGAAGAAGAAGAAGAAAAAGAAGATCCCCCATCTGGAGACCCACATGCTGTATTTATAGGCAAAACCAGGTTGTTGGGCCTCCTGAGTAGTTTGGGCCCATCAAGGGTACCGAGGTATCGAGGTGTGGAGGTATGGATCTACCGAGGTGTGGAGGTATGGATCTACCGAGGTGTGGAGGTAGTGCTACCGAATGCTGAATGCTCCTGGAATGCCGAACCACTCAAGTATGTCGGACGCTCTGTGTATGCCGAGTACTCTTGAATGCTATTCGCACGTGAATGCCATACGAACCATTTGTGCCGAACCTCCACCATGCCGAACCATGTTTAATGCCGAACCATGTTTCCTAAACCCAAATTATAGTTGATCCATCTTTATCCAATCATATTTCCATCTCTCAAGCACATTGCGTCATCCATCCATCCAGTCGACTGAATCCATCGTACATCAGCCTCGACGAACGTGCAGTCGATTAAGTTAAACCCGCCTGTCCACGGCTTGGTAAAAAGGCGGGTTAACATTCATTGCTTTGGAGTCATCAGATAAAGTGTTCCAATGTGCATCATTGTTTCTTTCAAAAACAGCTAGAACTCCTAATAATGCAAACAAAGGTTAATGGTTCTCTTAACGCATTTGATCATCACTCTTTTGGTAGCATGCCAATGCTCTATACTATATCTACTAGTGAACCTGCATAATAATACCACAACATATGCTATATGGGTCTAATACAATTAGTGGATACCAAAGGTTGCTAATGATGCTTGCATAATTAGCCCATCTTAAACTTTCATCAGTGTTCTTAAATAATTTTACACTAGGATTATATAATGTACACTAGGATTATATATGTGGTGTATATTGATATTGATCCAAAGAAATTTTTACACCTTGTACTCTTAATAGCAAGGTTTACACTCGCTTCCTAAAATCTTGTGTTAAACTCTACAACTAATAGTATCTAAAGTTTTCTAAAGTTAATTTTGTAAAAGTACAATATATAAATGTAGCAATTTCAATATCTTGTGTTAAACTCGACTTCTATTTTCTTTTTAAATTTTGACGCTCAAAATGATCTATAAGTTTTTTTGGAAATGGTACTTTATATACAACATGTCACTATAACAACATATCACAACTCACATGTCAATAATTGTTCGAACCATGCTACACAAGTTTCGAACTTGTGACCTCTTACACCAAAGTCGAATCACTTAACCACTAGCACAATGGTGTTAGTGGATCTATAACTTTTGTACCAAAATGCTTATCTTCTGTGGAAAAGAAATTCTTTGAATATCCGTAATTACCTACATCATTTTTTCAAATGCATATTTTTTGAACATCTAAAATTATATCATCCTTTTTCAAATATGGATATTTTAGATATAATAAAATGCATAGTTACATATAAAAATATTCACTTTCACATATTTGCGAATAGCGGATGCATACACAGACACTAGTTATTTTCAAAACATAGATATTGATAAAAATACAAATATGGACGCAAATACAAAACCATTTCTCGTTTTTTATATATGTTCAACACCTAAATAAGATCGATGGCATTGTGAAGACCCAAAATTTTTTGAGAATAAAAACTACTTTAAAGAAAAACAGGAAATGGAAAATAAATACCAAGAATGAATGAAGTAAATAAGTGAGAGAATGATAGTTAGAGAAAATAAAAATGGGGAGAAAAATAGCTGAGTAAAGAGGAGCATTATATTCACATATTTTATGTGTGTGTGTGCGCGCGCGTGTGTGTGTATGTATGTATGTATGTATTATATAAATAATCAAAGAATAAAAATAGCTTGAAAATGAATATCAGAAGTGAGTGAAGTAATTATGCATGGGGATAATTATTTATTTTATATACAATGATGAGAGGAAAATGATTAAGTACAAAAATGAACTCTAAAATTCACATGACTTATATATATGTGAATATTGTATAGAAAATATATATATGATCAGAGAAGTATGGGATGATAAAATAAAAATCCTCTTGATAATTAAAATGCATAGAAATCAGTCAAGCAATATTTATGAGTGTGGATGCATTTTTGAAATAAATCATGAAAGAAGCAAATGGTAAATTATGTTAGTTAAAAACAAAACTTATAGAAAGAAACATGAGAAGTAACCCGGGTATGATAAGATACATTGTGAAATTGAGTCATATAAAAACAATGTGCAGATAAAAGCATGCAAAAAGCATGTGCACAGAAAAGCAGTAAGAAAACTGCTTTTACCAGAAATAGAAATTAAAAAGAAAATGGAAAGGTTAGTCATAAGCATATACACATGATTCTCTAAATTATATGGGGATAGAATGGGCTTTTCCTCTATTAAAAACCCTAGCTAAATGATTTAAATCAAGGGTGGGGGTAACAGTTTGTTTCTGGGAAGAAAACAGAGAAATTATATTAAAAAAAGAAGCAGAACTCACATTACCTTCAAACTTAAGCATTCTTGGGGAAGAAGAGGAAGGTGAGTGATAATCATAGATGAAGTTTGAGGCATTAAGACCCATGCTAAGGGCAGTCAAGTAATTTTTCTTATATAGAAATTATAATATGGTTTTCTGTTGATTTTTCTGAATGAATGATTATTGATCATGGATGGTTTATCTGGTTGAACTTTTGGTTGAGACTTTAATTTATTTTGGTCTGATATGATGACTTTAACATCTGCTTTGAAATGCACTTGATCTAACACTTATCTTGATCACAGAAATGGATTTTTGTAATCCAGTTCTTATTAGAAAATGAGATAAGCATTTTTCTGAGAAGTAGGGTATCAAAGAAATAAAGGAAATAGGTAGTGTGAACAAGGAGGTTCATGCTTATGTCTAGTTCATTAAAAAATGATATGAACAAAGCAATATTATGTGTGTGCTGATTTGTTCAGATCATAAACCAATATGTTTTATGGGTTTTTCTCAAAAAACATATCCTATGTTCACAGTAAAATAAATATAGTATTTCTTATGGTTCCATCAGATCTATGCAAGCAATGGAAAAATTTCTAGAAATAAATATACAGGCTGTTTTATAAAATAAGATTAAGTAAGAATGACTTTGGATGTGCAAATTTGCATGAATGCTTTGTATGATTGGATGCAAACCCTTGAGTAAGTTTAATAAATTTCGGGGTTTATGTAAAGAAGGGAAGAACATGAACATCTCTGGAATTAAAAAGGAAAATTCCTCAGCAATTAAATGAGCATGGTCTCTAAATTACAAAGTAATTTAGGAGAGGTGCCTTGATCTACTCATCATCAGGTGGATGATGGGTATATGCATGACTTGTTTGAGTCCTGAAGGCCTCTGTGCAAAGGTTAACAGAAATGAGTCCTTTGCAATGCACACTTTGTGTTCAAAGGCAAGGGTTTAGACCATATAAAATATAAAATGGGATTGAAAGGTTATGCTATGGATTTTAGGAAGCAAAATTCCATAGGAATTTGTAAATGTACAACTGAATAGATTGAATGGATGAATGTTTGGGTGTATGTTTGTTAGATAAATTTAAATGTACATTTGCTCAGGTTTAAGATGAAATTGAATAGTGTCAAATATATATGATCTCTGCACAGTTTTAAGAATTTATAAATTGTTCTAATAATGATTTCACTCATACCAGAATTTTATTCTGACCCTATTTATTGCCTTTGCAATATTTGGGATGTCTCGTTTTATTGAGGCAGCTCAAAATATTGTTGCAGGTAGAGACGTATGAATAGCTTGCTTGCTTGGAAAATTAGAAGACCTACTTGAGTTTTTAAAAATGCAGTAGTTCATTGTAATAAAGATGGCTAGGCAAACTTTCTTAAGTCTACGCAGACCTTTCAGTATTGCAGTGGCTTTGTGCATTTGAAAAGAATGTGTAAAACTTAAATATTATATGTGTCATGAGCTACAGATCTAAGTAACTGATCTTGATGTTTTCTGGTAGATTGTGATGGAGAAATTTATGCCATGTAATTTAATATGTGGACATGCTTTCTTTATCAAAGTTTGTTAAATTTTTAAATAGAAAAGTTGCAGTAGTTTATGGATAAGCATGTAGCTAAAAATTGTTAAGTGATAATTGAATCTGGCATTGGCTAACCAGAAGAGCTTGACCATGACTTATAACTGATATAAGACCATGAGAAACATAAGCTTGAAATGTTAACCTGTTAATCCTCCTTGAACATCTGATTTTCCAGTAAAGAATTTGCATTGTATTGTATAGTAAAAAATGAAATACATGCTTTATACTTATAATCTAGAATGCAACTGTATTGAACTGAGCTTAGCTAACCACCTATTTGGTTTAAGTTAAGTGAGTTTTGTCTTTAACAAATCTGTTGAAAAAAAATGCATTGCCATGTAGTCTGCCTAGATATTAAACATGCCAATAATCCCATTGTTTGATTGATCACTATCATTTGTTTTATAATCTGAGAACCTATTAGTACTCTTCTCAAAATGTTCATCTGAAAGTTTGCATTAGACTGATTTTGATATTGTTCCAGTCATTCTGTTTTCATATACATGCAAGTCCATATCTGGTATGCTAGATTAAGTTAGCATTTTGTTTGCCTGTAGTTCTTCTCCTGCCTGGTCCATAACATACTTACCACCAAAAGTTTATAGGATTATTACCAATATTATAAATTTAGACATGAGTATATTTGTCTGACATAAACATTGTTTGAATAAGTAATAAGCACCCCGAGATAATTTCTCAAACTTGAGTTATTTTAGTACTTTGCATAAATTCAAAGGAAAAACAATAAGCAACAAACTCCTAGATTCCCAGACATTAAAAGCATGAGTAGCTAATCCAGAAATTAAATTATTGGGCCATGAAAATTGTGAAGTAAATCAATTAAATAACTGATTTAGAAATAAAAAAAGTGGTTATATCAGAATTAAATAATAATCAAAGAGATGGCTATGTGACACAAAATCTCTTGACTATGAGAAACATTATGTGATTGAATTTCTTTGCTAATTTAACTACTCTGATGGGCAAAGAAACATTTATATATCTTCATATATATAAATGACATGATTGGACTGAAATACTGATATTTTTATATTGGTAAAACATGGATCTTGGGGAAATGAATTAAAGAAGTGATCACAAAAAAAAAATTCACTAAAAATCACTAAGACAAATGCTAAAAGAAGTGGGTTACTTCAGGCATGCTGTAAGGAGTGTTACCTTAAGTATGGAAGAGTCTGTTTTCGAAACTTTCTCATAAACCAAACCCCTACCAAAACCAAATCCTATATTACAACATGGTAGGCTTACTCATTCAATTTATCAATCTGTATCCATCGATAATTCTAACATACTTAACGCCATGGTAAAATGATGTGTTTTTGATAAGGGGAAAATGTAACAGCCTAACTTAAAATATCGGGTATGTAAAATTTTAGAAGTTTAAAATATACTATCTACACCATCTCTATTTTATTTATATTTATATTTATGTATGCTTTTAAATAATACAAAAGGTATAAGTATGTATACATTTATAAGTATAGGATAAGTGGCATGACATGGTGAAGACAATTGGCATAATATGGACCATACACCTATTTTAAGATGAAATAGAATTATGACACATATATCACTTAGGTGTACACTTCTAGAACACCTTAAATGATTACTAAATAAGGTATGTGTCATGAAATAAAGCTTGCATAAAAAAATAAAGGACATGTGTCACAAGATTAAATAAAATAGCGACACATAACCCCATTAGGTGTCCATGTGTAGAAACATCTTAAGACACCTAAGTAGACATGTGTCAACATTCTAAAGCTTGTGCAAAGAGAAGTAGACAAGTGTCCAAAACTAAAATTACCAAACTAGCCTTGAAAATTACTATATAAAGGGTGGAAATGTTCACTTATTTTTCATACTTTCACAAAGAAAAAAAAAGTAAGACAAAGTGAAAAAGCATGGAGAAAGCTAAGGAAAAAGATTCAAGTCAAATAAACAAGTTTAAGGTGAGAAAAACTATTTAAATTTCTAGTATTCATGTTATTCTTGAAGAGATGATAGTTGTAAGTAAAAGTGGCTCGGTTCTATCAAAAACGCAGCCTAGTAATTTGACCATAACTTTTTCGATTTTTAATGAAATTTCAATTTCTTGGATGTTCTGGAAAGCTAAAGGAAAGGCCTATAACTTTTATTTGTAACATTTTCTGAAATTCGTTGAATAAAATATTGAAAAACCTCTTGCAAACTCGCTGTCCTGTTGTTGTAGAGTACTCAGTGTTTTGTGCAAACCCGAGTTAGTGTTTTGTGCATAACTTTTGCATTTCTTATCCAAATCCTATAATTTTTAAAGTTTTGGAAACTGAAGGAAGAATGTGATAACTTTAATTTGTATGACTTTTTAAAACTCGACCATCTATATATATGAATTTGAGGAGAAAGATCGGGTTAAATTTCTGCCCGAAATGAACGTGTTTGTTTCTAAGAAAATGCCTTACTTGTTAGATTTTTTATCATCGATTTGATAAATAATTTGATGGGACTATTTTCATGGTAGTTGAGTATATTAAGTAAGTTACTTACTATAATTTAAAGTACTTTAAAGAAGCATTTTCGCACAGAAGATTTCTTCGAGGATGCGGTATAAGACAATAGATCTTGGGTAGTGCACTATTACTCTATGTGGCAACGAGCCAGTAGAGTACATCCCTACTTAGTGAGGGGATGCGGTATAAGATAATAGATCTTGGGTAGTGCACTATTACTCTATGTGGTATCGAGCCAGTAGAGTACATCCCTACTAGGGGATGCCGGCCGCAATAGGATAAAACATCCTAGAATATAAACCAAATTGAGGGAGTGGTTTAAATTTATGAACAAATCTTGACTTTAGTCAGTTGAAGTTTATATATTTGAAGTTTACCTCGAATAGTGTTTTTGATCTGGATTATTAAAACTTAATAAGTAGTGATTTGGAATGAAATGATGATATAAAAATTATGGTTTTTATAACCCTTCATGACATGACTTGAAAACTATAGATTAAATAGCTATCTAACTAGGTCAGTGTTGCTCATGATGCTACGCATACACATTTCAGGTCTAGATGGTTAGTTGTTCAACTCAAGATGACTGATGAATACCATAACTATGAAGTGAAGACTTTTATTTAAGTTTATCAACTTTCATATGTATAATTATGTTGACTCTCATGATCCTATGTAACTGTGTACTTACGATGATGTGATTGTATAATAACTCCTCCGCTTGAAATCATGTAATCTGAATGATTTTATGTTCCGATATATTTTATTTAAGTTGTGATACTATTCTATTAAGCACCTTAGTTTCTATGTAACATCTTTGCCTCTGGGTAAGCCACCAGGGTGGGGTGTTACATTTAGTGGTATCGGAGCCTAGGTTTAAGGGGTGCTTTTAGAAATTATATAGTATTACAATTTAATTTATCGGAATAGGAGGTTTATACAATTCACTAACATCTTTATAACTATTTGCAATCATACTTTATGGCTAGTAACCAAACCTGGTATACGGGGGACTCATGGGGAGGTGTTAAATGTACCACTGTACCAAATGAACGATTAGTTACTACAAGTCGTACTATGGAAAAACATGTACTTAAGAACAAAGCAAAGCAGATTCTCATTGACGAGATGTATGAAGTTTATAGTAGAGCTAACGACTATAAAGAAGGTTTAAAGAGAGACCTTATTCTTTACCGTTTACGTCAAAAGAAGAAGGAATTTGCAATAAAGATGGCAGAAAGGACAGATTAAACTTACTTTTGTGTGTAGAACTTGTATCCTTAATTTTGGAGGTAAGGATATGGTGGCTAACTTGATTATCTTTCCAATGAAACATTTTGATATCATCCTTGGGATTGATTGGCTTTCTCAACATAGAGCCATCATGGATTGTCATAATAGGACTATATGTTTCACAATTCGAGAACATGAAACCTTTGTGTATTCATGTGATAAATCTGAAGATGCTTTTATATCTGGATATGTAGCACATATCAATATTGGGGATAAGGGTCAATCGGTAGACCAAATTCCAATCGTAAGAGAATTTAAAGAAGTCTTTCAAGAAGTGCCAGGATTACCACCAAAAAGAGAAATTGATTTTAGTTTCGATTTAATCCCTGGTACCACCCCTATTGCTAAAGCAGCTTATCGTATGTCTCCTACGGAGAATCAAGAGCTGAAGAGACAAATTAAGGAGATGGAGGATCAAGGATTTATTAGACCTAGTAAATCTCCTTGGGGAGCACCTGTGTTGTTTGTAAAGAAACATGACGGAACGTTACGCTTATGCGTAGATTACCGAGAACTTAATAAAGTAACAATTAAGAACAAATATCCATTACCTCGAATTGATGATCCATTTGATCAGCTCCAAGAAGCTGTAGTATTATCAAAAATTGACTTGAGATCTGGGTATCATCAATAGAAGAAGAAGACATTCCAAAGACAGCTTTTCAAACACGGTATGGACACTACGAATTTTTGGTGATGCCTTTTGGCCTTACCAATGCCCTAGCAGTATTCATGGATTTAATGAGTCGTGTGTTCCGTCCATATCTTGATCAATTCATAATTGTATTTATTGATGATATCCTAATTTATTCTAAGACAAAGGAAGAACATGAACGTCATTTGTTTTGTGTCTCCAAACATTGAGAGACCATCAACTTTATGCAAAATTAAGTAAATGTGAATTTTGGTTGGAGGAAGTAAAATTTCTTGGGCACGTTGTTTCGAAGAATGGAATAGGAGTAGACCCATCAAAGGTTGAGGCGGTGTTGAAATGGAATGCTCCGACAACACCAACAGAAGTTCGAAGTTTTCTTGGATTAGCTGGTTACTACCGAAGATTTATTCAAGATTTTTCAAAGATGGCATCTCCATTAACAAAAATAACTCGTAAGAAAACTAAGTTTATTTGGGATGAAAAATGTAAGATAGCATTTGAAACCTTAAAGAAAAGATTGACAGAGGCACCAATTCTGTCTTTTCCAAGAAGTGGAGTCCCATATAAAGTATATTCCGATGCATGTGAACAAGGATTAGGATGCGTATTAATGCAGGAGGACAAAGTTATTACTTATGGCTTTCGTCAACTAAAGCCACATGAAGTCAAATATCCAACCCATGACTTAGAATTAGCTGCAATTGTATTTGCTTTAAAATTTTGAAGGCATTATCTTTTTGGGGAACAATTTCATGTTTACTCAGACCACAAGAGTTTAAAATATTTGTTTTCCCAAAAAGAACTAAATATGAGACAAAGGGGATGGATGGAATTTCTAAAAGATTATGATTTTACATTGCATTATCATCCAGGAAAAGCAAATGTAGTTGCAGATGCGTTAAGCCGAAAACCCTATGGCATAGTAGCCAATCTGATGATAAGAGAATGGAAAGCTCTAGAGACCCTAGTAGAAATGAACATCTGCACAAGGAGGATTAGTGGAGAAATGAATGATAAGGTAGCACTTTCATGTAATGTTATTATTTAGCCAACTCTACAAAGTAAAATATTGCAAGCTCAAGGAAACGACGAGGAGTTGAAGGAATTATTCATAAAAATGAAGGACAAGGAACCTACATATTGGAACATTGGTAAAGATGGAGATTACAGATACAGAAATCGACTTTGTGATCCAAGTCAACCTTAATTGAAAAATGAAATTCTAAGTGAAGCACATTGCTCAAGGTTTACAGTGCATCCAGGAAGCACAAAAATGTATAAGGATCTTAAGCGTCAGTTTTGGTGGTATGGAATGAAGAAAGATGTCGCTGAATTTGTGGCAAAATGTTTTACATGCCAACAAATTAAAACCGAGCAGCAACGACAGGCAGGACTCCTACAACTGCTTCCTATTGCTGAATGGAAATGGAAGCATATAGCTGTGGATTTTATTATGGGATTACCAATGACAAGACAAGGTCAAGACGTCATATGGGTAGTAGTGGATCGCCTAACAAAATCAGCCCATTTTATACCTTACAATATGACCTACTCAATGGAGAAATTGAGTAGACTTTATTTGAAAGAAATTGTTCGACTACATGGCATACTAGTTACCATTGTTTCAGATAGAGACTCTCGATCCACTTCAAAATTTTGAAGAAGTCTTCAAAATGCATTAGGAACATCATTAAACCTAAGTACGGCCTTTCATCCACAAACAGATGGACAAACTGAAAGAGTAAACCGAATAATAGAAGATATGCTAAGATCTTGTATAATGGAATTTGAAATAACATGGGAGACTCATATACCATTAATAGAATTTGCATATAACAATAGTTATCATGCAAGTATTGGTATGGCCCCATATGAAGCTTTGTACGGAAGACCATGTCGTTCTCCAGTATGTTGGGCGGAAGTTGGAGATCGTGAGCTTCTTGGTCCAGATCTAGTAAAAGAAACGACAGAGAAAATTTCTATCATAAAGGAAAGATTGCAAGCAGCGCAATGTAAGCAAAAGAGTTATGCAAATCACATAAGAAAAGATTTGGAATTTGAAGTAGGGGATCAAGTTCTCCTTAAGGTTTCTCCACTACGAGGGGTAATGCGATTTGGGAAGAAGAGGGCAAAATTATCACCAAGATTTATTGGACCATTTCGTATTTCCAAAAGAATTGGCAAAGTTGCATATCAACTTGATTTACCTGAGAAATTATCAGATATTCATAATGTATTTCATGTATCAATGCTACGAAAGTATATTTCTGATCCATCTCATGTGATAGATTTAAGCGGCATTGAAGTTAAAAAGGGGACTAAGTACATTGAAAGACCTGTTCGAATTCTTGACAGAAAAGTTAAGAAATTAAGAACAAAAGAAATTTCCTTGGTGAAAGTTCAATGGAACCATCATAACGAAGGCGAAGCATCATGGGAGGTGGAGTCAGAAATTCGTAAAGATTATCCAGAATTGTTTGAAGCCTAGATTTCGAGGACGAAATCTTTTTCTAAGGGTGGTAGAATGTAACAGCCTAACTTAAAATATCGGGTATGTAAAATTTTATAAGTTTAAAATATACTATCTACACCATCTCTATTTTAAAGTATGTATACATTTATAAGTATAGGATAAGTGACATGATATGGTGAAGACAAGTGGCATAATATGGACCATACACCTATCTTAAGATGAAATAGAATTATGACACATATATCACTTAGGTGTACACTTCTAGAACACCTTAAATGATTACTAAATAAGGTATGTGTCATGAAATAAAGCTTGTATAAAAAAATGAAGGACATGTGTCACAAGATTAAATAAAATAGCGACACATAACCCCATTAGGTGTCCATGTGTAGAAACATCTTAAGACACCTAAGTAGGCATGTGTCAACATTCTAAAGCTTGTGCAAAGAGAAGTAGACAAGTGTCCAAAACTAAAATTACCAAACTAGCCTTGAAAATTACTATATAAAGGGTGGAAATGTTCACTTATTTTTCATACTTTCACAAAGCAAAAACAAAAGTAAGATAAAGTGAAAAAGCTTGGAGAAAGCTAAGGAAAAAGATTCAAGTCAAATAAACAAGTTTAAGGTGAGAAAAACTATTTAAATTTCTAGTATTCATGTTATTCTTGAAGAGATGATAGTTGTAAGTAAAAGTGGCTCGGTTCTATCAAAAACGCAGCCTAGTAATTTGACCATAACTTTTTCGATTCTTAATGAAATTTCAATTTCTTGGATGTTCTAGAAAGCTAAAGGAAAGGCCTATAACTTTTATTTGTATCATTTTCTAAAATTCGTTGAATAAAATATTGAAAAACCTCTTGCAAACTCGTTGTCCTGTTGTTGTAGAGTACTTAGTGTTTTGTGCAAACCTGAGCTAGTATTTTGTGCATAACTTTTGCGTTTCTTATCCAAATCCTATAATTTTTAAAGTTTTGGAAACTGAAAGAAGAATGTGATAACTTTCATTTGTATGACTTTTTAAAACTCGACCATCTATATATATGAATTTGAGGAGAAAGATCGGGTTAAATTTCTGCCCGAAATGAACGTGTTTGTTTCTAAGAAAATGCCTTACTTGTTAGATTTTTTATCATCGATTTGATAAATAATTTGATGGGACTATTTTCATGGTAGTTGAGTATATTAAGTAAGTTACTTACTATAATTTAAAGTACTTTAAAGAAGCATTTTCGCACAGAAGATTTCTTCGAGGATGCGGTATAAGACAATAGATCTTGGGTAGTGCACTATTACTCTATGTGGTAACGAGCCAGTAGAGTACATCCCTACTTAGTGAGGGGATGCGGTATAAGACAATAGATCTTGGGTAGTGCACTATTACTCTATGTGGTATCGAGCCAGTAGAGTACATCCCTACTTAGTGAGGGGATGCCGGCCGCAATAGGATAAAATATCCTAGAATATAAACCAAATTGAGGGAGTGGTTTAAATTTATGAAAAAATCTTGACTTTAGTCAGTTGAAGTTTATATATTTGAAGTTTACCTCGAATAGTGTTTTTGATCTGGATTATTAAAACTTAATAAGTAGTGATTTGGAATGAAATGATGATATAAAAATTATGGTTTTTATAACCCTTCATGACATGACTTGAAAACTATAGATTAAATAGCTATCTCACTGGGTCAGTGTTGCTCATGATGCTACACATAAACATTTCAGGTTTAGATGGTTAGTTGTTCAACTCAAGATGACTGATGAATACCATGACTATGAAGGGAAGACTTTTATTTAAGTTTATCAACTTTCATATGTATAATTATGTTGAATCTCGTGATCCTATGTAACTGTGTACTTATGATGATGTGATTGTATAATAACTCCTCCGCTTGAAATCATGTAATCTGAATGATTTTATGCTCCATATATTTTATTTAAGTTGTGATACTATTCTATTAAGCACCTTAGTTTCTATGTAACATCTTTGTCTCTGGGTAAGTTACTAGAGTGGGGTGTTACAGAAAATGATAACGATCGTCTATGCGAGTACTCTACTTGCTCATGACCTGGCATGTGCCTTTATAGGTAACATGGGAAAATGCACACAGCGATAGTATAGAACAATACACACACACACATATGTATATATGTATGTAAGGGTGTCACAGATACGGGAAACGACCCTATAATCTAGCTGCTACGGTGGATACTAGCCAATTTGGTTCACTCCCGAAACATAAAGGATGTTAGACAAAGATAGATAGACACATAGTATTTATACTAAATAGTTGACACATAGCTCTCTAAACATCTGCCGATACATGGCTCTATATATTGGTCGACACACGACTTTGTACAATTGCCGACACACGGCTATATACGTGACTTACCGTAGCGAGCCCTATCATACACATCTAATCCCCTTTGAGTCACACAGACCCTGTTTCCATCACATGAGTGCCATCTACTTACAATGAATAATCAAATAAATATCATAACTTCATCTCATACCACTACATGATACTCAATCATTAATCCGTTGCTTATAAATTACACTTAATCTCTGCAATATTCTATATAATGAATCCAATGAATATTCGAAGAAATATTACTAAAAGTCACATGTCGGTCGATATTATAACTCCTTTATTCAGATTCCTCGCCATATAGAATTAAAATCATCATAAACAAAAATATCACAAAAATAGTAATATCACGAATCCATACAAAAGGATGTCATCTCTGTATCTTATTAAAACTCTATTTAAATCAACGTTAACGGTGAATTATTTATAAGACTAAAATCGATCATATAAATGGAAATAATAGATATAAAATAAAACATTTTAATCACATATTTCATTAAGTATAAGTAAATAATTCTAATTCAACATACTATATTTATTTAAATGAATTCAAAGTTTCCAAAATCATTAACAAACACCATAAATCCATAATATAATTTTAAATAAGAATTTACTTAACCTTTATAATTATTCATCAATATAGTATAAGTAAATAAATTTTATTTAATTATCAATTAACTTAAATTATATTTATATTCACATTACTAGGTAAAGAGTAAGAGTATAGAGTACGTATATTAAACTTACATTTATAAATTATATATGTATGTGTATTAAAATTGAGTAGGCCACCGGTCGATCGGTAGACCTACTGGTCAGCACATTTCTAAACCATTTCTGGCTTCTCTGATGAAATTCAGACCATCCACCACCTTTCTCTCTTCTTATTTAATGTATACACATATAGATATGGAAACAATTCCAAATCTAATATATATGTGGAACTTGATGATTGAACATAGTTTTGTGCGTACGAATACTCACTTGTATACTGCTTCTCCTTCTATTTTGTTCGCTACTTCCTACACCCAGAACTCGAAAGCATGACCAAATCCTTAAATTATTTGTGTATAGTGATGTAATTCAGTGTGGAGATACATAGATTCAAATTAGAGAATATTTAGTAATTTATTTTTACTTTCTATATGATAAGATTTTTTGCCTTTTGGTTTTTGAGAGAAGATAAGTGATTATAAAGTATACACGAACTATTATTTGATGAAATAAAGGAAAAATCCCGAATTGGAAATGTCTGGAGATATGAACAATCCAAATATCCGAATTTTTAGGATTTGGGCTTGGATTCATAGATTTGGGCATTAAGACTTTATGCTCGGGTTGGAAATATATTTTTATTTATTTTTATTATTTCATTTCTTTTATAAACTATTTTGTTTGAAACAAGTAACAGTAAAATTCCAAATAAAATTTACATTCACCATAGTTAATTATTTTACCCAATATTTAATTATTTCCTTAAATTTATTTCCATATTTTAAATTATTTAAATTTAAATATCCAATGTTCATATTTTAATCCCATTATTAAATAATTGCTATATTAATTAATTTCAAAATATTTTAAACAAATAATTATTATCAAAACCATTTGATTTCATCCCTAGTTACTTCATTTTTAATTCCTAATTTTTTTTAATTAATCAAATCTCCATTATTAATTTTTATTAATTAGTACTTAAAATCTAGTCATTAAAGTATGTATATATAATTAATAAACCTAAGATACTTTTTTTTTAATTTATGCGTATGCTAATTAATAAATCATAATTTTGGTTTATGCTTATGCAAACAAATCATAAAATCTATGCTCTAAAATCATATTTATGTATAAGTCAAAAATCTAATTTATGCATGCAAGTCATCAAATCCAAAATAATTTTTCTTAACATTTCAAAGCCATGCTTTACATACAAGTAAAAAATCAAATTTACGCATACAAACTCAACAATTAAAGTTTTAAAAACATTAAATTCTAGCGATGAAAAGTTGATTGAATGTTTATATGATTTGCATTATAATCTACAATGGTATGAAGTAATTTTCATTGGGGTTTGATTTTATAATAAACCAATTCATGTACACAAGTTATATTTAATCAACTATTAATTTTAAGAATTATACAACAAATTTATAAACGTGAGCTATCATTATACATTAGGTTCAGCCATCATGAAATCAGGTAAAATAAAACGTTTACCAATTTTTTTGATCATCTCACTTGTCTCTCCTAGAAATATAATTCCACGTGTTTTATCTTGCAAGGAGCAGAGTATCATCACCAATGGAAGCGAGGAGTATTTTAGAATTCTAGAATGGACAAAGAGAGCTGGCTATAGATATTGATCTTTCGAATGAAATACTTAATTTTTCTCATCCAACAAGAATAATGAAGAAGTTTGAGATGATATTTATATAAAAGTTATTAGGAGAGTTATCTATCACTAGCGACTCCTAAAATCCAAAGCCAAACCCCTTAACTTCCCCTTATATAGTCGGCCATATTTTGCCCTTTATTATGTTAGGATTGTGCAACATATCCTAGAAGGGGTGTGGCGACCCATAATTCCGTATATTTTAAGTTGACAATAAACCACACTTGTCCAACTCTATTTGAACAAAAATGTGGATAGTTATAAGTAAAAGAAACAAAGGCATGGAACATAGTAGAAAATAGAAACTCACATGAATAGAATAAAAATATATCATTTCAACATATAATCTTTACAGCGAAAATTTTAAATGCATTTATCAGAGTTTAATTTAACATTAACATGGACAGTTATAACTTTTTGTCCCTACCAATGCGGAATACAATAGTGCATAAGTGTGCTGGAAATGGATAACAATATTTAAAATAAACTTCTAGCTCCATGCTTCAAGCACTTTTAAATGCTCCAAACTAAACCTGACTACTAGGTTGTTCGAAAAAATAGGGCACCCAAAGTTTAAGGGAAAGAAAATAAACTTCTGGTCAGTCATGAGACTGAAGTGAAAAACTCAAAATACGAGTCTCTGAAAACAAAGGTATCTCATAAGACCACGTCACACATAAACACAGAATATGTTTTTACTTTATCATAAATCATTTCTTTGTAAAATCTAGTGATATTATTTTTAATGACATTTTTTTGAAAACCTTTCTAATAAACATATTCAAATAGCTAAAATTGTTGCATTGATAAAATTTGACGACATAATAAGTTTACGACTAAGTCCCAACATACTTATTAGAGAATGAATTTCCAGTGAATAAAGTAAGGGACGACCACCCGTATAATACATTTTTGGAGGAATGTACCCAGGGTCGACATCTTCGAAACCTCTATGAATTAAGACTGGCCTACCCGCAGACCTATCTAGGGGCGGATAGAACCAAATATGATATCACCCCGACCATTCTTGACATATCCAAGACGTCTCATATCATACACTACATAATTTAAACCTAACGTTATAGTAGGTAGAAATAGGTAAATCTAGAAAGGTGATATCAAACCCTAATGGTAGCGAACCACTTAGCCTTAAAGTAACGCCTATTTCATAATTCCTCAAGTGTTAGCCTTGAGGTAACGTTTACCTTTCTTAGAATATTTTCACTTATAATGACACATTGTCATTGCCAACAACACATTATTGATTTCAATAAAAGTACAACCTCTGAGCTTGTACTTCTTAGAGAAAGGTGTTAAACATAAAAGGGGTTACCTCCTATACCACCAAACAGATGAACGTTTGTAGAGATAAATGCACCATATTCTTAGAAATGCAGCGTCAGACATTCATCTATACAAGTTGTCCAGAAATAGGAAAAACCGAAGACACTCTCCTACCATACCTTGTTAGGCATTACCCTTAGGATTAGTAGCGAGTGGTCCTTGCATATGAAGATCCTAGAACGAAGGGTCCACTGCTATTATTTATCTCTGGAGCCACTTTGAAAATATCAACAAGCAGTCCTTCCGTTATGAAGATCCCCACTTTTAACTTCATTATCTTTAACATGTCTTCACTTTCAAACTCGTAAATTGGTTCAAAGAGGTTTACAGATAGAAATTACCCAAATCCGATTGAGGTTTCTTCGACCAATCATCGATAAAAAGATGTTAAGTAGGTAGATGATTAATATTTCATTAATTAGTATTTTTGTCCAAAATATCTTCTTAGAGATATATATCCTTTTAGAACCATTTCTTTTCAGTATACACGGGATCAATAAACCTCATATATTGAATCTTTGTTTAATTAAAACCCTTTTAAATCTTGGATTAATTTCAAATCATTTCATTCTTTACTTAGGAAAATATCTCCAAGTAATTTATTTAAATCTTTAACAAAGATTACTTATTTCCAAATCATAATTTTTAAGCAGGTCAAAAACAATGTTATTTAAGACATCGTTTACTATAAACCCAAAACAATTAATTTTAAGTAAAAGGATCCATATGAATTAAAATAATTCCAAATCATTTATTTAAATCTTGACAAAAGATTTCTTATTTCCAAGACATATCTTTTTAATAGGTTGAAACCATGTTATCTAAGATGGCAAATTCAAATAGTTAGTATTCAAGTAAAACGGATCCATAGAAATTATGTTAAACCAAAATCATTTCTCATAAATCATAATGTAAAACCTTTTTGAGTACAAAGTATTGATAAAAATTATATTAATTCCATTCAACATCAATTTCAGTATTCAGACTTTACTATCCATCAGATAACAGTGAAATCACCTTTTAAATTCACACGAATAATATGGGTTCCCTTCTCGAAATTTAATACCAGGTGTAAGAAGATGCCATTATTTTGGAACAGTGCTGCAAAAAGTGCTGTGAATGGTGCTTTTAAGGCTTATTTGATCAAAAAAAAAATTCTATCATTTAAAAATCCATTTTTATTACTCAAAGCACTCTTAGAACATTTCAAAATATTTATAGAATTTATCCCATATTTTTAAAAAATTAAAAATATTATTTATATAGAATTTGTCGCTTTGGTTTTCGACTGCCGAACCACGATTATTTTGAAAGCTTGATTTTCACATATTTCAAAATCTACTAAACGAAATCTCGGTCATTTTCTTTTGTTTCAAAATTATGATTATAAGAGTTTGAAAAATTCTTATTACGAAGAATTCCTACTCTGAATCCGTCGTATTAATAGACTTAAACTTTTACGGTGCAAAATCGCGAACTACCGTTAGACGACGTGCCTATTTTTGACTCAACCTTCATAACTTGTCAAAATTTCATCAAAATTGGATTTTTGTGTTTATAAACCATTTAAAATCATTTCATAGGGGTTTAATGATTCCATATCACTTTTATAACTTGATTCGGAAAGGGATTTATTTGTATAATATTCAACGTATATTTAATGTGACTTGTTTGCACAATTAGAAAACTATATTAAAACAAACTTGATGATCAAAGCATAGTAAAACATCCATTGCAATTATATAACATCATCATTATACACACACAAATACATAGTTTCTTGCTTGATTTTTGATCGGACTAACTTTAAAATGCATATAGCTCCGCTACGATCGGATCAAAGCCTATGTAGTCGAGCCCAGTATAGTGACCCAATTTTTGTTAACATTATTTAGAATATTTAATTGGATAAATTAAATAAAATAATGTAGAAAGTTAAGGGATTGAGATTTTAAATTGAGAAGGAGCCGTGCCTTAATGAATGTGTTAACAAAAGGTAAACTAAACATAATTAAGAAGGAGGAATATGATGAAGGTAAAATTGGAATAGCCTTTATTCCTATACCCTAATCCCTTCCATTCTCTCTAATTCCTCATTCATTCTACATTCACAAACTAAATAAAAACAGACTAAGCTTTGGTCGGACACCATTAAGAAGATTTAAAGAAAAGATAAGCTAGGATTCAAGTAGAAAGCTTGAAAAAATCAATCTAAGGACAAATCTCAACCTCCTTAACATAAAGCCAAGGTGAATAATTGGTTTACATCTCTAGAATGATTTTGGTTTAAAGGTAAACACGTTTTCTTTGCAAATATATGCCATGTTTAGTGTTTAAAAGTGATTAAATGCTATGTTGATGATTTATGATTCAAATATGATTTATTGCGTTATGTTTGAGTTAGAAAACCATTCATATGACATTCGATTGACTTGATATTTTGATATGATATGACAATCAATAATTTAGAAGCGATTTTCAATTTTTATAACTTTTCAAGTTAATATGGATTTATAGTGAATTTTCTCAGCCTAGAAATGGTTTTAATCGGTTTTAATTATTGTAAAAACTATATATTGTTTTCACCCCAGAAATTTTAAGATAAGTAAGAGAATGCTTAATTTGATTTAATTTGATTTTTGGGGATTTTTCTTAATATTTAGGATGAGTAAATAAATTATTTTTCAATGACAAGGGCTTATTTGCTTAAATGTTTAAATTTGAGCTTAAGTGCAAATTGTTTGAGTATTCATGCA
This sequence comes from Allium cepa, assembly GCA_030765085.1. Classification (NCBI taxonomy): domain Eukaryota; kingdom Viridiplantae; phylum Streptophyta; class Magnoliopsida; order Asparagales; family Amaryllidaceae; genus Allium; species Allium cepa. The sequence continues at coordinate 616,333,592 of CM060941.1, forward strand.
TATAGCACGCGGTAGTATTTTCAGAGAAAGAAATTGGTAAAGTTTTAAAACCAATGAGATTTTGACAAATATTGAAGGTTAGGCGAAAATGAGTTTCTTTTAAAAACAAAATTGCAGTTTTTAATTTAATTACAGCTTCACTACTTACCTTGCTTGTTTTCTTCACTATACTATCGCTTATAAACCTTCTGCATCTGTATGAAACTAATGCACAGGGTATCAGTAATTTGGTACGTAGTGCATTGGAGTTAGGTAGAAGGAAGGGATGGTGGTGAAGGCATGCTTGCGACAAGGTTGTAGCCGCCTTTAATAGCTTTTGAACCCATTGACTTGCCTTTGTTTTAAAGTATGCTTACGAAAGGGTTGGCGCCTTTGGACCCCTGTGATATCCTAGTCACCACACCAATATTTTACCTTAGATCAATGAATGCAGAAGGTAGGTTTCGAACCAATACCCCTTCGCAACCATTGAGCCGCTTTCCTTTTGATGCATCGATGCGAAAGGGAAGGTGCCACATCTATACCTTCTGACATGGCTAAGACTGCTTTGCTTAAGATATAAGTATACGTGCAGAAGCATGTTGCCGTCACCCTAAGTCTTTCGAAAGGATAGCTTTCGGATGTGTCCCCTTTTTACTTTTTAGTTTGTTTTATTTTCAAACTATAGTTTTATAAGTACTTTAATTGTTTTCGAAGCTATACTTCCATAACTTTTCACTTTAACCCAGTGCTTTCGAAAGATACGTTTTAAGCATTTCAAAAGGAATGTTTCCAAGTATTTCGAAAGATATGTTTAATGATTTCGAAAGAGGATGTCTAAGATTTTAAGTAATGATTTCGAAAGATCTATTTCCAATGCATTCAGAAGGAAGATTTTGGCCTTCCGCCCTAATATTTTCAAGGTTAAAGTATTTAACTTGTTTCGAAGGGATAGAAAACCATATTGATTTTAGGTTTTCATCAACATTGTTTTGTATAAAACATATATCATAGCATAGATATTTTTAGTAAAGAAAAATGTATATTGTCCTTATTTAAGTTTGATTTAAAAGGGTTAAATCAATTTGGAAGAAATGTTTGCAAGGAAACTTGAATAGGGTGGTTTGCCCTAAGTATATGACTTGGATATTAGAAAACCAGATGAGACTGATGTAGGGTCGCGCCCTATACTTTATCTAATAGCCCCTAGCTGATATAAAACCAAAATTCTAACGTGTAGGGCTTTGTCACAGATAAGACTAAATGATATTACACACAGAAAGGAATACCTAGAGTGGGCCCAAGGAGAAGTAAGTTAAAGACAGACCGTCAGTATTGTGTATAACAGAAGTTAGAATATTTATTATGTCTGTTAGACCCAAGTCAGCTAGTGGTTAATAGTCAACCTGATAAAACTATAATGTTCAGACGGATAGTCCATTGATTACCTGATTTATATGCATATATGTTATTGCTATTGTTGTTATAATCAGCTTGATTACAAGATTTTGATCTGAAAAAAATGTGATTTTAATAGGATATTAGTAATGGTAAACTCGTTTCGCTAACGGCATGGTCTCGCTTAATATCAGTAAATCGAGATGTAATAGAATTATTCACACCCGGCTTTATGTCTGACTCAAAGTTTATGTTTTCCCCATAAACACTCGGGTTCTAAAATTTTAATTTGAGTAGATTGAGAGTTAAGTATTTTTTAGGTTTAGTTGGTTGGACTTATAAGCTTTCGAAGACATGCTAGAGGCAAAGCAAGCTATGTCGGAGTTATTTAGTAGTATTTCCATTGTGATGTATTTATGATTGATATGTCTATCCATCTAGTACTCTGATCATCTAATGGGACATCTTCATATGTCGTTCTTATCGTATTTTGTAATAATTATATTTATCTAAACCTAGAAATCATTTTGGGATTATGTAGTTGAATATGAAATATTGATTTGAAATGTAATCAAAAAAGCTGTTTTGAAATTTGTGTTGACTTTATATTATAATCATGTGCTTTTGATATTATAGATACCATTAATATTACCGTAAGTTAATACTATAGATGACTGCAGCATATGTAGTGGTTAGCTTTGGGCCTCAAAATAGGGGATGTTACAACTTGGTATCAGAGCATATGTTTATGAAAACTTGAAAGAAATTTTAAACCTAAAATGATTTTTGAAAACATAATTCTAAAGTATTAGAGAAAAGATTGGGATATGGGATAATGCTACAGTAATGTATTTGTATTTGTTATACATGAGTATATGCTTTATCTCTATTTTCCTCTCTCTCTCTATCTCTTAGGCTATCCTTTTGTATCTTACAAATATTTGAATGCAGATTTAAAGGAAGTAAGATACGAATGCTAAGAATGGAAGAGTTAACCTTGGTGGAGGAAGCACCACAACTAATCAAAATGCCAGATCGAATACTCGAAGGAATCCGGCTGGGCACAAGCTGCTAATGTGGGTGCTGGAGTACCGCAAGTTGATATGGAAACTACGTATTAGTTTTTCGTCAACATGATGCAAGCTGGAGCAGCTGTTGGGTTTGTTAGAGGAAATGTTGGAGAAGGTAGTCAGGAAGCTCCGGTGGCTAACAACTATGCAGTACTGAGCAGAGACTATGCTAGGCTGGGAGGGAAGTCGTTTATCAGGACCGAGGATGAAATTGAAGTGGAGAACTGGTTGCTTCACGGTGAAAGGATTTTTGCTAATTTAGGACTTAATGATGAGCAAAAAAGGAGATTAGCATCCAGACAGTTGCAAGCAGCAACACTGTACTGGTGGAACGGTGTTACTATAGGAGTAGCTGAAAAGGCTATGACTTGGGCAGAATTCAGATGGAGGTTCGTGAAAAGATTTATGTCAGAGATCTCCAAGTCAACTTTTCTTAGGAAGTTTGCTGAATTAGTGCGGGGAGACATGTCAGTGCTTAAGCATGCTACTAGATTTAAGGAATTATTGAGATACGGATATGCTACAGTTGATACAATAATCAAAAGGGATGAGAATTTCATCGGCGGATTGAGATCCAAGCCTGCTAAACAACTTTACCACATATTATGGATCTGTGCGATGTAGTTGTTGAGATGGCTTTGAGGAATGAGGAGATGCTCGCTTTCCTTAGTGGTAACAAAGCAGTGGAAACTTAAGGTGGGCAGAACTAGAAGAGAAAGTTTTTCTACAAGAAGTGGGCTTAGAAGTGTGAAGCTGCCAAGAAAGGAAAGACAGAAGTTATCTGCTACAAGTGTGATAAGAAAGGACATTTCTCTAATGAATGTCACTCAAGGAAGTGTGATCAAGAAGAAGAATATCAAATATTTCAATTGTGATCAGGTTGGACTTATAAGAACCAGTGCAAGGAACCAGCCAAGGATGGAAATGGCAAAGTGTTTGCATTGGAACCAGCTAACTCAAAACCAACAATAGAGGAGAGAGGAAAATCTGTGTCGGGAGGTGCGCTTTTGATTCATGGTATGTCAGTTAGAGTTATATTTGATACTAATGCATTGCATTCTTTTATATCTCATTGTTTGGTAGATAAACTTAACCTAAAATCCTTATACTTAGTTAAATCCTTAAGGTTTGCGAATTCGATGGGAGGGTATGCGACTCTTGGGACGAGATGTCACAACTTAGAGCTTGAATTCTTAGGTCATACATTTCCTTGCAGTTTTCATGTGTTTGATTTCATAGGTTTTGGAATTATTTTGGGTATGGATTGGTTAAGTAAATACAATGCTATGATATTTTGCCACGATAGGAAAATATCACTTAGACACCCTAGTTGTAGTGATCGGATTATATACACTATAGAAAACCCGAATTTAGATTCTTGCATTTTGTTGGGCATTTAGGATAAGGTATGGGTCATATGAATGGTTAGTGATGTTGTTCGGACTAATTAATACGTCAGCATTCTTCGTGGACTTAATGAACAGAATCTTCTGAAAGCATCTGGATAGATTTGTGTTAGTATTCATATATAACATTTTGATATACTCCAAGGATGAGAGGGAGCACGAAATTCATCTTAGGATAGTGCTAGAAACACTGAGGCAACATCAGCTGAAAGGAAAAAAATTTGAAGTGTCACTTTTGGAAGAAGGAAGTGAAGTTTCTTGGTCATGTAGTTTCAAAGAAAGGGTTGTCGGTAGATCCGGCTAAGATCGAGGCAATGAATAATTGGAAGAGATCCAAGACAGTGACTAAGATAAAGAGTTTTCTTGGGTTAGCTGACTATTACCGGAAATTCATTAAGGATTTTTTGCGGGCAATGGCACCGACGACTAAGCTAACTGAGAAAGATGTGAAGTTTGTTTGAACTAATAAGTGTGAGGAGGCATTCCAGAAACCGAAACATTTATTGACTAATGCACCTGTGTTAGTTATTCCAGAAGGAAATCATGACTTAATGGTATACACGGATGCATGTGGAACATAAGTAAGAGCTGTGCTAATACAAAGGGGGTAAAGTGATTGTCTATGCTTCTCGACAGCTCAGACCGCATGAAGTTAGGTATCCAACTCATGATTTGAAATTAGCTGCGGTAATTTTTGCATTGAAGGTGTGGAGACATTTCTTTTGGGTGAAAGATTCGAGCTGTTTACGGATCATAAGTCATAAAGATACTTAGTCTCTTGGAAGGATTTGAATACACTACAAGAAAAGTAGGTATTGGATGCACTTTATGGCATAGAAATGCAACTATTGATAGTTTTCCTCCAACAGAAACGCATCTAAAAATGAATTTAATCTTAGCAAACCGCGGCTCTTGATTTTTTAGTTCCCGCACTTTAATAGTTTCCACACTGTCTATTTTTTTATTTTCCTCTTCTCACTCCTTCCATAACCCTAGTTCTCATTTGCAGCCATGTCCACCACTACCTACTTCTCCACCTCCTTCTTTCCTTCTCCACTTCCCTCTTCTACCTCGTCTCCGCTTTCACCTTGTCGCTACTTTTGCTAGCATCTGCTCATTTCCTATCTATGCTTCCTCCACTATTAACGCTTATCTAAAACCCTTTGGTTACCTCTTCGATTACCTCTTTAGATGATTGCTCTATTCTCATATCAATTATCTCCTTCCTGTAGTTTATTTTTTGTTGTATGTTGTATTGGTCCATATCATCAAAGTTATAAAGATTCGTGCAGTATTCAATAACTTCCTGCTCTATATCTTTTGGCTTTCAACCAAGCTTGAATATTATATTTATATCTTCTCATAATATAATTTGTATGTCCCCTTAAATATTTTAAATGGATAATAAATCCTGTCTTTTAACATCGAGTATGAATAAAATCACCATTTAAAAACCAAGGTTTATCTTTTCACTTTCATTTATAATGTCAGCCCATAATTATTTTGTATTAGAATAATGGTTAAGTGCATATAAAAAAGTAATATAGATTTCAAATCCACCATGATACTACGATAAACAAGTTATATGTGTTGCAAGCTCTTATGTATCATAGTTATATGCCAAGTTTTTGAGTCCCATGCAACAGCTATCCTACCTTTTGAAGTGTTATACATATTGCAAGTGTACTTTCAGTCAGTTTAAAATTTATCGGTAAAGAAACTTATTCTACTAGTTAATGGTTTATTTTCAAGAAAACCAAAATAGACGGTTTTATGCTTGTAAATGAGTTTTTCCACTTAATCCATTATTAGATTAGTTTTTTAACCCCCTAACATTACAAGCTAAACAACTAATTATTTTTGTTATTTCCCATAGTAAATTATTTCCCTTAGTATTTACCTTAGGTGGGACACCGGCAGAGTTTTTACTATTTTTGTTTGAGGTATTTTTAGAGTTTATTCGAGTTTTACCTCATCTATGTAGTCCTCATTGTCTTCAACATACTTTTATATATGTGGTTCATCGGTATAGTTGGTAGTTTGCTCTTTAATGTATTGAGCAATGTTTTCTATTATTGCAGGTTCATCAGAAATCGTGTTAGTTGTTGTTTTATAGTCATATGAAGCATCTCCTTCATGGTTGCTATTTTTATCCTTTGAGAATTATGGATTCTCTTCAGTCAAGTATTCAAAAGAAACTTATACCAATTTTTATTACTATTGCTTATTGTGATATATTTGTATCATCCCCTTATACCAATTTTTTATTACTATTGCTTACTGTGATATATCTGTATCATCCCCTTATACCATTTTTTTAGTCGCAAACAAGCAAGAAGTGGTAGCTTGTGAAAATGTTGCTTGTTTAGTTGATGTTGTGTTTTAACTTTGTTTTCGTTTCTCTTTAACTGAAGTATAACTTTTAAATTTATTTTCATTATGTTGTGCTTGTGTACGTGAAATAACATACTTCTCATGTTATCATTTGTATGTGATACTCTTTTCTGCTTGCTTATCAGCAGTGCTTATAGTATCCACCATATTAATATTTGGCACTCACATTTCTATAGTTTTTGAGTTGCATTTTAATGTTAGGTAACAAAATACATTACGGGGAATGCATTTTACTGGAATATAGTTATACTTAACTGGTACTTTAATAATTTCACCTATGTAATCTCCGTTTCTACTTCATCTCGTAGGTATGTCTACTTCAATCAAAGATTTTGAAAATGCTATTCTTTTTTTTAGTTGCTGGGATGTGGTCAATTTAGACGACATACCTATAACACCTAGAGATTTTCTTTATTTGTTGGCCTCTAAAAGGTTGTCTTTGTGTACTCAACAATAAGTTGAGGTGCTACGTATGCTTCCAATAGAAGATTCATATACATAATCTACAACGTAGAGTTTCAAACCTTGGAAGCGTTAGTTTTAAGCCAATCAATAGTAAATGTCAGTGAGGAAAGTAAAATGAGATGGTGTAAGAACATATAAATAGGGAATCACATTGTGCATGAGCATAGTCCTTTTCTCATGCTACTGCATATAATGGTTTATATATCGTTTTATGTTCTTGTTTGTCATTTTAGCTATTATTATAAGAACCATGAAAGTTTTTATATTAGGTGTAAATGTCTGGATCATACTATGTTATATTATTCTTTGAATTCTATCTTTCAGGCCAGATGGCATTTTATTATCTACCTGTAAACAATTGATGGTTTTAGATGAAATATTGATGCAAATCATTAAATCATATATGTGTTTCATGCACCTTCTGCATTTCTTTAATCATTTAATCATTGATGCTTCCAAGACTAAGATGATATTTTACTTTCACCCTAATACATTGCTTAAAGATTTAAGCGAACTCTTTGAACAAACGACCATAATACTTCTATGCTTATTTGTCTTAATGAATACCATAACTTTGATGTTAACATTGAATTTCATATGCTTCTTAAAATAATGTGGAAGTGAAAAGAAGTATCAAACATGATAAGAAGAGATTCATTCAATTGAGAAAAGTGGAAATTTTAATGAGGAGACACTTGTTAATGTGAGCAATATCAAGTGGCAAAGAATATCAATCCAAAGATCCAGAAGTTTCAACTATGAGTACATTGTGGTAAGTCCGTCTTTATCATGTTATTGTATATTTGTATTTACGTTTTATTTGAGAAATTGTGAGCTATGGTTGATTTATTTGTGTTGGATGAATGATTACATGTTAGCACTATTAAATAACAATCAAATCATGAAGTATTTATATTCACAGTTCATATCTAAATGTATTAATATTTGTGCAAAAAATATGTTATATATTTTAGGTGCAAATTTTGTTATTTCTAGTTACTCCCGTTCATATTCTATACTCATTATTATCGTGATTAAATTCAAGCTAACAACCTATATATTCCTACTAAACATCTCGGTACAAGGATTAAAATTTGAGAGATGTCAGGGCCGGGACTAATAAATCTTAAATCTGAATGTGGTCTATAGTTTTGATACTTCTGTGGCTATATCCTATTTCTGGACAGTTAAGGATGTGGTCTATAGCTCTGGTACTTTTGTGGCTAAATCATAATTCGGGACAGTTAAGGGCTAGGTTTTTATTAAGTACCTTTATATGTTTTTGTTTTGAGTGGTTGTATTTGTCCTACATGACATTAAAAAGAGAGAGCCAATGAATGATCAAAATTTTAATAAGTTTAGCTAACTACATTAATTTTAAATACTATACAGTTTTGATAATTTGCAGAGAATACATGATTGACCTCTGGGCTAGCGTTACTTGGAGCAAACGTCAGTTCAACCGAAACAGGCCGCATGTCATTTTGTAAAACATCAAAGTGTTAAAGACTGAAATGCTGATGGTGCTAGGGATGAAGTGACGTCAATTGTCGGGGCTAGGGTAAGGCCAACATGAGGGAGAAGATCCATGGCCCTAGGGGATCAAAGATTGGAGCGAGAAGATTGCGTCTGCAATTTGGTCGTATGATTAGCCATAGGAGAAGGTAGAAGTGAGCCTTGATATCGCCCGCTAGTATGCAATAGAAAAGGAACTTGATTGTATGGTGAAGGAGTTAGGCCTGTTGAGTTAAATTAAGCAACAGTTGGCATGTTGAGTTAAACTTCCACACTTATCCACCCTTACCTTTCTTATGTGTTCAAATCAATCACCATCTTCCTCAATTTGGCACTCGACTGGTTTACCAAAACGCTCCGGTTGTTGCCTGTACATCTAACACTTCATTCTCCCTCAATTGCATTTCTCACTGGGCAGCAACAATGGACCACACGATCCCAATCTCAATATACATCAACATGTAAATCCTAACGAACCCAAACCGTTATCATTAACAAGTTCTCTAGTGCCTCAATCCCCTCCACCCGTTTAGCCTGTTCCGGTTAACTCAGACTATCCTAACTACTATACCCTTCCCATTGACAAAAATGTTCTTTCCTATATGGAGTATCTCAATCCTTCCATTTTCGAACCTGACAGTAATACTGATGAGCGTTGCAACAACAACAACATTGACAACAATGTAGAAAATCATCATGCAAATGATAATAAAAATAATGCAACACAAACCATTGGATGTAACGAAGAAAACATAAGAAGCAACAACAGTGTTATAAGAGGAGATGATATTATTGTTGGTGCAAGTGATAGAAATGATGTCCTTAAAATCATTGATTTGTGTGATGAATCTGATCATGTAGAGGGCAACAACAATGTCATTGAGGATGGTAAAGAGATCACTACGTCGGAAATGGTCGAGGAACTACTAGGAGATACTGGTTCACTTAAAGAATACTTACAAATTAGAAACGATAGCAATGCTAATAATGGGAACAACATGGGAGAATATGTGGATGGAAATGATAGAGGGAAGGCAATGGTAATTGAACCAGAAGAGGCGGCTGATGTGAATATTTGTAGCAATGTGGTGGTGGGTGATGGAATGGAAGGTGAAACTTCAGCGGGTCCAAGTGGAAAGGGTTGGATCATGTTTCACCAGGTCCCGTTAGGAAGCTTTGATTGTAGATCCTATAATGTGGCTAGTGGACTATATTCTACTGATGATCCGAGATTTCAAGCGAGGATTTCTGTGCATAGACTCAATGGCTTGTATCATCATATGATATTTGAATTCCAAAACACTGGTCCTATTCTTACTCAGGAAGTAGAACTATTTATTTTTGAGTAAGTGATCAGTTGATCATTTCAAGTAATTTTATTGAACTACGAAATATGTTTTAACCGACTGATTTCTAATTTACAGTATTATATTAAATTCATGTACATTATGAATCATGAAATTTTGTATTATGATGCAAAGGTCTTATTAATAGCTACGTAATTTGATCTAGAAAATTCATTCTCAATTTTGTTATTATTTTTTACAGCATGTTTGGGTTGCCTGTAGAGAAGATAAATGAAAATTTAGCATTTTACAACATTCAAATTAATCAAAATGGCAAAATTAAGCTGCATGAAACTTTTCTGAGCGTCTACGTTACAATTTGTGGCCAGGGGTTTCTTTCTCAACTAGACCCGGGTTTTTTCCCTGCCCTGGCTATAACTTGTTAAAATTTTATCAGTAAAAAATGAACCAGATTCATAATCATTAATTTTTTTGATTGCAGTGATAACAAACGGACTATGTGAGGAACGGAGGGAAGTATGCGATGAATAAACCGTACCACCAGGCTGGAATAAGTTTGACCAAACAAATGGTACACCTTTATGTGATGAACAAATGGTAGTATGTGATGAGCAAACGGTACCATCAAGCTGGAAAGTAAATTATCAACTTAATCAAAGGGATGAAAGCAGCGGGGGTCGACAATCAATCACGTACATTATGGAGGCTCCAACGCCCTTACCAATTAATATAGTACCTCATCCTTTAGCGATTGGTACAGGGCCACAGCCCTTAATGCTTGAAGCCCCCCTTCCAAATTATAATATATATAGGTTATGGGGAAATAGTTTCAATTTTAAATAAGTTTCTTTTCCTGATAGTTATGGTTGTCTAGAGATCTGCATAGTTTCGTTGAAATATGAACTTCAACTTGTTTGTGCAGAGATGGAAATTTTTAAGAGCAATCAATAGCCACGAAATTTGGCTTTCACGTAGTTAAAAGTTCACATGATATTTTGCCTTAAATTACAAGCTAAATTCAGAAAATTCATTTATAATTTATAAAGCTCCCATAAGATTCCATATTCTGATTGTCGCTACTTGAACCGCAGAAGTTTATGTTTTATTTTGTTCTGCAGGACGATTTGAAGAAGTGGGTATGCTTCCTGGTCTAAAGTCATCGGGTAGTCCACAAGCTTCAAACCCATTTAAGTGTGTATGCTTCCTGGTCTAAAGTCACCGGGTAGTCCACAAGCTTCAAACCCATTTATCGATGCTTGTGAGACTGAATCAAAATATCTAACTCAAGCTACATGATATTAAAATATATAGGATATACATTTCCATCTCAATATTTTAGGTATCTCATCTCTTATCAGTGTGTCCTGGTAAACCTTTTATGACACCAAAGTATTCCATAGACATCAAACAAATCTTCATTCCTCTCATAATTGTGCAATGTTGGAAAAATACACAAATTATTGATTACTTATGTGGTATTTCGAATGAAATATCGATGTCTACAACTATGAAATTCTAAGGCCAGGAAGTGCTAGTGCAAATACTACTACAATGTTGCATACTGTTTTCAGGAAGTTCAAGTGCAAGAGATTTTCATCCCCTAAGTGCAGATGAAAATTATATCAGATTTCAATGACTACTGGTATAAATCTACCTGATTATGCCTTCACATATCATGCACATCAAACTTGCAACCTTTAGAATAAAAAAGGTAATGATCCGATAATATGAGTGAACAAAAGGTGATTATTATGGTGATATTTCCACAAAATGTTAATTTTTCAAAACTGACATTTTGCTTTCTTTTGCAGCTATGGTTGGTGATGTGAACATACATATGAATTATCCAAACAATGTATAGCAGAGATTGAGATCATGATTGCTGAACAAAAAAGGTATCAGTTTTAACCTTTCTGTGGAAGTATATTTTTTCTACAAAAATTGTTTACATGATTAATGTTTATTATTTGTTGCCAATACATGAACCAACATAGACATTTTCTTCTTAGAAATGCTGAATATGATTATACGATTTAAAAGTTAACATTATAGACATGTAATAGATTCTAAGTACATAGTTAACTTTAAAACATTACAATGAAATGTCAGAATATAAATAAGCAATCAAATCAAAAATCATATTTATAGGTAAGGCAATGATTTATTTTGATTCCTTAATGAGCAAATGCTCTGGCTTATCACTAGTTTCAAAACAATGATAAGATAATGATTAATTTATCTTTCAAAGCAACTAGTATAAATTATTCTGAATATATAACTATTTAGCCAAAAAATTAGATATGTGTTATAGTTAATGTTAAATCTTAAAAATTTGCTTGGCATTCTCGTTTTGATTCTAGATACTTATTGATAGTCAAAAGTTGTATAATTTTTATTCTTTCATCAGAATATGAAATAATTTTTAAGTATTAGTGCAGCCATGGAAAGGGACTTGCAGAAGAGGCTGTCGTCATGATTAAATAACTATGTTTATAAAAATTAATTAAGTTAAATAATTATAATAACTAAATAAGTTTATTAAAATTCACTAAGTTTATAATAATAGTAGTAGTAGTAGTAGTAGTAGTAGTAGTAATAAGTTAACTAAGTTTATGAAAAATTTATAAGTTTGAGATAATGTATAAAACTTAACTAAGATAATTGAGTTTAAGTTTGAGATAATTTATAAGTTTAAGTTAATTAAAATATAATTTATAACATTTTAAGTTTTAGCAATTGAGATAATTTATTGGTTTAATAATAATAAACAATAGTTTGAATAAATTAACTAGATTTATAAGAATTAAATACATTTATAAGAATTAACAAAGTATTATAAAAATTAACAAGTTTATATTATTAAAAAGAATAAACTAAGCTTGAAAAAAATTAACTAAGGTTATAATAATAATAAACAACAATATTTTGATACAAATTAACTAAGTTTATAATAATAATAAAAAACAACAACAATAATTAAAACTAAGTTTATACGAATTAACTAAGTTAACCAAGTTTTATAAAAGATAAACAAGCTTATAAAAATTGATTAAGTTTATAATAATACTAATAATAATAATATTAGTAGTAATAACTTAATTAAGTTTACAATAATAATAATAATAATAAATTAACTATGTTTATGAAAAATTTATAAGTTTGAGATAATTTATAAAAATTAACCAAGTTAATAAAATTCAATTTTAAGATAATTTATAAGTGTAAGTTAATTAAAAAATAAGTCGTGATATTTAAGTTTTACTAATTGAGATAATTTATAAGGTTGAGTAATATAAATATTTTTATAAGTAAGTTGACCGAGCTTTATACAAATTTAACTAATTTTTATAAAAACTAACCAAAATTTTAAAAATTAACTACGAGTTATATAATTTAACTACGTTTTATAAAAGTTAAATAAATTTATACATAAATTTTTAAAAATTAAATAAGTTTAATAGAAAAATTAACCAAGTTTTATAAAAATTTAACAAAGTTTTATTAAAATTATTTAAATTTAAGAAAAGTTCATCTAAGTGTTTTTGATATACTTTAAATATGAAACGGTTTCATAATCATTTATTGATTGTTAAACTTGTCCATAGGTAATTAGCTTTTTAGGAGTAAAGACCAGCTGTAGCAAAGAATTATGGGTAATCAAGTAATGAACAAGTCTTTGATTGTTATATATACCATAACATTTTGTTAGTACTTATTGTGTAAACTTGTTTATGAATGGTTATGGATTTTATGTGAATTTGCTCGGTTTGTCGAAAAACTATTATCGAAATGGTTATGGATATTATATTTGATTATGTGATTAACTTGTTTTTTTAATTGTTTGAATACGATGATTATGTGATTGATTGATTGATTGTTTGAATATGACGATTATGTGATTGATTGCTGGTTGTAATAAGACTATTATGTGAGCGATGAATGAAAGGGTACAAGCCATTAAGATGAAATAGTAGCGTGTACAGTAGTTAATAGCTTTTAGTAGCATTTCGAAAAAGCTACTAGAATAAGTCTAGATAGATGTGATATGACTTTTGAAGCGTTGAAAAAAAGATATCAAAATTTTTAGTAGTGTTTTAGTCAACACTACGATACGACATGCTACTAAAAGTATGAAACTTTTTGTAGCGCTTCTAAAACCCTATAATAGGTCAAGTTTTGGTAGCGTTTTCTACAATGCTACAAAAAGTTTCAGGCTTTTAGTTCCATGTCATTTCGTAGCGTTTATCAAAACGCTACTAAAACTTTTGGCAGCATTTTTCATCGCTGCAAAAGGCCTTTTCTAGTGTAGTGACATAAGACAGCAAAGATGTTTAGAGTTCATAGCTGCATATGACTTTGGTATTGAGTACACACCGAGAAAAGGAAACAAGGTTGCAGATGTACTTAGCAGCATACATCAAAATGCAGTATTAGAAATGATAGCTGAGTAGAAGGATTTAGAAGCATTGAGTACATGCGGATTACAATGGAGATACAAGGCTAGTTCTAGTCAAGAAACCTCCATGTTATCATGTTTGGATGTTCGACTGATGATGATCGAAAGGATTGCTTCTAAATAAGTAGTAGATCCACTATTAGCCGAGCGGATTAGAAAGTTAAGGAATGGAACAAAGAGCGATGACTTGAAAATTTTCAGTCTTGACCAAATTGAGCGGTTGAGGAAGAAAGGATGACTATGTGTTCCGAGTGTGGGAAACAAAAGGAAGGAAGTTTTTAGAGAATGCCATCATTCGAAATTCACTATTCATTCGAGAGGAACTAAGATGTATCAGGATATGTAAATGAGTTTCTTATGAGAAGGTATGAAGAAAGATGTAGGTGTATAGGTGAAGTAATGTTTGAACTATCAACAGGTAAAGGCCGAGCATCAGAAACTGAGTGGATTACTTGAGTCTTTGGATGTTTCAGTCTGCAAATGGGATCCTATCTCAATGGATTTAACGGATTGCCAAGGTCGAATAGAGGAAATGAGAGTATATGGCTTATAGTGGATAGATTGACTAAGAGTGCACATTTTATACTGGTTAAGTTGACCAGGACATCACTTGATTCGGCTAAGTTATTCACGAGGAATAGAGTTAGATTGTATTCAATTCCTAATAGTATAGTGAGTGATATAGATTTCTTATTCACTAGCGAATTCTAAAAGAGTCTACAGGATACTTTAGGTACCAAGCTCAAGTCGAGTACCACTTACCTTCCATAGACAGACGGGCAAATGAAGAGAATTAACATAGTCTTAAAAGATTTCTTTGGAGCTTATGTGCTAGATTTTGAAAGATCATGAGAAGACCATCTATATTTAATCCAGTTTTTGTATAACAATGGTTATCAGACAAGTATATGGATGGCACCGTTTGAAGCTTTGTATGGAAGGTCATGCAAATCTCCAGATTGTTGGTTGGAGACCGGGGATAAATTAGTTCTTGGTCTAGAAATGGTTAAAGAAGCTGTAGAAAAGATTGAGTTAATTCAGGAATAAAGGAAGCTCAGTCTAGGCAGAAGAGTTATGCTGATAAGGGATGGAAAGACTTAGAGTTCTCAATTGGAGATCATGTTTTCATAAAAGTGTCACCGATGAAAGGTGTGATCAAATTTGGAAAGCCAGAAAAATTGGCACCAAGATTCGTTGGACCATTTCCTATTATAGAAAGGATTGTGAAACTCGCCTCTAGGGTAGAGTTACCGAATAGTTTGGTAGGAGTCCATAATTTTTTCCATATTTCTCGTCCAAGAAAGTGTATTCGAGATCCATAGACTACTATTACACCAACCGTGTTAGAAGATCTAATAGTAGAACCAAATATGACAATAGTTAGGAAATCATTTTGTATGGTTGCAAAAGATGAGAAGAGACTAAGGAACAAGACAGTCAGATTAGTCAAAGTCTAGTGGAGTGACGACAAGAGAGGCTGTACTTGGGAAAGCGAGAGCAGAATTAGGGACACTTATCCAAACCTGTTTGACGGTATGTTTTACCTTTATATTTGATTGTTGTGTGTACGTTATCGTAATTTAAAGGACAAATTTCTTCAAGGAGGGGAGTCTGTAATAGCCCTAATTTTAGTTAACATTATTTAAAACATTTAATTAGGTAAATTAAATAAAATAATGTAGAAAGTTAAGGGATTGAGATTTATAAATTAAGGAGGAGCTACACCTTAATGAATGTGTTAACAGAAGGAAAACTATACATAATTAAGAAGGAGACATATGATGGGGGTAAAATAGGAATTGCCTTTATTCGTATAGCCTAAACCCTTCCATTCTCTCCACTTCCTCATTCATTCTACATTCACAAACTAAGAAAAAACAATACTAAGCCTTAGGCCAGTCATCATTAAGAAGATATAAAGAAAAGATAAGCTAGGATTCAAGTAGAAAGTTTGAAGAATTCAATATAAGAGCAAATCTCAATCTTCTTATACAAAAAAAAGGTGAATAATTAGCTTACATCTCTATTTTTGATGAATGATTTCGGTTTAAACGTAAACACATTTTGTTTTACAAGTATATACCATGTTTAGTGTTTAAAAGTGATTAGATGTTATGTTGATGAATTATGATTTAAATATGATTTATTATGTTATATTTGAATTAGAAAACCATTCATATGACATCTGGTTGACTCAAGATTTTGATAAGATACGAGAATCATTATTTTAGAAGTGATTTTCAAGTTATATAATTTTCAAGTTAATATGGATTTATGGTGAATTTCATAATCCTAGAAATGGTTTTAATCGGTTTCAATGACAAAGGCATATTTGCTTAAGTAAAATGTTTAACTTTGAGCTTAAATGGAAATTGTTTGAGTATCCATGCATATAGCATGCGGTAATATTTCAGAGAAAGAAATCGGTAAATTTTTATAAAGTAATGAGATTTGGACAAATTTATGGTTAGGTGAAAAAGAGTTTCTTTTAAAAACAAAATTGCAAGTTTTAATTTTAATAACAGCTTTTCTACTTACCCTGCTTGCTTCTGTCTCCATATCCCAGCTAGTAAACCTTCCGCATCCATACGAAACCAATGCACGGGGTATCACACATTTGGTACGTAGTGTATTGAACTTAGGTGGAAGGAAGGGATGGTGGCGAAGTCATGCTTGCGACGAGGTTGGAGCCATCTTTAATTGCTTTTGAACCCATTGACCTGCCTTTGTTTTAAACTATGCTTACGAAAGGATTGCCGCCTTTGAATCCCTTCGATACCCTAGTTGTCGCACTAATACTTTTACCTTAGATCAAAGAGTGCAGAAGGTAGGTTTCGAACCAATACCCCTCCGCAACCATTGAGTCGCTTTCCTTTTAACCCATCCATATGAAAGGGAAGGTGCCGCATCAATACCTTCTGACATGGTTAAAACTGCTTTGCTTAAGACATAAGTATACATATAGAAGCATGTTGCCGTCACCTTAGGATTTTTTAAAAGGATAGCTTTCGAATGTGTCCTCTTTTTACCTTGTAGTTTGTTTTGTTTTCAAACTACGGTTTCGAAAGAAGTACTTGTAATTGGCTGAAAAGCTATGCTTCCATAAATTTTCACTTAAACCAAATGCTTTCGAAGAAAATGTCTTTAAGTGTTTCGAAAGGAATGCTTCCAAGTGTTATGAAAGATAGTTTAAGGGTTTCGAAAGAGGATGTCTAAGATTTTAAGTAATGACTTCAAAAGATCTATTTCCAATGCATTCAGAAGGAAGGTTTTGGCCTTTCAGCCTAATGTTTTCAAAGTTAAAGTATTTAACTTATTTCGAAGGGATAGATAACCCTATTAATTTTAGGTTTTCATCAACATTGTTTTGTATAAAGCATATATCATAGCATAGATATTTTAAGTAAAGAAAAGAGTATATTTTCCTTGTTTAAGTATGATTTAAAAGGGTTGAATCAGTTTGGAAGAAATGTTTTCAAGGAAAATTGAATAGGGTGGTTAGCCCTAAGTATGTGACTCAGATATTAGAAAACCAGATGAGACTGGTGTGAGGCAGTGCCCTATACTTTAGCTAGTAGCCCCTAACTAATATAACTCCAAAATTTTAGTATGTAGGGATTTGTCATAGGTAAGACTAAAATGATATTACAGAGTGAAAGGAATACCACGAGCTGAGATAGGTCATTGGTGAGACCGCAAAACCATTAGGATCTGTTGACCTTAGGAGAAGAAAGTTAAGGAAAAACGTCCAGTATTGTGTCTAGCAGAAGTTAGAAAATTTATTATGTCTGGTAGGCCCGAGTAAGGCAGTGTTTAATAGTCAGCCAGATAAAACTATAATGTTGGGATGGATAGTCCATTGATTACCTGATTTATATGCATATATGTTATTGCTATTTTTGTTATAATCAGCTTGATTGCAGGATTTTGATCTGTGAAAGATATAATTTTAAAAGGTTATTAGTGAGAGGAAACCCATTCCACTAAGCGACATAGTCTCACTTAATATCAGTAAACCGAGATGTAATAGAATTATTCACACCAAGCTATATGTCTTACTCGAAGTTCATGTTTTACCCTTAAACTCTTGGGTGCTCAAAATTTAATTTGAGTAGACTGAGAATTAAGGATTTTCAGGTTTAGTAGGTTGGACAAATAAGCTTTCGAAGACGTGTAGGAGGCAAAGCCAGCTATGTAGGAGTTATTTAGTAGTATTTCCACTGTGATTTATTTATGATCGATATGTCTTTCGTCTAGTATCTAATCACCAAAGGGGGCATTTTCATATTTCGCTCTTGGCATATTTTGTAACTATTATATTTATCTAAAGCTAGGAATCATTTTGGGATTTATGTAATTGCATATGAAATATTGATTTGAATCAGACAAGCCGTTTTGAAATCTATGTTGGTTTTATTTCATGTTCATATGCTTCTGATATAATGGATAACATTAACATTAAGTATTTTATCGCCAAAAGTTAATACTATAGATGACTGCAGCATTTGCAGCGGTTAGCTTCAGACCTCAAAATAGGGGATGTTACACACGAGACCATTGAAAGCCATGATCTATATTGGAAAAGGTGGAGTGCTCGACCTTGGTGGTATGAGGTGGTGGCCGTGAATTTGGAAGGTGTAGAAGAGGTGTTTGATTTGGTTTTGGAGTGGATTGACACGGTATATTCATGTGTGTATATTTTATGTTATTTTGAAATATTTTGCCATAGCTTTGCTACATTTTTTTGTATGAAATAGAAGCCATTAATGAGCTTTAAGAAGAGCAAGAAGAGAAAAAAGAATTATGTGAATGAATGTGTGAATATAGGTGGGTATTTATAGGAAAATTTTGCACTAAAAATCTCATGGTATTTTCTCCTTACCTAAGCATGCTTGCATCACCATTCCACCTCATCTTTAGCCATGAATTCCACCCTCCATCACCATCCATGTGCCCGACCCACACCCCTTTCATCATCACCATCATATCATAGCTTGTGCATTGACTTTTGTATGCTTAAAGGTGAAGTATTAAGAGAAATATCATGATATTTGTTCCATTTGTATACATGTATGTATGTTTATTTGTATGTGTATGTGTTTGTGCATGTATGACATGCATACGTATGTATTTATGTGTGCATATTTATCTTATAAGGTCGCAACGACTTAAAACAACTTCTATTTGTTAAATCGTTATGAATTCCGATTCCGACCTACGATCATATTTTTACTTCTTAGTTAACATAAATATATTTGTAAACAAAATTTGAAAACTAATTTCTCATTATTATAAATGAATTAAAATGATCACATTTGAATTATAAAACCATAAAAAAACCATATTAAATAATTGTTTACAAAAAGTGCTATTATATCGATAAAGCGATATCAATTTTCTTATATTTTCAAATCAAGTATATATCTTCATAAAACTATTATAAATGATTTCTTACCACTTCATAACTAATTAAAATGAATTATTATCATTTAAAAACAGTTATTTAAATAATTATAATAAAATATTAAATTAATAAATCACAATTTAAATTCATAAATCAATTATTAAATATGTTGTCATTACTGATGATGTAATAAATGCATTTTATTTTCCAAAAATAAAATAATTTTATTTCATATTCTTGTTTATATGGATAAATAAGTGTATGTATCCAGCTCCGTGTGCGACTTTCAATAATTATAGAGCTGTTTATTGATAAAACGGTTTTCAGTTATTTTATTGATATTTTTCCAAAGAATATATTTTGTAAATACTTATTAAGAATAAGATTACCATCATTATTTATTGTTCAAAACATCATAGTTTTATGATAAAACATCTTATACTTGAATATTTTAAAAATAAATATAATTTATCAAAGTGATAAATTTACGGCTATTACAGACTCCCCTCCTTAAAAGAATTTCGTCCTTGAAATTACAACGCAAACCCAAAAGTGTTTGCCCAAAATATTTATTTTTTAAACTTACACTTGTATAATGAATATAGATTATACGTATCCAATATCTGATTCTATCTACTATTTGAGTATACAACTTTGCTTCCGAACTAGTATTGATCCCCCGATCCTCTAGTGCGGACTTCGGTCAAGCTCAGAAACTTCTGTTTTCCTTGCATAGCTCTTAACAATGACAGAAATGTAAGGATTCAAGTACAAACCCTCATCAATGTTCACCGTCAAGAATCGAGTGATAAATACTTTTTTGGACCAGTGTAAATACCTCAAAGTTCTGTACTCGAACCTTAGGTCAAACAATTACGTGAATAAAATAATGTATGTATAACTTACGTATTTATTCCAATTGGTTTTCATAACTGTCACAATCAATTTTATATCACCATTTTATGAACCATTTCATAAAACTATTTCTTAAGTTTACAAACATTTATAAACACAACTTTGGTTTAATCATTTTAAGTTTCATAACTATTCACTTCATACTAAATCGATTATTGAATTAACACTTACAACATTATCTAAGTGTATAAATAGTTCACGACTTAATTTTATATTTGTATAATACTCCATTACATCTTTAGAATACACACACACACACACACACAAAAATTCCAAATTTCAAATTGATTTTACTTGCATCAGGTGTTTGACAAATTTAAAACTTGTTGTAATTTACTATCATCTCAAATTCATAAGTTATAAAACTTATCTCTTATATTTTTATTCAAAAATACATTCAAATAATAATATTATTATTTTCTCAATTTTGAAGAATAATTTTCAAATTACCTGGATTTAAATTCTTAAATTCTCAGCTTTTAAATCCTTTTTTTTCTAAATCATAATTATAAATTACACTTATATAATTTTATTTACTCAAAACATTTCACATTTTTTTTATCTTTTATATTTTCAAATTTTCTTAGTTTTGAGCTAGACGTGATTTGGAAATTTTCGACTATCCAAAATCGTCGGAAATTCCGTTTTATTACCAATTAATGATCCAAATTATCTTTAGTTTAACACTTTTATAACATTGTTTATAATTACTAATCAATTTATCAATTGATGATTTGTAATATCTTTAACTTAAATTTTTTTATAGATCAAGTAACTCCAAATTGATATCAAGGAACTCAAAACTACTAATAGTATCATATTCCCCTTAACCAAAAGGGTAATACTTAAGAGAAGTGTTTACCATCCAAACATATCTCATGTCCTTTTTTAGTTACTTCCGATCCAATCAAGCTAGTGATCATAAGATACTTCTTTTCAATTCCTTTATTTATGAACCTTGATTTATGCATTCATTTCTTAGGATCATCTTGTTTTTACATTTTTAGACTCATAAATTTATTTATCTTAAATGAATTTCTTAAATTTAAACCAATATTATTACCAAACCCATATAGTCAAATCATGAAACTTAATTCACTTGGTATTCATGTTTTTTAAATCAAACAATCAATCAATCAATGATAATAACTGAATATTCTTATTCCGTTAATTGCAAACTATCACATTACAAATAGCTATACATTTGAGAAAGTTATTTCTTTATATATAAAATATCATCATAGGTAAAATTATTTCGTTTATCCAAATTTTTCAAAAGAAAAATCATTTTTAACATTAACAAATATGCGCTCATATATAATACTCTCAACTCGTTCTAGGCTCTTACTAACCCTATTTCTAATGAGTTACTTATCCTAGGGCATTACAAACCCTATCTTTGATGATACTTTACCTCTACCAGGCTTTGATGTTTGTGCAACCTAAGCTCTGATACCAAATTTGACGACCCACAATTCCATACATTTTAAGTTGACAATAATCCACACACATCAAACTCAATTTGAATGAAATGGTGGATAGTTATGGAGAAAAGAAAATAAAGACATGGAACGGAGTAGAAAATAGAATCTCACATGAATGAAATGACACAAATTATTTCAATATATAATCTTTACAGGGAAAATTTTAAATTCATTTATCAGAGTTTAACTTAACATCAACATGGACAGTTATAAATCTCTGTCCCTACAAATGCGGAATACAATAGTACATAAGTATAGTGGAAATGGGTAACAATCTTCAAAAGAATCTTCTAGCTCCTTGCTCCAAGCTCTTTCAAAATGCTCCAAACTAAACCTAACTACTAGGTTGTCCAGAAAAATAAGGTACCAAGAATTTAAGGAAAAGAAAATAAAGATTCAGTCATAAGACCGGTGTGTGAGACTCAAAATATGAGTCATTGAAAATAAAGGGTATCTCATAAGACCACATCGCAGATAAACATGGAACGAGTTTTTACCTTATGATAACCAAACCATTTCTACGTAAAATCCAACGATGTTATTTCTAATGACATTTTTTGAATACCTTTCAAATGAACATATTCAAATAGCCAAAATTGTTACACTGGTTAAATTTGATGGCATAGTAGGTTTACAGCTAAGTTCGAAGGAACTTATTGCAGAATGGATTTCAATGAATAGCAAAGTAAAGGAGTACCTCTCGTAGAGTATCTTTCTAGAGGAATGTACTAAGGATCGACATCTTCGAAACTTCTGCGAGTTAAGTCCGACCTACCATCAAATCCATCTGGTAGTGGATAGAACCGTATATGGTATCACCCGGGCCATTCCCAACCTATCAGAGATGTCTCATAGCATACATCATATAATTAAAACCTGACATTATAGTAGCTAGAAATAAATAATTCTAGAAAGGCGATATCATACCTTAATGGTAGCGAACCACTTAGCCTTAAGGCAACCCCATGTTTCACAATTCCCTAGGTGTGAGGCTTGAGGTAACGTTTACCTTTCTTAGAACATTTTTACCTAAAATGCCACATTGCCATTTCCAACAACGCACTGTTGATTTCAACAAAAAGTAAAACCTCTAAGCTCGTACGTCTCAGAGAAGGGTGTTAAACATAAGAGGTGTTACCTCTTAACCCACAAAATAGATGTACGTTTGTAGAAATCAATGCACTGTGTTCTTAGAAGTGCAATGTCAGACATTCATCCATACAAGTTGTCCAGAAATAGGGCAAGACGAAGGAACTCTCTTACCGCATCCTACTGGGCGTCACCTCTAAAATTTGTAGCGAATAGTCCTTGCTTACGGAGATTCGAGAATGAATGGACCACTTCTATTTATTTATCTAGGGATCTACTTTGAAATTATCAACATGAAGTCCTTCCATTATGAAGATCCTCGTCTTTAACTTCATTGTCTTTAACATATCTTCACTTTCAAACTCGTAAATTGGTTTAAAGTGTTTGTCAGATAGGAATTACCCAAATCTTATCCTGGTTTCTTCGAACTAATCATTGATAAAAAGATGTTAAGCAGGTAGGTGATTAATATTCCATTACTTAGTATCTTTTTATCCAAAATATATTCTTAGAGATATATATATATATCTCTTTAAAAGCATTTCTTTTCAGTATACATGGGATCATTAAACCTCATATATCAAATCTTTATTTAATAAAAACCTTTTAAATCTTGGAGTAGTTCCAAGTCATTTCATCCTTTATTTAGGAAAATATTTCCATACCATTTATTTAAATCTTTAACAAATATTTCTTATTTCCCAATCATAACTTTTAAATGGGTCAAAAACAATGTTATCATCATTTACTGTAAACCCAAAACAATTAATTTTAAGTAAAATGATCCACAGGAATTAAAATAATTCCGATTAATTTATTTAAATTTTGACAAAAGTTTTTTTAATTTCCAATACATATCTTTTATTAGGTTGAAACGATGTTATCTAAGAAGCTAAATCCAAATTAGTTAGTATTCAAGTATAACAGGATCCATACAAATTATACTAAACTAAAATCATTTCTCATAAATCATATCACAAAATTTTTCTGAGTAAAAGGGTTTATAGTTATACTTATTCTGCTCAACTTCAATTTCCGTATTCAACCTTTACTATCCTTCGAATAATGGTGGAATAGCCTTTTAAATAAACATGGATTGTATGGGTTCCCCCTCGGAATTTAATACTAAATGTGAGAAGATTATTTCTATACAATCCAAGTTGTATAAAATTGAGAAAAATTTAAACTTTTATACTTGCCTCTTTTTCGACATTTCGACCTTATTTATTCCGTGCCTAAGAAAAAGGCCAAGTGAGCTAGGGCACTGGTTGCTCCTAAAAAAATTCTTAGTTTAAACACCTCACATTCAGATCCCACAAATAGAAAAATCTAGTCTACTCATCGGCTTTTAGAGCCAAGATTAAATCACTTGATTATAACAACTTTTATTTTAACCATTTATTTAAAATCCTTTAAAATTAATTTTAAATATTGTAAATCATTTTTAAAAAACTTATTGATTTATTTGAAAACATTTATAAAATATTTGGGAAAGAATACTTAAGTTTAGAGTCATATTTTAGAAGTTATTAAAAGTACTGCTAAAAGTGTCGTGAATAGTGCTTTTAAGGCTTATTGATCAAAAAACTTTTCTTTAAAGAAGTAAAAATATCATTTATAAAGAATTTATCGCTTTGGTTTCCGTATTGCCAAACTATGACTATTTTGAAAGCTTGATTTTCTCATATTTCAAAATCTACTGAATGAAATCTCGATCCTTTTCTTTTGTTTGGAAACAACATTTATAAGAGTTTGAAAAATTCTTATTACAAATTATTCTGACTCCGGTTCCATCGTATAAATGGATTTAAATTTTATGGCATGAAATCGCGAACTACCGTTACGCGACACGCCTATTTTTGACTCAACTTTCATAACTTGTCAAAACTTCACCAAAATGGATTTTTGTGTTTATAAAACATTTCAAATCATTTCAAAAGGGTTTAATGATTCCATATCACTTTTATAACTTGATTCAAAAAGTTATTTCCTTGCGTAATATCGACATGTATTTAACATGACTTGTTACGACAATTTCAAAGTATAGTAAAACATTATCACATCATATATATATATATATATATATATATATATAATTTCTCACTTGATTTTCAATCTAACTAACTTTAAAACGGCTATTGCTTGTTACGATCGAATCAAGCCTATGGAGTCGAGCCCGGGACCTTTGGAAATCGACAGCCTAGCTTGGAAGAGGTGGAGTGCTTGGTGGTAGGAGATGGTAGCCATGATTTTGCACGGTGGAGAGGAGGTGTTTAACTTGGTTTTAGTATGGATTGACATAGTATACACATATGTATATATTTTACTTTATTTTGAAATATTTTTCCATAGCTTTGCTACATTTTTTTCCATGAAGTAGAATCTATTAATGAGCTTCCAGAAGAGGAAAAAGAAGAAGTGAATTGTGTGAATGAATGTATGAATGTAGGTGGGTATTTATAGGAAAGTTTTGCACTAAAAATATCACGATATTTTCTCCTTACCTAAGCATGCTTGCGTCACCATTCCACCTCATCTCTGGCCATGAATTCCGCCGCACATCACCCTCCATATGCTCAGCACACACCCCTTTCCATCATTACCATCATATCATAACATGTGCATTGTTTTTTGTATGCTCAAAGATGAAGTATTAAGAGAAATATCATGATATTTATTTCATTTATATCCATGCATGCATGTATTTTTATTTGTATGTGCATGTGCATATACGAATTAAAATGATCACATTTGAATTATAAAACCATAAAAATCCATATTAAATAATTGTTTAGAAAAAGTGTTGTTATATCGATAAAGTGATATCAATTTTCTTATATTTTCAAATCAAGTGTATATCTTTATAAACCTATTTTAGATGATTTATTATCACTTCATAACTAATTAAAATGAATTATTATCATTTAAAAACAATTATTTGAATAATTATAATAATTATTAAACCATTAAATCTCAATTTAAATTCATAAATCAATTATTAAATACGATGCCATTACTAATGATGTCATAAATAAATTTTTTTCCCAAAAATAAAATAAATAATTTTATTTTATATTCTTATTTAAATGGATAAATAAATGTATGTACCCAGCTATGTGTGCGACTTCTGATAATTATAGAGCTGTTTGTTAATAAATTTATTTTTGGTCATTTTATCGATATTTTTCCAAAATGTATATTTTTGTAAATACTTATTCAAAATAATGTTATCGTCATTTATTGTTCAAAACAACATGTTTTATTTTAAAAAAAAATATTTGAATATATTATAAATAAAAATAATTATCAAAGTGATAAATTTGTAGGTCGTTATGGGGGTGAATAGGGCATTTAAAATATCTCGTAAATAAGCTGATAAATAATGCGAAAATTAAACAACACATAGATATACCCATCTTTGACCACTAACTTGTTAGCCTACTACTACCACCAAAGTTACTACTAGAATTAAATATTCAATGATTACAGCATCTGTAAACTCACGGCCTTTGCTAACTCGAATATTCTAATCTATTGCTCAGTAACGCTACCTCGACTTTATGCTTATGTTGAGAATTTCCAAACTATAACGCATATAGCTCCATTGTAAAACCCAATAAATTTAGGTTAGTAATTTAATAATTAACTGGGCTCCAAATATGGAATTTAGGCAAATGATTAAATTTAGCCATGAAACTTGCATTCATGGCAGTTCGAGAAACTTTCGTATTTGAAGTTTTGTGATCGACGTTAAAACAAAGAAGTTACGAGCGTTTAAAGAATACAAAACGAAAATAATTAAATAACATTTAATTAACATTTATAGTAAACTAACCAGCACCCACCGATCGACCCCTTTTATGGGTCGGTCAACTAGTAGAAGTTGACTACTCATAGAGGTGCGGTCCATGAGCAGTCGAATAGTCAAGGGTTTTCAACATGATCCGAACCTCGGCCAACGGCCTGGATTTAATATATTTTAATCCAACAGTTATGATTGATTGCATGCAAATACAAGCCTAACCCCTTCCTTTTCTTTTTATATTTTCTTATCTAAGGTAGGGATGCTCTGCCATTTTCTCTTCTCCATTATTCCTTCTAACTTTAAAATTTATGTATTTATACAAATTGGAGAAGAGCATAAAATAAATATAAGAAGAGAAGGAGCGGATAAGTGTTGTACAAACAACAAGGTAAATTCAAATATTCTAAATTCATATTCCCTTTCAACCCCACATCTCTTCTTAGATCTAAAACTCTAATGGATGTATATACTCTTTTACATATTTCTAGGTTAAAAAAATAAATGAAGTGGAATCAAAGAATCAGATTCAGATCTGGAGATTTGGATCGCTCTAAAAGGTGAATGAAAAATAATGTAATTTTTTTATAACATTGGAATTTATTTCGATAGATTTTTATTTGATTATTATGCCTGACTAAAGATCTAAGAGTTTGTTGGCTCGAATTAAACGTATAAAACATTGCCTATATATTCTGCAACTTAGAAAATAGGATTAGAAATATCGTTCACACCCAAATCTGGAAACCAGTCCGTAAGATATTAAGAGTTGAGTGTTGATAAGGTGTAGAAATTATTCTTGATCTATGATTGGACTGTGAATACGTTAGTATAATCTAGATTTATACCCTAGTTCGGTTGAGATGTGGACTTTCAGTATTTTAATTACTTAGAATATTATCTATTTAATTTTTATAAATTTTCCTAATATTCTTAGTTACATAGAAAAGTGCAATGCTTGGTTTAATAAGGAATATGCATAAAAAGAGGAAGAGATGTGTAAAGTATGGATTTATCTTCCATGTTTACACTATTTATTTCATTAAAAAATCATTTCTTGTAATTTCAAACAAAGCAAATCTCTTAATTTGGGCTAATTTATGGAAATTATAATCGAAAACCTATTATAAATATAGCTCTAATAAATTAAAATGTGCATAACAAGAAATATAATTAGTAAAAAAATATGTATGCATATATATGTATGTATTTAACCATGTGAACTGATTAAAATGAAAACTTAACTGATATGATGATTTACGCTTTGCATTAGGTACAATTAGGACGTTAAAATAAACCACGCCTTGAATAATAGAATTAGGAAATAGAGATGGAAATATTGTGACTCCAAATAAATATGTAATAAGTGTGGAATAACTTTGGGAGTTACAGGAGTTTAAATATGGTATATATGGAGTAGTGGGACTTATTAATGAGATTGTTAGAATAATAATATGTCGAGATAAAGAAGAAATAATAGGAAAATTTTAAATAAGTAAATAAATATCTTTAGGAAACGTCCACTAAGCTAGTAATCATTTATTTTAGACAAACTGACATTTATAGAAAACTAAATAAAATTGTTAGGTAGTAACTGAATATTTTAGGCAGTGTAATTACCATTAGAGTAAATTATATAGCCATAAATATTCAAATAGAGGTTAGTGGGCTTTCCCCAATATTATAATTTAGAGTAGTTAATTTGATCTAATGGGTTGGGAGGCGAGGTCGATAGAGTCGCACAACAAAAGTCTGCCCCACTCAGAGGCTACTAGCAGTTGTATACACTTATTATTGATGTAAGACATCTCCAACCTTAGGACCCATGGAAAAGGGGTTTACGTTGTGGATAGGTTAGGGGAAAGTATGCCTAGGGGTTTGCCTTGGATTTGAAGTATTAAATGGCCCAGTAACTTTTGGGAAACAGGGTCTGCTTCCTATCCAATAAGTGGTAGTAAGTAACCAAACGGGGTATTTTCCTTCACTACTTAAATTATTCTAAATGGCAATGTCCGCTGTGGAAGGTCATCTGGCTATGTCAGTAGTTGGTACCAATATTTAGTTATTGGTCTGGCATATAGGCTTCGATGCCCAGTGATCCCAAATGAGCATTCTTTGAGTCTTGGTAGTAATATGGAAAATAAATTATATTATTAGTATAAACTCATGTTGGATTCATCGATCTTTATAGCTAGGACTGATAGACTAGCGATGACGATGCATGAGGTGTGCTGCACAATTAAGAAGTATTAGGTGGCCAAGATTTTGATCAGAGAATGGTTAGAATGTGTATATACAAAGGTATATATATGTGTAGTATACCGTAGAGAAGGTTAGGTAGATAAATCGTACGCACATATATTAAATTAAATGGGTTAGCTGTTATCAGCATACATAATATTTAAATGGAAACCAAACGTGTAAATTTATGTTATGGATGAATTATACAATTTTCCAATCACCAGAACATCGTCCTGACCTCCTCCCCATTACAACCCATACGATAGATTTAGACAAACATGTCACTAGAGAAAGACGGAAGGGTTGATGGAGAAGTCTTCTTATTCATGCTCGGTACTGACAAGGCGATTGGATGTCTAAGGAATACCATTGATTTCGTGGTAGTGGCCTCGGTCAGAATTTATATCCTATTATATTTTCTATTCCGCTGTGAGTTTAGTTTGACCGATCTCTGATATACTTATGTTTATTACATGTTACCAAAACCAACTCTCCGTACTCTATTGGATTTGAGTTTCGATTTTTGTCAAAATTCGGATCCATTAAGGTGAGGGTTGTTACATCTAGTATCGGAGCCTTGGTTAGTCGATCAAAAGGTTTAGGATACTTTGCAAGTACGTATTTATATATTTCAAGCTATAAATATATATAAGATGCCAAACTTTATAAATTCCAACTCTGAAATAATTGCGACTATATTCCAAAAGAATGGACGAGGCAGTTACGAGTAAGGAAAATTTTTAAAATTTTTATACCTACTTTGATTATCTCATGGAGCGTTAGGTGCACCAAAGGCATTAGCCTAGGAGATCGTGAGTACGACATATGGAAGGATCCCAAAGGTTGGATTATGTTTGACTTGATCGTTGAGACATAGCTACCTTATGACTGTGGATTTTGATGGATTGGCAGTAAGGGATGCACATTTTATCCAGGCAAGTAGGAAATAAGAGTTTATATGTTGCAAACATCTGAAGGGAAGTTCTCATGGAGAAAGTTGATCAATCACTATAAGATGAAGAACCAGATTTTATTTAAAAAGAGTAAATTCCATTGCTTAGTCTAACCCAAAAGAGAAAATTTGACAAAATATTTCGAAATTGCCTTGAAATGTTTGAATGGGTTTTTCAAAGGATTTCTCCAAAGGATCTATTTGGAAACTATTGTTTTAAAAAAAGAAGTTTTGGAATATTTCGTTCTACTGAAAATTCTTTATTATAAAAGAGCAAGTCTTGAGATTTAAAAAAAATATACGGTAAAATAAAGATTTTGGTTTAAAAAGGTTTTGGGAAAAAAATAGTTTCTCGTTTTTGAAACAAATTGAAATGAGCATATTTATAGCTCGATAATTTTTCCTATTTATAAAAATTGGAAGTTTTTTTAAAAAAATTCTCTCCAATAAACGGGCATATAAAATAGAAATGACACTTAACTTAGTTGGGGTATGTAGTTAGGAAGTGTGGAATGTCCGCTAGTGAATAGGAGAAATATACCTATATAAAAATAACATGGAGAATAGCAGATGGAATATTTTTGGGTTTTTGAAGTTGTTGATGGCAGAAGCAGTATAGGTAAGGAATACTGTGAATAATTGAGGAACAGGTTCAAAGAGCTAGATGGTAAGTTAGAGCACCGTCATGAAGAGGACAAGAATTTTTCAGATCATGTGGGATCGAATAAAATGGCATGAAACAATTATTATTGTTATTATCATTAATTAACTCGGCTTGAGTAGGGTCCAGGTTCAACCTATGCTAAAAATTTGATGTTGGGCCGACCCCTAGCGGTTGATCGGTAGTGGCCGATCGTTTGCCCTAAGGCGATCGACCAGTTAGTGGGTTGTGGCATGACCCGAACCTAGAATGCGACTTATAAGTCACATCTATTCGCTTCAATTGCCTTATTTAGTTGAGCCCCCACCCCTCTCTTCACTTGCCGAATCCACTTCTCCCTCCTCCAATTAGGCCCCCGCCTCATCTCCTTGGCCTACCGTAGACCCCACCCCTTCAAGCGGCAGCAACCCTTCCATCTGTGTGCTAATTTTTATGCTCCAGATCTATCCCTACCTCCACTCCATATCTAAACCTAATCACCCTCTCCGACCTCCACTCGGTCCATGGCACTGCCTCGAACTTTCGGCTCTTCCTCTAGCCATCCAGGTCTCATTTGTTAGGAGATCAATCGGCTCGATCAGAGCGACCAGAAAATCTTTGTTTATTTGGCCTCAATAGACTTCACCATGCTTTAGGGATGGCCAATCAAATTTGCAGATTTCTTATTGCTTTTGGACTCGAGGAATTGTTCACGGTGCAAGAATTAGCACCGATCCTCCACAACGACACTTTTGAGTAGGAATGCTACCCATGCTACTTGCATCTATTTGATGTAAATCTGGCATACAACTTTGATTAAGGCATCAACAATCTTCGGTCGGAAGTAAAAGGAGTCAAAATTGATCCATCTGATGATGATTTTAGGGACATATAAGGGATAGTCGCCGAGGGAGCAGATTTATATGATGTGGAGATGAAAAATCCAACGATTTTGCAGCAGATCTTTTCTAGAGCTATCGACATCTAGAGGTCAGAAAATTACGAACTACAGCCCGCCTTGTCATTCACATAGTTCAGTGGAACATCGTTCCGAAGACGAAGGCTTTCATCTGATTTATCCGCTTTTCAGAAGGCCACCTACGTCGTCATAGGTGGTATGGCCATCAATAAGGCTTGTGCTATCATGAGCAATTTCATTAGCCTTGGGTTGATACTCCTTGGAGCTACTTTTCGTGTTGCCATCTCTTCACTCCTTTAGGCGGTACGGAGTGAAATTCTTTGGAGAGCCAGTCCAGAAGAAGGCCCTTCTTGCATTCGATAGAGCATTTCTTAGGGAGATGGTAATCTCGGATCCACTAGTACTAGGAGAGTAGCCCCAACAGAAGGCAGAGAAAGGGAAGGACGCTAGAAAATACCAGATTCCTAAGCTAGTTGCTAATTATCAAGTCCTGGCAGAGATACGAAAGATTCCGACTGAGCAGTAGTGCCAAAGCCACAAGATTGGGTTCATAGTTGCTATATTATGCCTATTCTAAGGCCTCGGCAATTACTTGAGCTCCGATAGATGATCAGGACTATCTCATAGTCTATAGTTAGTATCTTAGGTCTAGTGGTGTAGTTGTTATCATTTCCCTTCCAGCGTTTGTTCTTTTCTTTAGGTTGTTTGGGTTATAACCGTTGGTTGTCACTTGTGTATAAAAAATGCGTGTGATATAATGAGAAATATTCCTATTTATTCACTGTGTTGTTGTTTATGGATATATGGACCGCTCTTGTATATATATTTAGAAGAAACGGTATAAATATGGGAATCTCATAAAGACACTTTACCAATGGTAAATGCAATGTATGACTGAAAGTTTACAAATAGTAAATTTTAGCAAGCGAAGGAAAGGCCAAGGTTGTTTTGAAATCAATGGTATTATTCCTATTCCTTAAAAAGATAAAATTTACAAACATGTTAGTTTGTCATCGTTTTAAATAAATGAATAATTAGGGTAAGGAAGTAAGTTTTAAAGTTCTAAGATTAATTGTGGAATGCTAGAACTGAGCATATGCATTAACTGGTAACTGGATTCTAATCACGCGAAATGTGACGAGATTTATTAAAATAGAAAAGGTGAATGTTTGAAAAAAATTAAATTTGAAAAATAGAAGTTTTAACGTTCAAACAGTTTTTTGAATTTTTGCCCAAATTGTTTTTATTTGAATTGGCATTTAAATGTTTTGGAAGTTGACTTTTCAAATCATGTGCAAATTTGATTGAAAAATGGAAAGGATTTTTATCAAAATTTTTGATTTTGAAATGCCACATACAATCATAGGGAAGATAGATGACTTAATAAATAAGAGTTTAGTGGTGCATTAAGGATGAGATTAGGATAAGGCATAGATGATAACAAGGGAAAAGTTGTTTTAGTCCTGGAATTTCTATTTCCATACATTGTCAGCAACGTACAGGAGTCCATTTTGGATTTAATTCATTTTTATAGCGCTTTAAAATAAGCCTCTTTACGCGTATTGTACATGGAAAAATTTGGAGAAAATAAGTGATAGTGAATAATTTCCAATGTACAATATGATTAATATCAAATAAACTGGTTAGAATGTACAATTCTCCACCTAAATTCCCTTTTTGGGCATATGAGTGGATGTTTAGGAAGTGATAATTCAACGCGTTAGATTTTTGGTTGGTAGGAATTGGATGCAACATTGGTTGAATCATGCTTCTATTCGTAGGAGTATGGATTTTTATGTGAAAAGGATTTTTCAAAACCTACATGCATATAGAACTTTTAATATATGTAGGCTATTTTCATCATATTTTCCAAAAATGTTTTTAAAAGAATACATTCATATTGGAAGGCCTGATTTAGAATCATTCTACATTCATGTTTTCTATGTTGTGATACATTATGCATTTATGCACGTTTAGCTGCAAAATTGGTTGTGCACTAATTGGTTGATTAGTTTAGGATGATTACCGCATTACCATGATTTAATCGTTGGAGTAATTTCAGGGACGAAACTCTTTTAAGGTGTGAAGAATGCAACATCCCGTAAATTTATGTTAATAATTTGATGACTAATTATGCTCCAAAAATAGAGAGCAAACATGAAGTTTGATCATGAAACTTTCACCATTGCGTTTGTGCCGATTTTTTAAACAACTTTTATATTTGAAGTTTCGCGATCGGAGTTCAAACAAAGAAATTACGAGCGTTTAAAGAATACAAAACGAAAATAGTTTACAACAATTAGTTAACATTTATAATAGATAAATCAGACCCACCGGTTGGCCCACTCTATTGGCCCGTCAACTTGTAGTGGTCGACCGCTCATAGGGGTGCGGTCGACTGGACGAGGGTTTTAAGCGTAATCTAAACGTCGGCCAACGGCCGGGATTTAATATTTTTTAATCTAACGGTTTTTACTAATTTGAGAGCCTATAAATACAAGCTTAACCCTTTCCTTCTCTTTTTGTATTTTCTGATCTAGGGCAGCGAAGCTTTGACATTTTCTCTTCTTCACCATTCTTGCTAACTTTAAAATAGTTTGTATTTAAACAAATTGGGGAAGAGCAGAAAATAAATAGAAAAAAGGAGCGAATCAATGTTGCGTAAACAACAAGATAAATTTTAATATTGTAAATTCATATTCCCTTTCAACCCCAGATCTCTTCTTAGATCGGAAATTCTAATGTATGTATATACCATTTTTATACATATTTCTTTGATTAAAAAAGATGTAAAGTGGAATCAAAGAACCAGATTCAGATTTGGAGATTTGGAATGCTCTAAAAGTTGAGTGGGAAATTATGTAATTTGTTTATAACATTGAAATTTATTTCGTTGGATTTTTATTTGATTATTATGCCTTAATAAACATCTAAGAGTTGTAGGCTCGAATTAAATGCACAAAACTTGCAGACATATTCTACAACCTAGGAAATTTGATTAGAAATATCGTTTGCACCTAGATCTGCAATCAGTCCCCAAGATATTAAGAGTTGAATGTTGATAAGACGTAGAATTTATTCAGATCTACAATTGGAGTGTAAAGATGTTATTAGAATCTAGATTTATACCCTAATTATATTAGAATGTGGACTTTCTATATTTTAATTATTGGGAATATTATCCGTTTAATTTTTTATAAATTTGACTAATATTCTTTGTTACATAGAAAAGTGCATCATTTGATTTAACAAGGAATATGCGTAAACATAAGAAAGTTATGTGTAAAATATAGATTTACCTTCCATGGTTTACGCTTTCTATTTCGGTATAAAGAAAATAAATCATTCCTTGTAATTTCAAATAAATAAAATCCCTTAATGTGGGCTAATTTATTTAAATCATAATGGAAAACCTTATTAGAAATATAGTTCGAACAAATTAAAATGTGGAAAAGAATATTCTGATTTGGGATTGATAACTAGAAATATAATTGGTAAAAACATCTACATATTAAACCACACGAATCAATTAAAATGAAAATTTAACTAATACAACGATTTATGCGTAATATTCGCGTTATGTATAATTAGAACGTTATAATAAATTGCGCCTAAAATAATACAATTAGGAAATAGAGATGGAAATATTGTAACTCCAAATAAATAGGTAATAAATGTGGAATAACTTTGGGAGTTACAAGGGTTTAAATAGGGTACAAATGGAGTAATGAGACTGGTTACTGAGATTGTTAGAATAATAAGTATGGAAAGATAAAGGAATATTTGACAAAATTTGAATAAGTAAATAAATGTATTTGGAAAACGTCCGTTGAGATAATAATCATTTATTTCAGACAAAAGTGACATTTATAGAAAAGTAAATAAAAATGTTAGGTAGTAATTGAATATTTTAAGGCAATATAATTATTATTAAAGTAAATTATATAGCCTTAAATACGCAAATAGAGATTAGCAGGCTTTTCTCAATATTAAAGTTTAGAGTAATTAATTTTATTTAGTGGGTTGAGATGCAAGTCGGTAGAGTTACAAAACAAAAGTCTGCCCTTTACTCAAAGTCTACCAACAGTTGTGTACACTTACTACTGATGTAGGACATCTCCAACCTTACTAACCGTGGAAAAGGGTTTTAGGTTGCAGAAGGTTAGGGGAAAGTATGCCCTAAGGTTTGCCTTGGATTTGATGTATAAAATAGCGTAGTGCCTTTTGGGAAATGGGGTTTGCTCCCTATCCAGTAAGAGGTAGTAAGTAACCAAAGGAGGTATTTTCCTTGGCTACTTAGATTAGTCTAAGTGGGGATGTCAGCTATAGAGGTTCAGTGGGCTATTTCAATAGTTGGTACTAATATTTAATAGTAGGTCTGGCATGTAGGCATGGCCGTGCAGCGATCCCAAACGAGCAGTAGTAAAGACTTAGGTTACGTCCTGACGGATTTCGCTTACTACTAGTGTCGAATCCTTGTGGGACACACATGGACCTCATGATAGAGATAATTTAAAATTACTTTAGTAGAGGTGGGCTAGTTAACCATTAGATAAGCGTTTGAGTTGCAGTAGTAGTACGACAAATAAATTATATACTATTAGTAAAGTCCTATGTAGGATTCATCAGTCTCTGTACCTAGGACTAACAGACTAGCGATGGCAATGCGCAAGATCCACTTCACAATTAAGGAGTATAAAGTGGCCAGGGTTTTAGGTAGAAAATGGCTGAATGTATGTGTGACGCCCCACCTCTATACTCACGCTAGCTAAGGACACTACGGGGTAATGCCGTCAACTAGCACGAAGAATAAGGCTGTTGAGGAGCGACCATCTGTGTAATTGCTTTGTGCGAGCACCGATATGTCAGATAGTATAATTCATTTCAAGAGGAAATCTGACACATTGATACAAACTCAAAGCTACTACACAGTGACTATGTGTGGTCTTTGGAAACAAATATAGAAATAAACATAACATAAATCAGTCACAGATGTTCATATCTCAAAGGCGGAAACAGATATGAATATAACACATAGAAGTGTTCATCAGAGTAGTGGTCAAACAAGATCCACAATATCAAAAAAGAATAGATACAAATGCTAGATAAAAGAATAAGTATACATCAATGAGTCTCTATCTCAAGGTATAACAACAAAAACTACCAATCTAATGTAGTTAGACAAAAGTCAGATGAGGATTCCTGATAAGGAGTCAAGCAGAAGCATGTGTAACATCTCGGTCTGACCCGAGTATTATTTAATAAGAAAATAATAAACGGATCAGTCTAGCTATAAATATCACATAAAAATGAGATAGGATAAGAGATACGATAAAACGTATGATAACAAAAATGCCATACTATGAAAAGTTTACATTTAACAACAACAAAAATCATACAATATCTTAAAAATCCCATTACATCAAAAAGAATGTCATATTCTTTACTATATTCACCAAACCACAAATATTGGCTAACATATCAATGCCAATCATAAAAATTGATGAAACCCAAATTCTAGAAATCATCAATTAGAAATCCAGAGATCACAAAAAGGGGAGGCCTATCACAAAACGGGAGCATGAAACTCATCAACACGTGTATCACAAAACGCAACGCTATTTCATGGTTGCTAACCATCAATTTTGAGCCGAAGCTCCATAAAACGGCCCGTAGACCTTTGAGCCGAAGCTCCACAAAACGGCCCGAAGACCTTTGAGCCGAAGCTCCACAAAAACTGTCAAAAGACCATGGGTCGCTACCCTACAAAATTGAGCCGAAGCTCCACAGAAACGGGATTTAGTCTCCCTCGCAGACAAAGAGGCATCGCACATTGCTATTCTAAATCACAAAATGATCATCATCACTCATCAAGAAGTGTCAATTACACTAAGCTAGTAAATAGATGAGTTTAGCTTCATGTCCCATAACCACTGGCTTAATTTAAATATTTACGAACAAATTGTATATCTCCACTCGAAAGTTGTCAGAAGAGTTTCAATCGAACGAGTCTAAGAATTAACCGACAAAGTAGACGCAAGCGTTTCATTCCACTTGTTTTGCTAAGTCGTTTAATTGGATTTCTCGAACAAATGAGGTAATATTTGGTATATACTAATATATTGGAAAACAGTTTTATAAATGAGTTTGATATTGAAAATAGAGTTGTAATCATCTTTGTAAAGGAGTTTGAATATTTACTACTAGTATATAAACCTTTGTATTTTAAAGTGACAAATCACAAAATTGACAGTAAAAACAATCAATCACCAAAAATTCACATACAAAGACGCGAATCCAACCCAAACAAATCGATATCGAAGTTATCAAAATGTATATTCCCAAAAGTTCCGAAGTATAAGTCATCAAAGTCGATAATAAATGATAACAACAAATCGGATAACCACGAATCGATAAAAACCGAATCTCAAGCAAAATAGGCAAATTGGGCTGAAGCAAGCACGTCAGTCGACTGGACCGGATGGTCAGTCGACTGGCACAAAACCTGGAAACACTTGGGTTTCCAGGTCAGTCGACTGAACCATCAGGTCAGTCGATTGATACGGGGACAGAAAATTCTCTGCCCCTTGGTTCAGTCGACTGACCCCCTGGTTCAGTCGACTGAACCTGCTTCATTAGTAGTTCCAGCCTAGCCCCCTTATGGGGCAAAATCCATAAAACGAACGGAACGATGCAAGCGAGCCACGACGACTAGGGATTTACGCCTAGTGACAACCCAGCCTTTTATGGCTCTCCAAAGCACCTCACTAACGTGTTCAAACATCAAAAATTGGATTTTCAAAAGATTTAACCTCAAAACACTAAATATTGGAATATTCACCAATTCAATCCCAATCAAAAGCTAATGAACATAAATAAGTGCTAGAAATTCATACCTAACAACAAAGATAGGTATAGATATAGATGTGAGAAAAAAATCTCACCTTTTTACACAAAAATAAGGAAGGAGAAGCTTGAAAACAAAGGAAGATCAACCACTCTTCAGTCTCAACTCTAAAAGCTCCAATCTAAGATAATAAGCAATATTTCCCAAATTAGGTTATAGGAAATTTTTGAGATTAGAGTGAGATTGAGATGGAGAAGAAAAAGGAGATTCTTACCTAAGCTTCTCTTTGAATTTGGAGCTAAAACTTGGATTTGCTAAAGAAACTAGGGCTTAGGATTTTAAGTTCCCATCTCTTCCCTCATTTTTACTAAAGCTTGAGGTGTTAGGAAATATTAGAATGAATAAAGAGAAGTGGAGTGAAGTTGGGTTGATAAGTTGGGGTTAATGGGCTGAAACCCAAACCCAAACCCCTAAGTGAAAAGGTCGAAATTCTGGCTAACTCCAAACATATCAATGTTTATACTCAAAAGGGTCGCAAATACTATTTTGAACTCAATGGAAGTGGTTTCGAGTCCTAATTCGACTGTTTGAAGAAAGTAGCATTTCGGATTAAAATCCGACTAACTAACGATGCTATATTTAAATAAAATATTTAAATATACAATCGTAAAATATACGGGTTGTTACAGACTCCCCTCCTTAAAGAAAGTGCGTCCTCACAATACTTGAGAAGAAAAAATAAAAAGTAACAACCATAAAAGCATATCAACACAAGAGAAAATTTGAAATAAGAAGTTCACCTCAAAGAGCACGAGAGAGTAAGTTCGGATGTGTTCGCTCGATGAATTCTCTAGATTCCCAAGAGCAATCCTTAGGATTTGAGGACCATTGAACTATCATAAGAGGAACATCTTTATTTCAAAGACATTTCACCTCCGAAGCAATAATACGAATAGGATGTTGCACATAAGTCAAATTAGGTGAAACTTCAATTTCTTCCACAACACTGGGCTCAAGAATAGAATCTGAATCTCAAAGACATTTCCGTAATTGAGAAACGTGAAACATGTCATGAATAGCAGAAAACTGAGCTGGTAATAAGAGGCGATAAGCCATGGACCCAATGCATTCGGTGATGGGAAATGGACCAATATATCGAGGTGCTAATTTTCTCGATCGACTGAAACGCATAACGCCTTTCATAGGTGAAACATGAATAAAAACAAATTCTCCCACATAAAATTCTAATTTCCTTCTTCAGTTATCGGAATAGGATTTTTACCTGCATTGAGCTTCTTTCATCCTATGACGAATAAGGTCATCTTTTCTGTGGAATCATGAATATCATCTAGACCTAAAACCAGCCTCTCACCGGTCTCAAGCCAACAAGAAGGAGATCGGCATGGCCTTCCATAGAGTGGCTCGAAAGGTGCCATACCAATACTAGATTGGAAGCTGTTATTATAGGAAAAGTAAACAAGAGAAATATGATCTTCCCAACTTCCGCCAAAATCAAGAACACATGCACGAAGAAGATCTTCAAGAGTTTGATTCACACGCTCGGTTTGTCCATCGGACTGAGGATGATAAGCGGTGCTAAAATTGAGCTTCGTTCCCAAAGCTTTTTGAAGACTCTTCCAAAATCCACTAGTAAACAATGGATCACGATCGCTAACAATAGAGGTAGGGACTCCATGCAATTTAACAATTTCTTTAATAAAGAGTTTGGCCAAAAGAGGTACGGTCTGATTGGACCGAACGGGAATAAAATGGACAGATTTTTTAAGTCTATCAACTATCACCCATAGGCTATCATGACCTGAACGAGCACGGGGAAGACCGTCAATAAAGTCCATGGAAATTTGGTCCCACTTCCAAATTGGAATATCCAAAGGTTGCAATAACCCACCAGGCCTTTGGTGCTCGGCTTTAATGAGTTGGCAAGTCATGCAACACTCAACAAAGTTAGCAATATCAATTTTATCCCTAAAATTTTGGCTAAGAAGAGCCAATTCGGGATCTAGCCTTTGAGCTTCAAGGATGCGGTCGAAAAGAGAAGGATGAGCCTCAAGGCTACATAAAACAATAGATGCACATAAATTGGATTCACGATCTCGAATCTCACAAGTAGATAAAGTCTCGAAATCATTTCATTCGGACATCATCATAGAAACAACCGCTTGTTGCTTATGACTAAGGGCATCGACAACACGATTTCCCTTTCCACTAGAATAAAGGATATCAAGATCATGAGATGAAAGGAACTCATGCCATCGTTGTTGACGCAAATTAAGTTCCTTATGAGAAAATAGATACTCCAAAGATTTATGATCGGTGTAGAGAACAAATTTCTCTCCCAAAAATAATGATGCCAAATTTCTAAAAGCGAAAACAATAGCCGCGAACACTAGATCATGAGTGGCATACCTAGTCTCGATAGGCTTAAATTGTATAGGAGCACAAATGATAGAATATTCTCTTTCGCAAGAGAACGGCACCAAAACCAATATGGCTAGCGCCGGTACAAACAGTGAAGCCTTAATTCCCTCCGGGAATCACAAGAATAGAAGTATCGGAAAGAAAGATTCTTTTAGTTGATCTTCTATCCCGAAAATCTAAAACTTTCAAAATTACAATTAACTATATGTAATCATCTTTCTAGAAAAATTTACTTATTCCATGTCAATTTACTGTGTC
This sequence comes from Allium cepa, assembly GCA_030765085.1. Lineage (NCBI taxonomy): Eukaryota > Viridiplantae > Streptophyta > Magnoliopsida > Asparagales > Amaryllidaceae > Allium > Allium cepa. Next base: position 616,374,572 of record CM060941.1, read on the forward strand.
TGATTGTCTCATCAAAGCGTTTAGGAGATTCCTATCGATAACGTTGATCAAGCGCATCGACCAGAATTCTTAAAGCACTCAATGGGCAAAACAACACAAAATCATCTTCTTTATGATAAAATTATCTCTTAAAATTTTTACGAATATTCTTTGTTCGTTTGAAGAACAAAAATCCAATTATACTTATAAATAAACCTTATGAAAAAGATTTGAAAATTTTTAAATTGCTGTTTCCATCCATAATCAATAAATTCAAAGAAGAGCTTATCAAGATATTGGCCGAATACTCGATTCATAAGATGGATGAAATAAGCTGGATGATTCATCAACCAAATGGCGTAACAAGCCATTCATAAGAATCATAATGAGTGTAGAATGCGGTTAGTGGAACCTATCGTCCGCAACTCATAGCTAATGAAAATTGGTGGCAAAGTCGAACTGAAAAGACCTTAACACCACTCAATAGATTTGCTTAAGTGATAATCCTAAGACAAACTCAAAAATGCCAAAAAATTCACAAACTACTTGAATGAGAGAAATAACATTTTCTTCAACAAGTGGGTCTAGAAAATAAAATGATGCCACCAAATTGGAATCAAAATCATTTAGAAAAAATAGAAATATGCTTAATAGATTAAAAATGTCGAAGATGGATAGTCCACACGGGACATAGGATATGGCTTCATAATAATTAACCCAATCCTTTCACAAAAATCGATTCCGAACATGCAAATCGGCCCAAAAAGAATAATCACATAAAATAATCTCGACAACTTTTCAATGCAAACTGAGCGTTGCAGATCCACTATTCGGATGGCAATTCTCAGCAAAGTCATCAAGCCCAAAATATTTAAAGAAAAAGAATCAACAAGTTCTCTTGATATAATAAATAATAAGATGAACCCTATCAACAAGAACTCGAATAGGATAATCACAAAACAAATGTCATCAATGACTGAATGAAAAATACCTTGACCAAGAAAAGGGTTATTAGGGGCTTGCACAACATTTAGCTTTTCCTTTCTCTTGCGTTGAAGAATGGGACATGTCGATAAGTGATGACCCGAACCTTTGCAAAGCGGCAATAAAGGGGTTCCGGACATTTAATTACATAATGGTCCCTAGAATTAAAATTGTAGCATCCTCCATGACTAGAGGTAGAAGTCTTCGCTACCGGAGTTTCTTGTTCCCCTTTCTTCTTGCTTTGAAGTTTGGGACATGAAGATATATGATGATCCGAACTTTTGCAATAGCGGCAAGAAATAGGCCTCGGACACCTATTTATATAATGGTCCTTAGAGCCACAATTGTAGCAGTCTCCACGATTAGGGGTTGGAGTCTTTGCTACCGAAGTTGCCTGTCTCCTTTTCTTGTTGGGATTAGGGCTTCTGAACTTAATAGGCCTCTTCTTGTTGTTATTGAGGCTCTCTTTGGAACTTCCAACATCACTATCACTTCCTTTATCGGACTCTTCAAGTCAAAGAGTGACACCTACAAGCTGATCGAAAGGAACTTTTGGTTTCAGAGGTAAAACCTTTGTGGGGTTCTTACTCAAAGCACAGATAAACCTTTGATTCCTTACAAGATCCAAAAGTTGTTGGGCAGAAATAAATATGCCATCGAGAGAAGGATTACTAGTTTGACCAGCGCTAGGACTACAGAAATAACCATCTCTTCTTCTTTAAGAAAGAAATAAAGAAGAGGAAAAAGATTATTCTTAAAATGAATATCAAACAATCATGATTGTTAAAACAAGGCATCACAAAAGAAAATAGGATAGAACGGGTCCTAGGACTCGAATAAAATCTAAAGGCACGACTCCTAAGAAGAACTTAGGACAATGATCCTTCCTATACTATTTCATATTGTTCCGAAGTTTGGCTCTGATACCAAGTTGTGACGCCCCACCTCTATACTCACGCTAGCCAAGGACACTACTGGGTAATGCCGTCAACTAGCACGAAGAATAAGGCTGTTGAGGAGCAACCATCCGTGTAATTGCTTTGTGCGAGCACCGATATGTCAGACAGTATAATTCATGTCAAGAGGAAAACATCGGTACAAACTCAAAGCTACTACACAGTGGCTATGTGGTCTTCGAAAACAAATATAGAAATAAACATAACATAAATCAGTCACAGATGTTCATATCTCAAAGGCGGAAACAGATATGAATATAACACATAGAAGTGTTCATCAGAGTAGTGGTCAAACAAGATCCACACTATCATAAAAGAATAGATACAAGTGCCAGACAAAAGAATAAGTATACATCGAGGAGTCTCTATCTCAAAGGTATAACAACAAAAACTATCAATCTAATGTAGTTAGACAAAAGTCAGATGACGATTCCTGATAAGGAGTCAAGTAGAAGCACCTGTAACATCTCGGTCTGACTCGAGTATTATTTAATAAGAAAATAATAAACGGATCAGTCTAGCTATAAATATCACATAAAAATGAGATAGGATAAGAGATACGATAAAAACATATGATAACAAAAATGCCATACTATGAAAAGTATACATTTAACAACAATAAAAATCATACAATATCTCAAAAATCTCATTACATCAAAAAGAATGTCATATTCTTTACCATATTCACCAAACCACAAATATTGGCTAACATATCAATGCCAATCATAAAAATTGGTGAAACCCAAATTCTAGAAATCATCAATTAAAAATCCAGAAATCACAAAAAGTGGGAGACCTATAACAAAACGGGAGCATGAAAACTCACCAACACGAGTATCATAAACTAGAACGCTATTCCATGGTTGCTAACCATCAATTTTGAGCCGAAGCTCCACAAAACAGCCCAAAGACCTTTGAGCCAAAGCTCCACAAAACGGCCCGAAGACCTTTGAGCCGAAGCTCCACAAAAACGGTTCGAAGACCATGGGTCGCTACCCTAAAAATTGAGTCGAAGCTCCACAGAAACGGGGTTTAGTCTCCCTCGCAGACAAAGAGACATCGCACATTGCTAGTCTAAATCACAAAATGATCATCATCGATCATCAAGAAGTGTCAATTACACTAAGCTAGTAAATAGATGAGTTTAGCCTCATGTCGCATAACCACTGGCTTAACTTAAATATTTACGAACAAACTGTATATCTCCACTCGAAAGTTGTCACAAGAGTTTCAATCGAACGAGTCTAAGAATTAACCGACAAAGTAGACGCAAGCGTTTCATTCCACTTATTTTGCTAAGTCGTTTAATTAGATTTCTCGAACAAATGAGGTAATATTTGGTATATACTAATATATTGGAAAACAGTTTTATAAATGAGTTTGATATTGAAAATAGAGTTGTAATCATCTTTGTAACGAAGTTTGAATATTTACTACTAGTATATAAACCTTTGTATTTTAAAGTGACAAATCACAAAATTGACAGTAAAAACAATCAATCACCAAAAATTCACATACAAAGACGCGAATCCAATCCAAAGAAATCGATATCGAAGTCATCAAAATGTATATTCCTAAAAATTCCGAAGTAGAAGTCATCAAAGTCGATAATAAATGATAACAAATCGGATAACCACGAATCGATAAAAATCAGAATCTCAAGCAAAATAGGCAAATTAGGCTGAAGCATGCAGGTCAGTCGACTGGACCAGATGGTCAGTCGACTGGCACAGAACCTGGAAACACTTGGGTTTCCAGGTCAGTCGACTGAACCATCAGGTCAGTCGACTGATACGGGGACAGAAATTTTTTTGCCCCTTGGTTCAGTCGACTAAACCAGATTCATTAGCAGTTCCAGCCTTGCCTCCTTATGGGGAAAAATCCATTACACGAACGGAACGATGCAAGCGAGCCACGACGACAAGATTTACGCCTAGTGACAACCCAGCCTTGTATGGCTCTCCGAAGCACCTCACTAACGTGTTAAAACATCAAAAATTGGATTTTCAAAAGATTTAACATCAAAACACTAAATATTGGAATATTCACCAATTCAATCCCAATCAAAAGCAAATGAACATAAATAAGTGCTAGGAATTCATACCTAACAACAAAGATAGGTATAGATATAGATGTGAGAAAAAAATCTCACCTTTTTACACAAAAACAAGGAAGGAGAAGCTTGAAAACCGAGGAAGATCAACCACTCTTCAATCTCAACTCTAAAAGCTCCAATCTAAGATAATAAGCAATATTTCCCAAATTAGGTTATAGGAAATTTCTGAAATTGGAGAGAGATTGAGATGGAGAAGAAAAAGGAGATGCTTACCTAAGCTTCTCTTTGAATTTGGAGCTAAAACTTGGATTTGCTAAAGAAACTAGGGCTTAGGATTTTAATTTTCCATCTCTTCCCTCATTTTTACTAAAGCTTGAGGTGTTAGGAAATATTAGAATGAATGAAGAGAAGTGGAGTGGAGTTGGGTTGATAAGTTGGGGCTAATGGGCTGAAACCCAAAGCCCTAAGTGAAAAGGTTGAAATTCTAGCTAACTCCAAAGATATCAATGTTTATACTCAAAAGGGTCGCAAACGCTATTTTGAACTCAATAGAAGTGGTCTCGAGTCCTAGTTCGACTGTTTGCAAAAAGTAGCATTTCAGACTAAAATCCAACCAACGATGCTATATTTAAATAAAATATTTAAATATACAATCGTAAAATATGCGGTTTGTTACAGTATGTATACACATAGGCATATATTTGTATAGTATACCTTGGAGAAGTTTAGGATAGATGTATCGTACGCATATTTATTAAATTAGACGAGTTAGCATTAGTAACAGATATAACATTTAAATGAAAACCAAATGGTGTAAATTTATGTTATGGATAAAGTATACAATTTTTCAATCACCTAAATTTTTTTCTAACCCCCACCTCATTACAACTAACATGATAGATTTAGAGGAACGGGTCATTGGAGCAAGATAGAATGGTTGATGGGGACGTCTTCTTATTCATGTTTGGTACTGGCAAGGCGATTGGATGTCCAAGGAATAGTACCGATTTCAAAGTAGTGGCCACCCTATTATTTTTTTCTATTCAAGTGTGAATTTAGTTTGGTTGATCTCTAATTTACTTATGTTTATTACAGGTTACCAAAACCAACAATCTGTACTCTAATGGACTTGAGTTTCAATTTTTGTCAAAATTCGGACCATTAAGGTGTGTGTTGTTACATTAATCCTATATGAATCTAAATTTTCAAATTTATAAAACAAAATACAAAAAACGAAAAAAATTTAAAGGACAAATTATTCTAATAATTTAAGCACAAGGACACACGTCTATTTTTTTCTATAAGGATAGGCCCTAGACTCAATTATGAAATAAGTCGTACCCCCTACCCCTACTTGAAAACAAAAATTTCCATTTCCTTCCCTTCTTCATTGTCCGTTCAATTTCAAATTTCTTGTTCAATTCGCTCTCATAATTCAAAACCAATATAACTACGACGTCTCAAACTTTAAGCAAATCAGTATCACTAACAAAAATGCAAACTTTAATGCCTTCCCGAACAAACATCAGAAATCCAACAGTAATGCCTAATTTCAGATATCAAATACCTAGCTTAAAATGCCCATAAAAATGAAAATGACAAAAATCTATGCTAGAGAACTAATGTTACCAAAACCACAAGTTGAACAAGAGCACAACAAAATTAGAAAGAATAACAAAGATAAGAAACAGACAACGTGTAGAGTATGAAAATCAAGCAAAAATGAAAGAAAACATACTATAGAAGGTAACTAATACTATAAGTTAATACAGTTGTATTGTAACAGCATTGATATTTTTTGACAGAACAATGAAGAAAACACACGGTAAAATACAAATGCTGAGAAATAAAATAAAGAACAATAGAAAAATTTAAAAAGATGAACAAAAAAAATGAAAAAATAATTCAAAAGGAAAATAAGGAAGAAACTTGAAAGACAGTGCAACAAGTAAATGATACTACAAAATTATTAAAGTTATACTTAACAGTACCATATTATAGAATATATATGCTAATGGTATCAAATATTTTAAACAAGAAAAAAAGAAAAGGGGAAAACGTGCAAATGAAGAATCTAAAATGGAATAAATAAATTCGATAAAATTACAAATAATTTCAGTTTATAACCTATTATTTATTACATAAAGAATACCTAATTCTATTAGGTATGAGTTTATGCTATGTAATTTTAGAAATTGTTTTTACTGACATATATAAAAAACTAATACCGATATATTGCAAAAAATGATACCCACTGTCTGTTTGATTAGACTTGATGCTTTATAATTTTAGAAATTATTTTGACCGTCGTTTATCACAAAACTGATAATAAAATTTTGCAAAAATGATACCCACTATCTATTTGATTAGAGTCGGTGCTTTGTGGCTTTAGAAATTATTTTGACTGTAATTTTGTGATAAAACTGATACCAATATATTGCTAAAATGATACAGTTGATGCTTTATAATTTTAGAAATTATTTTCACTATCATTTATAACAAAAATGATACTAATATATTGCAAAAATGATACCTACATTCTGTTTGATTGGAGTTGATGATTTGTAATTCTAGAAATTGTTTTAACCATCATGTAAAACAAAACCAATACCAAAATATTCCAAAAATGATATCTACGGTCTGTTTGATTGAATTTTTGGATTTGAATAAAAATTTCATTGAAATTTAAATAAAGAACAAATAAAGAAACAACTTTGCTGACAATTAGAGATTTTTGTCTGGTCGGAAGTTGATGCTTTGTAATTTTAGAATTTATTTTCACTGCCATTTGTAACAAAACCGATAATAAAAAATTACAAAAATGATACCACTGTTTGATTGGAGGTGATTTATAATTTTAGAAATTATGTTCACTGCAATTTGTAGCAAAACTGAAACCTTTATATTACTAAAATAATACAAATAGTCTTTTTGATTGAAGTTGATGCTTTGTAATTTTAGAAATTATTTTCACAGTTATTTATTATAAAATCGTTACAAAAGTATTGCAAAATTGATACATGCTACATGTTTAATTAAAGTTGATGCTTTATAATTTTTGAAATTATTTTAACTGTCATTTATAATAAAATTGATACCAAAATATGTAACAACTCGCATATTTATCGAGTTTGTATTTAAATATTTTATTTAAATATTAACTCGTTAATCGGATTTTGGTCCGAAAAGCTACTTTTTGCAAACGGTCAAATTAGGACTCGAGACCACTTCCATTGAGTTCGAAATGTCGTTTACAACTTTTTAAGTATAAACATCGATAGGTTTGGAGTTAGTGAAATTTCACTAACTTTTCCCGCTTTGGACTTTGGGTTAGTTTAGCCTATTAAGCCCAAGTTCCAACCCTCTTCTCCTCACTCTTCATAAATTTCCTAACTAATCAAGCTTTGGCATTAATGGTGGAGGGAATGGGAAATTAAAACTCCAAGCACAAATTCAATTGCAAATCCAACATTCAACTCCAAATTCAAGTAGAAGATATTGGATTCAAGCTTTGGATTGCTTCTCCTTGCTTTCAAGCTTCATCTTCATAAACTTTAGTGCAAAGGTGAGATTTTTATCTCACAATTCTAGTCTATAACTATCTTGGGTTGCTAGGAATGATTCCCTATCACTTTAGCATGCATATTTGCTTTTGGTTTGGATTGGATTGGCGAAAAAACTCCGATTTTTGGCGTTTTGGCGAAATTTCTGCATTTAGGTCGTTCTGGCCATTTTAGGTCGTTCGGAGTTAGGTCGTGTGGATCTTAGGTCGTAGGTCGCGTACGAGATAGCTCCTAGATCGTTCTGGCCACTTTTCGTGTGTTCGGAGTTAGGTCGTTCACGACCTAGTACTTAGGTCGCTCGTGAGTTGGTGGCGTAGGTCGTAGGTCGTTTAACTCTTAGGTCGTTAGGCCTTGTGTGTGGAGTTAGATCGCCTGCTTTCCTTAGGTCGTAAGTCGCGTGTGCTTTAGGTCGCGCACTTTCTTAGGTCGCGAACCCTTTTAGGTCGTTGACCACGCTAGGTCGCTTGGCCCCTTCACTGCTTAGGTCGTTAAACCCTCCCTCTTTTGGGTCGCTTCCCTTTGTTTCTTAGGTCATTATGGCCTTAGGTCGTGACATTTATAGGTCGCGGCAAAGTTAGGTCGCTCGACCCATGTTGCCGTTAGGTCGCTCGATCCTTGTTGCCGATAGGTCGCGTGCTTTCTTAGGTCGCGTACCTTTAGGTCGCGTGTCCCCTCTACCCCAGTTAGGTCGTATGACTCAGCATCGTTAGGTCGTTCGACCTATCTTGCACTCTTAAGTCGTTGCTTCCTTTCTCCTTAGGTCGCTCGACCTCCTTACCCACTACGTCGCGCACTTAGTTAGGTCGCTCAGCTATTGTGTTAGGTCGCGTGAACCCTTAGGTCGTTAGACCTCATTTTGCTTTAGGTCGTAGGCCTCTTGCCTTCACTTAGGTCGTACCGTTTTGTCGGGGCGCTGCCCCCTGGACCCCCGCGACCTGACCGGGCAAGTCGAACCCCGTAAGCGGTGGCGTTGCCCCCGCACCCCCACCTTGGGGGGTTGCCACCCCCCTGGACCCCCCCTCCGTAGGGGATCTTATATGAAAAACATTGAGCTGATTTCCTTGGATTTTATTCGCATCTCCGTATGCGATCTTTGTGACTGATTGTTTCTACACTTGCTTATGTGTTTTGTCACTTTATAATATAAAGGTTTCAATACTAGTAGTAAATATCAAAACTCTTTTAACAAACAATTTCAACTCTATTTTTAATAACAAAGCTCTTTTCTTAAACCGTTTTCCAATCTATTAGTATATACAAGCCTTTACCTCACTCGGATGAGAAATCTAATTAAACGACTTAGTAAAACAAGTGGTATGAAACGCTTGCGTTCACTTCGTCGGTTAATTCTTGGACTTGTTCGATTGAACCTCTTGTGACAATTTTATTAGTGAAGATTTACAGTTTGTTCGTAAATATTTAAGTTAAGCAAGTGGTTATGGGACATGAAGCTAAACTTCTATATTTACTAGCTTAGTGTAATTGACACTTCTCGTTGATCTTGATGATCGCTTTATGAATTAGACTAGCAATTGCGCGATGTCTCTTTCATTGGAAGGTTAGACTAGACACCACTTGTGTGATTCCATTCACACATACCTTTCTGCTTTTTGGTTAGTCTTGACCTCAATCTGTGTGATTCCATTCACACATGTGGGGTAGCTCCCCATGGTCTTCGGACCGTCATGTGATAGGCCTCTTTACCTTTTTATGATTTCTGGATTTCTCGTGTTGATTTCTGGAATTTATGTCATTGACTTGTTATGAGTACAAGTTTAGGGTATGATGCCCTCTTCGAATCTTTGAGAAGATTCTTGTGATATTGATTATCTCTTATTGATTGATCTTCTGTTGATCATTATTTACATACTTATAGTGGTATGTCGTTATGGATATTTATGTTTATGCCATATCTTTTATGTTATATCATGTCATCTGATATTTATAGCTAGACTGATCCGTTTATTATTTTCTTAAATAATACTCGGGTCAGACCGAGATGTTACAGGTGCTTCTGCTTGACTTCTTCCCAGGGATTCATCACTCTGACTTTTGGCTAACTGTTTAGATTAGCAGTTTTTGTTGTATACACTTGAGATATAGACTCATAGTTGTATTCTTTTGTATAGCACGTGTTGCTATTCTTTTGTATTATCGTGGATCTTACTGACCACTACTTTGATGTACACTTTCATGTGTTAGTTATATATTCATATCTTCTTCCGCCTTTGTGATATGGATATCTGTGACTGATTTGTGATATGATTATTTCTATGTTTGTTTCCGAAGATTATTTATAGCCACCGTGTGATAAGCAATTACATGGATGGTCGCTCCTCAACAGCCTTATTCTCCGTGCTAGTTGACAGCGCTACTCCGGAGTGTTCTTGGCTAGCGTGGGTATAGAGGTGGGGCGTCACAAAATATCACAAAAATAATACCTATTGTCTATGTGATTGGAGTTGGTGCTTTGTAATATTTGAAATTATTTTTATTGTCATTTGTAGCAAAATTGATAACAGTATATTGCTAAAATGATACCTATAGCCTGGTTGATTGAAATTGAAGCTTTGTATTTTTAGAAATTGTTTTCACTATCATTTATAGCAAAACTATTACTAATGTATTGTAAAAATGATACTTACTGTCTGTTTGATTGAAGTTGATGCTTTGTAGTTTTAGAAATTGTTTTCTCTATCATTTATAACAACATAAATTATAAAAGTAATACCCGCTGTCTAATTGATTGAAGTTGATGCTTTGTATTTTTAGAAATCATTTTCATTGTCATTTATAACAAAACTGGTGCTAAAATATTGGAAAAATTGTACGTATTATATGTTTGATTGAAGTTGATGCTTTGTAATTTTAGAAATTATTGTGACTGTCATTTATAATAAAACTGATACCAAAATATTGCAAAAACGTATCTACTATCTGTTTGATTAGAGTTGGTGCTTTGTAATTGTAGAAATTATTTTCACTGTCATTTGTAACAAAACTGATACCGGTATATTGCTAAAATGATACATAAAGTTTGTTTGATTGAAGTTGATGCTTTGTAACTTTATAAATTGTTTTTGCTATCATTGATAAAAAAAATTGATGCCAATAGATTACCAAAAGGATACTTACTGTCTATTTTATTGAAGTTGATGCTTTGTAATTTTATAAATAGTTTTCATTATAGTTCATAACAAAACTGATGCCAAAATATTGAAAAAATGATATCCACTGTCTATTTGATTGGATTTAGTGCTTTGTAATTTTACAAATTATTTTCACGGTCATTTGTAACAAAACTGTAACGACCCAGAATTTTCGATCCTGAAAATTCCAAATCGTTAGGAAAAGAAGAAAAGAGGTAGAAGAAGAAACAGAAACAAAACACAGATTCTCACATTCGCAGCGGCTCAAGATATAATATCAAATAATATCATTAATACAAAGAAAGCTGTATCAGTAAATTTACATTTTTTTATACATCAAAGTTACAACGTTTCACAAACGCTGGACAACTAAAATAAATTGTCCCAGATAAATAGCAATATATCATAGCGGAGTACACTCCATACGTTTCTGCCATTCAGCTCTCTCCTGAGCCCCAAAACGTCCTTACCTAAAAATCTGTAATACTTGGTCTGATCCGAGCATTACGTCAAAGTAACACCCGGGTCAGGCTGGAAACCAACGTAAGTAATCCCATTTAACAAGAAATACTAATGCCGGAAACTTATTTGAAACCCGGGGTAACTCGTTCATCGCTACGAGTTCACAACTTGTTATAATCATCACTTAATCAATCCCTAAGTACCTTTACTTAGTTTTAAATGGTCCAGTCGTTCCATTTCAGCATATTGATTTCATATATCAATCTATAAAGAATCATTGTAGGTTGCAAATCGAAGTGGGTTCGGGTATTTATCGATACCAGACCTCGGTCTCTTTGAATTCAATATTATCTTAACCCAAGTTATTCAAGTGAAATACAATTCAACTTTAAATAGAGGATGTCACTTTTACACAACAATTCATCGTCGATAGATAACCACATTATCACTGTCCACTCAAACATATCATATCACAAAACATTTCATATCTGAGATATCAACCAATTCAAGGTATTTATTATCATTCAATCATTCAGATGCAAAATTGATCATTTCCTAATTAATTTAATTAATCTTCAATTAAATTAATTACAAACTTTTAATCACTTAAATTACCTTTACTTAACATTAATTAATTACATACCAATTAATTAATCATCTTTTAATTATCCATCTTAATTAATCACCCTTGACTAATTATTCTTCAATTACAGTAAGTAATTGACTCTCAATTAATTACACAAATTAATTAACCTTACCCATCCATATTAATTACATTGCCTTAATTAATTACTCAATTTAATTATTCTTTAATCACTTATATTAATTAATTATTCTTTAATTAATCATACTTATTAATTTACTAACCCTTAATAAATTTCCTTAATTAATTAATCCTTAATTAGTTACACTAAGTACTCCTTAATTACTTCTATTAAGTATTTATCATTAAATAAATCACTTTTAGTAATTACCATCTAATTACCCTCCTTAATTAATGACATTAAGTAATTAACCTTTAATAAATTAATCATCTTTAAATTAATTAGCTTAACCAATTAATCACATTAATAAATCAATCATTTAAATTGATTACACAAATTAATTAATTATCTTAATAATTATATTAATTAATTATTTCCTAAACTGATTTCATTAATAAATTAACCATCTCTAATACATTAAATAATAGATACTCTATTAAATTTCATCATTTAAATCTCGTTTAAAACTTGCTAGTACTTGCTTTAGAACTTGGATTGCATTTTCCTTTGAAACTTATTCATCTAGAAAAAAACTTTTTTAAAAAAATTGGTTTTAAATATTTATTTCAAATCATAATTCTTGTTATAATTTTTGGGAAGTCGATTTTTTTTGGACTTTGTTTTACTTTTAAAAAGAAACTCTTTACTTAACAAATTTTACTACAAATAAAACTATATCATCGGCCCGAGGCCCAAAATCCAAAGACACAAACAACCGCACATATTAATTAACTGATCACCAAGCAACGGGACGAAGCCCAAACTTAATCATCTAGGAACAACCTAAAGACCAACCAATAAAACTTCTTCTTCCCAAACATCTGCTTCCAAGAAATCACCCAAAACACTCGAACGAAAGAATGAGCCAGAGAGAACATCTCCGTCCAACTCGACGTCTCCCAAACGAACATCGACACTAGCGAACCAAACCATAACCCAGATCGAACGCAAAACCCTCCATGCCGAACCATCCCGATCAAACAACCTTCGTGCACGCTGTGCACGTGCACGTCATCGACGATCACCGCCTTTGGTCGCCGACCATCCACAACATCACCCACGACCTTCTTTCCCCGACCATTAACCTGAAACCACACTCAAAGCCCCATCTCAAAATTGAACCATACAACCCAGAACTGGAACCTAAACGATCATCTAAATTCCCCTCGGAACACTACCGCCGATCATCAGAAAACCCGACATCCTGCCCCGAGCTTCGCCGACGTCAAACGCTACTTTACCACTTACCCTCACCTAGATCGATGCACTCTAGACGTCGCGACGAACCAAAGAACAACGACAACCCACCTAGATCCTTAAACCCTAGTTCGATCACGATCGACCTACCCACTCGATAGAAAAATCAATTGTCATTTTTCTCGAGTGTCCTAGACCTCCATCTTCCTCTAGTGATGTGCAAGACAAACTACTTCCAGCCGTTCGTTAGAAATCGCTTAAAAACCCAAATTCCGATCCAGTGCAATATCACACAATTTACAAACTTAAAATTCATGATTTAAATCTCACAATACTAGTTTTCAAAAATGAAATTGCTTATATACTGAAACCAATATTTATTATGGTTGAGATTTTGACATGTATTATAATTCACTGTTCTTCTTCTAATTGTTAATACTAACTTCAATTCTCATCTTTAAATAGTTTTAGATCAAGCATCTTGTTATTACGAACAAGATTTGTTTATATTTCTAAGTCTAAAAAGAATTGAGGGAAGAGATATAAATTTCTATGAAAGTTCTATCACCTGAAGCATAAGAACAGAGGGACAATAGACAAGCATACCAATATATTCATATATATATATATATATATATATACATATGATCATATTAAACAATCCTGCAAACACTAATTTACTTCAAGATCACTGCATGCAACAAGACTTTTAAAATAAATTAGAAGCTTGTTTACTCACAGTTATTAAAGCAGATAGACAGTTTTTCTTGATTCCTGGAATGGTGCATGTGATCTGAAATCTTGTTTAATGAAGTGATCTTTGAAATCTTCCTTGTTGAAGCTTACTTCTTGCATAGTTTAAATCTGGTTTGAACATTGTTGCTGTTTACATTTGATATCAGGTTGATTCCAGGTTTTAGTTTCTTCTCTGAATTTAAAAAAATGAATAGAAAAAGAAGATGGAGGAATAAAGGATTTGAACTGAAAGTCTAAACAGATCTCTTCTTTTAGGTTTGAAAATATATTTGCATTTCAATTTTTCTTTTTTTTAAATATTGCTGCCACTTGTTGATTCATATTGACAAATGTTTTACTCATTAATTCCTAAGTTGATAAGTGTGAAGACTTATTTATATATATTAATTTCTATGTTTTAGCATTAATATATTATGTTTAGAGTTTAAAATATACATATATACAACTTTTATACATATATATCTCAAATATCTTATATACTTACAAACTATGTTTTAAGTGTATATATATATAATAATACTTAATTCATGAGATGTTTAAAAGAAAGAATATTTTAAATCTATATATATTTTATAAACCATTTTAGTTTAAGAACTTTTAAGAGAAATCCTAATAAAACTTTTTATTAAATTTGTATAAACTATCACATTTTTAAAAATAAATATTAATCTTATGTGTTGAAAATATAGGATTTTATTTTAAATAACTTTCGAAAAGTATTGTATTAAATTCAAACATTATCTTCCAAATCACAATATATTCATATTATAAATTTGAAAATATTTTTATTAAATTGAAACCAAACTTCCTATTCACAAATTATATACACATATACATTATAAATAGAATACCCTTTTTTATTAACTTAGAAAGATTAATTTTTATCAATTAAATATTATTAACTTTGAAAAGAAATAAATTTTGCCAAATTAAATTATTATTAAGTTTTGAAAAGATAGATTCTGTTAAATTAGATTATTAAATCAATATTGAACATTTTAAATAATTATTAATGTAAATTATCAAATAAATATTGCCTAAAATTCCGGAACATCACATTACTCCCCCTTTGAATCTTTTCATCCTCGAAAAGGAACGAAACCAGAATTTATTCAATACTTAAAATCAGATAAATCACTTTTTTTCATTTTTAGAGCACTTTTAAAATCTATATAATATTATAAAATAGTGTTTATAAAAATACTTTTTATAACTCGATGTTTCAACAAGCCCATCCTCATTCCCATAGAAATTCGATCATACGTTGATCAGGCGTAGGACTGAAAATCTATAAATACTTGGTAAACCCGTTTTCAACACCAAGTGAAAATACTTGGAAAATATTTTATTGAAAATATAGAAAACGGATTTGAAAATAGAGAAAATATCTTTGGTGAGAATGCTCTGGAAATCATCACCCCCATCCATGG
This sequence comes from Allium cepa, assembly GCA_030765085.1. NCBI lineage: Eukaryota > Viridiplantae > Streptophyta > Magnoliopsida > Asparagales > Amaryllidaceae > Allium > Allium cepa. The sequence goes on from CM060941.1 coordinate 616,389,868, forward strand.
TCGCAGTTAACCCGATGCGTATGTTGTCATCCCGACAAAATCCATAAATAACTGTAGGCACTCCGCGCCCCTCGATTACGCCATGGAATCCGCTACAGATCGCAGTTACATCCTGGGTTACGTTGCCATCATAGTAAAAGTCCATGTAACTGTAGGCATCAGTGCCCTCGAATTTCACTGCCAAAAAATGAAACTTCTCCACTCCCACATAGGTCGCAGACTACATCAGTCAAGTCCCAATGTAACCTTAGGCTCTCACGGCCTCTCGACTTTCGCTATGTCTTTATAGATCGCAGTCTACCGATGTTATATTTCCATCTCGACAAAATCAAACTTAGACCGTTGGCTCTCAACACCACACACCACTTCCGCTATGGTCCGCAGTAGATCGCAATGACATCGAGCTACACTGTCGTCACAACATAACCCAATGTCTCCGTAGGCTACAGCGCCCTCGACTTTCGCTACCTACTACACATAATCCTCAGGAACTAGTTTGTCCGGGCTCCTCACAGGATCAACTTTAGAACCCCCTCCCCCTTAGGGCTCAAGGCAGTACCACCCTGTAGCACTCCTGAGAAGTTCATTTCAAAGGAGCGCCTTTTTCCCCAGAGCCAATCTCAAAACACTTCATACTATACACATGTAGTTTCTTCCAAATCATACACCTAGCATGAATCCCATATAAATCTTCTTTCCACAAAATCGATTATCCAAAAATCGATAATTCTCAACCAGGCTTTCCAAATTTCCAAAATTGATTGTTCCCAAAAATCAAAAGCCTTTCCAAATCCATAGGTTCCAAAAACCTTTCCTCAAAATCATTCTCATAAGATCCTTTATATATATATATATATATATATAGATATATATATATATATAACTTTAAAAATCTTTGGATCACTTCATACTTGTATAAATTCCCTTTTTATACTTCAAATATTTTCAAAAACCCTTTTTATTATGGTTAGATTCATCAACGGGAGATTTATCTTATATAACAGATATATATATATATATAACTTTACTATGCACTACATCAAATATTCAAATTTGATTACTCTTTTATAAAGTCATTAACCATATTTCCTTTCTACCGTAAAAATATCCAATTTCCACTTTATTCCATCATATATTTCAAAAAATCTACTTTTCATTACAAAAATCATTTTACAGTTCTTATCCACAAATTTCAATATCAATTTCATTCAAATCCGTACGATGTACACATCATCCGTACGCTATATCAATATGATCGCTCACTCGATCACACAATTTCACTTCCGAACTAGTATCGTCCACCCGACTTCCTAGTGCGGACTTAGATCTGTCTTCTTGATCAGAAACCGCCATTCTCCTTACATAGTCATAACTATGATAGAGAATATCCAGAATCAATCATAAATCCATATCCAGGGTTCGTCATCAAAAATCGATTGAAAAATCCCAACTTGGATCGATATATTATCTCGAAATTCTATGCTCGAATCAAAATCAAATCACTATACGAATAGAATAATATACGTACGTCCTACATATTCATCCTCATTGATTACTAGCCAAATCAATTCCTTTCTATTCACATTCATTTATGATTTTATTCACTTATTCAAAGTTGCTTAAATCCTCATTTGGATTATCACTAAAATTCTTATCTCAAATGGATATTTAATCATAAACAGTTTGAACTCTGTCCAGCTTAAATTTAGAAAATAACTTGAAGAATTAAATAGATAAGTAGTTGAAAAATAATTATTAGTTTGTAAAATAGCTGTAAAATAGTTAAGTAATTGTAAGATAGTTGGAAAATAGTTCAGAGCCAAACTGTTCAATATCCAATCTCCATTTCCCATCAATTGCCAATTTCCTGTTAACTTTCAATTTCAATTCAAATTAAGTTAAGTTTCAATTTCAATTCAAATTAAGTTAACTTTCATTTCCATCCCAAATTCAAATCAACTTCCCATTTGAATTTTGAACTCATTAAACTTCAATTTCATATCAAATTAATCCAATTCAAATTTTCCATTTGAATTTTAAACTTATCCATCTTCAATCAATATTCTAATTAATTCAAATCAAATTCAATTTGAAGTAATTCAATTTAAATCTGAACTTTATACCATCTCGAATTGTATAAATTCGAGTTAAATTTTTAAATGTTGATTTAATCCCTTAAATCAAATTAACAATCTAAATCTTTAAATAATTTAATTTTGAGTCAAAATTTCAAAATTCCATTTTAAAATTATCTTTACTTAACTTATTTCAAAGTTCAAATAAGAGTTCAAAACAATTTTATCTTTAAAATTCAATTTATAACCCAATTTTCTCTTCCAACTTTGAAACCAATTCTTAAACAATTTTAATTTACAAATTCAATTCTTAACATTTAAACCTTATGTTCAAAGTAATCCCATATCCTTAATTTCAAGTTAAAGTTTGATTTCCCTTCTTATCTCAATAATGGATATATTACCACAATCCATTTCTTCATTTATTTGAACAGATCCAATTCACAGTTTAAATATTATTAATAACAAGAGGATAATATTATCCAAGTTATTTTAAAACATTCATCCATTTCTAATTTCGAGATCTCAAAACTGTTTTTGAGATCACACAAACTCCAAATTCAAATCCACCATTTAACTTCCCAAGTTAAATCTCAATTTCATCTTGAAGTTTCCAATTCAGATTGTTTGTTCAAGACTTATTCAACTTTCCCTAAGTTAAATTCACTTCAATTTAATCCAGACAACTTTACCCAAATTTGAATTCCCATTTCAAACTTTAAACTTCATATTAATAATCTACCCACCTAAGTTTAAAAACTTATTTCACTTTTGGGTTTTCACATTACATTCCAAGGAAAATTCAAAACTCAACCTTAGAGTTTATTTCAAATATACATATTTATTTCCTTTACACACCAAGTTACTTTTAAATTTTAAACCACCTTTGGTTTTAAATTTAAAACAAAGTCCTTTAAATTTTCAAACAGCTCCTATTTGAAATAGGTCGCTTTCATTCAAATACATTAAACAATATTATTTATTTCTTTATCACTTTGAAACAATTTTCAAATTTATGGACCTATATTTAAAACTTCACAATTTAAATCCATTTTAATTTACAAGTTATACTCATCTAAGTTTACTTCCTTTAAAATTTTCATTTTGCTTTATCATTGTTTATAGGAAAACAATAATCCTATATTTAAACACAATAACCATTTTATTTTCTGGTTTGAAACCAACTCTAATTTACCTTATTTAATCCTTATTTGGTTATATATATGTGTATATATATCACTTAAATTCTTATTTACTTTTAATATCCAACAACCAATTATTGCTTTACATATAAAATATAAACTTTTATAAATTCATTCATTAAAACCATTTTTAAAACCTTTATATAAGAAAATAACAAGTATGCTCTCATATATATATATACGCACACACACACTCCACTCATTCTAGGGTACCATTGACCCTATCCGTAATGAGTACACCCACCAGAGCCACGGTTCTCGCTTAACCTTGCTCTGATACCAAATGTAACGACCCGGAATTTTCGATCCCGAAAATTCCGGATAGTTACGAAAAGAAGAAAAGAGGTAGAAGAAGAAACAAAAACAAAACACAGATTCTCACATTCGCAGCGGATCAAGATATAAAATCAAATAATATCATTATACAAAGAAAGCTGTATCAGTAAATTTACATTTTTTTACACATCGGACTTACAACGTTTAACAATCGCTGGACAGTTAAAATAACTTGTCCCAGATAAATAACAATATATCATAGCGGAGTACACTCCATACGTTCCTGCTATTCAGCTCGCCTCTTGAACTCCAAAACGTCCTTACCTGAAAATTTGTTGTAACAACCCGATATTTTCAGCCATTCGCATCCACACATGCCGGACTTGAATTACTCAAAATACCGCATTGTAAATAAATTTGGAGCAAATGAAATACAATCACAGAATCACAGAAATATCAGAATAACTCGCAGCGGAAATTAAAATACCACAGTAGTTCATGAAGCTACTATAACAAACTCTCAAAACATAATACATAATATCACTCTGAAAACATATACAATAGAAATCTCAAATACATAGAAGTTTATAAATACCAGAGCTGAAATAGAACAACTGAAACTGAAAGGGAGCAGATAACTAGACAAGCAGAATCTCCAGCGATTCCTAGCTCCAGAAAAGAAATCCAAAGCTAAGCTGTAAATACTCAGGCTGACCCGAGCGTAAAGTAAAACATAAAACACTCGAGTCAGGAGATGCATACTTATATAATGTAAACAAACTCAAGTGAGCTGTAGTAGTTATGCACAATAACTTAATGGATGCTTGGGATCGCCCATCCTCTAAGGATCAGTTAAACCATAAATTAAATACATCCCGTGGTTAAAATTTCAAAATGGTATTTTATACTTTGAAATCAAATATCATTTCGCAATTCAATATCATTTCAAATCCATTTCAAAATATCAAAATATCATATTTTTCCAAAACCACATTCATTTTATTTAATTTAAATACCATTTCAAATCACATTTCAAAATATCAAAATATTTCAAATCAAATTATTCCATTTAAATCATTTAAAATGAAGTTATTATATTTAATAACCAAATATTCAATTCTCAAAATTTTATCATTTTTTGAATTCATTTGTTCACTTAAATTTTGTTAAAGCAGTGAAAATTCAAATTTCGCAGCACTTAGAAAATGCTACGGAAAGTTATGTTTAAAAACAGTTCAATTAGCATAAGACAGCATTTAAAATGCTGTAATAAGTTTTAGATTTCAAGTAAAATCTTAGTTAAATTCAGCAACTACAACACTTACAAAGTGCTGTAATAGCCCTTAGTTCATTTTAGCTATTTAGTTCATTTATATCGATTACAGCATTTACAAAATGATGTGATATCTTTAACTTTAGAAATGATAGCATTTTAGGAATGCTGTCAATTTAAATTCCAAACTTTCACTAAAATTCCATCAACAATTAATATTTATTTAAATCCATTTTAACTTATAAAAATCATATTTTCTCACTTTAAAAACAATCATTTAAATACCCCTTAATTTATGATTTTACAAAGTGAAGTTTTCACAAATAATTATCAAATCTTTAATAATTAAAAAGTAAATGTAAAATTTTATAACATTTCATTTACTTTACATTTTAAATTTAATTTACCATTTCATAACTTAAATTTAAATTCCCTTTTAGTTTTCTTAACTTAACTTTATTTTAAAACACATTTCACATTTTCCAAGTTAAGTTATATTTCAAATTTCAATTTTAAACATTTATTTATTTAACTATTTTTAATTTATAGAAAAATCAATAACACTTTATAAAATCATTTTTAAATTTAAATTTAAATCAAATTATCATATTTTCTTACTTAACTTAAACTTGATTTATAAACAAAATCATAAATTCCAAAATTTACTTATATATCAAATTCTACTCTTCCATTTATTTATTTCACCTATTTAACTTGTAGAAAATCACTAATATTTTAAAAAAAATCATTTTTAATTAAATTTAAATCAAAATATCATAATATTTACATTTTTGTAATACTTTACAAATTTCTAGAAAAATATATTTTAACCATGGGTCTGTATATAATTTCTGACCTAGGTCAAAATGATACGGATAATATATTATTTCAATCCGTAATTTACAAAGGAAAATTCTGGGTTTTATCATTTCAAACCCGAAATCCCAAGTAAAAATGAAATAAATAAAAATCGTACAGGACTATCAGTTCAACCCATAACGATTTTTCCCTATTCTAAAGTCCGTTCGAGTATGTACTATTTCAACCCATATTGATGCTAATCTACAGGGAACTTGCAGTGTGATAAACTGATATAAATAAACAGAATAGCACTATATAATAGTAACAGATGATACGATAGGTGTACAAATAGGGGTGAACATCGTATGATCATAGCATAGGCAGTTATTACATGATGATAAAATTTACATATTCAAATGCTATCAGTTTACTAATTATATAAGTATAAAATGTCTGGTGAGAATTACTCACTTGTATAGCTGGAGATGACAACCAAATGCACAAACAAGGAACTTCAAAGGCACGATAACACGACATTGATTTGAGAGTGGGAGAGACAAAGCTAATTGCCTTGTTACATATCAAATAAAACAAATACAAACATGAATTTTCAACCAAACTATTACAAAATAATGCTAAGAATAAACATGAAACACAAAGCTAACGCTTTTGCACTTGCATTCAACGACTTATGCTTCAGCTATAGACTATATAAGCACTGTAATGGGATGCATTTGGATTAGGTTAAGGGTACAAAGGTCGGACATAATAATATATGAAGGAGTAGAGAGATATGTGTGCATGTACACACAAATTCAAGGCACAAAAGTGGAATTCAAGGCCATAAATGGTCTCGGCCAAGCATGGATAAGCAAGGCCTGATCTGGAGAGTTCATGTATAGGTGTGGCAGAGGTCGTAGGCTCAGGTTTGGCTGGTGGTGGTGGTGCACAAGTCGGCCAAGGTGGTGGTTGGAGTGTGGAACAAAGTGGAGTTCGACTATGATGATTTCAAGAAGTTTTCTTCATTTTCTTTGGTGAATCGTCAACTAATAGGCCACGGCTATGGAAGGTCAGTGTGAAGGAGGAGATGGTGGCTGGTTGAGGTGAGACGGCCATGGTGCTGGAGTAGGGAGGGCCGAACACATAGAGTTGATGCAAGTGCAAAATCAATACAAAAACAAGTAGAAAAGTGTAGAAAAAGAATGAGATTTTACCAAAAAAATTCTTCAGTCGATAGCCGAATGTTTTTAGGGTTTGAGAGACCTTTTATTGCGTGACAAATGAGGGGAAGTCGGCTGAAGGAAAGGAGATAAGGTCAGCAAATGAATTGATGTGTTGTTTGGTGTGAAAATGTAAGTTTGAATATGAAAAGGCAAGGGATATTAAAGGGTCCAAAATCTCTTCATATTTCCAAATTCTTTTTGCAATTTTAAATACATGAAAAATGTAAATTAATAAGATAAAAACAAAACAAAATAATGTAGGAATAAAATAAATTTTAAATAAATATAAATAAATTAAGAAAATAGCTTAAAATAGAAACTAGGTTATAAAAATTGAAAATAAATACACTAAGCTTTGGAAAAATTCAAACATCACATAAAAATATTTAAAAGATAATATATATATATATATAACATAAAATATTACACATATATATACAAATGAGAATAAAATATGACAAATAAAAGTATTATTTATATAATTTAAAATAAACAATATTGTTAAATAAATCAATTTATACACAATATTGTAAAAAGCATAACTTTCACAATATAAATCAGATTTCAACGAAACGAAAAGCATTATTCTTGAAATTTAATCTAATTTCATAATAAAAGATAAAATTAAAAAATACAAATATTTAAATTTTAAATCTAAAAGTCAAAGTTTGGCCAGATTGACCAAAATCCACATTTTTGAAAAATATACAACTTATTCAGGTTTGAAATTATAATTCACACAAAAGTCAAAATATACTTTTAAAATAACAAAATTTATTCATTTTAATAAATGAAATAAATTTTTTCAATTGGCAATTCAATTTAAAATAATTAAAATATACCATCAAAATAATCACAAAATACTGGGTTATTACACTCTCCCCCACTCAAATCTTTTCGTCCTCGAAAAGAACGAACAAGGAAAATAAGGAAAAATAATTTAGACAAACAAATAGTACCTGGAAAAATAATTCCGGATTCGAAGCACAATGCTCTCCTTCGTTTCCCAGCTACAATACCATTCATCAGTACTTCACAGTACTTTGATCAGACTAACAGATTTCCTTCTTAGCTGCTTCGTACCTCTGTCGACAATACGAAGTGGCTTCCTCTCGACAGTCAGACTGGGCTCAATATCTAAACTATCAAGAGCCGAAGGCTGAACAATAGAGATGGATCATGAAGTTACCAGCAAAGACGTGAGACATGGAATACATCATGCACTACAGAAAGCTTTTCGGATAAATCCAAACGATAAGCCAAAGAACCAACTTTTTCCATAATACAGTAAGTACCCTCAAAGAAGAAGAAGGTAGAAATAGCTAGAAGGGAGAATATGTTGAAAGAAAAGGATGAACCATATTTAAAACTATATAAGTTTCAATTTAAAATTTTATATTTAACATTTTAAACATTTTATAATATGACGAATAGTCATTTGATTCAAATTTGATAGTTGGAAGTAAACAATATTTAAAACATTTTAAATTATTTAGAAAGGAAAAATAAATGATCGAAAATATCCTTTATATAATACTTTATCATGATACTTTTATAACTCGATGTCTTAACAAGTTTACTTTCGTTCCTGTAGACTCTGGCTATGCGTTGATCAGGCGCAAAGCTAGAATTCTTTAGGTACTTGGTAGACTTGTTTCAACACCCAGTGAAAATACTGGAAAACCTTTTAAAAACAACAGATATGGAAAGTACAATCCAAAAAATCAACCAAACCAAACATGTCGATCATGGACCGCGGATACATAATGGTTACACCTGGACGCCCCAGGAAACATCTGTACCCGTAGGCTGACTACAGCAACCCTGCGATTACGCCATGAAAACTGATAGTAACGCAAATACACAATAGTTACGCCTGGATCCCTCAGGAAACATCCGTACCCTTAGGCTCTCGCAGCCCCTACAGATTACGCTACCAAGCGACCCAATAGATCATAGATACATAATGGTTATGCCTGGATCCCCCAGGAAACATCCGTACCCTTAGGCTCTCGCAGCCCCTGTGAATTACGCTATGCAGTTGCGATCATAAGACCATGGAGATCGCCATGGAATTCGATGGACACTCGAGTATCATATCCGAAAAACCCAAATCAGAGAGAATAATATCGATAGAATGAATCCACAGTGTGGCCACAAAGCGAATATCAAGCAGAAGGCACTTTCCATATCTTTACTTCGAAAATATATCATATAGTACCTTTTCAAAATCATACTTATATAAAGTCCATTATATATAAGATTTCATTTTCAAATCAAATACTTTCCAAAATCAATAGTATATCAAATCATACATATATAAACTTTGATTATATAAGATATCTCTTTCCAAATTGAGTATGAGTACCTTTTCGAATCAACAATCTCAAATAACCTTCATACTTATACAAACAAATTTTATATAAGTTCAATAACTCCCAAATCAAAGTATTTAAATAAATAGGTTCTCAATTTCAAACCATTCCAATATCAATTCAGTTTCAAAATCATATATGATTTCGCCAAATCATTTCTTCCTAATTACATATATTCAGTTTCAAAGTTTCCTAAAACAATAGATCTAAACAATAATCCAAATTTCCAAATCAACAAAATATAGGTCAAACAAATACATTTCCATTTCAAACATATATGCACTTTCAAAAAATCATAATACTTCCAAAGTTATAAATATTTCAAAACCAAAATACTTGAAATTATTACACTTTAAAAATCATAACCTTTCGAAATCATACATTTAAAATCATTAAACATTGCTTTAATTCTTTACATTTCATAAATTTATTCAATTAAATCCAAATCTAAAATTTCCAATTTTAATTCAATTCAAACCATCAATTTCAATTCAATTTAGTTTTCCAACAAAATCATTTCAAATATTATCAAATTTCAAATAAAGATTTGATCCATAAAATAAACTATTCAATCTTTCATATATTTTAAAGCTTAAATATACCATATTTCAAAACTAAATTTTATAATTTCATATATCTTAAATTTTACTTCATTATTACTTAGTTTTGAAATATTCATTTCATAAATCCATCATTTTTAAATAAACTCAAATTACAAGTTAACCAAATATCCTTTCATACCAATATAAACTTCAAATATTCATTTATCAAAATCAATTATCATTTCAAATTCACATTCTTTATCAAAATAAAGATTTAACCATTTCCAAACCATTTCAATCATCAAAATATCTAAAATGGTTACAAAGTTTAAAACCATCTCTTTTTAAAACCTTCAAACTATTTATTTCTGTATGAAAATTCCATTTTTCCATTGGAAAGATTATTATTCTATATATATAATTTATTAAAAACATTTCAAATCTATATTTCATACCAGTATAATTCAAAATAGTCTCATTTATTTCACTCAACAAACAGTTTCAAACTTATATAAATCATATTACTTTATACATTAATCATACCAAATTAAACTTATATTCTTTGTCAAATACCCTATACCTTTCAAAATTACTTAGCTTTGAAGAGTTAACCTTAATTTGGAAGTGCTCGAACCTTCAAAATAGTCGAAGAAATCATAATTTCAATCCAAGAGGTTGAAATCACCAACAAATCAATAAACCAATTCCAATAGATAGGGTAATACCAAAACAAATCTGAATCCTGAGGACTGAACAACGACTTACTTTAAATCATTTCAAATACACACACACACACATATCTTTCGAACATCAAACAATACTTCGAAATCTGAAATAAAAATTTATTTCACAAAATCACCCGTATAGCAAAGCTACTAGAGTGGCCTCTCCCCCACTCAGAAACTCGAAAATCAATGTCGATGATGCATGCATTCATCATCGAAATTATTTTCCAACGCCATAAGTGGGTTCTGGGCTTTTAATTTATTTAAACTTCTTTGAAATCTCTTAGAAATCATTGGAATTCATTCGAATACATTTTAGACATTTCTTATTTAGAAAACTTCTACAAATCATATTATTATTATATATTTTCGAAAATCTTAAAACCGATTACAAAACACCAGAGTTTGATTCCTCGAAATTCACATTCAAAACCCTTCAGTTATAAATCATTTATATAGGTCAAATTCTTATAAATTTTCAAAATTCAAATCCTTTCAAAGTTTCAAATTTCCATTTTCAAAAGATATAAAAATCCTTATTGAAAACATTTCACTTTTATATATAATAGGGTCATCCTTATCAAAATAATAATTTCGATGTATGCACAATTTCAAAATACAACCAAACAAAAATTTCCAAAGGATGATTCAAGGGTGGATTCCAAACAACGGAGATTCAAATTAGAGGAACTCTAATCAAATAGAATTCTGGTTCGAAGATAAGCTCGAACGAAGATGAGATAATTTAATTACCAAATAGAAGATGGATAAGCCTTTATAAATCGCGGGCGACCTTAATCGGTCAACCGAGACTTCAGGAATATAATCAATTCAGAAATCTAAGGCAAATCGACATTCGATCGCCAGAGATAGAATCCAGGTAGAGCAGGAGATAAATAGCATCGAAATCCGAGGATACCGAAATCTCCAGTGAATCAACGCCAATTGTAAAGGAGTTTCACCTCCTTACAAATCATTCAAAGATTTACGGAATCACTGATCTTTATAGAGGTCATTCCAAAGTGGAGTTACGGAATGCTCCAAAATCAAAAGGATAAAATAGGGAAAAGAAGACTGGATTCCAGAACAAGTGGGAGCGTTTCAAAGTTCAAGGAATCCTAATCAATAAGAATCCTAACCAAGAGATTTCTAACCGGGTGGATACAGAAGGAATAAAGTTTAGAAAATCTTGGTTTCAAAATAAGAAATTTTTTATACCAAAATAATCTTCGAAAATCCTTTAAAAACCATTTGGAAATTATTTTATACTTCGGAAATACGCTCTCTCATAAGGAAATGATTCTGAGATTGATTTCACTCATTTTAGGGTATTTCTACCCTATCTCTAATGAGTTTTTGCTCCGCAGGCTATGGTTTGCCTAAAACCAAAGCTCTGATACCAACTGTAACAACCCGATATTTTCAGCCATTCGCATCCACACATGACGGACTTGAATTGCTCAGAATACCGCATTGTAAATAAATTTGGAGCAAATGAAATACAATCACAGAATCACAGACACAGAAATATCAGAAAAACTCGCAGCGGAAATTAAAATACCACAGTAGTTCATGAAGCTACTATAACAAACTCTCAAAACATAATACATAATATCACTCTGAAAACATATACAATAGAAATCTCAAATACATAGAAGTTTATAAATACCAGAGCTGAAATAGAACAACTGAAACTGAAAGGGAGCAGATAACTAGACAAGCAGAATCTCCAGCGATTCCTAGCTCCAGAAAAGAAATCCAAAGCTAAGCTGTAAATACTCAGGCTGACCCGAGCGTAAAGTAAAACATAAAACACTCGAGTCAGGAGATGCATACTTATATAATGTAAACAAACTCAAGTGAGCTGTAGTAGTTATGCACAATAACTTAATGGATGCTTGGGATCGCCCATCCTCTAAGGATCAGTTAAACCATAAATTAAATACATCCCGTGGTTAAAATTTCAAAATGGTATTTTATACTTTGAAATCAAATATCATTTCGCAATTCAATATCATTTCAAATCCATTTCAAAATATCAAAATATCATATTTTTCCAAAACCACATTCATTTTATTTAATTTAAATACCATTTCAAATCACATTTCAAAATATCAAAATATTTCAAATCAAATTATTCCATTTAAATCATTTAAAATGAAGTTATTATATTTAATAACCAAATATTCAATTCTCAAAATTTTATCATTTTTTGAATTCATTTGTTCACTTAAATTTATTAAAGCAGTGAAAATTCAAATTTCGCAGCACTTAGAAAATGCTACGGAAAGTTATGTTTAAAAACAGTTCAATTAGCATAAGACAGCATTTAAAATGCTGTAATAAGTTTTAGATTTCAAGTAAAATCTTAGTTAAATTCAGCAACTACAACACTTACAAAGTGCTGTAATAGCCCTTAGTTCATTTTAGCTATTTAGTTCATTTATATCGATTACAGCATTTACAAAATGATGTGATATCTTTAACTTTAGAAATGATAGCATTTTAGGAATGCTGTCAATTTAAATTCCAAACTTTCACTAAAATTCCATCAACAATTAATATTTATTTAAATCCATTTTAACTTATAAAAATCATATTTTCTCACTTTAAAAACAATCAATTAAATACCCCTTAATTTATGATTTTACAAAGTGAAGTTTTCACAAATAATTATCAAATCTTTAATAATTAAAAAGTAAATGTAAAATTTTATAACATTTCATTTACTTTACATTTTAAATTTAATTTACCATTTCATAACTTAAATTTAAATTCCCTTTTAGTTTTCTTAACTTAACTTTATTTTAAAACACATTTCACATTTTCCAAGTTAAGTTATATTTCAAATTTCAATTTTAAACATTTATTTATTTAACTATTTTTAATTTATAGAAAAATCAATAACACTTTATAAAATCATTTTTAAATTTAAATTTAAATCAAATTATCATATTTTCTTACTTAACTTAAACTTGATTTATAAACAAAATCATAAATTCCAAAATTTACTTATATATCAAATTCTACTCTTCCATTTATTTATTTCACCTATTTAACTTGTAGAAAATCACTAATATTTTAAAAAAATCATTTTTAATTAAATTTAAATCAAAATATCATAATATTTACATTTTTGTAATACTTTACAAATTTCTAGAAAAATATATTTTAACCATGGGTCTGTATATAATTTCCGACCTAGGTCAAAATGATACGGATAATATATTATTTCAATCCGTAATTTACAAAGGAAAATTCTGGGTTTTATCATTTCAAACCCGAAATCCCAAGTAAAAATGAAATAAATAAAAATCGTACAGGACTATCAGTTCAACCCATAACGATTTTTCCCTATTCTAAAGTCCGTTCGAGTATGTACTATTTCAACCCATATTGATGCTAATCTACAGGGAACTTGCAGTGTGATAAACTGATATAAATAAACAGAATAGCACTATATAATAGTAACAGATGATACGATAGGTGTACAAATAGGGGTGAACATCGTATGATCATAGCATAGGCAGTTATTACATGATGATAAAATTTACATATTCAAATGCTATCAGTTTACTAATTATATAAGTATAAAATGTCTGGTGAGAATTACTCACTTGTATAGCTGGAGATGACAACCAAATGCACAAACAAGGAACTCCAAAGGCACGATAACACGACAATGATTTGAGAGTCGGAGAGCCCAAGCTAATTTTCTTGTTACATATCAAACAAAACAAATACAAACATGAATTTTCAACCAAACTATTACAAAACAATGCTAGGAATAAACATGAAACACAAAGCTAACGCTTTTGCACTTGCATTAAACGACTTATGCTTTAGCTATAGGCTGTAAAAGCACTGTAATGGGATGTATTTGGATCAGGTTAAGGGTACAAAGGTCGGCCATAACAATATATGAAGAAGTAGAGAGATATGTGTGCATGTACACACAAATTCAAGGCACAAAAGTGGAATTCAAGGCCATAAATGGTCTCGACCAAGCATGGATGAGCAAGGCCTGATCTAGAGAGTTCATGTACAGGTGTGGCAGAGGTCTTAGGCTCAGGTTTGGCTGGTGGTAGTGGTGCACAAGTCGGCTAAGGTGGTGGTTAGAGTGGTGGAACAAAGTGGAGTTCGGCTATGATGATTTCAAGCAGTTTTCTTCATTTTCTTCGGTGAATAATCAACTAATAGGTCACGGATATGGAAGGTCAGTGGGAAGGAGAAGATGGTAGCTGGTTTTGGTGGTGGAGGAGGTGGCCATGGTACTGGAGTAGGGAGGGCCGAACACATAGAGTTGATGCAAGTGCAAAACCAATACAAAAACAAGTAGAAAAGTGTAGAAAAATAATGAGATTTTACCAAAAATTTTCTTCAGTTGATAGCCGAATGTTTTTAGGGTTTGAGAGACCTTTTCTTGAGTGACAAATGAGGGGAAGTCGGCTGAAGGAAAGGAGATAAGGTCAGAAAATGAATTGATGTGTTGTTTGGTGTGAAAAGGTAAGTTTGAATATGAAAAGGCAAGGGATATTAAAGGTCCAAAATCTCTTCATATTTCCAAATTCTTTTTGCAATTTTAAATACATGGAAAATGTAAATAAATAAGATAAAAACAAAACAAAATAATAAAGGAATAAAATAAATAAAATAAATTTCAAATAAATATAAATAAATTAAGAAAATAGCTTAAAATAGAAACTAGGTTATAAAAATTGAAAATAAATACACTAAGCTTTGGAAAAATTCAAACATCACTTAAAAATATTTAAAAGATAATATATATATATATAACATAACATAATACACATATATATACAAATGAGAATAAGATATCACAAATAAAAGTATTATTTATATAGTTTAAAATAAACAATATTGTTAAATAAATCAATTTATACACAATATTGTAAAAAGCATAACTTTCACAATATAAATCAGATTTCAACGAAACGAAAAGCATTATTCTTGAAATTTAATCTAATTTTGTAATAAATGGTAAAATTAAAAAATAAAAATATTTCAATTTTGAATTTAAAAGTCAAAGTTTGACCAGATTGACCAAAATCCACATTTTTGGAAAATATACAACTTATTCAGGTTTGAAATTATAATTCACACAAAAATCAAAATATACTCTTAAAATAACAAAATTTATTCATTTTAATAAATAAAATAATGTTTTTAAATTAGCAATTCAATTTAAATAATTAAAATATACCATCAAAATAATCACAAAATACTAGGTTATTACATTTGTAATACTCGATCTGACCCGAGCATTACATCAAAGTAACACTTGGGTCAGGCTAGAAACCAGCATGAGTAAACCCATTCAGCAAGAAATACCAATGCCAGAAACTTATTTAAAACCCGGGGTAACTTGTTCATCACTATGAGCTCACAACTTGTTATAACCAACACTTAATCAATCCCTAAGTACCTTTACTTAGTTTTAAATGGTCTAGTCATTCCATTTCAGCCTATTGATTTCACATATCAATCTATAAAGAATCATTGTTGGTTACACATCAAAGTGGATTCGGGTATTTACTGATACCCGACCCCAGTCTCTTTGAATTCAATATTATCTTAACCCAAGTTATTCAAGTGAAATATAATTAAACTTTAAATACTGGATGTCACTTTTACACAGCAATTCGTCATCGATAGATAACCACATTATCACTGTCCACTCAAACTTATCATATCACAAAATATTTCATATCAGAGATATCAATCAATTCAAGGTATTTATTAACATTCAATCATTCAGATGCAAAATTGATCATTTCCTAATTACTTTAATTAATCTCCGATTAAATTAATTACTAACTTTTAATCACTAAAATTACCTTTAGTTAACATTAATTAATTACAAACCAATTAATTAATCATCTTTTAATTATCCATCTTAATTAATCACCCTTGACTAATTATTCTTCAATTACAATAAGTAATTAAATCTTAATTAATTACACAAATTAATTAACCTTACCCATCCATATTAATTACATTGATCCTTAACTAATTACTCAATTTAATTATTCTTTAATCACTTACATTTATTAATTATTCTTTGATTAATCATATTTATTTATTTATTAACCCTTAATAAATTTCCTTAATTAATCAATCCTTAATTAGTTACACTAAGTAATTACTCCTTAATTACTTCTATTAAGTATTTATCATTAAATAAATCACTTTTGGTAATTACCATTTAATTACCCTCCTTAATTAATGACATTAAGTAATTAACCTTTAATAAATTAATCATCTTTAAATTAATTACCTTAATTAATTAATCACATTAATAAATCAATTGTTTAAATTGATTACACAAATGAATTAATTATCTTAATATTTATATTAATTAATTATTTCCTAAACTGATTTCATTAATAAATTAACCATTTCTGATACATTAAATAATTAATACTTTATTAAATTTCATCATTTAAATCTCGATTAAAACTTGCTAATACTTGCTTTAGAACTTGGATTGCATTTTCCTTTGAAACTTATTCATCTAGAAAAAAACTTTTTTAAAAAAATTGGTTTTAAATATTTATTTCAAATCATCATCTTGTTATAACTTTTGGAAAGTCAATTAGTTTTGGACTTTGTTTTACTTTAAAAAAAACAAACTCTTTACTTAACCAATTTTACTACAAATAAAACTATATCATCGGCCCGAGGCCGAAAATCCAAAGACACAAACAACCACATATATTAATTAACTCATCCCCAAGCAACGGGCCGAAGCCCAAACTTAATCATCTAGGAACAACCCGAAGACCAACCAATAAAACTTCTTCTTCCCAAACATCTGTTTCTAGGAAATCACCCAAAACACTCGAACGAAAGCACGAGCCGGAGAGAACATCTCCGTACAACTCGACGTCTCCCAAACGAACATCAACACTAACAAACCAAACCATAACCCAGATCGAACACAAAACCCTCCATGCCGAACCATCCCGATCAAACAACCCTTCGTGCACGCTGTGCACGTGCATGTCACCGACGAACACCGCCATAGGTCGTCGACCATCCACAACATCACCCACGACCTTCTTTCTCGACCATTAACCTGAAACCACACTCGAAGCCCCATCTTGAAATCGAACCATACAACCCAAAACTGGAACCTAAAAAATCATCTAAATCCCCTTCGCAACACTACCGCCGATCATTAGAAAACTCGACATCTTGCCCCGAGCCTCGCCGACGTCAAACGCTACTTTACCACTCACCCTCACCCAGATCGACGCACTCTAGATGTCGCGACGAACCAAAGAACAACGACAACCCACTCAAATCCTTAAACTTAGTTCGATCATGATCGATCTACCCACTCGATAGAAAAACTAATTGTCACTTTTCCCGAGTGTGCTAGACCTCCATCTTCCTCTAATGACGAGCACGACAAACCACTTCCAGTCGATCGTCACAAATCTCTTGAAAACCTAAATTCCGATCCCGTGCAATATCACACAATTTGCAAACTTAAAATTCATGATTTAAATCTCAAAAATCCTAGTTTTCGAAAACGAAATTGCTTATATACTTGAAACCAATATTTATTATGGTTGAGATTTTGACATGCATTATAGTTCTACTGTTCTTCTTCTAATTTTTAAAACTAACTTCAATTATTATCTTTAAATAGTTTTAGATCAAACATCTTGTTATTACGAACAAGATTTATTTATATTTCTAAGTCTAAAAAGAATTGAGGGAAGAGGTATAAATTTTTAACAAAGTTGTATAACCTGGAGCATAAGAACAGAGCAACAAAAGACAAGCATACCAAAATATTCATATATAGACACACACACACATGATCATATTAAACAATCATGCAAACACTAATTTACTTCAAGATCACTACATGCAACAAGACTTTTAAAAAAATATTAGAAGCTTGTTTACTCACAGTTATTAAAGCAGAGAGACATTTTTTCTTGATTCCTGGAATGGTGATTTGATCTGAAATCTTGTTTAATGAATTAATCTTTGAAATCTTGCTTGTTGAAGCTTACTTCTTGCATAGCTTAAATCTGGTTTGAACATTGTTGCTGTTTACATTTGATTTCATGTTGATTCAAGGTTTTAGTTTCTTCTTTGAATTTAAAAAAAATGAATGGAAAAAGAAGATGGAGGAAGAAAGGATTTGAACTGAAAGTCTAAACAGATCTCTTCCTTTAGGTTTGAGAATATATTTTCATTTCAATTTTTTTTTATAAATATTGCTGCCACTTGTTGATTCATATTGGCAACTGTTTTACACATTAATTCCTAAGTTGACAAGTGTGAAGACTTATTTATATATATTAATTTCTATGTTTTAACATTAATATATTATGTTTAGAGTTTAAAATATACATATATACAACTTTTATACATATATATCTCAAAAATCTTATATACTTACAAACTATGTTTTAAGTGTATATATATAAAATAGTACTTAATTCATGAGACGTTTAAAAGAAAGATTATTTTAAATCTATATATATTTCATAAAACATTTTAGTTAAGAACTTTTAAAAGAAATCCTAATAAAACTTTTTATTAAATTTTTGTAAACTATCACATTTTTAAAAATAAATATTAATCATATGTGTTGAAAATATAGAATTTTATTTTAAATAACTTTTGAAAAGTATTGTACTAAATTCAAACATTATCTTCCAAATCATAATATATTCATGTACATATTATAAATTTGAAAATATTTTTATTAAATTGAAACCAAACTTCATATTCACAATGTATATACACATATACATTATAGTAGAATACCTTTTTTTATTAACTTAGAAAGATTAATTTTTATCAATTAAATGTTATTAATTTTGAAAAGGATTAAATTTTTCCAAATTAAATTGTTATTAAATTTTGAAAAGATAAATTCTGTTAAATTAGATTATTAAATCAATATTGCACATTTTAAATAATTATTAATGGAAATTATCAAACAAATATTGCCCAAATTGCGGGACATCACAAAAACTGATGCCAATATTTTGCTAAAATGATACCTAAGTCTGTTTAATTGAAGTTGATGCTTTGTAATTTTACAAATGATACTCGCTGTCTGATTGACTCAAGTTGATGCTTTGTTATTTTAGAAATAATTTTCATTATCATTTGGAACAAAACTAAAAATAATATATTGCATAAATGATACCTACTCTCTGTTGATGAATTAATGCTTTGTAATTTAAGAAACACATTTTCGGTCATTTATAATAAAACTGATACCAATATATTGCAAAATTGATACTCACTATCTATTTGAATGAAGTTGATGCTTTATAATTTTATAAATTATTTTGACTATAAATTATAAAAAACTGATACCAAAATATTGCAAAAATGATACTTAGTGTATGTTTGATAGATATTGGTGCTTTATAATTTTAGAAATTGTTTTAACCATCAAATATATTGCAAAATTAATACCTATTGCAAAATTGATACCTGCTAATCAACTAAGTGCCACTTTTTATACCATGAGATGATAATGCTTTTTTAAGAGATCTATCATAAAAGCAAAAAATTGGAATGTATAAAACTGACCAAATGCCTTATGAAGAAAAGGACAAAGATAAAGAAATGAAATTTGATTCTGCACATAGATGTGGCTTGCATATAAAATTATAGAATT
Source organism: Allium cepa (assembly GCA_030765085.1). Classification (NCBI taxonomy): domain Eukaryota; kingdom Viridiplantae; phylum Streptophyta; class Magnoliopsida; order Asparagales; family Amaryllidaceae; genus Allium; species Allium cepa. The sequence goes on from CM060941.1 coordinate 616,410,042, forward strand.
GTAAAAAAAGAAATGGAATTACAAAAAAACAGATAGACATTTTGAAAGAAACCTAATTTTACCAATTCTTCACCATTTTTCATGGAAAAATACATTACAGTAAAAGAATGCAAGAAGTAGAAAAACAATTTAGATGCATTGTATAATCGTTATCTAACAAAACATGAAGTTTTTGCATTTAGTGAAGAAAAATGAAAGTGGCTACAAATGATATCGGCTTGCTATTTGGATTACCAATAGAAGTAAGAAGCATAGAGCCAACGACGATAATGCTAAGAAAAACAATCCTGAAGGAATGTAGAGATTTTGTTACAAGAAATTTTGGGAATTATGTGTTCATCACTAGTAACTTACTTGAAAGAAAAATAAAGCAAGAAATAGAGGAAAAAAACAAAACGAGTAAGACTTGCCATTTATTACCAATAATGGTAATTTTTTAACATTCTTCTTTTCCAACAATCAACAAAAGTTAAGAAGGAGATTTCTACCAAATTTGATTAATATGGAAAGATTGAAGACAGTTTCTTGGCCAAAATCAATAGAAAATTTTCAAAAAATTTGTAAAATAATTTATTAACAACCACGGAACATGTCCGGATGCTCTATACTTCCATGAAGATATGTTATTCAAAAATTATTATTTGAAATAAATATTATATTTTCTAATCATATCAAGTCGGTTTTTCAAATATTTATATATTACATTTTTGAGAAAATGAAGCTCATTCGACCAAGGTCGCGATAAAATGAAAATTTTCCAAGATTTGGAAGATGGGATTTGTAGAAGTTAAACACATAATAGTTAAGCAATTTTGGACAATGCTAAAGAGGATGAGGTAAGTTAAAACTCAATCATGTCTACATTTATCAGTATTATTTTATTTTCTACTTAGTCTTGGATTTCACATTATATTCTTCTACTATAATATTTTTCTCTGCATGGTATCAATTTTTGTCTCTGCATAGTATTAGTTTTAATACTATGATTTTTTTCTTCTATAAAAAATCAGTTTTAATACACTGCCACTTGGTATCATTTTTGCCTTTACATGGTATCATTTTTGCCTCGACATAGTATTAGTTTCGATGATTTTTGCTTCTACAAAAGTCAGTTATAACACACAATGATACTTGGTACCATTTTTGCCCCTGCTAAGTATTAGTTTCAATATCATAATTTTTGCTTCTATAGAAAATCATTTGAAATACACTATTATACTTGGTACCTTTTTTTCCCTGCGTAATAACAGTTTTTGTCTCTGTATAGTATTATTTTTAATACTATGTTTTTTGCTTCTATAAAAAATCAGTTACACACTATGACATTTGGTATTATTGTTTCCTCTGTATAATATCTGCTTTTACCTTTGCATATTATCAATTTCAATACTATGGTTTTTGCTTCTATAAAAATCAGTTATAACACACTATGATACTTGGCATCATTTTTGCCTCTATATAGTATTGGTTTTTGCCTCTGTGTTGTATCAGTTTCAATGCTATGATTTTTGTTTCTGTAAAAATTTATTTATAACACACTATGATGCTTGGTATCATTTTTTCCTCTATATAGTATCGGTTTCAATATTGTATTTTCCCATGTAACATATTAGCTTTTGCTAGTATCAATTTTGCATTTGCTCGATATCTTTGTATTAGCTGCTTAGTTTCATTATTATAGAAGTATAGTACCAGATTTTATTATCCTTAAGAATGCAGTACTTTTTTGAACCAAATTTCAACTATAAAGTAAATAAAATTAAAACATAGTTTAAAATTAATACAAAATTTCCCCATAAATTATACAGGTGAAAGAAAGAAATAATATTATTTCGCATAAGGCAAGGCTTATTCGGATAACCTCTACAACAAGACAATCAAATAAAAAAAAGCAAAGGAAAAAAGAAAATTTGAAGAGATAGGAAAAACTTTTGGAACATTAAAAGAAGAAGTAGCCATCAAAGTATTGCAGATGCATATAAAGATTTGGAAAATGAGTTTTAAAAAACAAAGAAGGTGCTGGAAATGGAAAAGTAAATGAGCTTACAAGCAGAAAAAGAAATTCAAAAATTGAAATAAGAAATCAAAGAAATGAAATCCAAAGCTGGAAATAATGAAGAAGATAACAAAGAGACAAATATAGAGCCCGAAGCTAAAAAAATGCACACAACAAACGAAACAGACTACATAACTGATCAAGATATACCTATAGAAACATAAATAAAAAATGCAAAAATAAAATGTAGAGCTGGAAATAATAATGAAGAGAATGAAGAGAGAAATGCAGAGCACAAAGCAGAAATAGTGCATATAACAAATGAAATAGAATACACAACGGATCAAGATACACTATAGAGACAGAAACAAAAAATGCAGAAATGAATTCTAAAGCTGAAAATAAGGAATAAGAGAATGAAGAGAGAAACATAGAACTTGAAGCAAAAAAAGTGCACAAAACAAATGAAACAGACTATATAATAAATCAAGATACACCTATAGAGGCAGAAGAGAAAATGAAGACATTATGGACACAATAAATGAAACAAGCTATCCAATGAATTAAGATACAACTGTAAATATGGAAATAGAAAATGCATAAAAAAGGGACATAACAATGGAAATACACTATCAAATGGAACAAGATACCATTATTAATAGCCAAATCATACCGTGCCATAATCCAATACTCGACTTCGCTCCCCCATCTTTGAAACTATATAACTAATAAGATTTTGAAGTTAAAAAACCGAACCAAAGCAGGAAATTAAATCAACAAAACCTACTAGTCGTAGAAGAAAGAAAAAAGTGAAAAAAGATACCAAAAAGCAAAAAAAAAACAGCTTCTTATGTTAAAAGAGTAAAAGAAAGAACAAGAAAAAAAAGAGAATGACAGCTTTGAGTATGGATAGCGAGTGAAAGAAATAGAGAAAATGCAAAGAACTGAAGAAGAAAAAATAATAACGGTGAAGAAGAAAGTTCAAAACAATCCATCACGGAGCCAATAGCAGAAATAGAACCAATATTTTAAAATTTAAAACTAGCACACTGCAAATGCTTAGCATACTTGAACAGAGAATGGCAGAGCATAATCAAAACTTTCTTTACTTTGAAAGGAAAGCAGAAGTAAGTGTATAAATATTAATACTAATTCTACTTATATTCAAACTACTTTAATTACTTGATACAATTTTTTTTGCTAAAATAGGAAAGTGGCATGGGATGATATAAACACTATCAAAGGAGGATGCATAATAAAAAAAAATGCTCCGACATATGCTTGAAGGAAACATCATAGGGACAGGTATATATAATTGTTTTTGCTTAATAATACTGATAACTATCGAAATAATTACAGAACCGATACTGTTGAGAAAAATGATGCTAAAACTTTTCAATATATACTGCTACTATTTATAATACTAGTATTATTTATTATTTAATACTGCTTTACCAATAACAAAAACTTACAATTTCCTATTGTTAACATAGATAATAGATTGGTATATCTAAAAATGTAAACTGGTAGGGCACTACTATGCAATGACCACAACAATGGCGGTAACTAACACTTTAATACGCAAGTACATAATAGTTGCGACATAAACTAAATTATAACTAATTTCTTTATCCAATAGAAAGGACTAGCCTATGATGTACAAAGTATTAACACATTCATTTTCACCTTTACTTGAAGAAATTGTGAGTGATAAATATGTAGATGCTATTTATTTCCCTCTACATTGTGAGGACCATTGGACTTTGGTAATATTTACATAGCCTGCAATTGCCTCACTTAGAAAAAATCCAAATCTAAAAGAAGCACAAAAACTGGTATAATATTTTTTCAAAAAAATTAACTAATATAAATGAAACAAAGTGAACATTAACTAACTTTACACTGTTTTGTCTTTAATAAAGAAAAGAAGTTGTGCAAATATTGCAAGACTTTGGAAAAGCAATAATATACAAGATAAGAAAGTGAAGCAAAATGAAATTCATTGGATTAAATGTGCATAACAAGGAGAAGATATGTAAGCTATTTTATTTGTTAAAAATGATACCCATTGACAATAAACTTGATACTAGGGCTGAAATTGACAGTAATGCTAAAGCGAAAGCTACTTAATATTAGAACATGTTATGTGCTTGCATTATGGTCTTTTGTATATAGTACTATATATTTCTTACATGCCTAGTACACTAAGTCGAATTAGATGGGCACATAAGCTATTTTGAATAATTTGGTCGTGTAGGTAAATTTATTTATTGTAGAAACAAAATTTTCTTTCGGTACTTTAGAAGTTTGCTTCAAATCAAAATCGATACCTATAGACATAAAAACTGATACCTACAGGTAAAAAACTAATATTTACAGGTGAAAAAAATGATACTGCAACTATATATAACTAAACAGAAACAAAAAATATATTACAGATGTTAAAAATGATACGTACATGCACTAAATCTGATACTACAACAGATGTCAACATTGATACTAAAACTATTAATTATTTCATTTCAAAGCATATTATCTGTTTGCACCATTATCTCTTAAATATATTGTTATATAATACTAGAATTGATGGAAACTAACATTAACATTATATTTTGCTTTAAGCGGGGTTGACTATGGAATACATGTCATGATATTTATCATATCGCTGAATAAAAGCCAAATACCAATCATGATAAAACCTGAATTATGTTGCAAAACAGAGCAAGAATTGTATTAGAGATATTGGCAAATAACAACCGCTGATGGGATTTTTTGATTTCATGTCAAGACTAAAAGAAAATGAAAATGTATTGAAGCAAATTCATTGTAAAAGCTATTTTGATGTTTAGTTCAACTAATATGCATTTGAGATGTTACATTTGAATGTGATGACCCATCTTTCTGACCCCTGAGAATAACACTTAATACATCCACGGTATTCATGTGCCATTTACCAAGCATCAAAAAGAAGAGTTGTCATAGGGTATGTAATAAAAAATAATAGAACATGAAATCTCATAAAGAAACTGTTAAATATATCATAACTGTAAAATAGTATGTAAGGTTACTCCCTAACATGGAGTTATCAGAGCTGCACAGAAGTACTACAATCAGCTTAGGCAGTCATAACAACTTGCCCTTACACATGCTGAAACAAAATACAATTACTTGAATTAAACAAATAGTGGAAATAGACAACAAAATAGATTAAGGCATCTTGCTCGGACGTCGAATTTAAAGAGCCTATAAAAGACCTGCTACTCTCGGACTACTCATATATAAAGGCGTACGCAAGAGTTTAGGGAAAACAGACAACTCGGGTCAGACAATATGTTTGGTATGAGTAAAACTCTAGACAATAAGTGTAATTAAACAACATGTGAGACCATGCCGCCAAATGCAGAACGGGTTTCCTCTTATAAGAACAACATCCAAATGTAAAGAATGAATACAAATAAATAAACATTATAAAGAGTGCTAGACTCTTTCCAATGCAATTGAGGAAAACAAATTCGATGGTTCGAAGCAAACAAAAAAAGGAATTTTTTTCCAACATGACCAAAAGGATGCGCCCGCTTATCAAAAGTATACCTCTATAAATATACTTGAAAGGATTATATGCTCTGTGACACCCCTCGAGAACATCCAAGCCGAACCTCACCAACCTTACAAAGTATCGAAGTATTCCACGTCCTAATGCGCAAAACCGAACCCGATCTTGAGTGGATGTAAAAGTATCCTAATGGAAGCAACCCCGCATCGCTTGGTTTCCACTCGCGCTTAGGGTTTAGTCATTTTCGACAAAGGATAACAAAGCTTAAATGAGTGACAAATCATCTTAGAGTGACGAAATATAAAGAAGGCAGAAGTAATATATAGTCGATAAATCGACCATCGAAGATAATAAAATGATCGTATATGGATAGTAACCTTATATTCCTACCATTACTCGTTGGTTTCAAACCCATACTATTTGTTTGTCAAAAATTAAGTTGGGCAACTAAAGGTAGTGTTACCTCTAGGAATTGCCTTGACAATAATTTTAAATTTCGAGATAATGACAAGTTTCCTTAGCTTGACATTTAGTGTCAAGAGTTTGACTAAATTATTTACATCTAAGCGATGTCGTTTATGGAAACTTCTTTTCCATGACCGAACTTTTGCTTCTAAAACCGAGTTTGTGCTTGGGCTTCTCGTTATAAGTTTTTAACTTTAAACAACTTTGCAACATTGTACATTAGCTTTAAAACACCATTATCATAAAGATTTAATAACTTAAAACATTCTTATTGTTGGTGTCAAAATTGACCACCAACACCCAATTATGCCAAAGCTCCAATATCCAATTCAATCATAGGAATATGAAGATACATAAATGAAGAAAAAAATTAAAACAATCAAAAAGCAAGTAAAAGGAGAAAAAATTCATAGTGGTTCGGCTAACTCTGGCCTACATTGAAGAGAAATATGAAGAGAAATAATCCTTTTTATTGTATGAAGTTTTTTTTTTACATTTACAATCTGAAATCCATGATTAAAATTGACAGAGTGTAGCCTTCATTCAAGATAAGAGAAGCAGAAAGAAGATCCCTTTTTTGACGTCATGACTGCTATATTTATAGGGAAAGACGTGTACGGATCGAGCTGAAATTTTGATAGAAGGTTTGGAAGACCAGGACGAGGCCACACAAAAATTTCCAGGCACATTGGGGCCCACAATAAGGATAAGTATCGATCCCTATTTTGGTGTCCAAATAGGATGTGATCCCTCTAAGGGGCTCCCCATGATGTTAGCTACTTGCCCTTTAAATTTCATGTCATTTTGACTTACTACTTGTGAGATATCACACTTGTGAGATAACACGTTTTCTGTGAAGTGGTGTTGTTTAAATCCTGACTTCTGCCAATCCCTATGGAAGGATAGGTACCGATCCCTCCAACTCCTTCCAAATGCCATGGGACCCATACGGGAAATTCTCCATATTATATTATGCATAGTCTCCAAGTTTCATGCCAATTGGATTAGTCAAACTCGAGTTATTGATCGATCTTTGTTGCAATATGGTGTTAAGGCTGATTATAGCCGATCCCTACGGAGGGATACGTACCGATCCATCCAACTTGCTTCAAATGCTATGCGATCCCTATAGGATGTTCTATGTAATATCCCGGAATTTTTGACAATATCAATTTAATAATCTGTAGTTAAAATTAAATTGATATTGATATTCTGTTAATAATTATTCAAATGAATTTAATAATCTTCTTTAATAAATATTTAAATTGGTTATTTTATCTTTTAAATGATATAAATTGATTTCCATTTACAATATAAATATATGGTTTATATTTTAAATAGATTGGTATTGTTTTAATTTTAACAAGTAAAGCATATTTTCTAGTTTTTAATAATTTGGAAAAGTTGTTTTATTTAAGCTTTTCAAAATTAAATAAATGATTTTGGTTTAAAATTAATAATTAAACATGTTTTAAAATTCTAATATATACATTTTAAATTGGAAATTTGATTTTAATTAGTATTGAGTTTTAATAACTATTTCATAAATGAATATATGATTTTAAAATTGATAAGAAAAATATTTAAATGTTTAAATTAAATTAGATTGAGTTTTAAATTTAGAATAAATTCAATAAAATGTTTTATGACTTAATAAAATGGATATTTTATTAATAAAAATATAATTTCTTGTAAAATGACTTCTGTAAAACAATATTGATATTGTATTGTCTTTATAAATAAATTTTGAATAAGATTTGTAATTTTTATTTCAAATTGAATTTATATTTATAACTTGATTTAAAATTGTTTGGTTTTGAATTTAGTTTGAATTTAAATTCCGCTGTGTAGATTCTGATGTTGTTTCTTTCTTCTCTTCTTTCTATTCTCTTTTCTATCCCTTTCTTTCTTAAAAGATGATGCGATTTTCCGGGAGTGGAAAGTCGGGTCGTCTCACTTGGTATCAGAGCATTAGGCTGAGTGAATACCTAGGCTCTGAAGTGTGTCTTTCTTAGGGAGCGTTAGGTTGAGTGAATACCTAGGCTCTGTAGTGGTGTCTTTCTTGAGAGAGTGTATTTGTAATTTTTAATATATATATATATATATATATATATATATATTTCTACCTATTTGTTGGGTTACCTGTTTAGGTTTTCCAATATAAGTTATAAAGGTAGATGGGGTAGTAGTGTGTGTAACACGACTACCATTGGTTGGAGTTTGAATGTTTGAGGTTGGAGGTGTTTTTTCGAGACTGTAGACCTAATACCGTCTCAAGAGAGTTCTATTGTGATGAAGGACTTTATTAATCTCTGAAGGAAACCTGTTAAGGTTCGGAGTTTATTTCTGAAGTTGATGAGTAGAATTTGAATTTGTTGGCTGGGCAGAAGTGAGTGATGGTATTTTGATACCTCAAGAAGTAGTAGCTGCGTGATGAGATGTAGTGACTATGGATGTTCCCGAAGACGTTTTCTTTGGAACAAAGTTAAGAAGGTGAGTCTGCTTCAGTGTTGTGGCTGTGTTCAGCCGGTGTTTCTGTTTGCTTTGAAGTCCGAGTTTCTCGGAGAGGTTTGATTTGGAATTCTTTGGCATCTGTGGCAGCAGTGTAGTTTGGGATGTTCCCGGTGTTGACAAGAGATCTTCTGGCTTAGCAGTTCTCTGGAGTGGAGTTCAGAAGCAATCAAGTGGACCCATTTCTTCGATAGGTTGGCCAGTTAAGTGTAAGCTATACTATTTGGTTAAGGGAGAACAGTTTTTACTTGGATTTGGTTTGGGTGGATCGCAAAAGTGACTTGCGATTGTTTGAGTGTTCTTTTGGGTTATCTGAATTTTCTAGATGTCTTCAGGAGGTCAGAGTTTGGTTCGCATCTGGAGATTGAGTTTTCTTATCGACTGGAATTCCAGGAGTGGTACCGGTGGTTCAGCTTTATAGAAGAATGGTTCCAAGAATTGAGTTGGTGTAGCAGCTCGAAGTTTTGGAGGAACTTTTGAAAGTTTCTTATGGATTTGTTGAACCATATCTCTGGGGCGTGTTGTCCTGTTTGTGCTTGTGTTCTTCTTTAGCATTTTCTTCTACTTTGGATCAGAGTTGAGCAGCGGAAGTAGTTTGGAAGTGTATCTGCTTTTCCTTTCTAGATAGAAGAAGTTGTTGTCTTCTGATGTTGAGGAGTTGAGTTGAGTTCTTGATTTTGGTTGATCTTGAGGAGATCATTTTGTTGTGTTGATTGGTCTAGTTGTTTCTAGAAGTATCAGCAAAGGTTGAGCTGATCAGTAAGTTTGTAGACAGCCCATGATTGTCCGAAGGGTTTTTTGGATAAGAGTTGGAGGGATTTGGACTCTGAAGTCGGAGATTTGATTTTGGATAAGTTTTCTTCGATCATAAGCGAGCTATAAGATTTGGGTAAGTCTGAGAAGTTAGCTCTGAAGTGTTTTGGATTCTTTTCTGTGATCTTGAAGATTAAGTGATTGATCTACAGGATTGAATTGCCAGTTTGGATTACTGGGATTCAATGAGTTTCACGTATCTCTGAGGGAGTACGTGTATGATCTATCTCTGGTTGTGGAACCAACAGTTCTGGAGTTTTGGTTGTTGAGTCAGACTCGTTTGTAATCTGATATCTTGTCTAGTGTTATAGATATAGTTGTATAGGAGCTTTGTAGCTTCATAGTATTGATTGTTTGGATTCTCTAGAGCGAGTATCCCGGTATATATATACACACCTGGGGAAACTCGATAAAATTTTATCCAGAATTTTTCTGGATAATTAGATTTGTTTGATTGGTTGCTATGGTTGTTAGCATATGTTGATATATGCATGTGTTTTTAAATTAAAATTTAATGAGATCATTAAATTACCTTTGTTTTTAATTTCGAGGACGAAATTCTTCTAAAGGGGAAGGATTGTAATATCCCGAAATTTTTGACAATATCAATTTAATAATCTATAGTTAAAATTAAATTGATATTGATATTCTGTTAATAATTATTCAAATGGATTTAATAATCTTCTTTAATAAATATTTAAATTGGTTTTTTTATCTTTTAAATGATATAAATTGATTTCCATTTACAATATAAATATATGGTTTATATTTTAAATAGATTGGTATTGTTTTAATTTTAACAAGTAAAGCATATTTTCTAGTTTTTAATAATTTGGAAAATTTGTTTTATTTAAGCTTTTCAAAATTAAATAAATGATTTTGGTTTAAAATTAATAATTAAACATGTTTTAAAATTCTAATATATACATTTTAAGTTGGAAATTTTATTTTAGTTAGTATTGAGTTTTAATAACTATTTCATAAATGAATATATGATTTTAAAATTGATAAGAAAAATATTTAAATGTTTAAAATAAATTAGATTGAGTTTTAAATTTAGCATAAATTCAATAAAATGTTTTATGACTTAATAAAATGGATATTTTATTAATAAAAATATAATTTCTTGTAAAATGACTTTTGTAAAACAATATTGATATTGTATTGTCTTTATAAATAAATTTTGAATAAGATTTGTAATTTTTATTTCAAATTGAATTTATATTTATAACTTGATTTAAAATTGTTTGGTTTTGAATTTAGTTTGAATTTAAATTCCAAAGTACAAATCTTAAATTGTTTAATTGTTTTAATTCTTATTTGTGTAAGTTTTGTAAACATAGTTTGTCGTCATTTATAAATTTGTACACATATTCAAAATTTAAATTAACAACTTAATTTAAGCTAAAATACATGCATTATTTTGTAAATTTAAATACTAATTATCTTTAAAGGATAACAAGTGTTCAAAATTAGCATTTACAAATAGACAAGTGTCTAACTTTTGACAAGTGTTAGAATTAGTTTTAATCTTTCTTTTATTTCATAAATCTGAAATACATTTAGTTGAACTTGCATCTTCATTTTCATATTGCATATTCTTTTCACTTCTTTAATCAAAACTAAATCTGTTCATAAACCTGCATATCGACAATCAAAATTCTGCATACACAAACTCATCTTCATATTTATCATAAAAACCTGCATATTGAAAGATAAAATCTGCAAATCCCTGTAACTCATCAAAGATCAAATTTGCATACCTCAAATTCAAGCCAACCTGCATATCTCACTTCTTATGCAAAATCAACCTCTGTTTATCAAAATTCTGCATTTCCTCAAATTCAAGATGAGCCTGCACACTTTTGTTTTTCTACATCCTGTTTTTAAAACTGGGAAGTGATTAGCATCTGCATGTCTTTGGGGGAATTAGATACAGCATCTTTCACATCTGCATGTATTTGAGGAGTTAGCAAACTGCATATCAAATTCAACTTGAAGTACAACAGAGGGTCAAGTCTGCTTTTTCATGTTTTCTGCAAATTCAAAACAGTGGTCTGCATTCATCAAATGGTGAGTAACTTAAACTTTTAACTGTAATTTAGGTTGCATGTTAATGTTAGATATAATTTAGTAATGTTTGTGTGTTGGTGTGTGCATGATTGTCTATGCTCTGTTATGATTCTAAAACTCAACTTCCTATTTAAAGGAATCCTCCAAAAATATTGTTTAAATTTTGTGTTAATATCTGTTCTTAAAATAATTGAAATTGTTTAATTATTATAGATTATAATCAAAATATTTTTAGGTGGAATGATTGACTGCCTGGAGTTTTAATTTAAAACTTAAGTAAATAAATTTATATATACAGGATGATATCTCTGTAACACAGAAACATCATGAGATCTTTAACAAACTTAAACATGTTTAACTTGTAATGCAGTATTAGGTAACAAAATTTATTACAAAAACATGAATTTTTAAACTAACAATTTGTATTTTTGGATGTTAATTCAAGTAACAGTTTTAAATTGAACTAAAAATTGAAATTTAGCAAGTTCATGAAATCTGTGACTTGAGATGTTTTAGAATCCTTCTGAGCTACAGAGGAAGAACTGGAGATGCGGAGAATAATCAGAAATGGGGATATAATTGGGTAGAACAGATACAGTTGATATTTAAATTTTTGAACCCTAGTTTGAAGTGGGTTTGAATTTTTAGTTAGTGAGGAGGTGAAGAGTGGATCGAGTGATTTGGGTTTTGGTGTGTGGGTAGTTGGTGTGTAGAGTAATTCATGGCCGGAGAGGAGGATACTCAGGTGATCAGAGTGGCGAACAAATGGCCATTGACAGGTTGAACAGAAACCTGTAATATGTTTTCCAGGTTTGAATTTGGGTGTTGCAGGGGAAATGTGGGGAAAGTGGGAGAATGACTCAAAGCAGGTCAATGTGAAACTCGAAGTAAGGCTGTATGTAGAAATTGATTTTTCTCGGGTTGGGCAGAATGTACAGGCTTCAGGGGAAAACCTGTATTTTTTTTTCTTTTTTTAAAATCTGGGTTTTAAAATATTGAAAATTCTGTAGATTTATTTAAAGTAAGGATTAAGTGTAAGTTCAAATGCAAGTTTGAATTTTAGATTCAAATTTAAATTCCAGTTTTTAAATAGAATAAAAGTTTCAAAATTTAACTTGATTAACTATTTCATTTTGGTAAATAGTTTAAATTTTAATAATGAAGTTTTTAAAATGTGAGTAAGATTTAAGAATTAATTTTAATCTGGAGATCTAAGTTTTAAAAATGAACTTTAGTTTTAAATTTAAAAGAAGATTTAAATTTAAAAGTTTAAACTAAGAATGAATTGAAATTTTTGGAAATTTTGAAATGAATTTACTTTAAAAAATTTATAGCACTACAATTTAATAAGTTTTAAATTTATTTAAATGTTGATAAGTTTAAAATTATTCTATGTTAAACTGGAATTTAAATTTTAAAGGAGTTCAAAAGCACCTTGTTTTGAATAATATTGTTTTAACATAATTAAGTTATGTTTATCTTGAAATTTAAATTTAGATTAATATTTCAAGATTAATTTAATTAATAAGGTAATTAAGATTAATTAATTAATTAAATTAATTAAATTTGGAATTAATAATTGATTAATGATTAATCAATTTGGAATTAAGATCATTAATTAAATTTTTAATTAATGATGAATAGGTATAAATTATGTAATTAAGTTTTAAATTAAGGTTACTTAGTTTAATAATTAACTTTAATTAATGAATGATTAAAGATAATTTAAATTGTAATTAATTTAAGTTAATTACCTTATAAAATAATTAGAGGATGGTTAATGAAGATCATTAACCAGGATTATTTAATAATTAATTAATGTAGTTAATTTTTATAATTAATTAGATTAATTAATTTAATTATAATCATTTATAATTGGGTTGAGTATAATTACTTGATAAAGTAATTAAGGAATTAATTACTTAATGTAATTAATTTAGTTTAATATGATTGTTTATTTTTAATTAATTAAGTTTAATTAATTATAAACACTTAGGTTTTATAAATAATTACTTATGTAATTAATGATTTGGGAATTACTTAGTTAAGTAATTGTTTAATAATTACATGATTGTAATTAAGTGAAGATGTTTAAGTATGAGATAATTTGGTTTAATTATTTAATGATTAATCAAGGGATTAATTAAGTAATTAATTAAAGAATAATAAATTTGTTTAATAAGTAATTAAGTTAGTTAATTACTAAAAGTAATTAATCTGGGATGATTAATAATTATAAGTTAATTACTTAATGTAATTAATAATTAAGGATCATTAGTTATTTAATTAATGATGTAATTAAAGATGATTAATTATGATTAATTAATCAATAAAGGTAATTAAATAATATATTTAATTAAGGATTAATGTAATTAATTATGATTAATTAATTAATTGAAGTAATTAAAGGTTAATTACTGATTAGTTGAGAATAATTAATTTTGTGAAATTAATTTAGGATAATTACATAAATGTAATTAAGGGTAATTAATCAAGAGTGATTAATTAAAGTAATTTATGATTGATTAATTGATTGTAATCAATTAAATGATAGAGTAAGCAAGATTTGTATTGATGAAGTAATTAATTTAATTTATTTTAAATTAATTTAAGATTTAGTAATTAATTTAATTCATTTTAAATTAATTAGAGATAGAGATAATTAATTTAATTCATTTTAAATTAATTATATGGTGATGAATAAATCATTGCTTATGGATGAATGGATGACATTGATCGTCTTAGATGCTTTGTGATCTCAGTAGTGAGATGTATGATATTGTGTGGTATGGATGTTTGATTGCTTTGTGGTGATAACTTAGATTGTCAATTGGGATGGTGATATACGGAATATCTATGTGATATTGGTGATATGAATTACCTGTTATGTGATAATGATTGATTATCAGTTATGATTTATAAGTCATCTATCTGTGTGTATATAGATACTGTAATTGAATTGTTTTTAAACTTTAAAACAACTTGGACCTTAAAAGACACGCTTTGGATTTCGATGAGACCGGGATCGGGTTTCCATATTTGGATGTACGAAAACCACATCGATTCCAAATAACGTTAGGTCGTAAATCAAATTGGAGCTTTGTGAAGACTCGAGGTGTAAGGACTATGAGTCAGTATAACCCTGTGGGTGATTCCGTAATGAGTTTGACGGAATTAGTTCTTATAGATTCGAGATGGTGGTTTAGAGTGCAAGGGCTATTGTCGTTAACTCTGAGGGTGATTCCAAAATGAGTGTAACGAGATAATGCCTTCGGTTTCGTTCGAACCCGGAATGAACTTGTATGGATTGAATGCTTTCAGAACATCGTCAGGTGGACGATGAGCATTCTAAGTGATATGTCCTATAAAGGTAATCGTAACCTCAAGCCTCATCAACCGAGAATGGCTAAAACAGGGGAGGTGCAGCAAGGCTTCGTGGGTCGCGCCCACTGGAGAGCAAGATTGATCCCTGTCTAGAGGTCCCTTTATATTCGGCTGTGTGGGTGGTTGCTAGCTACAACCACGGGGTTGACTTGTTCGGAACTATTCAGTAAGGAATGGGTCCGGCTTTGTGTTGCAGGGGGTCGGAAGTGATCCTCGGTACGTTGATCTAGGCCACGTACTGTGACGGGCGGTACCCCAGTAGCCCTGCCATTGTATGGAATCCAAAATCCAATAAGTGCCAACGGTTTTGATTGTATTACCCACTTTTGTGGCTAGTAGCTAGAATTTAATAATGTAACAATTTCGGCTATTTCTTATTTATTTGAAAACCCTAGACCCTATTACAATATCATCGGATTTCCTATCAAATGTTTTGGTTAGCGTAAGGTAAAAACTTTTCCATGTTTATGTGTGGGAAGTCTTACGTGATACCTTTCTTTTCAAAGGATTTTTGAAAGTTAAGCAACTTTAACCTGTTACTCACACCAGACCCATGTCTGACCCGGAGTTTATTTTTGTTTTTCATAAACTCTTGGGTACTCAAATTTTTACAAGTAGTCAAGGTGATTCAGGTTAGGATTCGGGTTTGCTTTGACGAATTATGGAGGAGCAATGGAGCAGGAGGCTTCCGCATGTAGATATATCTAGTATTCCGCTGTGTGTTCTCTGAGTTGTTATATTGAGTTGTAATAACTAGACAGGTGTTTATAACTGTCTAGTATGTGTTGTATATCTGTGTACTCTGATAATGGTTGTAAACTATGTAATATTTATGTTATTAATATAATTTATTCGTTCCGCTGTGTAGATTCTGATGTTGTTTCTTTCTTCTCTTCTTTCTATTCTCTTTTCTATCCCTTTCTTTCTTAAAAGATGATGCAATTTTCCGAGAGTGGAAAGTCGGGTCGTCTCATTCTACATGTTTTAATTATCTTGTCCTCCAAGTTTCATGTCAATTGGATGTGTATTGGAGACATAGATCGATCCTTGTTATGAAATTGGGCTTAGCCAGTCCCTAAGAGGGATTGGTACCGATCCCTATTGAGGGACATATGCCGATCCCTTTATCTTCTCCAAATGCCCTGTGATCCCTAAGGTAGACTCCATAGGGTCCCCTTTTCTTTATTCTAAAGTTTCACTTCGGTCCGCCTTACGGTTGTAGATGTTATGGAGCGATCATCGTTGAGTTGTGCTGCTGAGCTGAATATGATCCGATTCCCCTTCTTTTGCCCATAACTCTAGCATACGAACTCTACTCGACTTGAAATTTAGCCTCATGAGGCCTTCCCTATCACTTTCTAGCAATTGCACCTTGATTGGGGTAAAAATTAGGGATCCGATGCGAATCTGCTTGACTATCGTCCATAATCTCATTTATAGTCGATCTCCAAGCTTGGTAACCGTTTCTCCAGGCTTCTCGCCATGATGATCATGATGTCCGTGGGGTTAAATCCGCCTGTGTACTGCCTTTCTTAATGGAGGATTAACACTTATTAAATTTATTAATTATCTTTATCCATCATTAATAAGAATGATTGATTATCTTTAACTAAGTTAATTAATTTGATTAACTAACTTTAAATGTCCAAAATTAAAAAGGGTTAATCACTTTTAAAAACATCCTTAATTAAATTAATTAATTAATTTTAAATATAGTTAATTAAATTAACTAATAAATATTAAACATCATTAATTAAAAATGATTAATTAATTTAAAACAATATTAAAGAAAAGATTAATTAAGTTTGAACTAATTAATTAACTGTAAAAGTCATTAATTAAAAAGGTTGATTAATTTTAAACACCATTAATAAAAATAATTAATTAACTTTAATCCATCATTATTCAAATGATTAATTATCCTTAAACATCATTAGATAAAATTACTAATTAGTTTTAAATATCATTAACAAAGTAATTGATTAAATTTAAACTCATCGTTATTAAGATAATTAATTAAGCTTAATCCTTATTAACTAAATGATTAATTAAATTTAAAAATCATTATTAAGATGGCTAATTAATTTAACAAATCATCATTATTCAAAAACTTAATTAACTTTGCAAAATAAAATCCAAGCACAAGATTAAATCAAATAGTTTCGAAAAGATGCTATTTTTTTCAAACTGCCTATATAGTGATAGTCGCTATACAGACATTTTAACTAACACTTTTATGCCATTTGTTTTACATCCAAGCATCACATATCGTAAGTATGACGTACACACAAAAGTAGACCATGTTCATGAATATATGTAAGGTATCACATAAACAGTTTACTTCCACTTTACAACTAGTTTAAGCTACTGACTAATTACTAAAAATGTCTACTTTTTCGAGCACATACCAAGGGAACATCATAACATTCAAATATTATCAACCAAGCAACTAATATAGTGACAAGGTTATGAAGAAAATAAATTTTAAACTTTTAGTTTAAAAGGTGAGCTTTACTAACCGAAATGTCCACTAAATCAAACCGAACTTTCACTTAATCTTGGATCGGCCTAAGATCTTAGTTTTGCTTTTGGAAAGACTTGATTTTTATGGGCTGGAAGCAATATTATTCGGCCTAGGGCTTAAGGTAGCTCGGCCTTGGTGGGTTTAGGTGGATATGGATCTTATTTTGGTAAGGATGAGGGGTATTTGGAAAGAGAAGGGAATTTTAGTGGTTTTTGTTTAAGGAAGAAATGTGAAAAAGTGGATATTTCTCACTTTTTAAACTTAGGAAGCCATGAAAGCTCAAGTAGAACTTGAACGAAGGTTTAGAAAATGGAAATAGAAATGTGAAAAATGAGAAAAAGTACGAGGAAATTTGCTTATATACAAAGGGATAAATTAAATTACCAATTTATCCTTAAAGTACATAACCTCCTTTCCTTTGTTGCCACCAGATCAAGCTTGTATCGTCCCCTTTAAATTTGAATATTTCTTGTCCCCCTTCTTTTTGAACATGCCGAGATGTATTTAATGACTCTTGTACTGAATCTATCATATAATGTGACTATTACTTTTCTTTTAATTTTTATTTTAAAGTTTTTCATAAAATGCCACATCACATTTTTATAAACTTATGTAAACATACACACACACACACATATGTATTATCATTTTTAAATTCTAGTTTGTTTATATGTAAACTAAAATGTTCACAACATTTCGGACAACTTTTAGACGACGAAAAGTCAAAAATTAATTTTTGGCCACTTTTTCGATTTTTCGTCGTACTAAATATTTTTGTAAATAAATTTTGAAAATAATTTCATCATTACTAATTATTATTTTTAGGAGTCTTATTTGAGTTATAAAATCCAATAATTAATTATTTAAAAATATATTAAATATTGATTATTTTAAAGTGATTAATTTACAGGTCATTACATAGAACTAATTGAAGTTAACTTTGTTTTACTTTAGATATAAACACTTTCTTGTTGAAATTTTATTAATTTGCTATAAAAACTATGATCTTATTTCTAATGCTCTAACTAATAGCTTCATTTAACTTTACCAACATGTGGTGCTAAGTTGTGACTATATTTTATTTTCAGTTATACCTGAAACTTATACTAGTAGTATGCAAAAACCAATACCCTATTTTGTTATACCTGAAAGTGATATTAATAGTATGCAAAAACCAATACTAATCGCATACAATAAATAATACTATATTTTGTTATAACTGAAATTGATGTTAATAATATGCAAAAACCGATAATATTTTTTTTTATACCTAAAACTGATACTAATAGTATGAAAAAACTTATACCATATTTTCTTACACTTGAAACTGATATCAATAGCATGTGAAAACCAATACCACATTTTGTTATACATCGGACGGATATAATAGTATCTAAAAACTGATACTAAAGAATTAATATCAAATAAACTAACCAGCATCGCCTTGATTTAATAGAGAAAAAATCAGCATACAAATACTCTAAGCAATGGTCCAAAATAACGTACAAAAAGTAAATAATAAAACTAATAATAGTTATACTACAAAACTGATACTGAAATCGAAACTACAAATGATACTATATAACTAGGTTCCATTACAAAGAGCAAATCAATGTTAAATAAAAAATATGCTAAAATGAATGCACTTTTATAATCAGGTTCAAGTAAAAAAAATTGCCAAAAAAATTCATAAAACCAATTATAAATCTCCATAAATTTATAACAACATGAGAAACAATTCGTCATGAGTTGAAGCAAACATGAACAACCTAATTTCCCTCAGGAGTTTGCCGGTCCATTGGGTTATACTAGAGTATTAAAAAAACAATTCATATCTTCTTAGAAGCTTGACAAGTATGCTTATTGTGACCAAATTTCTTGCGTACAACGCATCTATTTTACTTATTTTGAGAGTATGCAAATCCTTCTTTGCATTTGATAGATGGTCTACCGGCTTCACGTTTCTGCTTAGTTGGTTTAATAACTTCTTTAATACAAGCTTCAACAATAGGCTAATCAAAATTAGGTGTAAGGACCAGCGAATTCATCACTTCATAAAAAATTTAAAGTACTAAAATACAATAATTTTCCATATAAATGATAATGTTTTGAATAATAAATAATATTGGTAATTTTATTTATACAAAAGTATATATTTGGAAGATATATCAATAAAATGACCGAAAACCATTTTATCAATAAACAGTTCTTAGACGATCCGTCATCGTGCACGGAGCTACATACATACACCCATCTACGTACATGAGTGAGAATATGTAATAAAATTATTTATTTTATTTTTGAAAATAAAATCTCATTTTGACATCATCAATGATATCGCTACTTTAGAATAAATGATTTTCAAATTTAAATTAAGTTTAAATGATTTAATAATTATTTAAATTATTAAATAAGACCTTTTAATTATTTTATAATAATGATAGAAATATTATTACCAAACTTTGTTTACAAATATATATATATATATATATATATATATATATATATATATATATAACAAATATGAAGTGGAAATATGACCAGAAATCGAAATCGGAATCCATAATGATTTAACATAGAAATGTTGTGCAACGTTGTGAATCATTTGAGATATACATATGCACACATATATGTATGTGCACACGAACAAATTCACAAGCACAAAAACACACACGCACACACACACAGAGATATATATATACACATACACACACACACACAATGGATTCACGTCGTAGAAAGTTAAATCCATATATACGATGGATCCAAAGTTGGAATTCTTTCTAATAAGAATTTTTCAATTTCTTAAAGTTATAGTTTTCAAAGAAAAGAAAAGATCAAGATATTTTTTAGTAGATTTTGAAATATGAGCAAATCAAGTTTTCAAAATAGTCGCGGTTTGGCAGTTCGGAAACCAAAGCGATAAATTCTTTAAAAATGATATTTTAAATTCTTTAAAAATATGGGATAAATTCTATTAACGTTTTTAAATGTTTTAAAAGATATTTGAGTTATAAATATGAATTTCTAAATGATAGAAAAGTTAGTTTGATCAAATAAGCTTAAAAGCACTATACGTAGCACTTTTTGAAGCATTTTTAATAACTTTTGAAGTATGGTTTTAAACTTAAGTATTCTTTCCCAAATGTTTTAGAAATGTTTTCTAATAAATAACTAAGTATTTTAAAGATAATTTGGAGTTTTTATAATATATTTTAAAGGAGTTAAATAAATGATTTAAAGAAAAGACGTTATAATTAAGTGATTTTATGTTGGCTTTAAATGTCGATGAGTGGACTGGATTTTTCTATTAGTACGATCCAAATGAATGGTGCCCTAACTTATCTAGCCTCTTAACTGGATGAGGAATATATAAGATCAAAATGTCGAAAACGAGACAAGTATAAAAGATTTAATTTTTTCAAATTTAATACAACTTGGATTTCATGTAGAAATAATATTCTTATACTTGGTATTAAATTCCGAGAAGGAAACATGTACTATCCATGTGATTTTAGTAGGCGATTTCTCAACTATTCTATGACTACTAAAGGTTGAATAAGGAAATTATGTTTAGTAAAATTAGTATAATTTCTACCGGCCCTTTTTACTGAAAAAGGTTTTGGAATATGATTTACGAGAAATGATTTTGATTTGGTTAAAGAGACGTTTAATGATCCCGTATATACTGATTTAATTATTTATATCTCTAAAGAGATAATTTATTTGATAAAAGATATTAATGAATGAAATGATAATCACCCTTAAACCTTAACATCTTTTTATCGATGATTGGTTCAAAGGGACTTGGGTCGGATTTAGGTAATTCTTATCCAAAAACCACTTCGAACTATTTTACGAGTTCAAAAGTGAAGACTTGTTAAAGATAATGAAGTTGAAGGCGGGAATCTTCATAATGAAAGGATTGCTTGTCGATAATTTCAAAGTAGCTACCAAGATAAATAAATAGCAGCGGTCCCTTCATCCTGGGATCTTCATATGCAAGGCCTACTCCCTACTAATCTTAGGGTTAACGCCCAATAAGATATGGTAGGAGAGTATCATCGATTTGTCATGTTCCTGGACAACTTGTATGGATATATTTTCACATTGCATTTCTAAGATCATAGTGCACTGATCTCTACAAACGTACATCTATTTGGTGGTGTAGGAGTAACCCCTCTTATACTTAACACCCTTCTTTGAGATGTACGAGCTCAGAGGCTGTGCTTTTACGGAAATCAATAGTGTGTTATTGGAAACGGAAATGTGGAATTTTAGGTGAAAATGTTCTAAGAAAGCTAAATGTTGCCTCAAGCCCTACATTCGTGGAATTGTGAAACAGGGGTTGCATTAAGGCAAAGTGTATCGTAGCCATTAGGGTACGATATCACCTTTCTTGATCTATTTATTTCCGCCCGCTATAATATCGGGTTTAGTTTTTATGGTGTATGCTATGCGATCCCGGATAGGCCAGCGACAGTCGGGGTGATATCATATTTTGTTCTATCCACCACCTGATGGGTCTGCCGGTAGGCCAATCTTAATTCACAAGAGTTTCGAAGATGGCAATCCTCAATACATTCCTCTAGAAATGTACTGTACATGAGGTAGTCACTCACCTCGCTATTCATTGGAAATCCAAATCTCTAATAAGTGCCTTCGGTTTTTATTGTAAACCTATTATGCCTGCAAATTTAACTAATGTAACAATTTTGGCTATTTGAATATGTTTATTTGAAAAGTTTTCAAAGAATGTCACTAAAAATAATATCACTGTTTTCAAAGAATGTCATTAAAAATAATATCACTGAATTTTACATAGAAATGATTAGGTTATCATAAGGTAAAATTTCATTCTATGTTTATTTGCAACGCGGTCTTATGAGATACCCTTTTATTTTCCAAATACTCGTATTTTGAGTTTCTCACACCAGTCCCATATGACCCGAAGTTTATTTTCCTTTTCCCTTAAACACTAGGTGCTTTATTTTTCCAGGTAGCCAAGTAGTCAGGTAACTTGGAGCATTTTGGAAGGAGCATCAAGCATAAGACTGGAGGGTCCTTTTGTCAATAGTGCTCTCTTTCAAATTTTCGTTGTATCATGTAATATGTATTTGGTGTCTACTAGCCTCTATTAGGATAGGCAGTTACAACTATCCCTAGCTGGGATAGTATTTATCGTAACTCTGATGAATCATTTGGAGTGATTGTATGTACTTTCCAATATGTATAATTAATGCAAATGTGAGATACTATTATTATTCTATCTTTATTTATTTTAAAAACCCTTGATTATCTGCCTCTCCAGCACTTGAATTTGCAGCACGTGAATACCGAGGATATATTAGCGTCGATCTTTGAGAGTCGAAAAGGCGGGTCGTCATAGTTGGTATCAGAGCCTAGGTTGAGCAAACACCTAAGCCATGCAGGGGTCGAATCATTAGCGATATGGTTTAGTAATACCCTAGATTGAGTTTAGTCAATGAGAGTGCGTATTTGTAATTTCATCCAAATAAATCCATTCATGTCATTGTATGATTAATGCCCATTCCCTATGATTATTTCGTTTACAATTCTAAGGACATTTTCTTATTATATGCAGATAGTCGGAGATGAGTAATAGAAGAGGATGAAGGGGAGGTAGCAACATTTCGACCACCAATGTTCGATCAAATGCTATAGTAATTGAGGAAGTGGTAATCCCTGAGCAACCTCAAATTAACTTTTCAACTCTTTGTAAGAATTACACTAGCTCGGGAGGGAAACCATTCCAACGAACCAAGGTCGTTGTTGAAGTGCAAGCTTTGCTCTGCTTAAGTGAACCGATATTCAAAGGATTGAACATAGAGGATGATCAAAAGAGGTTCCTTGCTTCCTGGAAATTTTAGGAAGAAGCTCTAGAATGGTGGGAATCCATCGCTTTGAATGATTTTGAAGAAATTTCTCGTGGAGCATATATAAAGAATTATTCGAAGAGCAGTATATACCTACAGCCGAAAAATCCCGTCTTTATAGAAATTTTATGGACTTGAAACAAGAGGATATGTTTATGGAGGAGTACTGAGATAAGTTTACCGAGTTATCTCGTTTTGGACCGGGACTAATAGACATGCCATTAAAGAAGAATGAGATGTTTATTGCGAGAATGAAAGAGCAATATCAGGACCGTATGATCACACATGTGAAGGGAACTTCTATGGACCTATTAGATATGGGTTTTCGATATAAAGTATTGGGTGAAAGGAATCCGATGGTAGCCCAAGGAAATAGCACTAATCAGAAAAAGAGAAGGAAGTCGTGGTAGGGAAAGAATGGTGGAGGATCTCTAGAGAACCGTTATAAGTGAGTTGTTCATTATAATTGCTAGAAGAAAGGCCATTTTGCAGCAAACTATAGGAGTCCCAAGGTGTAGGAGCAACAACAAGGAACCATCTTTCGTATGGTTCAGAAGAGATTTGTTACAATTGCCGTCAACCGGGACACTGGAAAAACAAATTACCTAACAAACCCACCAATTCTTATGCGACCAATTTGTCCTTGATTTCGTTGGGTTTGGTATTTTACTCGAAATGGATTGGCTATCCAAGTATAGAGCTACTCTGGACGGCAAAAAATGAACGATTATATTAAAAGCCATAACCAGAAGGGTGTTAAACCAAATAATATGTGAAGGATCTAGTCCAGTATGAGATAGCTTCACATATCTATTAGATTCATATCAAATGAACTTGGAAAGAATATTGATTGTTAGAAAATTTCAAGATGTTTTTTTGGAATTTAAAAGTTTGCCCCCGTATTGGGAAATTGAATTCCTTATTGACGCCCCGATGCCAAGCCCATTACACACCCTATTTGTAGAATGGCCCCAAAAGAAAATATTGAGTTGGCAAAAAAACCGATGAATTATTAAAAAAGGAGCTAATTAGACCATATCGCTTGAGTTGGGGTATAATTATGGTTTTGTGGCAAAGTCCCATGACTGACTTAGACTGTGTATAGACTACCGAGATCTAAATAAGAAAATGAATAAAAACAAGTATCCTCTACCCCGCATATACGACTTGTTTGATCAATTACATGGTACCCGAGTACTCTCAAAAATGGATCTAGCTATCGAATTTCATCATTTGAGAATAGTAGAAGAATCATTCCCTTGACTTAATTCCGAGGACCAGATAATTTCTATGAATGGATGGTTATGCCATTTGGGCTAACCAATGCATGCGCCCATTTTATGGACCATATGAGTAGAGTGTTAAGGGACGTACTCAACAAATTTATATTGGTCTTTGTTGATGATATCCTCACATATTCGAAGACTAAAGAAGAGCACGAAAGGCATTTGGAGATTGTGTTAGAGATATTGAGAAGGAATGTAGTGAAAGTAAAATTTTCAAAATGCCATTTTTGAAAAAAGGAGGCAGGATTCCTGGGATACATTGTGTTAGGGGATGGAGTTTCAGTAGACCCAGGAAAAATCTCAACCATACAAGATTGGAAATAACCATGGACTCCAAAGGACATCCGTAGCTTCTTGGGATTAACAAATACTACCGATGATTTATTCACGACTTCTCCATAATTTACTCCCACCTAAAAAAGCTGACAACGAAGGATGCTAAGTTTGAGTGGACGCAAAAACGTGAAGAAGTATTTCAGGAACTCAAGAAGAGGGTAATTACTATTCCCATATTAGCTATTTCTAATGAAAGTGATGATTTAACTATGTATACTAATGCTTGTGGGGAAGGAGTTAGGCGCCATTTTAATGTAGCACGAAAAGATCATCGCATATGTGAGCAGACAACTGAAGATCCCTGAAAGGAATTATGTGACACATGACTTGGAGCTATTAACCATAGTGTTTGCATTAAAAATATGGAAATATGATTTGTTGGGTAAGAATTCATTAGGATTTACTTTAATAAACTTTGACTTACGTTAGCAAATAATATTCCTTTACATAGTTTAAAGTTAGATCGCTTCATAGACCACAAATCTTTGAAATATCTTTTCACTTAAAAAGATTTAAATATGAGGCAAAAATATTGGCTAGAATTCCTCACATCGTATGACTTCGATATTCTATATACTTCAAGAAAAGTCAATGTTGTAGCAGATGCGCTAAGCAGAAAGCATGCCATTATAGCTTATTTAGTAGCGCGTCCAGCATTGATTTGTTGTATAATGGAGAATCAGATCAAGGATCCAATTATTGCAAGGATGGCCAAGGAAGTAGAGGGAAATGTGATACCAGGAAGATGGATAAGATTCAAAGTGGATAAGCAAAGAATTCTAAGAATGAATGGAAGGATGTGTGATCCCAATGTTAATGGGATTAGACAACAAGCTTTAACCAAATGCCACAATTCTTCACCCGCAATACATTTCGAAGTTACCAAGATGTATAGGGTATGAAATTACTTTCTTGGGGGGTATAAAGTGAGACATTTTCGCCCATGTGAGCAGAAGCGCAAATTGTCAGCAGATCAAGAGTGATCTGCAAAAGGTTGCCGGACTTCTCCAACAACTCGAGATTCCAAAGTGGAAATGGGACTAGATATCCATGAATTTCAATGATGTCTTGCCTTTATCAAGGAAAGGGAATGAAGGCGTATGGGTCATCATTGATAGATTGACTAAAAGTGCACACTTCATCCCAGTAAAGCCCACAAAAATAGCCTCAAGCTTAGCTGAGATATATATGTGGGAGATTGTTTGACTACATGGAATTCTAACAAACATCGTAAGCCATCAAGATCCAACCTTTACCAGTCAGTTCTGGGAAGCCTTACAGACAACTTTAGGAACGGAGCTAGATATAAGCACCGTATATCATCCCTAGACTGATGGGCAAATCGAAAGAGTAAACAGAGTACTAGAGTATCTTCTAAGAGCATGTGTATTAGACTTTGGAGATTCCTGGGAAAGCCACCTTGATTTGGTAGAGTTCTCTTATAATATAACAGCTATCAGGCCAATATTGATATGGCACCTTATATGGCCTTGTATGGTCGCTCGTGTAGAGCCCCAGCATGTTGGATCGAAACCGGAGTTTGGTTAGTACTTGGTCCTGATATGATCCGAGAAGCTTTAGAGAAAGTGGACGTGATTAGAAAGAAAGTGAAAAAAGCACGAAGCAGACAGAAGAGTTACACCGAGCAAAGGCGTAGAACTTTAGAATTCTTAGCTAGAGAAAAGATATTTTTGAAGATCTCTTCGATAAGGGGAGTCATGAGATTTGGAAGAACCAGCAAGCTATCCCCTCGATATATTAGACCTTTTCCTATTCTAGAGTAGATTGCTCATTATCCTATCGAGTAGAACTACCAAAGAGGTTATCGGGTGTGCACATTGTGTTTCACGTATCTCATTTACACAAGTATGTGTATGATCCGGAATAGATTATAGAAAGAGCTGCCTAGGAGGATTTAGAAGTAGAGCCCAATTTAACAATTATCAAATAACCTAATAAAATCGTGGATCGTGATGGGAAGCGATTAAAGAGAAAGGTTGTGCAATTAGTTAAAGTTTAATGGAGTGGTGATGCTGATGTCTGTAATAGGAAACAAAGGATAAGATAAGGAAGGCAAATCCAGAGTTTAGAATGGATATATAAACTGTATAAACCATATTGAGATAGTGTACTCACCTCTTGTGATATAGTCACTTATCATAGCTTTGTATATAGATTTCATCATATATGATATAATCCGGTTGAGCGATCTTCTTCTCATCTTTAATTTCGACGACGAGATTCTTCTAAGGTGGGAAATTTGTAACAATCCACGAATTCATCACTTTAGAAAAAATTTAAAATATTGAAATATAATATTTTTTAACATAAATAATAATGTTTTGAACAGTAAATAATATTGGTAATCTTATTTTGAATAAATATTTACAAAAATATATACTTTGGAAGATATATCGATAAAATGACCAAAAAACGTTTTATCAATTAACAGCTCTTAGATCATCCGACGTCATGCATGGAGCTGGATACATACACTCATCTACATATATAAGTAAGAATATGTAATAATATTATTTATTTTATTTTTGAAAATAAAATCTCTTCATGACATCATCAATGATATTGCTATTTTGGAATAAATGATTTTTGAATTTAAATTGAGTTTACATGATTTAATAATTATTTTAATTATTAAATAAGCCCTTTGAATTATTATATAATGATAGATATATTATTATCAAACTTTTTTTACAAATATATATAATAAATAAGAAGCAAAAACATGACCGGAAATCGGAATCGAAATCGAAATCCATAACGATTCAACGTAGAAAGTTGTGCAACGTTGTAATACATTTAAGATATACATATTGCACACATACATGTACATATACATGAACACGTTCATATGCACATGAACACATATACATATACAAATATACTTATACAAGTATATATAGATGTATAAGTATATGTGTGTGTGTATTAGAAAATATCTAGGATATTTTCAAAAAACTTAACCCTTAAGTAAAACTAAAGTCAACATCTTACACCCTAAGTACAATCACATGGCCGTGCACATGGGGAGGGGGATGTTCGGCCGAACTTGATGAGGGGAGAGAGGGAAGTGGTGGTAATGAAATGGTGATGTGTTAGCGATATTTTTATTTTCATTTTTGCTTATAAATAGCACCCACCTCTCTTCACTTCATTCACACTTTTTCTTCATGAAATTCCTAAGCTATTACATTTTCTTCTTCTCTACGTTAATGGCTTTCATAGCCTAAGAAAGAATATATTACAAAATAAAAACAAAGTTATGCCAAAATCAATCGAAATCTATACCACTTCAATCCAAAGTTCAAGCTAGTAATCTCTTCCTTCTCCTCCACCAAGGCCATGTGAAAGCAAGCACTCCACCACCATTTGCGAAGTAAGGCTAAGCTGACCAAGGTCGAACCCCCTAGGAGCATTTGGGCTAGTAATTGTGAGCTCCGAAGAGTTAGTACGATCGAAAATCAAGTGAGAAACTATATACATACATACATACATACATACATACATAGATATATATATGATGTGATATGATTGTTATGGATGTTTACTATGATTTGATCATCAAGTTTGGCTGTTTTAATATAGTTGTTTAATTGTGTAAACAAGTCATGTTAAATACACGTCAGTATCACATAAGGAAATCACTTTCTGAAACAAGTTAAAAGTGATATAGAATCATTAAACCCCTCTGAAATGATTTAAAATAGTTTATAAATGTTTTATAAACATTAGAATCCGATTTGGTGAAGTTTTGACAAGCTATGAAAATTGAGTCAAAATTAGGCGTGTCGCGTAACTATAGTTCACCATTTTGCGCCGTAGAAAGTTAAATCCATTTATAAGATGGATTTGAAGTCGGAATTCATTATAACAAAAAATTTCCAAACTCTTGTAATCATAGTTCTTAAACAAAATAAAAGGATCGAGATTTCATTTAGTATATTCTGATATATGAGCAAATCAAGTTTTCAAAATAGTTGTGGTTTTGTAATTCAGAAACCAAAGTGATAAATTCTTTAAAAATGATATTTTTAATTCTTTAAAAATATGGGATAAATGATATAAAAAATTTAAATTTTCTTAAAGGGGATTTGAGTTATAAAAATGGGTTTCTAAATGATAGAAAAGTTGTTTTGACCAAATATGCTTAAAAGCACTATTCACAGCACTTTTAATAACTTTTGAAATATGGTTTTAAACTTAAGTATTCTTTTCCAAATATTTTATAACTCGGTATTCTAAAGATACTTTGGAGATTTTATAATTTATGTTAAAGTAGTTAAATAAGTGATATAAAGAAAAGCCGTTATAATTAAGTGATTTAATCTTGGCTTTAAAAGTCGATGAGTAGACTCGATTTTTCTATTCATGAGATCCGGATGGGAGATGCTTAAACTAAGGAGATGTTCAGGAGCAACCAGTGCCCTGGCTCATCTAGCTTCTTTCCTGGACGATGAATAAATAAGGTCGAAATGTCGAAAATGAGGCAATATAAAAGATTTAGTTTTTCCCAATTTAATACAACTTAGATTTTGTGTAGAAATAATCTTCTTATACTTGGTGTTGAATTCTAAGGAGGGAACCTGTATAATCTGTGTGATTTTACCTCTATTCGACGAATAGTAAAGGTCGAATACGGAAATTGATGTTGAGTAGAATTAGTATAATTTCTATCAACCCTTTTTACTAATTATTTTTTTGAATTATAATTTATGAGAAATGATTTTGATTTGGTTAAAGAGAAAGTTAATGATCCCGTATATACTAGAAAAGAATATGATTTAAATATTTACATCTCTTAAAGGGATAATTTATATGATAAAAGATATTAATGAATGAAATGATAATCACCCTTTAACTTAACATCTTTTCATCGATGATTAGTTCGAAGGAAATGATGTCGGATTTGGGTAATTCTTAACCAAAAACCCCTTTGAACTAATTTACAAGTTAGAAAGTGAAGACTTGTTAAAGACAATGAAGTTGAAGGCGTGGATCTTCATAATGGAAGGACTGCTTGTTGATAATTTTGGAGTAGCTACCGAGATAAATAAATAGAAGTGGTCCCTTTGTTCTAGGATTTTAGTATGTAATGGCAACTCGCTACTAATCCTAGGGGTAATGCTCAATAGGATGTGGTAGGAGAGTGCCTCCAATTTTTCTTGTTTCTGGACAATTTGTATGGATAGAAGTTTGACTTTGCATTTCTAAGATCACAATGCATTGATCTCTATAAACGTACATCTGTTTTATGGTGTAGGTGGTAACCCCACTTATACTTAACACCCTTCTTTGAGACGTACGAGCTTAGAGTTTTACTTTTGTGGATATCAATAGTGTGTTGTAGGAAATGGTAATGTGACATTTTAAGTGAAAATGTTCTAAGAAAGGTAAATGTTACCTTAAGCCTCACATTCGAGGAATTATGAAATCGAGGTTGCTTTAAGGCTAAGTGAATCGCAACCATTAGGCTATGAATCGCCTTTCTAGATCTATTTACTTCTACACACTATAACGTCATGTTTAAGTTGTGTGGTGTATGTTATGGAATCCTAGATAGGTCGGTAACGGTTGGGATGATATCATATTCGGTTCTATTCACCAACAGATGGGTCTACGGTAGGTCGGACTTAACTTATGGAGGTTTCGAAGATGTCGATCCTCGGTACATTCCTCTAGAAATGTACTATACGGGAGGTAGTTCCTTACCTTGCAATTCATTGGAAATCCTAATCTCCAATAAGTGCCTCTGGTTTTAGTTGTAAACTTATTATGCTATCAAACTTAACCAATGAAATAATTCGGCTATTTGAATATGTTTATTTGAAAAGTTTTCAAAGAATGTCTTTAAAAATAATATCGATGAATTTAACGTGGAAATGATTTGGTTATCATAAGGTATAAACCCCCTTCGTGTTTATATGCAGCATGGTCTTATGAGATACCTTTTTCCAAATACTCGTATTTTGTGTTTCTCACACCAGTTCCATAACTGACCCTGAGTTTATTTTCCTTTTCCCTTAAAATCTGGGTGCCCTATTTTTCCATGTAGCCAAATAGTCAGATAACTTGGCGCATTTTGGAAGGAGCATGGAGCATGAAGACTGGAAGGTCCTTTTATCAATAGTGATTTATTTCAAATTTCTGATGTATCATGTAGTATGTATTTAGTGTCTACCAGCCTCTATAACGATAAGCGGTTATAAATATCCTTGGCTAGGATAGTACTTATCGTCACTCTAATGAATCACTTGGAGTGATTTTATGTACTTTCCATATGCATAATTAATGTGAATGTGAGATTCTGTTGTTATTCTATCTTCTGTCTTTATTTCTTTTAAAAAACCCTGATATTTGTCTCTCCAGCACTTGAATTTGTGGAACGTAAATACTTAGGATGTATTAGTGTCGATCTTCGAGGGTTGGAAAGGAGGATCGTCACAATTAGTATCAAAGCTTAGGTTAAGCGAACACCTAAGTCTTGATGGGGTAGAGTCATTATAGATAGGGTTAGTAATACTCTAGAATGAGTTTAGTCAATGAGAGAGCGTATTTTTAATTTCATCCAAATAAATCCATTCATGTCATTGTATGCTTAATACCCATTCCCTTACATTATTTCGTCTATAATTCTAAAAATGTTTCCTTATTATATGCAGATAGTAGGAGAAGAGTAATAGAAGAGGACGAAGGGGAGGTAGCAACAATACAGCCACCAATAATCGATCAAATGCTACAACAATTGAGGAAGTGGTAATCCCTGAGCAACCTCAAATTAACTTTGCAACCCTTTGCAAGAATTACATTAGCTCAAGAGGGAAGCCATTCCAAGGAACCGAGTCTATTGTTGAAGTGCAAGCATGGCTCCACTCATGTGAAAGGATATTCAAAGGATTGAACATAGAATTACACTAGCTTGGGAGAGAAACCGTTCCAAGTAAATCCTGTACTTTCCATTGGTTACAACTATAAATTTGTTCTTTAAAATCAACATGATGAGAGTTTGGTGACTTTACTTCAAAAACAAACTCTGAAGACCTGAATACATCCTACCCAAATCATTTTTTAATTGTTTCACCAAAATGAAACTCAATAGAAGGACAAAGAGTAGTATTCCACAAACGACACTCCGCTTTCTTTCTAGCCATTTATTCCATAAATTTAACATGAATTCCATCTAAACATATGGTGATAAGCAAGGCTTGTTCATCCAAAATCCTACTATTAAAACTTTCAACATCATTTAAACTATACCCACCATAATGTTTCTTTGGAAAAATGTAACATCCCAAATTTTGATTAACATTATTTAGAATTTAATTAGATAAATAAAGTAAAAACGATGTAAAATGATAAGGAGATCAAGATTTGACAATTAATATGGGTTGGGCCTTAATTAATGAATTAATGAGATTATTTAGAACGCTAATAAGGAGGATATATGAGGTGGGAAAAATAGGAAAAGATCACGTTTCCTTAACATAAATCTTCCCATTCTCATTCCTCCCTCATTTCAATCACGTAAACGGAATTAAAAGAGCAAGGTCGACCATTAACAAGAGTTTTAGGAGGAAGAAAAGCTAGGAAATCAAGATTTAAACGAGTGGAAATCCTCAAATCTCAAGTATTTATCAAATCAAGGTGAATAATAATTATGCATCTAAAGTTTTATCCATTATTTTTGGTTTTAAGTATGAACCTAAATCTTTTGCTTGTATTATGACATATTATAATAGTATGGATGATTATATGCTTAAACGAAGAATTATAGGATTTATTTTGGAATTATTTAACAGGTTTTGAGTGTGGAAACATAGTTTTTGATACCCTATAGATGTGAGATTTTGATATGATGTTAAAATATTATATTAAAAGTGGGTTTCTAATCTCATAATTTTCTCAAGTGGAGAAAATGGTTTATTTCGGGTTTTAATTATTAAAAATAACATAATAGTGTTTTTAGCCCAGAAATTTTCGTATGTTAAAGAAAACAATAAATCAGATTTATCATGAATTTTGGGGACTTTTTCCAAGTGTTTATGATTTATTATGATTATTTGGGTTAAAAAAGCATAATTATTATATTAAAATATTAATATAAAAGTCTGTGGTTTGCAAATTATTTTGAAAATGATAAATCTTCTTTATAGTAGTTTTCTAAGAAGAATTTTGATAAAGTGATTGTTAAGCAATGAAGCTTTGATAAAGAATTGAAGTTGGTGGAAAAGGAATTACTTTTAATGGTAATAAACCAGATTTAATGCCAACTGCAGAAATGCCATACCAGCAATGTCGATGTTGCATTTCATCTACGTTGCAACTATGCTCTAGATGTTAACTAATAGTGATACACATGATGTCAACTATGGTTGGTATGAAATGAATCGGCCGTGGTTGAAGAAGGAAGTATAACGACGACGACGACATCTCTATTATCAATATTGATATTAATGCATGTTTTATAACGACATTACTGATGTTGCCTGCTTTCAATAATGACGCCGCATATCTTCTATAACATCGCCAAACCTATAAGGCAGTGGTGCTTCTTATTTTCTTATTAGCTATAATGATGCCGGTGTTATTACTTTCGACGTTGATTTTAAGATAGCTTTAGTGACACCAAACTTTACTTTAAGCTGTTGATGCCGCCAGTCATCAATGCCGATCTTCATCAATTTCAAGTTTAGATTCTGTACCATGCAAACCATTAGTAATGCCACTTGTATTTAGCCACCTTTACAGGAGATGTAAATGGGTTTTGGCCTTACGGCCTTATAGTTATAAAACAGATTCTTTAGCATGTTTCCCCTAAAGAAGAGTTGCGATAACCCTTAATGGCAACGTAAACACCATGTATTATCAACATATAATGATTTTGGCTTTATATCCTATGTTTTGAGAGGCGATGACCTCTAATGATGTCGTATTTCATCAAAAGTATTTTCTAAAAGCATGTGTCATGGCATAAGCATTTTGAACAAAGTAAAGGGCTTTTTTTAAAGTACGATTCCAAGGGTTAAATCATTGATAAAGAATTATGTTTTCGAGGAAATAAAAAAGATATTTAGCCAAAACTATACAGAAGAAATTATTCTTCTTATCACCTTTAGATAAATTGTGATAGATTGAATTGACTAAAGGTTAGAAAACCAGATGGGACTAGTATTGGGTAGCTCCCAATACTTCAGCCACTAGGCCCTAACTAATATAAGTCCACAATTCTAGTATGTAGGGCTTTGTCATGGTAAGACTTAAAGTAGGTTTGTGCGCAGAAAGGAATACACAAAGATAAGATAGCTTATTGGTGAGCCCATAAAACCATTAGGATCAGAGTGACCCTAGGAATAGTAAGTTTTGGACAAACCATCTAGTTTCCTTCTAACAGCATGTTAGAGAATTTTACATATATGGTAGGCCCGAATCAACTATAATTTGTAATTACCCTGAGAAAACTATGAATTTGGGACAAATTGTCCATTAATTTAGATCATGAGTACCCATGTTGCATGCATGCATTTTAAGGTTTTATTGTCTTTTTTGACCACTGTGGTTGTAGGCATTTGATTTGCGAAAGATTTATTCTTAGAAGATATTAGTGAGGGGAAAACTTATTTCGCTCAACGGTGAGGTCTCACTGGATATCCATAAATCGAGGTGACATATTATTATTCACACCAGCCTTTTGTCTGACTTGAATTTATGTTTTCCTCTTAAACTCTCAGGTGCTCAAAATTTACATTGAGTTGGTCGAGATTAAGGAATTACAGGTTATTAGAATGGATGAATAAATCTTTCGAAGGCGTGTAGGAGGCAGAACTAGCTATGTAGGAACTTATCATATATATTATTCGCTGTGTTGAAGTTTTATTTGGTTGGAATGTATGTAATGATAGATGTTATAACTATCTAGTAGTAAACCCTGATCAACCAAGAGGGCATCTTCATATGTCTCTCTTAGAGTATTTTGTAATAATCATATTATTTTTTTGAACCTGGGCAATGTTTGGGATTAGTAATTAATGTGAAATATTATCTTTGAAATAAAATGTGAAAGATTTATTTTGAAGTTACGTTTAAGAAAATTTCATATTCTTGTGCTTCTGATGTGATTGATACTATTAACATGACCGTATTTTGTCACTTGAAGTTAGTACCATGGATGGCTGTAGCATCCGTAGCTCTTAGTTTCAGACCTCAAAATGGGGATGTACCAACTTGGTATCAAGGCATAAGTTTAGGTAAAACTAAAAGAATTTTGAACATCAAAAGGAGTTTTGAAAATATAATCCAAAGGAATCAAAGAATAAGATTAGGGTATGGGATAATGCTATAGTAATGTACTTATATTTGTTGTATATAAGTATACACCTTGCCTTTATTTTCTCTCTCTCTTAGACCATTCTTTCATGTCTTACAAATGTTCAAATGCAGATTTTAGGAAAAGTAAGATATGAAGACAGGAAACGGAAGAGTGAACCTCGGTGGAGGAAGCACCACTGCTAATGGAAATGTTAGACCCAATACTAGGAGGAATCTGGGCCGATAAACAGCTGCTAATGTGGGTGTTGGAACACCACTGGTGGATATGAGAGCTATGTACTAGTTCTTTGTCAACATGATGCAAGTAGAAGCTGCATCTGGATTAGCTCATGGAAATGTTGGAGGAGCAAATCATGAAGTTCTAGTTGTCAACAATTATGCCCTTTTGAGTCAGGATTATGCAAGAATGAGAGAAACCATTTATTGGAATGGAGGATGCTATTGTGGTGGAGAATTGGTTACTTCATTATGAAAGGATTTTTGCTGACTAAGCGAAATGAAAAGTTTATCAATGGATTAAGACCCGAGTTTGCTAGGGAAAACTTGTCGTATCTCAGGGATCCATGTGACGTGGTGGTTGACATGGCTATTAGGATGAAGAGAGGTTTGCTTTATTTAGTGGTAACAATGCAATGGAGACATAGAGTGGGTTGAATTAGAAGTGGAAGTTCTTTCAAAACAGGGACCTCATAAGAGGGGAGATGCTAAGAAAGGGAAGGCAGAAGTTATGCCTTACAAGTGTGACAAGAAAGGGCATTTTGCAAACAAATGTCATTTCCGTGATGGAAAGAAGGTCATTGGAAGGAAGAATATCAAGTGCTTCAACTTTGATCATATTGGACATTACAAGAATTAATGCAAGGAACCAACTAAAGTTTATAAAGGAAAAGTGTTCGCTTTGGAAGAAACTGCCTCAAAACCCGTAGCGGCGAAGAAAGGAAAGGATGTGATAGGTGGTACGCTTTTGATTCATAGTATACTTGTTAGAGTATTGTTCGATACTGGTGCAACACATTCTTTTGTATCTCGTTGTCGGGTAGATAATTTAAGTTTAGAACCATCATACTTAGTTACTTCCTTAAGGGTTGCTAATCCGATAGAAGGGTATGCAACTCATGGGATGAGATGTGACCATTTAAAGTTTTAATTGCTAGACCGTATATTTGCCTGCAGTTTGCATGTATTGATTTCATAGGCTTTGGGATTGTTTTAGGTATGGACTGGTTAAGTAAATACGATGCAAGGATATTTTGTCAAGATAGGAAAATATGACTAAGACGCCCTAATAACAATAATTGAATTATATACTCAGTGAAAATTCAAGTTTTGATGTCGGTGCTTTGATGGATGTAATGGGGGAGGAAGATGAGTTGAATCGAGTCATTGTCGTAAGAGAATTTGTGGACGTCTTTGAGCCTGTTGTAGGACTACCACCGAAATGAGTTTTGAGGTTCAAATGGATCTTGTACCTAGAGTTGAACCCATAAGTGGACTACCTAGTAGAATAACACCTACCGAGATGAAGGAGTCAAAGGTGTGTTGGTGGACTTAGAAGGAAACATTTTTATTAGACCAAGTAATTCACCGTGGGGAGAAACCGCTGTGTTCATGAAGAAACCGAATAGGTTGTTAAGATTGCGCATTAATTACAGAAAGTTGAATGGAAACACGATAAATTATTGATATTCTTTGCCAAGAATTGATGATTTATTTGATCAATTGAGTGGAGCCAAAGTATTGTCTCAATTAGATTTGGTGACAGGGTTCCACCAATTGAGAGTGGAAGAGGACAATATTCCTTTGACAGCGTTTAGAACGGGACATGGTTCGTACAAGTGCTTTTAATGCCATTCGGGTTAACTAATGCGCCTATTTTCTTCATAGATTTGATGAACCAAATCTTTCGAGAGCATTTGGGTAGATTCATATTTATATTTATAAATGACATTTTGATATATTGTAGGAATGAGTGAACACGAGGCTCACCTAAGAATAATGCTTGAGACGTTGAGGCCGCATCAGTTGGAGGCAAAAATTGAAAATGTCATTTTTGGAAGAAAGAAGTATAGTTCATTGGTCATGTAGTCTTAGAAAAAGGGTTGTCGGTGGATCCAACTAAGACAGAAGCAGTTAATAATTGAAAGAGACCCGAGACAGTGACTAAGGTAAAGAGTTTTCTTGCATTAGCTGGCTATTACCAAAGATTCATGAAGGATTTCTCTCATATAGCAGCACCGGTGAATAAACTAAAAAGGAAGGACGTAATGCATTTTTGGACTGATAAATCTAAGGAGGCATTCTAGAAGCTAAAACATTTATTGACTAATGTGTCCATGTTAGTTATTCCATATGAAAATCAAGATTTAGTAGTGTATACCAATGCACGAGGAACATGATTAGGAGCTGTGTTAGTGCAGAGGGGTAAAGTGAGTGCCTATGCTTCTTGACAGGTTAGATCGCATGAAGTTAGGTATCCAACCCATTACCTAGAGTTGGCTGCAGTAATTTTTGCTTTAAAGATGTGGAGGCATTATCTTTTGGGAGAGAGATTCGGCTT
The DNA here is from genome assembly GCA_030765085.1 of Allium cepa. Classification (NCBI taxonomy): domain Eukaryota; kingdom Viridiplantae; phylum Streptophyta; class Magnoliopsida; order Asparagales; family Amaryllidaceae; genus Allium; species Allium cepa. The sequence goes on from CM060941.1 coordinate 616,447,778, forward strand.
GTATACAGATCACAAGTCCTTAAGATTGTATTCTCTCTGAAGGAGTTGAATATGAGATAGCAGAGATGGTTGGAGTTTATAGCTTCTTATGATTTTAGAATTAAGTACATACCAGGGAAAGGGAACAAAGTAGCAGATGCATTGAGTAGGAAACACCAAAATGCGGTGTTAGCAATGATATTAGAGTGAAAAGATTTGAAAGTATTAAATACTTGTAGAGTGCAGTCAAGATCAACAACTAGTTCTAGTCAGAGTAATGTGGTGTTATCTTGTTTTGAAGTTCGATCAATACTAATTAAAAAGATTGCTTCTAAATAAAGAGATGTTCCGGTCATAGTAGAAAGAATCAAAAGATTGGGTGATGGAACTAAGATTGATGATTTGAAAGATTTTAATCTTGATCAAAATGGATGGTTGAGAAAGAAGGGATGATTGTGTACTCCGAATATTGGTGACCTAAGTAAAGAAGTTCTTAGGAAGTGTCATCAATCGAAATTAAATATTCATCCTAGAGGAACTAAGATCTATCAGAACATGAAAAGATGTTACTTCCGGGGAGGAATGAAAAGGGGTGTAGGCTTATTGGTAAAACAATGTCTTACAAACATGTGAAAGTCGAGTATCAAAAGCCAAATGGATTGCTTCAGCATTTGGATATACCAGTATGAAATGGGATTATAGACCAATGTATATTATAGATAGGTTGCCAAGGTCGAATTGAGGAAATGAAAGTACTTGGTTTATAGTGGATAGCCTGACTAAGAGTGCACATTTCATTCCCATTAAGTCGAGTAGAACGACACCTGTTTTGGCCAAATTATTTATAAAAAATATAGTTAGACTACATAGAGTTCCTAATAGTATAGTCGGTGACAGAGATACCTTATTCACTAGCAAATTTTGGCAGAGTCTACAAGAGGTTTTAGGTACCGGGCTCAAAATGAGTACCGCTTACCATCTACATACCGATGAAAAAATGGAAAAAGCTAACGATGTCTTAGAGGATTTACTAAAAGCTTGTGTGCTAGATTTTGGAGGACCGTGGGAAGATCATCTACACTTAGTCGAATTATCATATAACAATAGTTATCAGACTCGTATAGGGATGACACCTTTTGAAGTTTTATATGGAAAGCCATGCAAATCACCTGTATGTTGGTCAGACATTGGAGATAGATTGGTTCTTGTTCTAGATATGGTGAGAAAAGCCATAGAAAATATTGAGTTAATTCGAGCTAGAATGAAGGAAGCTCGATCGGTTGGAGATCATGCTTCGGTCAAAGTATCATCGATAAAGGGTGTAGTATGATTTGGGAAGTCGGAAAAATTAACACCTTGATTTATTGAACCATTTCCTATTATAGAAAGGCTCATAAATCCCGCTAATAGGATAGAGTTACTACTCAAATCCCACTAATAGGATAGAGTTACCGAGCAGTTTGACAGCAGTCCACGAGGTTTTCATGTTTCTTACCTTAAAAAGTATGTTCGTGATCCAGAGACTACTATTACTCCGACTGCAATGGAGGACCTAGTAGTGGAGTTGGACATGATAATTATTAGACAACCAGTCCGAATTGTACCTAGGGACGAGAAAAGTTAAGGAACAAAACAATCAAGTTAGTAAAGGTCTTGTAGAGTGACGACCAGAGAGGCTGTACTTTGGGAGACAGAGAAAGGGACTAGTGACACTTGTCCTGATCTGTTTTGATGGAATGATTATGTCTTTGTTATATGTTTATTATGTATCTTATAGTAATTTCGTGGACAAAATTCTTTAAGGAGGAGAGTCCGTAGCACTCCTAATTTTGATTAACATTATTAGGATATTCAATTAGACAAATAAAATAAAATAATGTAAAATGATGTAACGAACCCACCACGATACCCATATTATTAAAGAACATTATAAATAATATCGTCTAATAATACAGAGAATACATCTTGTTAAGGGCGACCAAATGCGAATATAACTTTAAAATAACACTGACATGTCATACTTACCATTTTACTAAATCTCTATAATAAAATTTGACATGTGTAGTCATTCAAGGTAATAACTATATTGGTTTCTCTGAATCAAAATAGTATATCATATAAAATAGTAATCACAGATCACAGCGAAATAATTAATCTCATATACACACAAACTAAGAATCTACAAAATAAAATATTAGACCTACATAATATACATGTGTTACAAATCACTAACTCAAATATACATCTCAAATACAGACATAAAATCCTACATGAGATAAACTAAAGGTTAAAATAGTTTATCTCTCCCTACTAGCCCAGTCTTCCAAAGGTCCACCTGTCCTATAACCTAAAAAGTCTCGGCATGACCTAAGTATTATAAAATAAACGGGTTAGACTATCCCTAAATATCAAAAAGGGTGAGAATAAGGTATAACACAAAAATAAATAACATATAAGTAAATCTAGATGTCTAAAATATAACAAGTAACTTAACTAATTTAACTCAGAATTTATTTCAAGGCATAGGTATATATATTTGGTCACAAACACACATTATTCATTAATCATAGGATCACAAAATACATCACAATATTCCTAACACAAAAAATACCAATTCCAAATCATGGCAAACAAACATTTGTGGTATCACTCATATCGATCCGATACTACAGATCGAGAACGTAGAATCTCGATACGATCATAAGGATTGTGTAATGCAGAATCTCAACACAATCACAAGGATCGAGGAAAACAAACCTCGACCAATCAAGACGATCGTGGCAACCATAACTCAAAAAATCAAGATTATTCAATATTATTATATATTCATGTTCGAAAAAAATTCCAAGATTATACCTCATAGGATTCATCGGCCCTCGGCTGAACCCTAAAAGGAAATACACTAAAGTGCCAAATACTATTGCTTTTGATAATCAAAACTTAACCAAAATGTCCCATAACGCCAGGTGAAATTCAAGTATTTACTAGAGGCTTTTAAATTACACTCGTTACGGATACAACTGGAAAACCTAAACTGTATTCTCTTAAGGATCTATCAGTTCTACTGAACATCAAATGGGAATCAAACTCCATAGTGTTAAATACTTCCTAATAACAATCACAAGAATTTATCTAAGGCATCCCATGCTACCCGGTGAAATTCAAGCATTCACTAATGGACTAGTAAGTTCCGCTCAAACATTCTATTTAATGAGTTATACTTTATTCGATGAAGTGTTATTCGAAAGCATTTAAACCAACCGATAGCGCTAAGTTAATCATTATTACTCCCCACAATATAGAGCTAAGGTGCTCAAAACATTTTTCTTATAAGTGTTTATAATTTAGAAATCAAATATTATAATTTTTCACATAGGAAATAATTTCCAAATACTTTATTTATTATAAGATAAATTAAACCATGTATTCCATTTGATATCAATATACATATAAATGTAATTGTCTCAAATTCCATAAAGATTATATATTCACAAACCATATTCTAAAGGCCATATTTATATATAAATAACCATATATTCATAAAACTATATTTATTACTCTTTTAAACCCAATTTGATATATATATATATATATAACACATTTTTATTTAGAAATAAATTAGGTTTATATTTATAAAACCATATTTCCAAAATCCGTAACCATTTATGACACCAATACCATATATATATATAACTATTCGTATAAGTCATTCGTCAAAAAAACTAGATTAATTTTGAAACAAGTTTGATAGTTGTAGACTTAATAAACTCTCTTTTACAAAATTATTTATGTATAAGTTTTGTACATTAATATTTAGAAAATAGATAGATACAATTTTTAATATTTTCCAACCCATTAAATCTAGGTGATTGATTGTCCATAACACAAGAGAATACCCTACTACTCATTACAAGATCATAACAACAAATTGGTCCATAGGGTTTGACTTCAAATCATCTCCCAACATATATTTATAGATTAGCAAACCAATGGAAATGAATGACAAAAGTATTGCAATAGAGCACACGAAACATAGGAAATAACAACAGTAAACAAGGCGATGAACGAGGTGACAAACAAGTGATTCGGAGGGGTTTCAACTGGAGCTGAATCAGCTCCAGGCGTTTGCCATTGGTGCACCGATGGTTCCCCGCCGGTCAACCGGTGGTGATGCAACTGGAGTTGTTTTAGCTCTAGGTTTCCCACCAGTTGGTCTTTAAAGGTGTCGGCTTGGTCTCGTGTCCTGTGCGGTTGATTTGGGGTGTATATGCGACCATTTCAAGTCATGTAAAGCATCATAACATCAATTTGATTAGAAGTTTACTAACTACATATAGCTAATACTTTCAACAAGTAGAAAGATGAAATTGACAACATATTGATTCAATAAAACTACAAAAATTAATAATTGAATTAAGTAATCACCCATGCATCGGATACAGAAATAGTGGTGAGGTAAACTCACCTAGCTTTCTCAATTCAATAGCCAAGATAATAATAGCAACCTCAATCCTTCAAATAGAAAACCTAGCAATAACCACAACCCAAACGAACAATAACCAGAAACTAACTACGCTAAAACTGAAATTGAATTGCTTTAAAGCAAGAATAGGGATAGAAACATTACCTTCATTCTCTAGATTGACTAGCAATTGATTCCTATATTTGATTCTCTTATTAGCTTTCTAGGTTTTAAAAGAGGAACCGGGGTTTTCTTTATTATTTCTGTTTACTTCTTTGAGAAAGTAACATACAGATGATAGAAAGGAAAAGTGTTACTTCTTTTAAATGGGCTTAACTTTATAATAAACCCATTTAAAAACTAATAGTATTTTATTTTTTAAATAACAAACAAATTCCTTTTGTTTTCACTTACTTTAAAAAACCATTTTACACTAAACAACGTTCTATAAAAATATGAATTGATTTCTCAATTTTACCAAAACTAACCACAAGTTAAAAATTCTCATTTTTATTAATATTGAGATAGTTTTACAAAATTAAATATAATCTTTGCAAATAAAAATTATTCTCAATATTTTTAATAAAAATTAAACTATAAATTGTAAATTCTTATTTTAAATAATAAATCTCAATATTGACACTTTATCCTAAATGCCAAATTTAAATAATTGATTTAATAACATTTCAAAATTTAAATTGAAATTCTATTTAGGAATTGAAACACATTTTTCAAATAAATTGAATTAACTATCATCAAATACTAGACTTAATTTAACAATTAAATTTCACAACTTTATACTAAAATTAATTAACCATAATTAAACTTAATTAATTAGGTAATTAACAACAGGGTTGTGACAATGATAAGAAGATTGGAATTTAGCAATTAATATGGGTCAATCCTTAATTAATAAATTAATGGGATTATTTAACCGTTGATTTTAAGTTGGCTTTAGTGATGCCGCATATTACTTTAGGGCATTGAATACGCCAGTCGTCAATGCCAACCATCATCAATTTCCAATTTTATACTATGCAAACTATTAGTAACGACGCTTATATTCAGCAACCTTTATAGGCGATGTAAATGGGTTTTATCCTTATGGCCTTATATTTATAAAATGGATTCTTTAACATGTTTTCTCTAATGAATATGTGCGATAACCCTTAACGGTAATGTAAACGTTGAGTATTATCAACATAATGGGTTTGGCTTTATCGCCTATGTTTTAACGGGTGATGACCTCTATATGATGTCGAATCTCATTGAAATTACTTTATAGAAGCATATATCGTTGCATAAGCATTTTGAATAAAGTAAAGGGTTAAAGTTTTCGTTGTTTTAAAGTATGATTCCAAGGGTTAAATCTAAAGAATTATGTTTTCAAGGAAATAAAAAGGGTATTTAGCCCAGAATTTTACTACAAAGATTATTGTTCTTATCGCCTTTAGATAAATTATGATAAGATGAATTAACTCGAAGATTAGAAAACCATATGGGATTGGTGTAGGGTAGCACCCTGCACTTCGGCTATTAGCCCCTAACTGATATCAGTCCACAATTCTAGTGCATAGGGCTTGGTCACGCGTAAAACTAAAAGTAGTTTTACGCATAGAAAGACATACACAAAGATGAGATAGGTTATTGGTGAGCCCGTAAAACCATTAGGATCAAAGTGATCCTAGGAATAGTAATTTTCATAGACTGTTTTGTTTCCTTCTAACAACAAGTTAAAGAATTTGATATATCTGGTAGGCCCAAGTCAACTACAGATAGTCCATTGATTTAGTCAAATTGGTCAAGGTTACCCATGTTGCATGCATGCCTTACTGCTTTATAGTCTATTTTAACATCTATGGCTGTAGGAGTTTATTCGCAAAAGATATATTTTAAAAAGATATTAGTGAGGAGAAAACCTATTCCGCTCAGCGGTGTGGTTGCACTAGATATGCATAAATTGGGTGGCATATTATTATTCATACCCGGCTTTTTGTTTGACTCGAAGTTTATGTTTTCCCCTTAAACTCTTAGGTGCTCAAAATTTAATTTGAGTAGATCGTGAATAAGGGATTAAAAGTTATTTAGAATGGACGAATAAAGTTTCTAGGGACATGTAGGAGGTAGAACTAGCAATGCTGGAACCTATCCATGTATATTATCCACTGTGTTGAAGTTTTATTTGATTGGAATGTATGTTATGTCAGATGTTATAACTGTCTAGTAATAAACTCTAATCAACCAAGGGGGCATCTTCATATGTTGCTCTTGGAGTATTTTGTAGTAATTATATTTTATCTGAATCTGGGTAATGTTTGAAATTATGTAATGAATATGAAATATTATCTTTGAAATGAAATGTGAAAGATTTGTTTTGAACTTGTGTTTAAGAAAACTTATATTCTTATGCTTCGGATATGATTGATATTTATAACACGACCGCATTTTATCATCGAAAATTAATAATATGGATGGTTGCAACATCTGTAGCGCTTAGTTTCGGACCTCAAAATGGGGCATGTTACACAAAAAAATCAACCCACTTATCATATGGCTTATGCTTCAAAAAATTCATAGCAGTAATACTACCAATTTCATAAAGTTTAGAACTTTTCTTTAAATTCATATATGTTAGAATCTCTAAAAACACGTTTTAAATAAATCCACAATAGTCAAATTCGCATTTTTAGCCTTCATTGCTGAAAGAAGATTTTGTTCCAAATAAAGATAGCAATAACTATGAAAGGGTGAAGGAAAAACATTAGCGAATACCTAAAATCAAACCTTAAAAGTGATTCGACATAAAACCCAAATCACGATCTTCTTGAGGCATTTATTTTAAATGGTTTAAAACCATTTCCAATTATCCATATTTTCTAGTGAAACTATACTCATAGCTAATGGGAAAAAATCCTACAAATAAAAAACAATATAAAACAAAATTTAATCAGATGTTAACTTAATTCTGATACTAGTCAATAATTAAAAACGATACCACGTATGAAGTAAATTCTGATACTATATAGCATAACTTTTTTGAATTCTGATACCAACTGTTATTTAAATTACGATACCAAATATGAACTATAATCTAATACCACACAACATAATTTTTTTAAATCCGATACCAACCGTAAAGTAAATTTAATATACAACAGTACCAAAACTCTAAAACTACAGAATATAGCTTTTTACAAATCCTAATATCAAATAAAAAAAGAATTTATAACACAAAGTAATTAAATTCTGATCCCACACAATATAACTATTCTCAAATTTATATACTATACACAAATTTCTAATACTAAAATGTAAAAAAATCTGAACTAAATCGTTTATGCAATATTAAAAAAAAAAAAACAATACAACTACATTAAAATAAGATAAAAATGTATCTAGATTAGCATTTTTGCGATAGCATCTATCAACACACCTAGATGTCCCCTTAAATGAGTAGCATCTAAAAATATCATAGCTTGACAATGCTTGAAACCAAGTAAACAAGCATCGAAATAAGTAAACACACTTTCAAATTGACCATTGCAAGCATTAATGTCTATATCGACATAAATACTGGGATTATACTTATTCAATGCTTCTAAATACCAACTTAAATCATTGTAGGACATAACATCATTACCATGCATTTCTATCAAAGCAAGTTGTAACGAACCCCCAATTTATCCCTTTGATAAATTGTATTTATTTTTAAATATATGCAAATAAAAGGATAATATTATTCCAAGTGATAATAAGTAATAGTAATCTTATTTTGAATAAATATTTTCTTCGAAATTTATATCGATTAATTGACATTGTATTTAAATAAAGATTTATGAATTTAAATTTAATGATTTAATAATTATTTTAATCATCCAAATAATTATTTAAATGATGCTAATTCATTTTGAATAGTTACAAAGTGATAATAAATCACTTATGATAGTTTTATAAAGATATATATATTTGATTTGAAAATATAAGAAAAAATCGATATCGCTTTATCGGTATAATGACATTTTTTGTAAATAAATTTTAATATTAATTTATATGGTTTTATAATTCAAATACTATCATTTTAATTAGTTTAAAATGATAAGAAATTTATTTTTGAATTTTATTTACAAATATATGTACGTTAATAAATAAGAGAAAATGCGAATAATCAGTTCTCCGGATTTCAACGATTTAACGAACAAAAGTTGTTCAAATATGTTCGAAGTGTTATGCACCTACATGTATATACATATATATGTCACATGCACATGATAACATACATATACATACATAAATGTGAATATATATATATATATATATGTAAATATTACAAAAATTATTTAAAAATTTCTAAGCTTAACCTTTAAGTATCCATAAAGCAAACATCACTTCATTGTACCACACCATCACCTCACATCAATCATCACTTGGCTTTGTCGGTAGGAGCCATGTGCTAGAGGCCGGGGATGGTGTGGGCTAGGAGTATTTAGGTAATTATGCAATATAATATTTTATTTTAAGGTTTTTTTATAAATACCACCCCTCTTCTCACAAAAAATCCTAATACCATTCCACTTCTTCTTCCTCTTCTTTTCAAGCTTTCTAAGAGCCTCTTTAATGGCTTCCTAATCATAAAAAAAAATGGTAAGCTGGAAAAATTATATTAAATAAAAGAGAAAAAAGTATACACTAGTTTATAATATCGATCCACTTCAAAATTAGTTCTAAACACCTCCTCTACTCTTTCCAAAGTTCACGGCCACCACCCCATACCACCTAGGCCATGAGCACCAAGGCTAGGCCGAGCCACTTCACAGGTCCAAATCTCGATTTCATGGAGTTTGATTTCGTGATAATGGAGCTACAGATGACTTTCTATTAGCTCGAAGGGAAAATGAAGGTGAGAACACATAAATGATATATCATATTTTGGATGATGATATGATGTTTGGAATGAATGTTTAATATGCTTTGATCATCATGTTTGGTTGTTTAATATGAATGTTGAATATATATATATATATATATATATATATATATGTATGTATGTATGTATGTATGCAAGTCATGGAAATACACGTCGATAAGCACAAAGGAATCACTTTCCTTGAATAAATAATATGATGTGTATGGAATGTTAAAACTCTTTAATATGGTTTTAAAATAAGTTTGAAATATTTTATAAACATTAGAAAGTGTTTTGGTGAAGTTTGAATGAGAATGGAAAAAAGTCAAAAAAGGCGCATCGCGTAATGGAAATTCGTAATTTCGAGCCATAAAAGTCAAACAAGTGTAAAAGTTGGAATATAGCCCGAAAATCTCCGAGATAATAATTTTTCGAACTATCATATCTACAGTTTTCCAACAAAGATAGAAAATTGAGATTTCGATAAGTAGATTTTGAAACATGAGTAAAACAAGTTTATTGAAAAATCGCGGTTTTGCAGTTCGAAATCCAAAACCGGGTTTCTTTAAAAATGATATTTTGAAATAGTGGAATAAATCATATAAATCTTTCATAATATTTTAAAAGTGATCTGGGTTATAAAAATGAATTTCCAAGTGATAAAAAGTTGTTTTGATCAGTATAGCTTAAAAAGCACTTTCCCTAGCATTTTTCCACAGCACTTTTTTATAACATTTGAAATATAGCTTTAAACTTCACAGTCCATTTCTAAATATTTTATAAATGTTTTAAAATGAGTAATTAAGTGTTTTAATAATGATTTGGAAGTTTTATAGTTTATTTGAAGGGAATTTAAATAAACGTTTAAAGAAAAGCTATTACAAATTAAGTGATTTAATCTTGGCTCTAAAAGCCGATGAGTAGACTGGATTTCTCTATTCGTGAGATCCGAATGTGAGGTGCTTAAACTAAGGAGACGTTTAGGAGCAACAAGTGCCTTGGCTTACCTGGCCTCTTCCTTGGGAGAGGGATAGATACGGTCGAATTGTCGAAAACGAGTTAAGTATCAAAGATTTAAATTTCCAAATTAAGTACAACTTTGATTGTATAGAGATCATCTTCTTATACTTTGTATTAAAGCCCAAAGAGGTAGCTCATACTGTTCGTGGAATTTAGAAGGCGATTTCGTCGTTACTCCACCCATAGTATTTGTTGATTACGTGAATTGATATTGAGTAGAATTAGATGATTTCTATAGATTCTGCTCAGTTAATATTTATTAGTTTTGGATTAACATCCTAGATAACATTTTTTTAACTCAACCAAAATCATGAGTTTTGATTACAAAATCATTATTTAGATTTAAATGAAATAAATTGGCAAAAATTACTAAGTGAAAAAAATGAAATGATTTCGAATTATTCCAAGTTTAAAAAGGGTTATAAGTACTCAAAAGATGTGATAAGAGAGGTTTAATGATTCCGTATATACTCGAAAGAATGTTTTAGAAATATATATCTCTCCGAAAAAGATTTTGATAAAAATAACTTAATCAATTAAAGAGTGATTCCCCATTCACAGAACCTCCTTTAATCGATGATTGGTTCAAAGGAACCGAAGTCCGATATGGGGTAAATTCATATCTGAAAACCACTTTGAACTGATGTATGCATTCGAAAAATGAAGGTATGATAAAGTAAATGAGGGATGAAGACCCAGGATTTTCGAGATGAAAGTCTGCTTGTTGATAATTCGGGTTAGCTCCCATGTACTACAGTAGTAGTGGTCCCTTCATTTCTGAAACTCTTTGGGTTGCAAGGACTTTTCACTACTAATCATAGGTTTAATTCCTGATGGGATGTAGTGAGAAGATGCCTTCGGTTTCGTTCAGTCCCAGAATAAACATGTATGGATGAATGTCTGATATTGTATTCTTGAGATTTCATCATTGACTTTTATAACCAAACATTTGTTTGGTGGAAGAGAAGGCGACTTATTTTAAGCTTAGCATCCTTCTCTGAGACGTATGAGCTCGGAGATTGTATTTTTGTGGAAGTCAATAGGAATCGATGGAATGGTGAGGTGGCATTTAAAGTAAGATGTGCAAAGAAAAAGGTAATTGTTACCTCAAGCTTCACACCCGAAAATGGCCGAAACAGGATAGATGCAGCAAGGCTATGTGGTTCACAACCATTAGGATATGATCATCCCCTTCTAAATATATTTCTAACCACTATGATGTTCGGGTTTAAATTATTGTAGATGTATGTTGTATGGGCCCTCCGATAGGTTGGTAACGATCGGGGTGATGACATATTCGGTACTATCTAGGAAGATGTAGGTCGGTCTTGTGTTAGTAGAGGACCATCAGTTGGGCCTTGGTACATTCCATGAGAGATGTACTGCTAGAAGGTAGTCCCTTCATTTGGTCATCTGTATGAAATTCGTTCTCTAATAAGTGCCTGCTATATTGTTTATAGAACCCACATTTGTAGCTAGTATGCTGGAATTTAATAATGTAACAATATCGGCTAAGATTAATAAGTTTACTTGCAAATGTTTCTAAAGGAACATCATTAAAACCCTTATTTTTACGTAATAAATATTTGGTTATCATAAGGTAAAAACATGTTCCATGTTTATGTGCGGCATGGTCTTATGAGATACTTTTTGTTTTTAAAACGTGTATTTTGAGTTCTCACACCAGTCTCATGATTGACCCGGAGTTTATTTTCCCGGCGGCATAGTTGTTAGATTTAGTTTAGAAGAAATCTAGATGGAGCTCGAAGCATGGAGTTAGGAGATTTTTTTAAAGATTTTGGTCTATTTCTACCACACTCTTGTAATATTGTATTCTGCATTTGTAAGGACCAAAAAATTTAAATGTCTATGTTTTTAACTCCGATAAATGTATTTTAGTTTCAGATGTAAAGTTTTTATTGAAATAACATATTTGAGATTTTGTTCTGTCTTTATTTTTGTTTCTTACCCTTGAGAATCTGCTTCTCCAGCACTTGGATTTACAGCATATGAATACCGAGGATGTATTAGAGTCAATGTTCGAGAGTCGAAGAAATGGGTCCTCCCACAAGTTGTTTCAAAGAATAAAAAAGGAAAGACAATTGAAAAGTGTATTCTCTTCTAAAATCAATTATTATATCTTTAGTCTTTTTACTATGACAGTCACAAATCTCATTAATGATCAACAATTTAACAAACCAGCTAGAAATATGTGGATTATTCACATCCCTAAAACCAACCCTATAAGAATGATCACTAACCAATTGTATAATGAAAAACCTATTAAGATGTCCATAATCACAAGAACTATGCACTAAAAAGACAACCATCCATAGACAAAGAGAAAATAGCAATAATTCTCATAGAACAATTCTTCATAAACACAAATTCATATCCAATTTGAATGTGGTATGCCATCAAAAGTTCTTTAAAAACATCAAATCTCCTCTAAAGCTTTAACCAAAAAAACAAAAAAATTGATAATTTAAAACCTCTCTTCTACGTATCCTTCATATAACTTTTACTATGAATAATATCGGACAAAGATACATTAGAAGATGAATGTAACGATCTACCCTTGTAATACCCTGAAATCAGCATCGAATGACAATATCTAACTTTCGAATACCACAAAAGGCATATTTTTGGGAAAGAAAAATTAAAATAAACATTATACTATGGCATATCGACAGAATCTCACAGCAGAATGACAATATATAATATAATAATATACATGGAGATTATAGAATGAGTAATGTATAAGAGACTACACTAGAGAAAGTAACTGATAAATAAACGTCAATACAGAAAGTTAGAATAGTATTAATGAGTCTCATATATAAATACACTTCTGTCATGTTCTATTACAATATCAAGTGTGTGTGTATATATATATATGAAGTATCGACATCGCCTTCATAAAATGCTCCAACTATCCTAAAATGTATCCCAAAAGCACTAAATCCCAACTATTCAATCGAGTAACCGAGAGTTATCATGACATAAACAAATAAAGAAAAAATGCGTGTCAGACATAAAGCCTCGTGCAAGGGGAACTATCTCAAAATATTGTATATTAAAATTATTTACCAATAAATAGGAACTGCTAAGACATAGTCGGTCCTCTCCACAATCATGGTTGGAGGGTAACCTAGACTATCCATAAACAAGTATACCTATCCTGAAAGATAGGAAACCTTACCATAACCTGCTCTTCTCTTACAATCAATGAGTGAGCACAACTAATATAATTTGACTGAAATGTAACAACATGTTGTGATAAAGGTAACCCAACATCCAAAAGTAGGGTGATCATTATACAAGTCTATTGCAAGGTACATAATGATAGTAAGTGCAACAATGCCAATAATAACTAACTAACAACATACACTAGTAATAAAAGACAACCAAAGCATACAAATTGGCACTCATCATTATCAACAAATGAATTCCACTACGGGCGTCCAATTGTAATCCAATGATGGCCTTCAAGGGTTAAAGATAAATAGAATCAGTACCGTGACAACCCAGATTTTTGGACAGCTGTTAATTGGTGATTAACATGATTTAATTTATCAGAAATACTAATTTTATTAAGTTGAAAAAATAATTTCTGATAATATCTTGATATAAATGTTTTTCTTAGTAATTTTCTTATATTATTATTTAAAATTTGCAAACTCATCTCTCAAACCATAAATATGCTATCTATATAGGTATGTAAATTGTAAATGTAACTATGATTTGAAGTCAAATTGTATATCCCGAAATAAATTTAAAACTCTACATCCTAAACACTAATATGTATATAATTAAGGTATAATTAGCTTAGGCTTAAAAAAAGTAAATGAAAGAGTTTATACTATTCCGTTGAGATTATATAATAAATTAGATTTGGAACTCTATATTTTTAAATACTAGTGTATATTTAGATGTTGATTTAAAATATTTAAATTCTTAGTTTAGAATTAAAATAGGGATAAATAAAAAAGAAATGTATTAATAAAACTAGGAAATATAATATAAAAATTGTATAAAAACATATAAAAATAATTAAGCATAATAGATATATTTATAAATATTTAAAACCAAAAGGAAATTATAATATTAAAAACATTAATTAGAATGCAAAGACATGTGTAAGTATTTTATACATGAAATTAAACATGTGTAGGCTTCTAAAGACATGTGTTTACAAGTGTAATTAAGATTAGCATGCAAAATAACAAATGTCACTTAAATTCTCATGTTTTAAAATAAAAAAGAGGGAAAAAAACAAGGGTATATATACACGTTTCTACCCTTCTTTTCTCATTTTCTTAGATCCATTCAAAACTTAAAAACCTGAGAAAGGAATCAAAACCATAAAATAGAAAATCAAATAACAAAATCAAAACAAATTCAACAACCTCATGCATTTCAAGTCTGAAGCTAAAATTCAGTTCAAACTTAAAGCAAAGTTTAAAATCAAACCTAGAAACAAATCAAAGCAAACAAGCAACTGATCAGTTTCAAGATCATTCAAATCAGGTATCCAGCTGGGATTCAAACTCAACTAGTATAGATCATCTCAAAGTGAAATTCCAGATCAAGAACAAATGCGTTGTTCTCTATTCAACACAAATTAAGGTGAGTAAACATTCACCTTTAAGCCAAATCTACTTATCATCTTATGCATGTGATAGATATTGGAAGTTATGTAGTGAAATGTGTGCAGGGATGAATGAATATACTTTGCATATATGTCTGTATGAAATTGCTATACACACACACACATACCTATATGTAACCTTATGCATGTCTCTGTTTTGGATGGAAATAGATAAAAAAACTAAAGACTTCTCAAAATTTCAATCCTCTTTATTGAATCTCTTTTAAGTCATGATCGTTAAAGGAAAAAGATTTGTAACAACCAAATTTGATTTTTAAAAATATTACTAAGTGAAATTAACAAGTGGATTTGTTGGAAATAAGAAGTGTCACTAAAAATTGAATCCAAGTCGAAAATTTGATTTTTAAAATTTTAAGCTTTGATCATATAAACTAATTCGTATTGTAAAATGGTGAATTTTGATAATCATTTCTTGATTTTTAACTTTGGGATTGGGTGAATGTTACGAGTTGATAGGGAAATGGAATTGTGTCGATTTCTGACGAGGTGGTCGACGATTGGGGTCGACATTGGGTCAAAAGATGGTTGCATAGCTTGGGAACTCGAGAAATATCAGTGATGATTTTTTCGATCATTGGAGTGATCAATAGAGGGAGGAATAGGGTTTGGAAGCCAGTTTTAGATGTGGATGGTCCTTGGGTCCTAGCAGCGTCGTGGTGAGGCGTCGAGCGTGCGGTCCGGAAGGGATCGCTGGAGGGGTCATCGACGCGCTTTGGGTGGATTCCGGTGGCAAGAAATGGGCTGTGGTGGCGGTGCGAAGGGTTTTGGTGGCTGGACTTTGGTTCCAGTAGTGCTCGACGCCCTCATTTTTGATTCGTGAGATGATCCGTAGATCTAAGTGGTCGGGTCTGATAAGGATGTCGGCGCGATTGGGAGACAGGGCGGCGAAGGTCGGGGAGGCTATGATCTAACGTGCACGTGCACACGTATCTTGGTATGTCTGGTATGTGTACTTCTTTAGTTAGAATTGGAAGAGAAGAAGAAGTAGAAGGCGACTGGAAAGAGGGAGTTGGACTCGAGTAGTGGATCGGGTTTGCCTCTAGAAGTTTGTTGGTAGGGATCAGGAAAAACAAGTGTGGGCTCGGGTTGTTTATTGTTAGATAACCAAGTTTAAAATTTAAAGAAAAATATACCACGCTTATAAAGCAATCATTAATCAGGTTTAATTTTGAAGGAAGCATGATCAAGTTTAAAGTATATTTGAAAAGAATACGTTTCAAAGGGTTGTAGACCAAGTTTCCAAAGTAATTTATTAAAATTATATTTCAAACAATGATTTGAATTTAAATTGTTTTGTCTATGAGTTTTTATAGTATCAAATTTAGAGATAATTCAGCTAAAGCTTTTGTTCTAAAACTTAGAAAACTTAGGATTTTCCTTAAATATTGGAATAAAAATATTTTTGGTAACATTAAAATTAAAAAAGAAAATATTCTTAATGAGATGCTTAAGCTTAACAAATTAGAAGAAACTAGACATTTAAGTCTAGGTGAGCTGAATGTTCTCAATAACTTAAAAGATGAGCTTAACTCTATTCTTGAAAAATAGGAAGTTATGTGGAAACAAAGATAAAAAATTCAATGGATCAATAAAGGTGATAATACCACCAAATTTTTTCATAATATGGCTAATAGTAGAAAACGTAGTAATACAATTAACTCCATTTTAGTTAATATTGTGGAATTAGTTGATCAAAGAGACCTCAATAAGGCTTTCATAGATTATTATAAAGATATTTTTGTTAATAAAAATAAGCATAAAATTAGTGTTAGATGGAACGATCTTTATCCGACTGTCTCTAATATTAATCTTTCTGATTTAGATTTTCCTTTTACTGAAGAGGAAATCCTAAAAGCCATCTTTGATTTACCGGGTGATAAATCCCCGGGTCCAGATGGTTTTCCAATTTTCTTCTACAAAACCTTTTGGGATGTCATAAAACTGGATTTAATTAGTATGTTTAATGAATTTTATAATGGAAAACTCCAATTAGGTAGATTTAATTCTACTAATGTTATTTTATTACACAAAAAAGTAGGTGCTAATACTTTAAAAGATTTTAGACTCATTTCTTTGATTAACTGCTCAGTTAAAATTATTTCTAAAGTTATAGCTAATAGACTCAGTATAAAAATGAATGACCTAATCGACTGTTCACAATCAGCTTTCATAAAAGGTAAAAATATCACAGATGGTATGGCAGTTGTTCAAGAATACATTAATCATAGTTGTAAGAATAATATTACTTGTGCTATTTTAAAATTAGACTTTGCCAAGGCTTTTGATACTGTTGATTGGGATTTTCTTATAGATATTTTTCATGCTAGAGGCTTTAGTAATAGATGGATTAACTGGATCATGATTTTGCTTAAAACTAGTAACTCTAGTATTATGGTAAATGGTATTTTAGGTAATAAAATCCAATCTAAGAGAGGTTTAAGTCAAGGGGACCCTTTATCGCCCCTTCTGTTTAATTTAGCCGCTGATGTTTTTTCTAAGATTATTAAAAATGCAGTCAATAATAGTTCTTTGGGTAATATAGGTAATGATATTTCGAATTATGGTTTATTTGTCCTTCAATTTGCAGATGATACTTTGCTCTTTTCCTCTCATCTTCCTAGACACATTATTGCTCTCAAGTTTATTCTTTACAGTTTTGAACTTTTATCAGGTTTAAAAATAAACTTTGATAAAAGTTCTGTTTTAGTTTTAAACAATTTTGATAAATTTGAAAATTTAGTTGCTAATACATTAAATTGTAAAACTATGAATTTTCCATTTGACTATCTTGGTTTTGTTATCAGACCTACAAAACTTAAGCACGATGATTGGTTAATAATCATTGATAAAATCAAAAATAGGATTACTAACTGGAATGGGAGATTCTTATCTAGAGCAGGTAGACAGGTTTTAATTAATTCTGTTTTATCAGCTCTCCCTATCTATTGGATGTCTATACATCTTTTTCTTGATTGGTTGATAGACAAAATAGATAAAATTAGAAGAGATTACCTTTGGAGTGGCGAGAATCCAAACAATTGCATAAAATGTTTAGTAAATTGGGAAACTGTATGTAAGTCCGAAAAAGAGGATGGTTTAGGAGTCATTAATTTACGAAATATGAACTTGTCTCTTCTTGGTAAATGGTTATAGAAATTCAGAGATACTAGTGATAATGCCATTTGGAAGGAGATTATTTTTAAATATTACTACAATGGTAGTAATAATCTCTATCAAATTAGTCCTTCGATTTCTCGTAAACAATCTTATTTTTGGAAATCCATCTTAAAATGTAGTGATATTTTCAACTTAGGTATTAATATTATTGTTCATTCAGGTAATAATACATCTTTTTGGCATGATAGTTGGATTTCCTCTACTCCTCTAAAGAATGAGATCAAAGATTTGTATGATATTTGTAACTTTAAATTTGCACTTATTTCTGATATTTTTAATTCCAAAAATGACCCTCCTTGGATTTTCAATTTTAATAGAATTTTAGTAGGCTCAACCCTTAGACAGCTTAATTTACTTTATGCTAAACTAAATCTTTATAATATTGACAACGATAATGATTATACTAGTTGGGAGTGGTATAAGAGTATGAAATATTCTACTAATTCGTTTTACAATTTTATTAACTTTTGGGTGTATATGACAATTGTTTTAAATTTATTTGGAAGTCAAACGCTCCTCCAAAATCTAAAATCCACATGTGGCTCATCATTCATGGTAAATTAAAAACTATAGAATTTCTAAAAAAGAAAAATATTAACGTTGATAATAAATGTTATTTTTGTAACACATATTCTGAAGATATTAATCATATTTATTACGAATGCATGGATACTCATTTTATTCTTATAAATACCCTTAATATTTTTGAGTCTAAAATTAGTTCTAGAGTTACTGATTGTTTTTTCTATTGGAACTCTTTTAGATTTAAGTTTAATAAGGATAATAGATACTTGCTTGATACTATGTTCACTATATCTTGTTGGTTCATTTGGTTTGAAAGAAATCAAAGAATTTTTAATCATAACAATATTCACTATAATAATTTGATATTTTTAATTTCATCTTTTTGCTTAAATTGGGTATCAAATCCTAAATATAAATTAGCCAAAAATAATTGCTTTAAGGAATATCTTAACAAGGTTAGAAACAATATTAATATATTCAAACATAACATTAATAATTTTGACACTAATAATATTTATATTAATACCTTTTCTAATTTAAATGATATTCACATGATGCATAATAATTTTCTTCCTATTATAGATCCTTAAAGATGTTTCTAGTAATGTTTTTATTTTTGTTTTTATATTTTATTTTTTAGTCCTAGTTTTCTTATTTGTTTACCTTTTTCAGTTTGGTTCATATTTCCTTTACTTTATTAGAATTGTTAGTTATTGGTTCTAGCTTATCCTTTCTTTATTTTTCAAGTTTGTTTTTATTCTCACATATGTATATAAATTCTATTTATATACATATATGTGAATCATACTAATATGGTTTCCTAGATTTGTTACAGGTTTGGTTTTGATAGGTTGCTAGTTTCTCTTGTCAGGTTTGCAGGATAGCTAGCATCTTTGTACAGGTTTGCAGGATAGCCATTCCCGGGGGTTCTGATTGCGTCTGGCATTTCTTTTTGTTATACCATGTCTTCAGAGTGGAGTTCTTCTTTATGGTTCATCTCTTGGAGTTCTTCTTTATGGATCATCTCTTATTTGATATTAGCTCTTCTCTTCTGAGGCGGTTACATAGAGTCACTTTTTGATGGTACTGTCTTTTGGTATCTTTGGTTTTTGATACTTGTTCAGTTTACTAGATACCTCTAACACCCTATTAATGGACGGTGGCCTTTCCGAAGCTTGGTATTAGGGTGTAATGGGCGGTGGCCTTGTCGGAGCTCATTAGAGGGGTATTTATTTCTTTATTTTTTCTAATACATAGACTTGTCACCTGCCAGGCATGTTGGCAGCACCATTTTATATGATATATATATATATATATAGCTTCATGTGTGCTCTCCTCTTTTATTAGAGGATCACACATTTCTCTCAAAAAAAATTGTTTTGTTAAATATTAGTTAATTAATTAAGATAAGTAAATTAAAAGGTTTCAAGTGATTTCAAGTATTTAATTTAATAATATTCAAATGATATAATTAAGTAATTAATTAAGATATAGAGGTTTATCTTTAATTAATTAAGATGGATAATTAAAAGGTTAATTAATAGATTAATTAATTAAGGAAAGTAATTAAAGAATAGTTACTTAATTTAAAGGATAGTTATTACTTAATTAAGGATTAATTACTTAACGTATGTAATTAGAGGTTAATTAATTGATTAACTAAAGGTTATTTAATTAATGATTAAAGGTGAATTAATTAATGATTAAAGGTTAATTAATGATTGAAAGATAATTACTTAATATAATTAATTAAGGGTTAATTAATTATGTAATTAACATAAGATTAATTAATTTGTTTATGTGATTAATTAAGGAATAATTAATTGATTAAGGATGATAGATTAATTTCATCAATTAAGGGTATATAATTAATTAATGTTATTTAAGCAGGGTTGGGTAATTACTTCATAGGTAATTAATTTAAATTGAGTTAATTAAATTAATTATAATCATATGATTAATTAATCTTTCTTATGGATGATTGGATTATATTGAATGCCTTGAATTTGTTTGATGCCTCTGATTTGTAATGCTATTATATGTTTGGGTTGAACTGTGATAATGTGGGTTATCTATTGATAATGAATTGCTATATAAATATGATATCCTGCATTTAAATTTAAATTGTATTCACTTAAACAACTTGGATTAAAAATGATATTGGATTCGAAGAGACCGGAGTCGGGTATCAGCAAATACCCGAAACCACTTCGATTAGTAATCTGCAATAATTCTGTATAGATTTGAATGTAGAATCAAATAGGCTGGAATGGGATAAATTAAGTAACATGGCCATTTAAACTGAGTAACATTTCCTAATTATTATTTTGTAATAAGTAATTGGTTATAACAAGAAAATAACTCGTAGTAAGGTACGAGTTACCTTGAATTTTCAATGAAGTTTTATAGCCTAGTATTTCAAATTTATGGGTTTACTCACTCTGGTTTCTAGCCTGACCCAGGTGCTACTTTATTGTAATGCTCGGGTTAGACCGAATATTACAGATTTTCATGTTAGGACGTTCTAGAGCTCAGAAGGCGAGCTGGATGACAGGAACGTATGAAGTATATTCTGTTGTGTGTTTGAGAGTTGTATTGTTTGTAGTTTGGGACAAGTTAATTACAACTGTCCAGTTTATTTGAGCATTGTTATACTCTGATATATTGTATGTAAAGTAAAAATTACAGCTTTCTTTGTATAAATGCTGTTATTTGATATTATATTTAATCTGCTGTGAATGTAAGATGCCGTTGTTTCCTGTTCTTCTTCTACCTTCTTCTTCTTTTCTCTAACAATCTGAAATTTTTGGTGTTCGATTGCTCGGCACTTCTACAGTGAACGTATTAGTGTCGAATTTTCGAGATTGAAAATTCTGGGTCGTTACAGGTACCTAATTGTACCATAAACTTCGAGCAGATCCTTAGTGGTGGGACTCGTGTAGATCTCACTATACCCCTATAATGAGCTTTGGTGATATATGAACTAACCTATATACTTGAAACCTACTCTCATAATAAATAGAGCCAGTACCTGAATATACCATAGACCCCGAGCTGCATCTTTAGTGATGGGTCTCATGTAGATCTCATTGTACCCCTATAATGAGCTTCGATGATATATGATTTACTCTAAATACATAAGACCTTTGGAGATCACACAGTAGCCCTACAGTGATCATGTGATATATGATCCTATAGTAGATGATTATCATCACCCCCCTAGGACATCATGGATTTCCTAACAAACTCGTATAACATCTCTACAAAAGAGAATGATGGGTGTATCCCACATAAAATGCATCGTGATCATAAAGGAACATCGATGTTATATATATATATATATATATATATAATATAACATCATGTAATCAAATACGTCTACTGAAAACGAAGATCGATGTCATATCATCGTCTATTAATATAGATGGCCTCTACTATAATACTAATATTAAGCATGGCCACTAGGAAAATTCAACATACGATTACTAATATAATACCAGTACTTGATATGGTCACTATAACGACCTGGAATTTTGGACATTTCATATTTAAATATATGAATTATTTAAATACTTGAATCATGGATTAAATATGATTGAAGTTGTTTAATAACCGTGTTAACCCCTTTTTAAATCATAACTAATAAGATAAACTTGTTTTGGATATATGTTTATATAAATAAATAATTTGAAAAAAATATTAATAATGTAACCGAAAATCGTTTCATCGATATATTGTTTTTTACTCTCCAGATGTTATTCAAACTTTTTTACATACACTAAACAGTTAGGAAATTAATAGTATGAAATAAAAATAGTTTACCATTTATGGAAAGAAAATACGATGATGTCATGGTTGATGTCAAGAGAAGATATTTTGTGTATAAAGGTAAAAGGTAGTTTGTTAAGGAAAATAAGGTGTAAAGTTAAAAGCATGCAAAGTACATAGAGGGTAAAGCCAGAAATGGGAGGGTAAAGGAGAGGATTTGAACTTGTGAACTCTTCCTCAAATTCTAAAGCTTGAAATATCAAAAATCTCAGAATGGTGGAAGTGGATTAGCACTAATCCATTTTGTTCTTCACTAATCTTTCTCTAATTAGTTCAAATCGTCTTCGAACACCACCTAAATTTCACCATAGCCTTAGGAATCAAGGATCTAAAGTCAAAAGTGGAAAACAATGAAAGAAATGAGAGGAGCATGGTGAGGTCGTAAGCAATGAAGTGGCGGAAGAAGTTTCCTTGGCTTGGATGTACTTAAGGTTGGATCTTTACTCTTTTGGGTGATGGTAGGAAGTGCCTCTTTGTTCTTACGTGTTTGAGCTTGATTGAGACTGGTATTTGGGTGAGCTATCTCACTATTTTTTATGTATATATTGTATGTGTGTGTATATGTGCGCGCAAATATAATGTTAAAGTGACATTAACTAATTAAAGTTATAAACTTTGGACCCTTTCTCTTTTGAAAGAAAATGACAACTTTATATTGTATAATATCACCCTTATTCCTTTCATAACATGTGTCATGGCCTTGAATTGATGTTTAAATAGTTTTTCGAATTGTGTTGAATAGAAGTATGTCTGAAAGTGTTTAAAGCGAGAATATTCACTATAAGTGCACTTTGACATTCCATAACTTTAGCTTGTGTAAATAGAAGATTTATGGTCTTAACTTGTGTTTTGGTTGTTCCCTGCACATATTTTGGTGTATGAGAGAGTAAATAAATGGGTTGGAAAGCTAGGGAAATTGTAAAACAAATTGTGAAAGTTAGAAGCGAATAAGTCGCTATTGATGCACTTTGAAAATGCTTTATGTTTAGCGATTTTCAAAGTCTAATTTGAGAGACATCCTAGGGGATTCTTTGCATTTTTGATATGTACCATAAGTGCAATTATTATGGAAAAATATGGTTAAGCCGTCAACTAACTTGTGAAACAAAGTTGCAAAAAGTTATGGCGAGAAGAAGATCGTTGTGTGAGCACTTTGAAATACCGTGTTTTTGGGAATTTTCGAAATTAATTTGAAAACAACCTTAAGGTATTTGCATTTTTAATAGTTATTTATGCATAATTATTACTGGAAAAAAAAATCAAAGTTTAAGAGATCTTAGACTGGCCGAACAAAAGGGATAAAGTTAGGGCGAAAAGGTGGTTATAAATACATTATGAAATATACCTTTATTTCAAAAAAAAAAAAATTAGCTAAACTGAAAGATATACTTAGAGCTTCATTTCCATGGTTTTTAAGTGTTCTTAGGTTAGTAATTACTTTAAAATTTTCAATTCTTAAATCATTTTTTAAATTGCTGAAAACTAGCCACGAAGTTCATATTGTTCTATGTTATTCTTATATAAGATTTTTAACATTGTTTATAAATGTTGTAGTAAGTTGTGTTAGGTTTTAAGTGGATGTTTTCTAACATATTTTTTAGTATTTTAAAGTTGGTTTAAAATTTAAATGTATTTCTGATATTTATTTATGAATTTTTTAAGTAAAGGGGTTTTATAATATAATATACGCTTTTTATTTATTTTCATCAAATTAGAAATTAGTTATTTTTAATTAATATTTTACATATTAACCTATTTATAAGTATTTTGTATATATACACAAGTTTGGACAAGTGAGTTAAGTATTTTATAAAAGAACAAAGGAAGTTTTGATTGTTTTATTATAACACTTATGTTATAATAAACTGTTTTGTGAAGTTAATTAAAAGTATATTATCTTGTTAATATGTATACTTAGATCTTTGAAAATAATGTTTGAAAGATAATGACAAGTACGGAATGGTTTTGGGTTTGTTGTGACAATGCATTAACAATATTCATTTTAACCCTTTTTCATCGTACTTATGAATGTAAATAGATCTTTAAAAGAATGTTCCAAAAATAAGCATAAGTTAAGTGGTTTGGGTTTGTAATGACATGGTTTATGTAACATTTGTCTTTTTTTGAAATAGGTTTATGAATATAATTAGACCTTTTAAATGGATATTTAAAAAGTAATAACAAGTATTTAACCTTTTGAAATGATAGAAAAAGTAAAGATTTAAAGTAAGAAATCTTGTTAATGATTTGTGAATATATTTATACCATTTGAGATAAGTGTATGAATACTTTCTGATTAAAGGAGTACAAATGAACAGTGAAAACGTAGTATGCAGGCATATATCTATTGTAAAGATACTTTAAATATATATATATATACTACTATTTACAAAGATTTTTTATCAATAAAAGGATTATATAAATAAAAAAGGGATTAAAAGTCACTTATGTGACTTAATTGTGCTTTGTGTGACTTGATCATGCGTTGTCTGTTTACTCGTTTGTGAAAGTATTTAGTCGTGTACTTAGCAATAAAAGCCGATGAAATAGGCTTATCTATGTTTGAGAGTTAGGAATGAAGTGTCTAGGCAAGGCTTTAATGCAACCAGTGCTCTAACTTACTTGGCTTCACTCTTGACTGAGGGAAAATGTTAGTTGAAAAGTTCGGAAACATGATACATATTCGATACTTAGTTTTCATATGCAATCGTTTTCATTGTTGTTGAAATTAACCAAATCCCTTTATTAACAAATTTCTTTATTAAAATCAAAACATGCTAGGCAAATAAGTTCTAATTAATAGAAGACTTGGATAGCCTTATGCTAACCCACAAGATGTTTAAGACTCCAAAGTGAAGTATGCATGTTCGTGATTTCGATTCTTGAAAAGAGAAGCTTTGTACATATCAAAAATACAAGTATACAAAAGTCATACGTAAGTCGCAAGTCCTATCATAGTCAAATCTTCATTCACTTGTAATATGCTATGCAAAGTTCATTATTTGCGTCCTTATGTGTAAAGACATCGATTTACAATAGGCTTTACAAATTACCAATTTTATTTAGGGTTTTAGATAGAAAATGTAAGAAATAAGATGAGAAAATTTCCCTCCTCCAAGTAGCAATGGGGTCCGTATTTATAATGTTAACTATAGGCGGTATGGTTTCCATGTGTCCATTCGACATGCGGCATGTCTTCTTGCTTGAATCGTTAATATCTTATACCTTCATTATTGGTATCCATTACTGAGATTCAGTATCTTTTAACTATGTCAAAATCCGATACCCTATCAAGGAAATCCGACATCTCTTCAGTATTGATGTAATTCGATACCATTTGCCTTCATGATTTCGGTAATGCAACTTTCTTTTGGTAGCTACTCAGTATCTTTCATTATGATAAGTTTTTGGTAATAGATTAGGGTATCAGTTCGGTAGTACCTGCAAATTAATCATCTCTTAAAAGCTGATATCATCATTCTCTAACCAAATGCAGCATCTTATTGCCTTATAATATTTCAAGTTGTAGCGGTTCGATAACTCCCCCTTAATTGTCTTTAAGTTTGATAGCCTTTGTATCAGAGAAACTCGATATCTGTTGGTGTTCAATACTACTTTAGTTTGTTATACACTTGATTTCTTCAAAGGTTATTTGGGACACGATATCTCCTTTGCTTTATATGCTCGACAACTCTTATAGTTGTTGAGGCTCGACACTACCTTCTTTCTGTATTCAAGTTTAACAACCCTTATATTGTCAACCGCTTATAGTTCAATATCTTTAGAGATTCGACACCTCTTCTATGCTTGTTGACTTCTTGAGTATTCATTAACTTTTTATTGTAGAGGGTTGGCATTCCTTTTATTTCATTTAGGTTCGATAACCTTTGTGTTATAGAAGCTTGGAATCCTAGGTTCCTTCAGGCTTGTTGTAGTTCGATTCCTCCAAACACTTATTGATTCGACACCTTCTTCTGGGATATGTTCGACAATTCTTTTAGTTGTTGAGACTCAGTACTTCCTTACTATGTCCTCATTCGATATCCTTTGTGTTTGCTAATTGCTTGGAATTTGACATATTTAGAGACCCGTCATCCCTTTTCTAAGCACTTGACACCTTTGATTATATAGGTTCGATACCTTCTCGAGGTTGCTTAATGTTCTTATCCTTTCATTGAACGCTCAAATGCTCTTCCTTCTTTACCTTCGACATCCTCTGTTTTTTATAATCCTAACATGTCTCCATAGGCATTTAATATCTTCATTTATGGTAACATTTACCCCCTCTTATATAGAAGAGTATTATACTTTAGTATAATGTTGGCTTTTCAAGATACCACCTTGATATTGACGTTTACAGCCTCAATATCCACATTAACGCCTATTGCTATTTTATTCGATCTCGTCCATCCATTTAAACTGAAATATGAAATCAACGCTTTACATTGCTACCTTTTCTCCCTATAGATACATGTCTCCTTCTTCCTCTTCCGATTTTTACCAACTATTTAAAATCAAGAAAAGCGATTTTAATTTCCTTACTTCAAAAGACAATATTTTTTATCTCTTTGTTTTAGATCAATCTCAAGGTATAATCTCTGTTTTACTTAGTTTAAACAAAAAGGCAACGGAGAGAATTTTCAAGTTTTAAAAATAGGGCTTTAATCGCTCAGGGCATTTTTATGTATTTTTTGAGATTGGATTGGAAATTGAACCATTATACTCATTATAATTCTACGAAGTTTAATGTTTGAATTCGAATATAAATTATGTAATATTTCTTTGTTAATTGGTTGAAATTATTGTGAATTCAAAAGCTTTCCATAAATTCGATAACTTTCTAGGGTTCTACTATTGATAGGATCAATACCGTTTTAAGATCTCAACATTTAACTAGGAATTTGAATAATTGCTAAAAACTTGATATCTTTTTCAAAATACGATTACCTTTCACGATTAAAATTTGGTTCAAGAATTCTTCAGTCCTTTTGAGATTCGACATCTAATTTGACTTTTTTTGTGTATGTATTAAGCTTCACTAACTGGTTATAAACCCGACAATCAGGATTGGTAACTATCTAGAAATTTGATAACCATTTATGAATCTGAAAATTGTTTGAAAATTTGTTGTTTCAGTTATAAGCTTGGTAACTTCATAGTGTGCTCCTACCACTTTGTAAATTCGGCAACTAATTAAAAAATTGTTCTATAGGTTTCAAACTTAGTATCTTGTTTAAGTCCAATACTATACAATGGTTTCACAAAGTAGTAATAGTATTATGGACTCATAAACTATATATGCATTCAACACCTTACAAACTCGATAACCGATCGAAGCATTTCTTAACAAATTTAATGTCACTTTATTGCTTATGAACTCAATACTTTGTTATGGATCCAACATCGGGTTACTTGTTTGACACTTTATTATAATCCTAATAAAGTGCTACAAGCATGGTATCTTGATCGAACCCTATCAACTGGTCATCTAGTCATAAATTCAATAATTATTAATAATTTTTCAATTAGTTATAAATATTTTAAATATTTATATCTAGTATCTTATTATTGGTCGATACGTACAAATGGTCTTCTTAGTGAATTATCGAATTGTTATAAGTTCTATAGTTAGTCTTGGTTTTGGCATGAACTAAATAGTTAGTTTTTCAATAATATACGTAATACTCCACTGAACTTAGGTGATATCATTTGACAAATAAATGGTTGGCAAAAAATATAGTAAGGGCCCTAAACCTTCTCTTACTTCTGAGAAATAGACTCATTCCATCTCTTATTACCTCTCAGGATGAAATCAACACAATCCTTTATCAATTTGGCATTGTTGATGTTGCGGCCAGAATAGCGGGCCCATCAAGAAGGATAAAAAATCCTTCGGAAGATTTCTTTTCCATTACTCCAATTCACATTTATATTTTTTATTATCTCCCTCTTTTCGACTTCTTTATTCGATACTTGGGCCATTTTGGCATCATTTCGATATAATTGTTGCCTAATTCCTACACCTATTTAAACTGCCTCGAAATTTTGGCCATTGAAGTTAACCTTCTGTTTCTTGATGTAGACACCCTTCACTCATTAGTAACTCCCGTCAAAGTGGTGAACCAGCCAAAGAGTACCGTTTACTTCCTTCTCCCTTATTAAATTTTGATTAGCAACTTGATAAACATATCTAGAGGTTGAGAGAATCATTTCTTCTATGTTAAGGGCTACACCTCCAAAATTGGAGGGTCA
Organism: Allium cepa; assembly: GCA_030765085.1. Lineage (NCBI taxonomy): Eukaryota > Viridiplantae > Streptophyta > Magnoliopsida > Asparagales > Amaryllidaceae > Allium > Allium cepa. The sequence continues at coordinate 616,476,596 of CM060941.1, forward strand.
TTATCTTCTTTTAGTATGCTTTGTTTCTTTTCCTTTATTGTTTATACCATCTTCTATTGTCATCTTACAATTGTTATTCTCTTTTAAGATTGGTCCCCAAGGGAACAGATTCTTCCATAGCTAAAACGGTTCGGGAATTGAACCGAGATCGTAGACTTTAAGAGAAAAATATATAATTCTAACTAAGGCTAATCTCAAAAAATACTACCTGATTCTAAAGTGTCACAATGTGCTTGGGAGACCTCCCATGGTAAAGAAGGATGCTCATGGGAAACAATTTCCGGTGATTGGCAAAATGCCTTTTCTAATTCTTCCCCTATTCGGCATAATTCTTCCAGTGTGTTTTCATTATAGTTCAAGTGAAGTTTCTTACATCAGTGTCTTAAGAATTTTCTTTTTATTTAGGTCCATTTGCTGTTGTCGAAGCTTCAAAGTCTATAAAGGCTAAAGCTCACGATTCTTCTGTGGCTAAATCAACTAAGGCTGCTCATGTTAGGTGTCTATTATTAAAGCTATCGATGTTATAAAAACGAAGGTGGTTTTCAACGCCTCAAATGATATTTCATTCTCTCCCTCAAGTAAAAAGGAAAAGCTCGAGGAGGTCCAGACTTTCATCATTGTTGCTAAAGAATTGAATGTGGATGTTGCTTTGACCACTCAAGATCCTAAAATGTTTAATTCAAGTTCTCTGGAGCAGGATGCTCAAAAAGACTTAGGAGATGTTCAGACTCTGAATCCTTTATTAAACATTTTGATTCCAACTTCTGCTTTTGTTTTTCAATGCTTGTTTGAGGAGCTTGGTCTGACTCCTTTTTCCACCGAATCTCTTCCTTTAGGAATCCAAACTCAAACTAACCCCATGGGCTTTGATATTCTTATTCGTTCAGCTATTCAGTCTCCAACCATCGCTTATCTTATGCCATGTAGTCTTTAACTTTCTCAAGGATCATCTTTATGTTCTTTGTTAGCACCTTTCGTTGGTATGTATCTTCTCATGTTTTTCTAATCTGTACATTAATTTAATATATCCATAATTAGCTTATGTATGTTGTATGTTTAATGCAGCCAAGCATATATTTTTTCTTCAATAGGCCTACCAGTGTCCCGTTAGTCAAGTTGCTGAGCTTAAGGAGCAAGTTTCCTTATTAATAACTATGGTCGGGATTTTACAGAGTCAAATGACTAATGTTGCAATGGAAAAGAATGAGGCTATTCTTAAGAAGGGAAAACTTGCCTCCACCCTTGATGAGGAAAAAAGCCAAATTTTTACCTGAAGGGAGTATAAAGACTTTAGGGATAGAGCTTGGTCAAGATAATAAAGAAAAAGACCGAAATAAATGACTCCAGTAAGCCAGTTGGAAACTAAAGATGCCACCTTGGTTTATGCTAATAATATCATAAAAACTGCGAATAAGAAATTTTCCTAATTCCTAGATTAGGCATTTACTAAGATCATATAGAAATGCTATGAAGATGCTCTTTTTGTAGCATATAATGACAAGGAAAATGCCCTGATTTGGACATTCCTTCCCTCCCAAAATTAAATAACAAATTCAAGAGGAAGTTCGATCTTGTACTAGGAAGAGTTTAGGGATCCCTTCAAGACTAATTTCCTAAAGAAGCTGTTCCAAAGGGATTTTATCTTTTGATTACCCTCCTTCCCTCCCCCGGCTTGGAGGAGATGAAGGCTTTCATGAATGGGAGAATGATGATGAAGAAGATGATGATGACGACCGTCAAGGTGGTGATGATGGAAACAAGAGTCCAGAAGGACGAAAAGATGGAGGTAATGGATCTGGCAGTCATGGTTTAGACTCGTTTGCCCATGACAGAAACTTTCCTGATATACAGTCCCTTGGAATGTTTTACAGGAAGATATCCCTTCAAAAGATGCTCCTTCTCCCTATCAAAAAATGAAGGAAAATGATCAAGATCCAACTTTTCAAGCTCCCGTTATGCAGGTATGAGATTTATTTTAAATGTCTAAATTTACCTGGTGTCTTTTAATTAATGGATTCACTACTTTAGTTAAGGAAGAGATCCAAATATTATTTTGAGACTCTGTACAAGAAGATCAAGGGAGAGGTGCATCGATTGAATAGAGAACTTGAAAATGTAATTGAGGAGTATAAAAAATTATCTGACAAGTATATGCGCTTTTACCTTCATACAAATGATTAAAAGACTCCAAGGAAAAACGAGCTGCCCGACTCTTAAGTAGATCTCATGTTCTTAGAGAAAGAGTTAAAAAAATGCAGAGTTAAGTACACTCTTCTGGATGCTTATCGAAGATAGAGACGCTTTACTAGAGTTTCTTTACACTATTCTAGGAGTAGTTTCGTTGATTTTTCTTTTTTAGGGAAGGAACGCGAGGGTTTATTTAGACATATGCATAGTAGATATTTGGACGACCATGGGTCCCTCATCCTGGGGAGTGCTGGATCATCCCAATATGGCCACCATTCCTCTTATCCTTAACGCTCTTCCCCCATGAAGTTAAGTGCAACAAGGAGAGATTTATTTCTGAATTCTACAAAGGATCAATATTACATGAACCTAAGTAGTTCCATTGTTACAGAATGTATACATTTGGATTATTTCTTGAATAGCAACGTTTTTATTTCCTTGCAAATCAATTTGTTATTATTATTATTTTACATACATAGGTTTAGGAGCCATCGAGTACTCCTATCTCAAAAGAACTCTTAAGTAGATTTGTCAAGCTAAAAGGGGATTTTAAGGAGAAAGTGTTTACTCTTAAAAGTTCCCTGTTAGCAAAGTGTTGCTTCCTTAGGGACCTTGAGGTAGTTTACACACAATTCCCTCACTTATACTTTGGCTTCTTAAGTGATGAAAAGGATAATTTACTTAAGGAAGTACGATCTAATTGCGCTAAATTGTTATGCGGAGAAGCTAGTTCCCCTGCAAGGAAATGGGATTATTACTGATTCCCTGCAGTTAATACTCCTCATGAATTTAATGCCTCCTTCAATTCTACTATTTTTATGTTTGTATTTTCACCTAAAAAGGCTTGGACTACTACTTTTACACTTCAAGAATTGAATATATAAAACTTGTATTGTTAATGTAGTTCGAACTTGTTTGCACTTATAAACCTTCTTATTGTTAATAAAGGACACATTTTCTTGCATATTAATTTCTTTTTCTTTATTTATTTTAATAGGAAACTCAATTGACACTTGTGTCTTATGATCTTAATCTCCTTTCCTGTCTAGATAATGTCAAATCTAGATTGATGTTGGGCATCGAAATGAAACGTTCTTCCAAGATGCTTTATTTTAACCATTTTTGGATTACCCAAAAGCCAAGAAATGGCACATTAAGTATTATAAAACAAGATCAACATTAAGTGGTGTGAAAGAAATAACCTCGGGTATAGAGGAGAAAATAAGAATGAAAGATAAAGGCATTCTGGAGATGAAAGAGCGCATAAATGCGATTAACCAATCTGATGCTTTAGACCAGATAACTGAGGCTGATGCAGAAATTGTTCGACTATATCAAAGGATAAAGGATCTTGAAGAGGACTTGTTAAAAAGTTAAATATCATGTAAATCTTTGGAACTCATCACAGGTGAAGGTGAATCTAGCCTTCTCACCCCTACTATTACAAGAATGACTAGGTCTCAATCTTTAGCTATCGAGGAGAAATTCCCCTCCCTATTAAACACATCTCCGGGTTTAGGTTACAAGAAATCTCTAGATGGCGTCGAGCATACAATTATGAATGTATCCAATTTCTAAAGGGAAATAGGAAGAAAAGTATCGAAGCATCTTAATAAATACCAAAGCCAAATCGAGGAATGGGGCATGAGAAGCACACTCTTGAGTAAAAGCTTAAAGGATCACAATACAAAGTTAAAATCCATAAAGGAATCAACAAAATGCCAAATCACACATTAAAGGTTCAAATTAACTTTGTTGATGATACAAATATTATTTGAAAAAATTATAAGAAACTTAAAGAATTACTGAATGTGTCGATTTGTTATATTACAGACCCTTCTTTGAATATTGAAGTTTTGATGAAAAAAGTACAAGACCATGAATCCCAACTAAAGATAACCGAGGTGATGTCATAGGATAATTTTCTACTGGATTCGCTTATAGATTATTTACTTGAAGTAATAGTTTCTCTTGGCTTAGAAATTGATTATTCCTTCCTAGGTATAGATATGAATATGAGGTTGAGCAAAGCAGCTGAAGCGAGATTTAAACGCTATCAGCATTTCTTTCTAAATGGGTGTTCCGACTATGTAAAAGATATAGGGGGTCCTCCCTTTTGGCTTAGAGAAGAACCTTCCCCAAGTGGACGCCACCCTTGTCTTCTTGAGTTTAAGGGAAATGGGAAAGAAAAAAGTATATCAACATCACCCACTCCCTCATCCTCCCCTCCTTCTTAGGAAGATTTAGCTTTCTTGGATATCCTGTAATTTTTGCATGTAATAATAAATAAATTTTGTACCTGAACAATTGACCACTTGAATTGACTTTTCACTTTCTCTTTTACTTTTCTCTTGCATTTGAACTCATTGAATTATATAATATTTGTAACTTACTTCAGCACTTTAGTTTGATTTCATATGATCTATAGTCCTTGATTAAGCGTAGATTTTCCAGTTCTTTGTCCCCTTGTAGAATGCTTTTAGACCAGCCTTTCCCGGTTCATACTTTTTATGAGGCTCTTTCTTTACCTCTAGAAAAACATAGAATAAAAAATGATGATGGTTTTCATAATTTTGAGAAATTATTCCTTTCTCAAATTAATCATTTTTCTTTGTAAATGCTAAAGGTTTTTTCTAAAACAGTGGTCTTATTGGCCTTTCAAATCCCAAAAGTTTGTTTTGGAATTCATTTTTCAAAATGATTATAAGCAAAAATTTAAATAAGTTGGATTAATTTGCTTTTCATCTTTCTTTTATAGGTGATTACGGTTGCTTTAAATATTAGAAATTCATCTGGTAAGAAGACCATAAACTAGAAATCCGTCTGGCAATAGAAGCAAAGTTCCATCTAGTTGGAAAATCAAAAATCCACTTGATAATAAGACCATAATTCCATCTGGTAGGAAAATTAGAAATCCATTTGATAATAAATCCAGAATCCTGTTTGATAAGAAGATAAATTTGACTATTAATGGAGATTCCTGTTCTTTGCTAATTAGAAACCCGACTATTAACAAAGATTCCCTTTTTTTTATAATTTGAATTCTGATCATGGATTGAAAGTTATTTCAATATCTCGAAGAATGAAGAGTTGGGCTCTAGTAAGAAGTCATAATTTCTTAGATGTGAATACCTGACATTAAAATATAGATAGATAGCTTTCGACCTTTCCTTTAGAGGTTACTTTAACTTTGCCTCGATGCAAAAATAGATGTGTTTGAGTGTGTTTCCTCTAGAAGATTGCATTGACCTTTCCTTAGGGTATATTTAAAATTGCTTAATTTGATTTCTTTTGCCCCTCATTACCATCTTAGGTAATGATTTTGGTTTTGACTAGATCCCTTATCGCCACCTTTAGGTAATGATTTTGGTATTGACTGGACCCTTTATCACCATCTTTAGGTAATCATTTTGGTTTTGACTGGACCCCTTATCACCAACTTAGGTGATGATTTAGGTTTTGGTTGGTGTATTTGGTTAGCTATCCTAAGCAAAACCAAAGTCTTACCTGTCCTTCTTCTAGGAGGCGCTTTAGTCGGGCCTTATAGGCGGAACTGAAGGCTGGTTCGATGCTTTGGCAAGGCCATCTTCGGTGGGACCATAAGCTCACTCCATCCCCCATTTAGGAGACACTTTAGGCAAGACTTATAGGCAGACCAAAGGCAGGCCGTCTTAGGCAGAAACAAAGGCTTACTCCATCCTCCCTCTAGAAGGTGCTTCGGCTAGGCCATGTAGGTAGAACCAAAGGGTTGCGGTGCTCTAGCAAGGCCTTATAGGCGAGACCGAAGGCTTACTCTGACCTCACTTCAAGAGGTGTTTTGACCAGGCCATCTTCGCGAGATCAAAGGCTTTTTCCTTTATTTTATAAATCCTCTTTAGGAAGCATCCCTCTTTGTTGATCACTTATTCTTTGTAGACACATTTTCCTTTTGCTTAAATCTTATAACAAATTCTTGAAGCTTTCCTTTCCCTAATAATTCTCAATCATTCCTTTTAGATCTCGACCTTGATTGGTTTTGTATCCATTTCTTTGGTGATATTGGAAATAAGCACCCCGAAGGTTTTTTCATTTTCTGGTTGCTTCTTCATTGAAGGCCAATAGTTCAATCTCTCTTTGGTTAGGAGATATATAGTCTCATAGGAGGTAGCAAGGGAACAAATCATAGAGGATTGAGAATTCCTAGGGTATAGTGATTTTTCTCCCATTTTACTTTTTTGTAACATTGGATTTGTACAATAGAATTATTCATAAACTTTCTATTTAAATAATCTCGAGTTTCAGCAAGTGTAGAAGAGAGACCCACCATGCCTTCTCACTTGTTGGCGAACTTGTTGAAGTCTTTTGTTATTTCTCTTTCGAAAATATTTCCTTTGGATTGGAATTGTATGGCTTTCCAATTCTTAAGAATAAGACATCCTTTTTTGTATTCTTTTCTCTCGGATCAGGGTAGAGCCCACATGGAACAGATTTATGCTCCACTTATCTGGATTATAAGGAGTCACTTATCTCTTTTCTCCATGAAATTGCAAATTACGAGTGAATTGATAAACTGGTTTGACCAAGTGAGGATCCTTGTTTCAAAATGGTCATTATGCAACTTAATGAGTTTTACTGGATGTGTTAAGTCCTCTATAAGAACTAAAAAGTCCCTAAATCTCTTCGTAAGAATTTGCAAGATATGGAAAGTCGTTTAAGGAGATATGTAGGTTGAGGTCCTTTATATCCTTTACATGCAAGCTAAGGAAACCCTTTATATCCCTTGTATGTAGGTTATGGAAAGTCTTTTACCACAATACGTAATGAGACAAAGGTTAGAGCCCTCATTCTAGCACTAAAATGTTAACAAATTTCTTTGTTAACCAAAAATATGATAAGCAAATAAATCCTGGTCAATAGAAAGCTTGCACAACCTTATGATAACCCATAAGAAGTATACGAGTCTAAAGTGAAGTATGCATGTATATAATTTTGGTTCTTGAAAAGAGAAGCCATGTGCATGTCAAAAATACAAGTATACAGAAGTCATACATAAGCCACAAGCCCCATCATAGTCAAATATCTTCATATACTGGTAATATTCTATAAAAAATTTATTATTCAAGTCCTTATGTGCAAAAGTCATCGATTTACAATAGGATTTACGAATCTACAATTTGATTTAGTGTTTACAACTTGAAAATGTAAAAGTAAGATAAGAAAAATTCCCTCCTCCAAGTAGCAACGAGGTCCGTATTGATAGTGGTAACGCTGTGGTATAACTGCCACATGTCCATTCGACATGCGATATGTATTCTTGCTTGAATCGCTGATATCTGATACCTTCATCATCAGTATGACCTAATATCTTTTAACTGTGTCAAAATCGGACATCCCTATCAAGGGAACATGACAACTTTTTAGTATTGATGTAATTCGATACCATTTGACTTTATGGTTTCGATAATTCAACTTTCTTTTGGTAGCTACTATGTATCTTTCACTACAATAAGCTTTTGGTAATAGAATTAGGGTATCGATTCGATGGTAACTGTAAATTAATCATCTCTTAGAAGCTCGATATCCTCATTCTATAGCCAAATGTGCCATCTTCCTGCCTTGTAATATTTCAAGTTGTAGTGGTTCGGCAACTCCCTTTATTTGTCTTCAAGTTTGAAAGACTTTATATCATAGAAACTTTATATCTGTTGGTGTTCGATACTACTTCAGTTTGTTACACGCTTGAATCTTCAAAGGTTATTTGGGACACGATATCTCCTCTACTTTATATGCTCTATAACCCTTATAGTTGTTGAAGCTTGACATAACCTTCTTTCTGTATTCAAGTTCGACAGCTCTTATATTTGCTATCCACTTGTAGTTCAATATCTTTAGAGGTTCGACACCTCTTCCATGCCTGTTGACTTCTTGATTGCTCATCATCTTTTTATTATAGAGGGTAGACTTTCCTTTTATTTCATTTAGGTTCGATAATATCTGTGTTGTAAAAGCTTAGCATCCTAAGTTACTTTAGGCTTGTTGTAGTTTGATACCTCTAAACACTTATTGATAACACACCTTCTTCTATGATATGTTTAACAATTCTTTTATGTATTGAGACTCAATACTTTCTTACTATGTCCTCAATTGATATCCTTTGCGTTTGCTAATTGCTTTGAATTCAACTCCTTTAGAGACTGATCATCCCTTCTCTAAGCACTCGACACCCTGATTATACAGGTTCGATACCTTCTCAAGGTTGCTTGAAGTTTGCTACCCTTTCATTGAACGCTCAATTTCTCTTTCTTCTTTACCTTCGACATCCTTTGTTTTTCTTGAACTTAGACATGTCTCCCAAGGCTTTCGATATCTTCATTTATAGTAATTGCTTCAATTTAGTATTAAAGAGACTGGGTTTAGTAAGTTTTAACTTATCGAATGCCACTTCCAAAGAAATATACATATTTGGAAGTGGTTGTGAAGTGTTATTCTATAAAGTTAAACTGTCTATCCTAAGGTTAAGTCCAAGGGATTATTTAGCATTTGCATTTGTTGGACGACTTATGCCAGGATCCTTATAAAGATCCATGGACTATTCAAGATGCTAGAATCCATTTGAAGATTCGTTTTGTTCGAGTAATGAGGACTTGTATAAGATATACCGAAAGTGACCTCGAGATTGAAAATGGAAGAAAATAGAGTAAGAGCATAGCTTGGAGTTTGGCTAAACCACGATAGCTTGGAGTAGGTGATGATATTTGGGATCACGTGTTTAGAGGCTATGTTTACCTTATGGTATATTCTATCTAAGGATATACAATACTTTGAGGTAGTTTTTGACCGTTGTGTAGGAGATTGGATTTTGGCTTGGCTAAAGGGGTCACCATGGAAAATCCATTATGTGAACATAACTTAGTGGTTTTGATTGTAACATTAAAAAATTTGATTCATGAGATGCAAGTGGCACGGTTATTTTGTGATTTATATTCTTCACCCAAGACATTATCTATTATATCATGATACATACTTATTGGATGGTTTGGGTCTTTGACGGGATAACCATTACGGCGGTCTCAGAAGGTGATGTTATATGTTGTGCATGTATTTCTTGAGTTTTTCGCATCAAACTTATGTCTGACTCGTGGTTTTGTATTTCTCTTATTTCCATGGATGCTCTTTCAAGTAGTCTACGATAGATAAGTTTTAGTTGGATATTCTTGGTGTTCGAAAAGGCGAGTTGGATGTTTCACCAACCATAGTATTCTTATTTCCACAGCATTAATATTACGTAAGTATTAGTATTTGTGAGGATGGGTTGTTATAAATGTCCGTTCATGAGTGACAATTTGTACTATCTTCTGATATTTTATATTATCAATCCGTAGTGAAATATAGACATTGTGTTCTCTTCTTTCTTGTTCTGTCACAACCCCGAAAGTATGAAAATTTAATTAATTAAAGGGCCAAAAGGGGCTAAGCAAAATAGAGAAAAGGAAAATGAATTAATGGAAATGAGCATGTGTGCCAAAGCCCAAATAATTACGGTACAATAAATATGACTCTTTTCCATTCATTCATTCCATGCCACTAAAAGTAAAATAAAATCTCAAAAGATACGTTAATGGTAGTGGCTCAAAGAAACAAGAATAAAGAGAAAATAAAGAAAATACAAGCTAAGTGAAGAAGATCTAAACAAGATTTCTTAAATATTTAGGTAAGCAATATTTAACCTTTTATTTAGTTCGTTTTGGTTGATTAAATCGTGTTATTTTGTTGGTATTCATATAGATTTATGTTAAAATGAATACTTGTTATGATATCCCGATCACTGTCCTAAAGATGGGTTAGTAACTTGAGAAGCTCATGGCTTAGGACTAAATTATTATGATTTTTTAAAGTAAATGTCTAGAACAAATACAAGGAAAATATCTTGTAATTCAAATTAAAGACAGGGAAGGGATAAAGGAAATTATTCATGAACTTTTTGGAATTTTAGAAGACTTTCGATGCATAAAATAAGCTAGAACTAATGTAGAGCTTTGCTGGTGGAAGGGGGGTCTGCATTGAGAATTAATGGAAATGACATATATATTAAAATATTAATGTAAGGGGCAGTATCCATAAAAATTGCCGAAAAGATATATAAAGGACTTTATAAATGTTAGAAAATAGTAAGATAATGCATCTAGTGGTGAACATGTTTAAGGTGCTAGCGTGCTTTGTACTGAAGTGACAGATATTGTCAGGTTCTGAGCTAAGGAAGCTATGCTACAGGTTTCAAAGTCGAATCACGCCAAATAAAACCGCGTTAGATAGTAGGGTAGTGATTTGCCAAAGGAATCTAGGGATTTTCTGGGAAAGTTGTTTTGCACTGTTATTTTATGAAAGATAAAGAGCGCCATAATTATGAAGAGAATAAGATAAACTATGCCACCATACTGTGCTGTCATTTGGAAAAGAACACACTTAATAAGTAAAGAGCGTGATGCACACATGGGTCCTGGCAGAGTGTACTGCGTTGAAGTGATGTGAGTTGAAGGGGAGAATGGAAGGTCTAATGACACCAGTTAAGGATGCTTGCTCGAATGCAGACTTGAAGAAACTTCAAGTGGGAAGAGGCATTCAACTTCAAAAGGGTTGCATGGGGTTGATTCTATGCAACCTCAAATCAAAATAAAAATCTAATACTGTAAGGGATTGATTCTATGTAGCAAGGGACTACATATGGCTGATTCTTTGTAGTCTAGAATTAAATAGTAACTATACAAGACCTATGGGTGGCTGATTAATAGCAGGTCAGAAATAAATGAATATATATTAGAAAAAGGACAGCGGGTGGCTAATTCCCAGTGGTCCCAAATCTATGTAAATGATATAAAATATGAAGGAAGGGAAAATCCACGGGTGGCTGTTTCATAACAGATTTGAACTTAATAAGTTTATAAGAATGATACTATAGGTGGAGTAGCATAGTAGCCCAGAGCTAAATAAAACGATACTATGGGGGCGGGGTCCCATGCGGTATAATATTATATAAGTCAATTGAATAATAAAATAGTGTAGGGAAATTCTATTCCGCATTAAATGGCATGATCTCACTATGTTTTTATTTGATACTTTTAGTTAAGTATTATTCACACCAAACTTTATGTGTGACCCGTGTTTTTATCATTTCTTTCCCCATAAACTCATGGTACCCATTTGAGTAGGTTGAATTTATGGGATACGCAGGTTATTTTAAGCACAGGCTGAAGATCAAAGGCGGTGCTGAAGGTCTAGTTATTTATTAATGTATGTGAATTCCGCTATTATTAAGTGTTTGGGTGGCATCTTCGTATATTGACTTGACACTCTACTATGTATTTATATGTTATATTTTGACCCCTGCATGAGCACATCATAGAGTTAACATTGAAAATGTATGTAATAATAAGACAAATTTGAAGAAATGAAACATTTTAATGTTCTATTTACTTATACAACTTCGAATATACAGAACTCGCTCTCAGTTGCTCGAAAATAATTAAGATGATGGATGCAGTATCATTTGCATTCATTTATAGGTCTCCTACTGAAAGGATGTTACATTTGGTATGAATGCATAGGTTTAGGGTTATCTAAATAAAACGGAGCTAGAAGTATAATAAGAACGTAGAATAAGGAGTACACCATGGGATGGATGCACCATTATATATATATATATATATACATATACATATCTGTGTGTGTGTGCGCGTGTGCACGCGCGTGTGTGTATAATGTATTTGTAAGTTGATATATAGATATATAGGAAAATATATCTACCCTTCTATTATTATTTTGCTCCTTACTAATTATTTCTTATGAAGACTTGCTTAACATAAAAGGCAAGATGGATTTAAGGAATAGGCGAATTTCTTTGATAGAGGCAAGTGCAAGGAGAGATGCTGAAAGTATGCAGACCAATGAAGGAAGCTAAGGAGAAGTCCTAAGAGCAGTAGGGGTGGATGCTATGCATCCGGTAAATGCGGTAGGCATGGATGTGACACCTAGTTTAGATAGTTATGGCTCAGATGATAAGGGAAAATGTGCTTGGAGTGGTTGGGCCAAGGCCCGTTGTTGTAAGAGATGATTTTCCAAAGATGTGGAATGACTATATGAGTTTAGGAGGAAATGTGTTTCCGGGGAGAGAGCCCACCGTTGAAGTACTGGACCGGCTAAGAAACTACGAACTAATATTGGGAGATCTAGGGTTGAACGATGTGCAAAAGAGGAGGATGGCATCAAGACAATCGTAGGAGAATGCATTGGATTGGTAGGAGACTATTATCGCTAGAACACCAAAGGAAGAGATTACTTGGGTGCAGCTTAGAGAAAGATTCAAGGACCAGTTTATATCCGAGTCATAGTAAAGCGTGTTACAATATGAGTTCATAGACTTGAAGAAAAGGGACCTTACTATAGAAGGGTACGTTTAGAAGTTTATTCTTCGGCTAAGTATGGTAGGGAGATCATCAATACTCCAATGAAGTAGAATTATAAATTCATCATGGGCTTGAACAAGGATATATCATAAGGTGATGGCTTACTTGGCATCTCCTTTTGAATTCATGGTTGACATGACCAAGAGGTATGATAGGATGTATTAAAGGCAGAGGAGAGTAGAGACAGAGCATAAAGTTAAGATAAAGATGAAGTTTGTTCCTTATATGAAAGGAAAGAAGGGAGCATTGATGGGGAAGAGCGGAGAAGCTACTACTGCCGAAGTCATCTATTTCAACTACGGAGAAACGGGACACTATTCTACCAAGTTTCTAGCGCCAAAGAGTCTTGTGAGGGTTAAATGCTTCAAGTGTGTTAAAGTGGGGCATTTGAAGAAGGACTGCCCAAAGCATAAGGCGTAGGTTTATGCTTTTGAGGTACCAAGGGAAGGACCATCTGCCGAAGTGAAAGGCAAAGGGAATGTCTTGGAAGATATGGCTTTAATTTTGGTATAACAATTAGGGAGTATGATACCAGCACTACACATTCATTTATAGCAAGAGGTTTAGTTGATAGACTTAGGTTAGGAATTACCTATTTATTCACCTCCATACATGTAGCTAATCCTATAAGGAGATATGCCGCTCTCCGATTGAGATGCACTGAGCTGGATATTGAGTTAGGAAAGCGCAAGTTTTCTTGTGATATTTAAGTATTTGACTTCATAGGTTTTGGGGTTGTTTTAGGGATGGATTGGTTGGAGAAGTACTATGCAAGTGTGCACTACGCTAAGAGGAATATTACTCTTAGCCATCCAGACCGCAAGAATAAAATGTACGTGGTCTTAGAGAATTACAGTATTAGGCGTAGAAGCATTTTATTTGCTTTAGCTTTAGAAATAGAAGAAGAGATGGGTGTGGGTTGTGAAGGAGTTTCGAGATTTATTTGAACCAGTTTTGGGGTTTCCACCCCCGAGAGCAGTAAAGTTTGCATAGATTTGCTAACGGGGACTGAACCGTTTGTCAACTTCCCAATCGAATGCCTTCATAGAAGATGGAGGAATGGAGGAAGTAGTTGGTTGAGTTAGAAAGTAAGAGCTTCGTTAGGCCAAATAGCTCACCATAGGGAGCAGCGGCTGTATTTATGAAAAGGTATGATGGATCGTTAAGATTATGTATACATATCAAAAGTTGAATGAAAGGACGTTGAAGAATAGATATCCTTTATCGAGAATTGATGACATTTTTGATCAACTGATGGATATAAGGTATTTTCATAGCTAGATTTAGTTATGGGGTTCCATTAGTCGTGGGTTATGGAGGACAGTGTTCCTTTGACTGCATTCAGGTCAAGGTATGATTCATATAAGTGGCTAGTGATGCCATTTGAACTGACCATGTAGTTAGTGTTCTTCATTGATTTGATGAATATAGTTTTTCAAGATTAGCTAGATATGTTCGTATTGATATTCATAGATGACATCTTAATGTACTCCAAAAGTAAGGAGGAGCATGTATTTAACCTAAGACATGTGTTGGAGACATTGAGGGAGCACAAGTTGAAGGCAAAGTTCTCCTAGTTTCATTTTTGAAGAAGGAAATGAAGTTCATAGCCATGTGATTTCAAAAAAGGGGTTAGCCGTGGATCCTTCGAAGGTTGATACAGTGAATGGGTGGGAAAGGCCTAAGACTGTTATTAAGATGCGATGTTTCTTAGGATCGTTGGCTACTATCTGTAACAACCCTAAATTTTGTACTTAATTAAATAAGTTAATTAAGAGGGAAATGGTAGGTTAATAAAAGATGTAAAATGATATGGATCAATAGAAGTGGGTATAGGGCCCAGACCCAACTTATTATGGGACAACATATATGTTACTCATTCTATTTATTCATTTCATTCTAGACAAACTAAATAAAAGCTAGAGAAACTCTTTCATGGTGGGAGCATAAGAAGGTAAATAAGAAGAAAACAAAAAATGCAAGCTAGAAGAAACTAAAGAAGGCTAAAGCTATAAATCCTAAAGATCTAGGTGAGTAATACTTGACCCTTCTAATCCGATCTCTTATATGTTTGGGTTCAATTTAGATCTATATGTTTTTATGTATGATTGGGTTCGTACGGGTTTTTATGTAAAGATCAAAAGTCTAATGAATATTTTCGAGAAAGGATGAGCGAATATGGGATGTTTGCATGTGTTTTTCCTACCTAAGTGGTTTCGAAACTTAATGGAAATTTCATAAAATATTTAAATCATGATTTCTGAATTGGGTTTCCAATTTGAGTAATTTTCCAAGCTTATATGATTTTATGCGAGTTTTTTAAGTTGTTTAACTTGAATATAACATGCGAAATATTCTTAAAAAGGTAAAAATGTATGTAAACTATAGAAGAACATGGGTTCGAGCAATACTAAAGAATTTATGATAATTTCTATAACGAAATAGACATAAAACCAACTAAACACTGCGCTGGGGATTTTAGGTGCTACTGGGGATGCAGATAATTAAATTATACAAGAAAATATTCTAATGGGTTTGGGAAAAAGGGAGACAAAAACAAAATTGTTTGCTAAGAATACTACAAATAACAGAAAGTGAATAAGATGCAATGGAATAATGACACATATAAAGGCGATGTCAGGAATGTTACAATTGTCGGGGTACAGCAATGGGTCGTCGGCTCTATTTTTCATAAGTAAATTTACTATACTGAGTATGAAGGGATCAAGTGCACTAAATTTTAGAAAGGAACACTGAATAAGAGAAATGTAAAACGTTCTTCGTTGGAACATGGGATTCTGCGCTGAATGGAGAATAATGTATAATGCTTATAAATGATAAGTTAATAGGACTCGAGGGAGGCCATGTCAGAATGGGGAAGGGATCCTACGTTAAAGGGAAAAGATAACGCCAAAAAGGCTATAGACATCGGGTGGGTATGCTCACTCGAACGAACACCTTAGGAAAGTGAAGAGAGGCATTCAACTTCTAGGGACTTTGGTGCGGTTCCAATAGAATAAATGGTTGAATGGATGTACACCTTGGGAAGGTGTGAATTCACTTGCATGGGACGCAGTTCTCTCCCTGGGAAGGTGAAATAAAATATATAACTACGCGGGAGCAGTATTAGCTATAAGTACTTAAAAAGAAGAATAAAAAAGGATTTGCCTTAGGAAGGTGAAACTACATCGGGCGTAGTACTAAATTCCAAAGAAGAATAAAATTCTAAAGAAGAATGAAATATTAAATCGTGCAAGGCGTGGTATAAAATATTAAACAATGCAAGATGCGATGTTAAATACTTTAAACCATACTTTAAAATATAGGAAACCTACACAGGAAGCGCTGTGTCTTATACTTAGATTTAAAAGCAATCTAAACTGAGACTCGGGTAGGTCGGTGTAAGGAAATATGCTTAGGAAGGCCTGAATTGAGGGCGTAAGTAAGGAATAAATGCCTCAGAAGTTTATAATGCTTTGCTCATGATGTTGAATAGTGAAGGGAAAATCTAATCTATGCAGTGTAGATTTGTCTTGCTATATGTTTGTTTTAGGGACAGATTATTCACACTGAATTCATGTCTGACCCGTGCTTTTATTACCTTTATCCTCATAAACTCACGGATACTCATTTGAGTAGGCTGAGTTTATGGGTTTAGGCAAGTTCGGAATAAATGGCCATGGTACGTGGACTAAATACGGAATAGGAGGCTCTTTAGCTAATAAAGATTTTGTTTTCGCTATTTGATGGAGTGCGGGCTGCATCTTCGTATGTGGAAGTGACTCTTATACTACGTTATTTACTATTATATTTGACCCCCTATGCGGGCACAACATTTGGTTAATGTTAACCGAAATATTGTAATGAATGTTAAAAGAGGCTGTTGTGTAATGGGATATTATTAGTTTGCTCTGTTTATGTAGTTGTTTATTATTATACTAAACTCATTTTAGTTGCTGGAAGATAATTCTGGTGATGACTACAACATCTACGACGTTCATCTTTGAGTTTCAAGTGGAGGATGTTATAGAGCTAATAAAGTATAAAAGCAGTAATTAAAATATAAATAAACACTCCAGGGAGGGAAAGCACAAGTATATAACTGTATATATATCTCATTTATATATTGCTCTATAGATATATATAGGGAGATATATCTATTCTTTTATTGTGATTTCACTTCCCATCTTTTCGTTTTGATGAAGACTTAACATAATCGGAATTTTATCCTTTTGATTTTGAATATTTAGTTAATTTTACATGTTTGAATAATTGATGTTTAAAAATCTAAATAACATGTATTCAAACATAGTGATTATTTATATACTTGAATGATGAATTAAATATTAATTAAATAGATTTAATAGCCTTATTTAACTCCTTTTAATTACTAAATAATAATAGTAAACTCATTTTGTAAATTTATTTATAGTATTAAATAGTTCGAATAAAAAACGAGAAAATCAATTGTTAATAAAACAACTAGATTTTTATTGATGTATTTTTGATTTAATTTATAGGATTTTTCCATAATTTTTAATTTTAAAAATAATTAAATTGTCGTTTGACGTATTTCTGGCAAACGTTATACTTTTGGAATATCACGGAATGAAATAATATGTGTATTTTATTATTTTTTAGTGACCGTGTGCATTTATATTTTTGACATTTACGCTTCGTACTCAAAGGAAATATCGTTTATCGGAGTACCCTAAATATTTCTTTTCAAAACATTTTTAAGTTAAATCAAGTTCAAAATTTTGATATTGATTATTTGATTGATATGTTGTTAGCATTAAATGTTGGTTAACTTGAAATTTTTGGCTAGCTCGGATTGGTAGCAAGAAGTTGACTTTTTTTATGAAAAAAAGGTGATGAAATAAATTAACACTTCACATTTCTTTCTTCCTCTCTCTGTTCTTTGTATGCTTCATGTAAAAATCAAATCAAATCAACCACTTAGCAAAAATTAAAAATCATGTGAGCTTGATCTTCGATTCTATGTGAGTGTTGAGTGGTTCAGTGATGATTAAGGAGATTGACGGCTTATAGTCGTGAACTACAGCTTGTGATCTTGGCCGATCTAGGTGGAGTTAGGCATTGTAGAGGCTGTCTTTGGATTCCTCTTGGCGAGTAATAGCTTCAGGTGAAATTTGAAGGTGTGCGGCTCTCTATGGTGAGATGCGACTGTTCGTGGCCACATGAGGAGGCGCCCAGGTTGGATTTCATTCCTTGCAGCCGAGTGCGAGGTGATGGAGGGGATGCGTAGCACTTGCGGTGGGAGAGATGTTGGGAGGTCAATTTGGAGTTTTGTGGAGCGGAGATTGGTCAATCAGATGCTTGTACTGGCCTGGAATGAGTAATGTTATGCACGTGTATCTGTTTAGGAGGGAAGAGTAAAATTTGATTTGGGGAAGAAATATGTTCAAGGGCAATTGTAATTAATATGTTAAGTTATTAATTAATTTAATTAAAATGATGGCTTATAAATTCAATAACTCTTCCGTACGTGGTTGGATTTGGAAGCGATTACTTGCATTGGACTTGTACGAACATTAGCTACGTTTTGGATAAGGCTTTGTCGAATTTTAAGCAAGTGGCATTTTGGGGTAAAGTCGAATGTCGTTCAATTTTAGACCAAAATCGTAACGCAAAAGCATCAAATTGAATTTTGATGAGTTTACTTTTACAAACTGATGTTTATGCTGCTATAGATTCCTATTGAATGCATGAATGATAGTTATATATTGTTATTTGATTATCCGTTTGGATTTGATTCCCACTTCAAAAGAGGATTAGCATAAATAACCACTGTTTTGCAAGGAACAAAAAAAGGAAGTCGAAGTATATGTAGCACATAGGCCGCTATGGAATACTTAAAAATACACATTCATATGTGTGATTTACAAGGGACCTTTATAGGGAGACCCTAATGGGTTTTTCCCCAATATTAATTTACTTATGTTTTTATGTCGCTTATATTTTTGTTTATATGACAATATTTATGACATACTGTTTGATTGTGTAAGTATCGTTACAGCGATTATCATTGTACCGTCACTTAAATATCATCCCCTTAAACACTTGTTGTGCATCAACTTGAGCTTATATTTTTACACATAAATGTTTGATTGTGTTTTTGCACTTTGAAAGTTATTTAAACCATACTTTAAATATTTTGAGAATTTCAAAAATAAGGGATAAATGTTGATTTAAAATTTATAAAAGGAGTTATAAATTTAATTAATTATCTTTCAGGATAATTAACACTATTTTAAATTTATAAATAGATTATAGATTTAATTAATTATCTTTTGAGATAATTAATGTCGATTTAAAATTATAAAAGATTATAAATTGGATTTAATTATCTTTTAGGATAATTAATGTTGTTTAAATTTATAAAGGTTATTTACCTTAAATGTTTTTGAATTCTTTTCAGATGAGTTCGTAAGGATTGTATAAGTATTTGAAAAGAATTAAAGGTTTAAATTTATTCTTAATTATTATTAACTATAATAAAATTAATAATTTTTAATAATGATGTTTAAGATTAATTAATCATTTTAATAAATGATGTTTTAAAGTTAATTAATTATTTTAAATAATGATGTTTGAGATTAATTAATCATTTTAATAACGATGTTTTAAAGTTAATTAATCATTTTAAATAATGATGTTTGAAGTTAATTAATCATTGTAGTAATGATGTTATAAAGTTACTCAACCATTTTTAATAATGATGTTTAAGATTAATTAATCATTTTAATAAATGGTGTTTAAAGTTAAATAATCATTTTAACTAATAATGTTTAAAATTAATTATTCGATTTAATATAGGTGGTTAAAGATAATTGACTGATTTATTAAAGGAATGTTTAAAAATAATGCTAAATGTAAATTGCTTGGGGTTTATAGTAAACATTATTTTCACGACATTTGTTTTTACTCTTCTTTTTAATACACTTAAAAATATAATTGGCTCTTTAAAATGAATATTTTGAAGAGTGTTTTCTTACAGCGTTTTACAAATATTTGTGAGGTGAAATTCAAGCACAAATTCAGTTTTAAAAGTTTGATTCGGTTATGGAAACGATAAGAAATTTAATTTCGTAAACGATATCGCTTATAGAACGGATTTAGTCATACTCTTAGCACTAAATGTAGAGGTACCGAAACTCGTTTCTATCTCAAAGTTAAAAATTATTGTTCACTCGCCTTTTGGCAAGGCCGTGGACATGCAAATTTAACTAAATTGATTGCTCGTTTGTCGAGACTGGAATATGATGGGTTTGAGCCAGCTGGATGGACAGACGGTCAGTCATGGATGGGTCGGTGTATATGGCTCGGCCTAGGTGGATCGGCAGGTGCCGCTCGGTCAAAGATGGGAATATATGCTTGGGTCGGCCAAGATAAGTCGGTCAGGCCTAGTTCGACATTGGAGTAGGTCGACGATTGAAGGTGGTTCGGCACGCTATAGATCGGCCTAGATGGCGTGGTTCGGCATGCTTGAGAGATATTAGAGTTGGGAGTGGCTCGATGTTGAAGTATGGATATGGTTCGGTCAAGGTGGATCGGCATAGGTCGGTCGGCATTACAGTATGGGTCGATCACATAAGGTTGGTCAGGGAAGATGAGACAAAGTGGCTTGGTATGGATGGGCTCGGCCTCAACGGAATTGGGACGTGTGGGTTGGCCCTAAGCGGTTTTGCCTCCATGGTTCGGTCGGCATAAGGTTCAGCCATAGTGGGTTGATCATGATGAAGGATGTTGGCTCGGCTATGGTCTTGATGGGCCCGGACTACTCAGGAAGTCCAATAACTCAAGATTTGCCTATAAATACTGCTTGTAGGGCTTCAGGTTAGGAATCTCCATTCTGCTTCCCTTCTTCTTCCCGATTACGGCTACTCTGCCATTGTTGCTTTAAAAGCTCTGAATTGTAACCGTAATTGATTCTCATATTAATAGAACGGAAATTTTCTAGAGTGAACGTAGGCTGGAGTTAGCCAAACAACTATAAATCCTCTGTTATTGTAGCTTTCTTCTTAATTTTTACTGTTCTTCATATTTGTACTCTCTACATACACTCTTTCTGTGATCCTTAATTGTGATTTGGTGCTTTCGTCTAGATTTGGGTGTTAGTGACCAATTTTAACGCTAACAAATATTATCAAGGCAATGCTTAGAGGTAACGCTACCTTAACTTTTCCAACTTTATTTTTAATCAAGATATAGTATACGTTTGAAATCGACGAGTAATGGTAATGGTATGAGATTTAACTTCCATATATGATCATTTTGATTATTCCAAATAGTTGATTTATTGATTATCGCTTCAACTTTCTTCTTTGTGTATCGTCAATTTGAGGTGATTTGTTGCTTATTTGAGCGTTGATATTCTTTGTCGAAAATGACTAAAACCAAAGCACGATGTGGCCAAACTATGTGGGGTTGCTCCCATTAGTGTATTTTAACATCTACTCTAGATTGTTTTCGGTGGTATACGCGCGATGATGTGAAATACATGGATTCTCGGTAAGGTTGGCGGGATTTGGCTTGGAGGTTTCCGAGAGAGTTCAAGAATGTATAACTCTCTCAAATATATTTTCTATATGTATACTTTCGGTAAAGAGGGTTCACCCTCCTAGTCATTGTTGGAAAACTTCATTTTCCTTGTTGTTAATTCAAATCTTCGAATTGTTTTCTTAGTTGCATCGAGAAGTGAGTGGAGCTCTTCTTGATGTTCAATTATTTGTGTCCATTCTTTTAGTTTGGATTTTGACCTTATTTATACTCATCCTTTCAGGTCTAGGTTTCATTTTAATTTTCTTCCGTTCATTCATGTGTGAATCTTGTGCTTGTGAGGTAAAACCCGTTCCATATTTAGCGGCATGGTCTCACAAAATTATTATATGTTTACCACATTGCTTGAGTTTTCTCACATTAGCTTTTCCAGACTGATACGTGTGTTATTTTAAACCAGGTATTTTTCTAGGTTGTTGTGGGCGAGACATAGAGCTGATGGAGCAGACCTTGATGTTCACCTATCGTAATATTTGTATTCTCTACCGTATTATTATATATATCCATCAACAATTGTAAGGTCGGGAAGTTATAACTTTCTATGCTGATGAGGTTTTTTTAGCTTTGATATACCATGAATTTTAGAGTGACAGATTTTACTGTCTTTGTTGTATTATATGTTGTCGTTTCACTACTAGCTTATGTTTCTCCTATTCATTTTCTTTCTCATTTTATTTTACCTTAATAATGTGCCTTTCTAGTAATTGGATGTTTGGAATTTGAATACCATAGATGTATTGAGTTCCAACTTTCGATGGTCGAAAAGGCAGGTCGTTACAAAGACATCTTAACAAAAAAGCAAGATGGATTTGAGAAGTGATGAATCATGATAGGAGGGGAGAGTGCAAGAAGAGAGGCAACAGAAACATAGATGATGGAGGAAAGAAGGAAAGAACTCTAAAAGTGGTATTGAAGGAAGTTACACCACCATCAAATGTGGCAGGCATAGATATTAATGTCTTATTTAGGGAGTACATGGCTCATATGGTGAGGGAAGCTGCCCTAGAGGTAGTACAACCGAGAGCTGTCGTACTGGGGGAAGATTTCCCTAAAATGATTAAAAAATTCGAAAGTCTAAAAGGATAGGTGTTCATAGGGAAAGAGCTTGCAATAGAAGTGTTGAATTGGTTGAGAAGCTATGAGCGCATAGTTAAAGACTAGGAATTGAATGATCCGTAAAAGTGGAGACTGGCATAAAGATAGTTATAGGAAAATGCACTTGATATATGAGAGACCATAATTGCAGAAACTCCAAAGCTTAGGAGAAGTTTAAGGAGAGTTTTGAGACTCGGTTCATATCGGAGTCTCAACATATTGTATTTCTAAGGGAGTTCGTTGACTTGAGGCAGGTTGACCTTACAATGGAAGTGTACATTCAGAAGTCTAATGCATTGGCTAAGTATGATAGGGAGATCATCAACATTCCTATGAAGAAAAATGAGATATTTGTCAGAGGCTGGAGGCAAGGCCTTGAACATAATGTGATGGCGCATCTAGCATCTCCTTTTGATTTTGTAGTTGACATGGATAGAAGGTACATTGGGATGTAGCAGGAGCACAGATGGGTGGAGGTAAGACCCAAGGTAGAGAAGAAGAAGTTTACCCCATCTATGAAAGGGAGGAAAGTAGTGTACAGGCGGATAGGGGGTATAGTTGCTAACATAGATGCAGTGTGCTTTAATTGGGCTCAGAAAGGGCATTACACTTTAAAGTTCCTTATGCCTAAGGAAACTGGGAAGATAAAGTGATTCAAATGTGATAGAGTAGGACATCTGAAGAAGGACCATCCAGAGCATAAATCGTAGGTGTATGCTTTGGATGGACCCATGGAAGGACCATCTATAGAAGAGAAAGGTAAGGGGAAAGTTCTAGAAGTTATGGCTTTGATTTGTGGTATGTTAGTTAGCGTGCTATATGATACTAGAACTATACATTCATTTATAGCTAAGACTTGGTTGATAGACTTGGGCTAAGGGTTACCTATTTAGTCACTTCCATACGTGTAGCTAATCCGATAGGATGGTATACCACACTTAGATTAAGATGCACTAATCTAGATATTAAGTTAGGTGGGTGTAAGTTTTATTGTGATTCTTATGTGTTTGACTTCATGGGATTTAGAATTATGTTAGGGATGGATAAATTGAGGAGTTATGATGCTAGGATGCATTGCCTTGAAAGGGTAATTGCTTTGAGTCTAACTGACTGTAGAGATAGGGTGTTAGTTGTATTGAAAGAATGTGGAGAACTACGCAGGAGCACTTTATTTGTGTTAACTTCGGAGGAAGAGGAGCTGAAAACAGTACGAGTAGTAAAGGTGTTTAGGGATGTGTTTGAACCGATTTCGGGATTGCCACCCCCAAGAGCAATAGAGTTCTACAGATACTTACTATCATGGACTGAACCATTTAGTCAAGCTCCTAGTAGAATGCCTCCGAGGGAGATGGAGGAGCTGAGGAAGTAATTGATAAAGTTAGAAGGGAAGAGCTTCATAAGGCCAAGTAGCTCACCATGGGGAGCAGCAACATTGTTCATTAAGAAGTCTGATGGTTCTTTGAGACTATGTATAGACTATCTGAAGCTAAATGAGAGGATGGTGAAGAATAAATTTCCTTTGCGAAGAATAGATGATCTTTTTGTTCAATTGAGTGGAGCTAAGGTGTTTTCGCAGTTGGACTTGGCTAGAGGGTCCCATCAACTAAGAGTTGCGAAGGAAAGTATCCCTTTAATTGAATTCAAAATTAGGTATGATTCTTATGAATAGTTGGTTATGACATTTGGGCTAACCAATGCGCCTGCATTCTTTAAGGGCTTAATTAAAAGGATCTTTCGAGATAAGGTGGATAGATATGGGTTTGTGTTCATAGAAGATATTTTAGTGTGCTCTAAGGATGAAGAGGAGCATGCAGTTTATCTAAGGCCTGTGCTGGAGACATTGAGAAAACATAAGTTTAAGGAAAAAAATTTAAGTGTCATTTCTGAAGAAGGAAAGTGAAATTCCTAAGCAATGTGATTTTGGAAGAAGGATTCTCTATAGATCTAGAAAAAGGTGAAAGTAGTAAATGGATGGAAGAGACCTGAGACTGTGACCGAGGTGCAATTTTTTTTAGGATTAGCTGAATATTATAGGAGATCTGTCAAGGATTTCTCTCATATAGCAGCGCTGATGACCAAACTGACTAAAAAGTGTGAGCAGTTTGTTTGGGTGTAGGAGTGTGAGAAAACATTCCAGAAGCTAAAGCATTATTTGGCAAACGCGCCTGTATTAATAATTCCTGAAAGGAGTGATGATATGACTATGTATACTGATGCATCAGGTTTGGGTTTAGGCGTAGTACTGATGCAGAAGGGCAAAATAATTGCTTGTGCCTCTATGTAGTTATGACCCTATAAAGTTAGGTATCTAACGCATGATATGGAGTTGGCCACGATAATCTTTGCATTGAAGATTTGGAGACTTTATCTCTTGGAGAGGTTTGAGTTATATATGAACAATATGCCTTTGAGATATTTGTCCTTTTAAAAGGAGCCGAACATGTGGCAGAAAAGATGGTTGGAGTTTCTAGCACCGTATGATTTTGGGATAGAATATATCCTAGGAAAAGGCTACAAAGTAGCTGATGACTTGATTCAGAGATAGCAAAGTTGTGTTTTGGCAATGTTAGAGGAATGGACCATGATAGAAACATTGTCTGCGTGTAATGTGCAGTATCAGTCTAATGCAGGATCAAGCAGCGAAAACAAGATATTAGCATGATTAGAAGTTATACCTGTGTTGGTAGAATGGATAGTTGAACTGCAAAAGAATGATAAGCTCTGTGCAGACATGGTAAGGAATATAGGCTCAGGAGTTAAGCTAGTATAACCGAAGGGGTTCGGTGTGGATAAGAAAGGAGTACCATGGAAGAATGGCAGGTTGTATGTTCTAAGTACTAGGGAACCGTGAAAGGAAGTATTGGACGAGTGTCATCACTCAAAGTTTACTTTACGACTTGGAGGTACGAAGATGTACCAAGATACGAAGAGGAGCTTCTTCAAGAAAGGAATGAAAATATAGGAGAATATGTGAGAAAATGTTTTACATGCCAACAGGTGAAGGCAGAACATCAGAAGCCGAGTGGGCTTCTATAGCCATTAGAGTCTCCATTATGGAAATGAGATTCTGTATCTATGGAATTCATGTATGGGTTTCCAAGAAAAAAGGTATGAAACGAAAGCATTTGGGTCATATTGACAGGCTAACTAAGTGTACCCATTTCATTCCAGTGAAGGCTAAGCGGACTGCTTCGAAGTTAGCAGAGATATTGTAACGACCTGGCTTTTTCAACCGTTAATTTGTGATATTTAAAATGAATTTAAATAATTAATTTGTAATATAATTTGTTTTCAATATGAATAGTTGGTTTGATTTAATAAAAAGAACTCAGAATTTAAATATAACAAATAATTGAATAAATTAAATAGTGATTGACAATTGGGTAAATTATTTAAATCTAGAATTATAAGTTTGTTGAAAATATTTTAACGGTTTATAAAATTTGTATTAATAATACTGAGAATAATAGATGAATTAAAATTGAATTTAACAATTGTTTGTTCAGTTTTAAATTTACATGGTTTAAATTGACAATTGAAAACAGCCTTCCGAGGCACAGTCTCGGAATTCAACGAAACCAGTTCCGTTGGATCTAATATTGAATTATTGCCGGATTTCAAATTTCGTAATTTTTGGGGTGACCGTGTGATTGTACGATAAGCATACGCGCTATAATTTACTTGAAATTCGAAAGGATTTTAAATATAAAGTTTTAAAAATGAAATAATCAACACAGCTACCTCAACACACTAACCCTATCGTTCGTCTTCTTGTATACGCTTTCCTTTTCTTTAAAATCACGTTGCTTCTTGTTGCTCTCTTCAATCAGAAACCAAAATTTTTTAATGGCCGCTACCTCTCTATCATTTTGTTTCCCCAATCGAACGAAATTCCTTCGTTTATTTCTTTCCTTCAAAGCTCGAACCGAAACCTTCATTTTTTCCCTCGTTTCCCCTTTTCTTCCTGAAGCCGTTTCACGGCATGCCTAAGAATTAAAAAAAAATTACACGAACGAAATCGCGTTCGATCAGGTGGCGCGAAAGGGGGGAATCGATCGTGGGTTGCTGGGGCTAGGAATTGGGGAGTCGCGGTGCGAGGAGTGAGGTCGAGAAGGGGTTTGCTCGAATGGTGACGAAGGCGGCGCTGGGAGTTCGGGGCGATTAGGAGCGCTCGCTGCTGAGGATCGGCGATCTAGGGTTTAGTTATTGGGGGCCTTGGCTCGTTCACGGAGGCGACGTGGTCGCGATGGGCCTGAGATGCAGTGGTGCGTCGACGGCTGAAGGTAGCTGGGTGAAGTCTGTTCGTTCGAGCGTGGGTGTCGCGAGCTCGAGCTCAGTCCTTGGGCTTTGTGTTGACGGCCGATGTCGACACCGGAGGGAGGCAGTGATAGCTGTAAGGTATCCTCCATTTTATTTCATTTGTAATTTAAATTTAATAAACATAAGTTGTGAACCGATAATAAATATATGTATACACACATTTTTAACTTATTATATATTATTTTAATCAAATAAACATACTTATTCACATTTTAAATCTGTTAGTTCATTTTTAAATAATATATATATATGAGTAATTAACTTGTTAATAAATTTATTTAGCTATTTTAACTTCTAAGAGATTTCTTAAAGGGAATTTTGTTTAAATTGAATTATTTGTTTAAAATAAAACTATTAGCTTGAAATTGAAATTTATTAGCCTAAATTAAACTTCTTAAACGAAAATAAATTGTTCGATTAGTTCAAAATATTAATAAACCCATGAAATTGTTATTCAAGGTCAAAAATATGGAAACGAATCTGGATTGGGAAGGATTGCAACAATTAAATCAAAGGTGAGTTAATCTCACTCAGTTAAGTTTAAAATTTGAATTGTTGAATTTAAATTTAATTGTTGAATTGCTTGAATGATGGTTGAAGTAGTGAATAACTAAATAAACTTTTTACGCCGCGTAATAAGTGGATGTTAGAAATAACCCATATACTGCAATATTTCACATTGAAGTGAAATTGTTATTTTATTGTGCTAACATCTGTGGATGCAGGGAAAACAGGTTGGAGGGATCCAACAGGATTCCTCAAAACTATTTATTTTATTTCGTATATATGTTGTTCTGTGACAGGATGTTATATTGAGTTGGGTGGTTTTATAGATAATTGAATTATCAACTGTTGAATAACAGAGAAGTTGAAAATTTGAAATTTCTATTACCGTTGATAAATTAATTTGAAGAAGTTAAATAAAACTCAAATAGAAAATATTTATTTGAAATTTGAATCTACTTTAAGTGAGAATGAAGAAAAGAAATAAAAGTATATTATCTACTTAAGTTAATACTTAATGTGATAAAGTTGAGTTTTGGAAAATTTGAATTATAAATTTATACTTGAAGGAATATTGTAATCGATTAGTGAATTAAAGAAAATGGAATTATATTAAGAAATGGAAATGGAGGTCTATTAAGGAAATAAAAAGAAATATTAATAAGAAAAGAAAAGAAAATTTATTAGGAAATAAAGAAGATGCTATTAAGAATTACGAATAAGAAATTTTGTTAAGAGCCAAAAGGAAATTTTATTTAATAATGAATGGAATTTATTAAATGGGACAATATGGAACTTTATAGAAAGAAATAAATTATAAAGATGAGATTTTTAAATCAAACTATCTTATAATAAATGAAATCCAAGGAGATTTTATAAATTCATGAATGGAATTTATAAATGAGATATGAAATTGGTTGAATGGAAATAGCAGGATACTTCCAAAGGTGAATGTGGACAAGAGGCATTTATAAATGGATATTGGATTTTCTAAAATTATAATTTATTTTAAAATGAATATTTTAAATTATTATACTATATAAATTTTTTATAAACCATTATTTGAATGTAAAATATTTTCGAATTAGTTACTTTGAAGACTTGGCAAATATTTATTAATAAACTCTATTTTTCTAAAACCAGTTTTGAATTTTATCATTAACTGGTTATGAACTTTAATATTACTTTCGATCCATAATTTGTATAAAACCATACTTCTTATGTTATAAATCTATATGTTTTCAAAATGTTTTTTTTAAATCCAATTAAAATCCTCTTGTGATGGTAAGCAAACTAATTTAAATGGGATAAGATTTAGGAGAAATCTTATTAAGTGGAGAAAGTGAATTTGTGAAATTATAAGGAAAGTGTAAATTGAATTTTTGAGGAAGAAATGAGAAAATAGGAATATTTTCAAAGGATAAATCAATTGTGAGTGAGTATAAGAAATCAGTTAAATGATTTCATGGAAATAAAAGGACTTTGAAAATTTGTTTCAAATGGATTAAATGGAAATACTATCTGAATGATATTTGAGATAAATAATTTGTGGAAATTATTTGATGGTTGCTTGTGTACGATTATTTGATAGTTAAATAACCGACTATCAATATTGGACAATGCGCTGATCGTTTCGAAGAGTCCGGGATCGGATTTAATTATCCGAAAACCACTTCGATCCGGTTTGAACGATTACGAATGAAGACCGTGAAGAGTGGAAGACGGTGATTCGGTTTGTCCAGACCCAGGGCAACTTGTATGGATTGAATGCTTTCAGAACATCGTCAGGTGGACAATGAGCATTCTAAGTGGGACTCGTTCTTGAAAGGTAACGCTTAGCCTCAAGCCTCATCAACCGGGAATGGCTAAAACAGGGGAGGTGCAGCAAGACTTCGTGGGTAGCCCCCACTGGAGAGTGAGGTTTCCCCTGTCTAGATGTCCTTTTTTATTCGGCTTAGTGGGCGGTTGGTCGTGCCAACTGCGGGGTGATCTTGCTTGGGACTGTTCAGTAAGGAATGGTTCCGGTCTTGTGTTGCAGGGGAGTTAGGGTGGCTCCTCGGTACTCTGATCTAGACCAGTTACTGTGACGGGCGGTACCCCAGTAGCCCTTCCATTGTATGGGATCCAATCTCCAATAAGCGCCTGTACGGTTTTGATTGTGCCCAACTATTGCTGAAACGTGAGATGCAAGCATTTCAGCTAGATTCTATTTTACTTTCTATAGACACTATAATAATATCAGAGAACTTTAATAAAAAGTGTTTTAGCTATCGTAAGGTAAAAACCCGACATGTTTATTTGTGGCGTGGTCTTACGAGATGCTTTTGTTTTCAAAGGATTTTTAAAACTTCAATAACCCAATTGAGTTTGATTTTCTCACGCTGGTTTTCCAGACTGACTCGGGTGTTGTTTTATATGATGCTCGGGTCAGACCGAGTTAAACAGGATCAGGTTATATGCTGGAGCTCAGGAGACGAGTTGGATGACAGAGCGTATTCCCGTATTTGTTTATTATTTCCGCTGTGTATGGATATGTATGATTGATTGATGTACTCTGATGATGATATGTATGTATATGTATACAGTACAGATTTCTTGTATTTAAAACTGTATTCTATATATTATATTTTATTCCGCTGCGATGTGAGATTCTGATGTTGTTTTCTTTTCTTCTTCTTCTACCCCTTTCTTCTTTTTCATAACTATCTGGAGTTTTCGGATTCGAAAATTCCGGGTTGTCACACTTGGTATCAGAGCTGAAAGGTTAAGCGAGAATCTTGGCTCTGGTGAGGAATTACTCATTAGAAATGGAGTCAATTGTACTTTAGAATGAGTTTGAGCGTATTGATAGATATGAGCGCGTATTTGTTAGTGAATATAAAATGATTTTATATTGCGTTGATTGATTTATTGAGTGGCGTATGAACCTTCGTCGGCACAGTCTGGACAACTGGATCGAAGGGGTTTCTAAACACTTAAATAGAGCAATTCGACACAATATTGATTTTTAAAAGTGGGTGAATGAAATAATTTCATCCAAAATATATTTTGATATAAAAAGAATATTTTTCTGAAATTATTATTACATGGATGTTTGAATGATCATATATTTGACAAATGAGATAATTAAATTTAAAATAGTTATCTAATCAAGGAAAACATAAATGTTGAATTTTGGAATTAAAATCTAAAGTGAAAAATTAAAGATGCAAATTTAACTTGGATTAAAATTTAAAACTTGAAATTTAATTAATGGTTTGGAGGAAGTAAAATAGTGAATTTTAAATGAAGTTGAAATGAGGAATAAAACTTAAAGTGGATTGGAATTAATTCAAGTTATGTGAATGGAAGTAAACTGAGTTAAACTGAAAATAAAATTCAGTTGTATTTGAATTAAGTTGTGATTTGAATTAAAAATGGAATTTAGTGATGAAACCTAAGTTATAAATAGAAATTCCATTGAATGGTAAGTAAATTAAATGTGAATTGGAATTGTTTAAAGTAAAGATAATTTGAAGTTACAAATTAGATCCAAATCAAGTATGGATGGAACAAATTAGCCCTGGATGTTATCTTAACAAATTTAGATTGGTTAATTAAATCACATGGGATTTGATCTAGATGAGTATCAAATCAATTGCAATGAATTTAAGTAAGAAGTTGCGATAAATGAATAAACTTAAGATTTAAAATTTATGGAAAGGTAATTTCGAAGGAAGTGAAAGTTCATTGAATAAAATGGATTGGTAAAGTGATGTAAATGGATAGTGAATAGCAAATTTAATTGGATTGAGAACTTTGATTGAACTGGAATTATCTTAAGCTAAGTTAATATTTGAATTTGAATGAAGATGGATTAAATTGAGATATAGGTAATATTATAATAAAACTCTCACTTGAGTAAAATTCATTACAATGAAATGAGGTTGAATTTAATGTAAGCTAAGTGAAAGTAGAATTTTAAGAAATAAGACTTTGATAGCTTATAAAAGAACTGAGAGGCGTTGAAATAAAAATATATACTTGGCTAAGTGAGGACGTATAAACCTGAATTAAAATAAAATGGAAATGTGGTTAACTGTAAATAAATGGAAGTGTGAAGATAAATAAGAAGAGGACTTATAAAATAAAATGGAATAAATAAGTCAAATAGAATTGTTTGAATCTGGAAAATGAATAGAAATCCAAACCTGAATTTCAAAATAGGATTGAACCAAAGAAATTTAAATGAAGAGCTTTTGAAGCTAAAAATCAAGTATTGAATTATAAATTGGGAATAAACTAATTTTGGATAAATTAGTAACTTGAATATGTAAATAAACTTTGAATTGGTTAAATAAAGGTTGAATGGTAAATTAATAAAAATTGGGTTGTGAATTTAAGTGAATGGTGGAAAGAGAACTTGAGTTATATATCTAAAATTCAACTTGAATTGATTAGCAAATAAAATGAAATTGGATTAAATATAAATGGTTAGAAGTGCAAACAAAATTTACTTGTGTATAAATAAAGTGAAAATGGTCTTCTAATAAGTTAAATAAGTTCGAGGATGAATCGAACATGGGAATTGAATTTTTTAAAATGAAATAATTAATTGAGTTAAGAAGTAAATGAAAGAGATTTGATTTAAATAAAATCAAATTTAATTTGGAAAGGAATTTATGCATAAATGAAATTAACTTAAGTTATGAAGGTTAAATGATTTGAAGTAAATTAACTTAAGTCAAAAGTCAATGAAGCAAGACTTATGTAAATTTGAGACATGTTTGTTAAATTTTAAGCATTGTAGTTGTCAAGCTTAATAAAAATGGTTTTGAATGCAATCAATGCAAGGATATGGTTTAAAAATAAATTAGAATGGAATGGAATTTCATATAACTAGAGTTGGAATTAATTTTAAAACAATTATAAAAACTAAAGAAATTGTTTGTTTGAATGAATATTGTCGAATTTGCATGAAATAATTGTTGTTGTCGTAAACATGATTAAATTAAGTTCTATGGAATAATAGAAGTAATTAAACTTGATTTTTGAATGAATTGCCCTGAATACAAAATAGTGAATGAATTGAATAAAAGAATGATGTGAAAATCATTCCGAATTGGATAGGGTGATTTAAATTAAGTAAGAGCAACTAAATTAATATGGAAACCTTATTACCTGCTTATAGAACTTGATTCGCATATAATTGCTTATAAAATGTGGTTTTGAATTGTTAAGAAGCAGGAATTGATTTTTGAAATCAATTAAATTAAAAATGGGTTTGTTTAGGGATAATTATGAATTTGAAATAAGTAAATGTGCTGTAACTCACTTAAAGTTGAATGCACCCGGTATTTGTGTCAGTTATAAACAAATAGAACTAGTTTGGGAACTATATAAATTTGTTATGAAGTTATTTATATTGCATTGCTTATGATTTTGATTGTTGTAGCTGTTTAAATGAATGCAATTTTATAAATTTCATACATATTTTACTTATGAGTTTAATTGAATAAGTACAGGTACCCGAAGACTGTATAGCGGGATTTTGGGCACGTAAATGCTAAAATAAAATAAGCCGCTTGCTTAAAATGCTAAATAAGGTACGCCTACGCAATACAAACTAGGAAATATGAACTGTTTTGGTTTTTCCGACCGTGTGGGTCGATGTATATATATTTATATCTATTGTCAAATTGCAAAAGCTCCTCCGTGCAAAGGGGACTCTGCCAAATTTTTTCGAAAATTTTGGGAGTTAGAAAATTTTTGAAAATTTTGTTAACGACAAATGTTTTCAAATTAGAAATTGCAATAGATTGGTGAATGAAACTAATTTGAAATAATGACATGAATTTGCTATAAATGAAAAAAAAGGAGAATTGTTAAAGATAAATTGATTTCATATAAAAATGGAAGAATCAATTGAATAGGAATAGATACAAACTAACGTAGTAAGATGGAAATAAAGATAAGAAATACATAAGATGCTTACACTAACTTGAGTAAGGAATTATGCATTCTCATTGAGAATTGATATTGCATAAACAATCTAAAATAATATTTGAATGAATGGATGTTGACATTTGAAAGAATGTCGATAAAATGTTTTTGTATATTGTGATTGGACATATTATTGTGTAAGAAATGCAGGTAATATAAAGGTAGGTAAGGAGAATTGAATTTGATTTCAGAAGATAAATAAGAAATGCTCGACAAAAAGGTATGTGTTTGAATTTCTATATGGAAATTGATTGGGATTTTGATCGAGCAGCTTGGCTTTTTGTTTTCTTTTGGGTTTTTGAGAGGCCGTAGAGCCATTTTGTAGCTGTACCGAGCTAGCCGCGCAAAGGAGACGCTGGCAAAAAATTTCGGGAATTTAGTGTGTTAGAAAAATTTTGAGAAAATTTTGATAAGTCAAAATTTGAGTTTAAATTGAAACTTGAATAGTTAAGCATATAGTATAGTTTTATACTAGGGAAAAAGTTTAGGAAGTTAATAAGAAGGATAATGCGCCTTTTATTAAAAGGGGTAGTTAGGTAGGATGTTGAATTGTTGATTGTGAAGTAATAATAACGGGTATGGGACCATTCTTCCTAACTAGTAATTTCGGGGACGAAATTCTTTTAAGGGCGGAGGAATGTAACGACCCGGCTTTTTCAACCGTTAATTTGTGATATTTAAAATGAAGTTAAATAATTAATTTGTAATATAATTTGTTTTCAATATGAAAAGTTGGTTTGATTTAATAAAAAGAACTCAGAATTTAAATATAACAATTAATTGAATAAATTAAATAGTGATTGACAATTGGGTAAATTATTTAAATCTGGAATTATAAGTTTGTTGAAAATATTTTAACGGTTTATAAAATTTGTATTAATAATACTGAGAATAATAGATGAATTAAAATTGAATTTAACAGTTGTTTGTTCAATTTTAAATTTACGTGGTTTAAATTGACAGTTGAAAATAGCCTTCCGAGGCACAGTCTCGGAATTCAACGAAACCAGTTCCGTTGGATCCGTAATATTGAATTATTGCCGGATTTCAAATTTCGTAATTTTTGGGGGTGACCGTGTGATTGTACGATAAGCATACGTGCTATAATTTACTTGAAATTCGAAAGGATTTTAAATATAAAGTTTTAAAAATGAAATAATCAACATAGCTTCCTCAACACACTAACCCTATCGTTCGTCTTCTTGTATACGCTTTCCTTTTTTTTAAAATCATGTTGCTTCTTGTTGCTCTCTTCGATCAGAAACCAAAATTTTTTAATGGCCGCTACCTCTCTATCATTTTGTTTCCCCAATCGAACGAAATTCCTTCGTTTATTTCCTTCCTTCAAAGCTCGAACCGAAACCTTCATTTTT
This sequence comes from Allium cepa, assembly GCA_030765085.1. Lineage (NCBI taxonomy): Eukaryota > Viridiplantae > Streptophyta > Magnoliopsida > Asparagales > Amaryllidaceae > Allium > Allium cepa. The sequence continues at coordinate 616,511,079 of CM060941.1, forward strand.
TCCCTCGTTTCCCCTTTTCTTCCTGAAGCCGTTTCATGGCATGCCTAAGAATAAAAAAAAAATTACACGAACGAAATCGCCTTCGATCAGGTGGCGCGAAAGGGGGGAATCGATCGTGGGTTGCTGGGGCTAGGAATTGGGGAGTCGCGATGCGAGGAGCGAGGTCGAGAAGGGGTTTGCTCAAATGGCGACGAAGGCGGTGCTGGGAGTTCGGGGCGATTAGGAGCGCTCGCTGCTGAGGATCGACGATCTAGGGTTTAGTTATTGGGGGCCTTGGCTCGTTCACGGAGGCGACCTGGTCGCGATGGGCCTGAGATGCAGTGGTGCGTCGGCGGCTGAAGGTAGCTGGGTGAAGTCTGTTCGTTCGAGCCTGGGTGTCGCGAGCTCGGACTCAATCCTTAGGCTTTGTGTTGACGGCCGATGTCGACACCGGAGGGAGGCAGTGATAGCTGTAAGGTATCCTCCATTTTATTTCATTTGTAATTTAAATTTAATAAACATAAGTTGTGAACCGATAATAAATATATGTATACACACATTTTTAACTTATTATATATTATTTTAATCAAATAAACATACTTATTCACATTTTAAATCTGTTAGTTCATTTTTAAATAATATATATATGAGTAATTAACTTGTTAATAAATTTATTTAGCTATTTTAACTTCTAAGAGATTTCTTAAAGGGAATTTTGTTTAAATTGAATTATTTGTTTAAAATAAAACTATTAGCTTGAAATTGAAATTTATTAGCCTAAATTAAACTTCTTAAACGAAAATAAATTGTTCGATTAGTTCAAAATATTGATAAACCCATGAAATTGTTATTCAAGGTCAAAAATATGGAAACGAATCTGGCTTGGGAAGGATTGCAACAATTAAATCAAAGGTGAGTTAATCTCACTCGGTTAAGTTTAAAATTTGAATTGTTGAATTTAAATTTAATTGTTGAATTGCTTGAATGATGGCACTACAAGAAAATGTGTTTTCAACTGCAATAGTAGACAGCGTTTTTACAATAACTGCTGACAAAGGAATTTTGCAATATAAAAATTAGAACCTGAACGCTGTTTAAAGTAACCCATTTCATTTTGCGAATTTTTTTCATTACGCGGTCACTTGGCCGCCTTCCTTTTCAACTTCGCTCCATGTAAAAGTAAAATTCTAAATCCTCCTTTTCAACTGATACTATAATTAGTTTTCAATATATGTAAATACTTGATGACCATATGATCTGAAGTGATGTAGGCTTTTCTGCAATTCTTACAATGAACTCATGTTCCTCAATGAAGACCGATACTTACAATGAAGTTTTCCCCATTTTCTACTGCCATAGGAAGTTGCAGCGACGGTCGATTGCTCGCCCCCAAAAATTTGGCGATGCGTGGATGGGTGTAATTATGGGTACTTACAGTGGCAACTAAAATCAAAATCTGACGATTGTTGATTCGAGTAGGAGGTGGGAAGACTTCAGATGGGAGGACCTAATTAAAGCCTGGAAGGATATTTCAGAGATGTGTCTTCTTGTTGGATGGGTGGAGATGCTAAGTCTGGATCTGGATCATCATCTTCAGGTAGAAGCAATAATATTCGGTTGTTCTTGCATTTGTGACCTGGATAATATCTCTCTTCGCAATTGAAGTAGAGGCTTTGTGCTTTTCTAGTTTGAATTTCTGCCTGGGTGAGTTGTGTAATTGGGAGGTTGGATGAGGAGGAATGGTTTGGGGTTGGTAATGGGGTAATAACAGAAGTGGAGGGGGTTAAGTTTGGTTGGTTGGATGAAAGTTTAGGGAAGATTTTAGCGAGTAGAAGGGAGAGTTGTTGTATGGCGTGTTGTTGTGAAGCAAGTGTAGCCTTGATCTTGACTATATCGGCTAGTTAGTGGCAATATATTCATTGTTGATGCAGGGCTGACACTCCCTGGCATTCCCATTTTCTCTTCTCTTTAAATAAATTGCAGATGGGGGCGAGGAATGGAATCTTTTCAGATGCCCGAACGTTAATTACAAGATGCTATGTGGGTTCGTATATGATTATGTGTGTAATGAGAGACGAAGCGGACTAGAAGTAGCTGCCTAGCTAGATTTTAATGGGTAGCAGTAAGCATTTCTGAGAGAAAGTAGATCTCTCCCAATAAGTCCATCTTTATGTTGGTGATTGAATGGACATAATTATGTAGTGAAAATCTCTCATGATTCCATGGCAAAGAACCGAATAAATGACTTTATTCCCTTTCTGATAAGGCTAATAATTGTTTGATCCCAGACAATAGGTTAAATACTCCATCTTAATCTTTTCCTAGACATTTCATATTAAAGCAGTTGTTTCATTGTTTGTTTAATGCATCTGTTCACTCTCAGTAGGCATTATTAATTAGACTGATATAGTCGGTATCCTTCAGACATCCCTATTTGTTGTACATGTAGCTAGACAGTAAGACACTGAAGACATGATAAAATAGAACAATTATAGGCAAAGGGGAACACCGAAGAAGATTAGATGTGCAATATAACCTGGATGAACTTTCATCCGATCATCTGATTGTTAAACATCTAGGGAAGTTTAGAGCTCGAGCATGTTAATGGTATAGTATTTTTTTTGTATGTACTTATTTTTTTTTATCGTCTTGCTTTAGTTTTGTTACAGATTGTATTTAAGTTTGCACTACACTTTCTCAAGATCATTAGTGCATTCAGTATGTTAACCGTTTGTGATCTTTCTTGTTCCTTTACCCTAGCACAATCAATTTATTAATATTTGAGAGGTTCTTAGGAATGCTTTGCTTCGAAGTGACAAATAGATGTATTAGAGATACAAACAATTGTCAAATCAAGTACCATTGTAAAATTAGGTTGTAGAAGATGAGTTAGTTATTCAGGCGAGGTTGAAGTTTTGTTCTGTTGTTCAGGCAATGCTGTTGAAGTCCTATTGGAGATTTTTAGGAAGTGTTGGTGCAGTCCCGTTTGTCCAGGCAGTTGGTGTATGCTTGTCCCTCTAAGCAAAAATAGGATTGTCAGTGAAATTTTGTATAAGGAGATACGTGACACGATATAGGACGATTGGCTTGAACCTATATAAAAATCAACTGTGTATTTCTACTGCATTTACTTGTTGATTTACTTAATTTACATTCATTGGCTATATACTCAATCCATTTTCACACTCACGGGACAAAGTAAGAACCGGTAGGATAGGAAAGTTGACATTTTGTCAACTTATCCGATAGTCAAGAGAATCGACGATCTAGCATAGAAATGATAGTGACATGAAGGTTTGATGTTGTCAATGTTATTTATAAAATTCTTTCACTGAAGTTTATTAGTGCAAAAATAATATTATTATGATGTAATCAACTTGTAACAATATAATGAATATAAAAAAGGGTGCATCAATCAAGTATAAGGTATCATTATCTTATTCATATTCCAAAATGGCCATGGAATTTCCTTTTATATTTTAGCATTGTGAAATATAAATTGGTAAAGAATACATTCCATAAATTTAGGCTCATATTCAAGTCACATTATTACTATTTTGTAGGCTATTAATTTTGTGATTAGGCGGAACTAAATGTATACCATTTTTATTTCATTTTGTACATTTCTTCCAAATGTATCATCTTAGTGAGAATTTTTTTTACAAAAAATTAACAAAGTTTGTATATGCGAATTTACTCATGGATGCTTGGGGGTCACCTAGTAACTAGCATACCCTCATGCAGGACATATTATAACTATACAGTTTTCTTTTTGGCTAACATCAATCTAGAGGAGTGACTGAAGCCCGTTTTTCATTGTCAATATTTAAATATGAAAAGCTGACTTGAACCTTTAATCCCTAATAAATTAAAACCAATATTTTTGTGCCATCGCTATTGGATGTGCATGATGAACCATCAGAGGTGGATATACCAATGCTTACCTGCACAATGTAGTTTAGTTGCTTCTGAGCTTATTTCTGAACTACTCAAACATGGAACTAGGTAATTATTGCATAATTTGGATATATTATAGCTATATACAATGGAGATGGTTAACCTCCAGTGACTTGTTTTAAAGTTCAGTTTGTTCATATTATTTTCATCTTTATGTGTATTGTTACCTGCCTTGGAATTGAATTCCTATCTATGTTGCAGCCTGTTAGAAGTCCAGTTACAATTTGTGATGACATTCATGAATAGTTCCATGATCTTGCTGAACATTTTCGAATTGGAGGGAAGGTACCTTTGTACCCTTGACCATTGATAGTACTCGATTTTTTATTAACTTAGTTGACAGTACAGAGAGGAAGATAGTGGTTGGTGGTAGCTAACACAATATAGTTGAACTAAATGCATTTGGTAGCGGAACAACAATTGAAACTTGAAAGTGGATGAACTGCAGCTACAATGATGGTCAGAACGGCAAAAGAGGATGGAGTGAAGCAAAAAGTGAAATGGTGCAGCTGTTGAATTAGAGCTGAGTGCAGCTGTTGATTTCATTCAGATCTATGCAAAAGCAGAGCTCTTGAATCACAAATGTAGGGTTCAAGGTAACTTTGCCTATGTGCTTGTATTTTGGGTCTAGTAAGTATCTGAACTTCATATATCTTTATAGCGGTTTCAGTCTCTTTAACGAGAAAACTTGTACGAAATATAATGCATAGTTCTGGCAGCATAAGGTCAATAAGAAAGTGGAATAGACAACAAGAAAGCTGGAAAAATAGAAAATTGACTGAACTAATACTAAAAACCGAAAGTTTAGACGATGTGCAGCAAAAGTGAGGCTTGTTGCAGCTAGAGACAAGCGTGATGCTGAAATAATCACGATGCATAGCCAAGATGCAGCTAGAGACAAGCATGATGCTGAAATAATCACGATGCATAGCCAAGATGCAGCTAGAGATAGGAACTCACAGGTTTGTCGAAGCATTTTATAATTTATACTTACAGTTCCAGACTGTATAATTAACAGACTCCTCTCTCAATGTAGAATTTATTGCTGAGAAATGTGATGTAAATGAAGAAAGAGTACTCTATCTTCGCGTTGAGTTGTTCAGATCCTATGACAGCTCACTTACAGGGCTCCTGGTACGCACTTAAAATCATTTAACAATTATATACTTATCAGTATCGCTTTTATATTTGATTACTAACATGACATTTTCAAATTTTCAGGCACTTGGTTAAAATGTTCATCTTGATGAGCACCATAGGTGAAGATAATTAACTTTTTAATTTGATTCTGACATACAAAATGAGTACATAATAATGTTGTTGTTTTGTCAACAGTTATGTGCATGGAAGGTTACCATATGAGAATATTCAGCCAAACCCATAGCTAAGGGATCTATTACTTCAAATCTCTCAACCCAAAATTGTAAGATATAGGCTAGTGTCAGAGGTTGTATCAGATGCAGGCTAGTGGCACTTAATCCTTATGTTTGCAGACTCTAGAATCGGACGAGCTTCAGGTATAATGCACACGTTGTTTTATAACGAACACTGATTTTATAGGGGTGTGTGTGTGTATTGCACTGTTTGAATCGGTTTATTCAAAAAAGAAATTAGTATCCATGTGTTAAGCTCTTTTGCCTTTGTTTGTTATATCCAAGAGACAACTTAAATTAAATGCCTTTAGTTCTAAGCTAGATATTCCTATGTCAACATGTGAGTATGCATGAACAAACATTGTTTTAGCATGACAAATGAGATGCTTTGACAGTAATTGTTCTGGAATTCTTTTCCAAACAAGGTTTATTATTTTTAAACTTTACACTAGCCAAGGGTAGTCGTGTTTATGCTGTCATTGGGCATGGTTTTGCGAACAGCGAAACTAGAAAATGAATACATATTGCACAAAAGGAATGTAATCAGCTTCACCTCGATCCACATATCAATTACTGCTCCACTAGATTTGTTAACCTTCGGAAGATACAATTTAGCTGTATTGGTTAAAAAATTGTACTCTAACATTACATATTTAAAATTCAAAACTTCAATTCTCATAATCCCCCGGCCAAATTTCTATGTTAAACTAGAGTGATTCAAAATATATATATTATGGCTATTCTTGTTTTTAAATAGGTATTGATGATCTGCATATTTCGTATATATAAGAGTGAAAGAAAACACATTACACGAAATGGGTTTATAATTTACGTGTAGGAAACGGACCCTGAATACATCATCTTCCATTTTGTTGCTTAAGACCTTTAGGTGAGTTACGTGTCATAATGCATTGCAGACATGTCAGGAGTACTGCATTTAACAACATCGCATTAGGGGTTGCAAAAAATGTAAGCAAATATAACTGTAGTAAGAAACAGAGGTCCGAAAGCAAAATAATAAAGGAACAAATACCTATGTTGTTAATTAAAATGAGCAAAAAAAGAGTGCATAGTTCAATTTAGCGAGGACTCGAAGTCTGTGAATATAGGTAAGAAAAAGTTCAAAGGAAATCTTAAACAACCGTTGACATTAAAGATGTTTTTTTACTTGACTGCATCTTTTATACTTGTACTTGAAGTTTCTTGTAGTTTCAATCTTTTACATGTGCAAAATTTTGGTTTGGATATAACTTCTTTTTTTGCTCTTCAAATTACATGCATAAATTCTTTTTGGAGATTGAAATTACATATTCATTTCTATTTGCTACATGCTAATATTAATTATCCTCAAATGGAGATTTACTTAACATGTGTGTACCTTTTATATTTTAGTATGATGCAAAAGTAGAACTAGAAATTTAAAAAAAATTGATCTTCAAATCTATAATGTTTTCAAGGTGGCAAGGGAAAAACCACCATGTAAAAATAAATTAACTTTAAAAATTATGTTCTGGACTACGAAAATAAAAACGATTGAAACGAGTTGTGCGAAAAAAAAGTCCACTATGAAATTGCTCTTTATCTTGGCAATATTTCATGCATACATGAAATGTAATATAGCTAGTTTTAATGCAAAAGCAAACATTTAAAATGGTGATCAGAAATCTGACTCAAATACTGTATGCTGTGTTCAGTTTGTTAAACCAGAGAAAATTAATAGCATGCACAGAACTTGAGAGGAATATTAGTTTGTACATATATTTCTCAACTTCATGTAAATCTGCAACTTGTGGTGTTGTAACCGTGACAGAAACTTAGAATGGTGACATCTTTGAAAATTGATTAAGAAAAAGACATCTTCAAACATTTATGTTAATCTAATTGTTTGTCTCACAGCTATCTTAGGGGGGTATAGAACAATATCTCCAGACAAGAATCATTCCGACCAGACAGCGTTCACTCAACATCGTGAGGCTATTGCTGATATAAAGTTCACCTATGTAGTTTCATGTCAGATTTATGGAATGCAGAAAAAATCTAGCGAACCGCATGACAGAAGTTGCTACCGAAATATTCTGAATTTGATGTTTATGTAAATAAATCTTATGTGATCGTATTATTTATATGCTTTCTAAAATCCATGTTTATTCATATAGTACTTTGTTAATGTAGGTATCCATCATTACGTGTTGCTTACATTGATGAGAGGGAAGAGACGATGGATGGAAAGTCTAAGAAAAAGTATTATTCTGTTCTGGTGAAAGGCGGTGATAAGCTAGATGAGGTACATAATTAGACTGCTACTTGGTAATAAAACAAACATTGGTTAATTCACTTGTCTGCTGATTGCCTTCAGAAGAATTTCTTGAGTAAATTGGTAATAGTCATAAATGAAGCTGGGATGATCCTTGAATCCCAAACTTCTTTAAAATGTCATATCAAAACCTTCAAACGAAATTTTATTACAAAGTTTTTATGTTGATGTAACCTCTCATTCTTTTTATCTGTTTAGGAAATTTACCGGATCAGGCTCCCTGGGAAAGCTACAGATATCGGTGAAGGAAAACCTGAAAATCAAAATCATGCCATGATTTTTACATGAGGAGAAGCACTTCAGACTATTGACATGAATCACGTATAACTCGTTATCAACCAAGGAATGAAAGTACTGAAGTATAGAACAAAGTATATTTTTATTGCAGGATAATTACCTTGAAGAAGCATTCTAAATTAGAAATGTCCTGGAGGAGTTTGTAAAGGCTCGTAGGCAATGCCCTCCTACAATCTTAGGTCTTAGAGAGCATATTTTCACTGGAAGGTATGTTCTTTTTTGTTTACATTCAAATTACTGTTGCTTTTTAGCACTCAGCCTATGTCCACCTTATGTAAATTGCCTTCCATTCCCCACTAATTGTATCTTTCATTGCAGTGTTTCCTCTCTTGCATGGTTCATGTCCAACCAAGAAACAAGTTTTGTGACAATTGGCCAACAAATTTTAGCAAATCCCTCGAAGTATGTCATCAATTATCTTAGATTGAGCCTATATTCTCTCATTCCGTTTGCTTTATCATTAAATCAATATTGACCCATACATATATTTTTATGAACAATCCTCAACTTTCAATAACTAGCTGGTATCATGATAAATTTACAAACATAAGTTAGACAGAGACCAGTTTTAATGTGTGTATGTGTGGTTTTATTCAAAATAAAAATAAAAATAAACATAACATGTAGCGTTTACAATAAAAATAAAAATAATTGGACAGTGAATTTTAAATGTCCCCTCAACCTTGGTTTGTTGTTTGACCACTATACAAGCCAACTCTTATTTCATAACAATGTTGAAATGTTATGTATCTAGGCATTTTGGTTACTTGGTATGATGCATAATAATGCTAATGTGATAAACTATTTACTGGGTACATGCCTTTCTTCCTGGAATGTTTGTTGCTTTAAATTATGCATATGCTATATTTTTATCGAAACGTCGTATAAAATCTGGTGATACTTTTTTTTGGTCCTGTTTCCTTCCCTTTGGTCTGTTAATTCCATTATAACATATATTTCCTATACAGACGGCTTTTGTTACTGTTGCATCACATTACATGTTATTGAAATTTAAAGCAAGCATTTGTATCCTTTTTCAAGCTACTTTCCATAGGCATCATCATTGTTTATTATATGAATATATATATATATATATATATATATATATAATTTAATGGCCTTGATCTTTGGGATATTCTACTAAATCTCCTAACTTTTTAAAACTTCTTTTAATGATTATGAAAAATTAATTTGATTGAGATTGAAGTATAAGTGTGACCCTACACACAATTGCACATATCTATTTGGTTATATTTGTCCTAAATATTTGATCAAAAGGTAAGAAAAAAAATGCCCATTACCTTGCAATATCCAGTGCATAGGTAACTGCAGTTAAGATAAACCATTGAGGCATTCATGTACCGCAGAAAAGACTGACTAATTGATGTGAATTCAGCATTGAAAGAATGAAACAATGTGGTGTAGTTCAGTTGACAAACCATACATCGCAACTCTAGTTTCAATATTTAACAAACCGAAATTCAAATTTTCTGATCTTGAGTGACAGAGAGAGTTAGATAGAGATGGACATCATAGAAGCTAATTCTTTTTTTTCAACAATAACAGAAGGACGGTTGGCAAAACAAACAATAAATTTAGAAACATGCATTCAACCAGAGGAGAAACATATCAAAAAGAATTTTGGAATGTAATTTATGAGAGGTTAACAAACAAGCATGCACCTATAAATAATATACAATAATCACATTATCAAATGAATTTAAAATGGAATGAGATTCCCAACAAGTAAATCAAGCTTATTGAGTAAAGATTTGTCCCTTCGATCTTCCAAACTATACTTGTATGATTGTTTTGATATTGTTGATTCATATGAGTTCAATACGGATAATCTTCTTTTACACTTCAAATCGAGATTTAGATGAGAAAATAACTGATGCAGGTGATGCAATGAAGTTAAACAATGATTCATTTTCCACCTAGTTTCTTTCCTTCTTCTCGTTTTTTTTATTACTCATGTTTCTTACCTTTTGTTTTCTTCATTGCTATTTTTTCATTACTGCCTGTTTCTTACGTTTTGTTTTCTTCTTTGCTATTTTTTCATCACTGCCTGGTACATTTATATTTTGCTATCAACGACACTCCATGCATCATGACCATGCCCATTTTGACCCTAGTAACGGAACTTTTTGCTCGATACTTTAAAAGCTAGGGGTTTTATTAGTAAATGGATTTCATGGGTTGATTTAACTTTAGAGTAGGCAATAAATTTTAATCTAGGATCGGAGATGACATCACCAGTGATGGCATTTTGATCCTCCAATTCATGGACGATGCTCTCATGTTTTGTTCTCACCATCTCCATCACATTGCATCGTTAAAGTTCATTTTCTATAATTTTGAAATAGCTACTCGGCTTAAAATTTCATTTTAATAAAAGCTTTGTTTTACTTCTTAATGGCAAATGGGGGATTAGACAATGACTTAGCAAATACCCTGAATTGTAATATCATGAATTTCCCAATAAGCTACTTAAGCAGATTTCTTTGACCGATCACACTTAAACATGATGACCGGCACTTTGTTATTAATAAAGTTAATAATAGACTTGCCCATTGAAATGAATATTATCTTTTGAAAGGAGGTGAATTGTTTTAGTTAATTCTGTTTTGTCATGCATCTCAATTTACTAGCTTCCTACTGCCATTTCTTAACTGTGTGATTTATGCAATATGTTCCCCGATACCTCGAATCGTTGTGTGATTTCATGCATCTCAATTTACCAGCTTCCTACTACCATCTCAATTTACTCTTTACCTAATGCCTTGGCTCTTGCCTGGTCTTACTGCTCTGTTCCAACAGCTCTTGCAGCTCTCCATTCTTGATCCCGAATCTCTGGTTCTGCCCACGCTATTCAGGTTTTCTCCCTTGGTCCTCCAGTATGGTTCAGTGCTGTGTTCGTGTTGTGTTTGCTGTCCAGGTTACACTGCAGTTCAGTGTTATACACATGATGTTAATGTTCGTTTTTCCTTTACACATCAGATTGCAACCGGATTTTGCAAGTTCTTATACCAATTTTCATGCTACTGGATGTGCTAATCATCCACTGACGTATTATCTGCTGATGCCATCTTCTAGCATGCATCTCTTTGCGTGTTTGTATGCATATGTATGTGTGTCTGTATAAGTTTGTTTTAGTTTGACTATCAAATATAAAAATGTGTCCATGTGTTAACCCCTAATTGTTCCAACGATGACCAAAGTTCAGATCTTGTTGCAGGCATATTTTTCATCCACTTTTTTTGCTCTCAGCCACAGATGTTAAGAGCATATGGTCAATGCATAGACAGACACTCAAAAGTATATTATGATCGCACTGAAGTGCAGAGAGCATTTTATGATAATGTTACTGGAATTGAATACCCATGAGATACATACAGGTTGCATTGTTAATATTAATTTATCCATCTTTATTATTTGACACCTCAGTATAATGAGGTATATTCTTTTGCATCTGTTTGCAGTGATACAGTAGCAAACTACTGGGTAGACTCTCCTTTAGCAATGCTTTCTATTTATGATGAGCTTATTGTTGTTGGAATAAGGATGTGGATTTTCAGGTACCATTTTCTTACTGTACTATATCAGCCATCGATTGATGTATATAGTTGTTAATATGCTGCTGCTAATGCTTTACAATATCCTGATTACTAGAAATCTTTGTAAGAACTATGGACATCTGATTCTAATTTATCATTTAACAATATATTGTTAAATTACAGTGGAGATACAGACATTGAAGTACCTATAATAGCCATAACATACTCGATCAGTGCATTTAAGCTTCCAACAATCGCTAACTGATGGCTGATGTTGTATGTGGGGGAGGGAAGATGTTGTAGTTGATGTCGTTGGCTATGTAGTTTTCAGTTGAATGGAAGATGATGTTTGAGAGGGTGAATAGGATTGTTTGAGTCTTGGTTCAAATTGATGGCTGAGGAATGAAAAGGCAGTGAGGATGGCTAGAGGTTGGAGTATGTCAGTGGGTGATCTATGGCTAGGGAAGGATGTAGTAGTGGTGGCTAATGTATTGGTCGATGATTGTAATGCACGGGGAGGAGATGAGCAAGGTAGCAGGTAATCGAAGTTTGGATGAAGTTAGGTGATGGGTGTTCGTTTGCTTAATGTAGCAGATTTGAGTGGTGCAGTTTTTGGAATTGGTGATGTAGCATTTTGGTAGTGCTGAAGTAGTTTGGAAGTGTGCATTGGGTATTGGGCAGTGGCTGGTTGTTTTGCAGTTTGGAGTTGGTCGGTGAGTGAAGTAGTAGGATGGTGGTTGGAAGGGAGAAGGATGTTGGTGAAGTATTATGTTGAAGAAATGAATTTATGTAAACTTTGTTTATGGATATTGTATTCAACTTAATTTATTGAAATAGTTGATTGTTATGTTTTTATTTGATATTTTTTAGTTTGATTTGTATATGTTATGTATATTATCCGGTTGAAATATAATAAAATGCTATTTAGATTAATGATATCTGTGTGTAAATATTGCAATGGTGGAACGCTGTAAAAATAGTACAAACAAACAACAGCGTTCAAACCGTGTTGTTAATTCTATGAAAAGATAATGTACATTGCTCCAACAGCATAATAAAAATGCTGTGAAAAATTAACAACAGCGTTTATTAACTGCTGTAAAAACTACTATTAACGTTTTTGAAAGCATAATAAAACTGCTGTTGAAACATAATACAACACGTCTGAAACGCTGTAAAAACATTATTGACAGCTCGTAATAAACGCTGTCACAGAGATGTTTCAACAGCGTTTATAGAAACGCTGTTGTAAGTTATGTATATACGACAGCATGTCGTTATACAGCGTTTCTAATAACGCTGTTGTATCATATTACAGCGTTTATCAAACGCTGTTAAAAGCCTTTTGTGGTGTAGTGTGGTTGAAGTAGTGAATAATTAAATAAACTTTTTACGCCGCGTAATAAGTGGATGTTAGAAATATTAAACCCATATACTGCAATATTTCACATTGAAGTGAAATTGTTATTTTATTGTGCTAACATCTGTGGATGCAGGGAAAACAGGTTGGAGGGATCCGACAGGATTCCTCAAAACTATTTATTTTATTTCGTATATATGCTGTTCTGTGACAGGATGTTATATTGAGTTGGGTGGTTTTATAGATAATTGAATTATCAACTGTTGAATAACAGAGAAGTTGAAAATTTGAAATTTCTATTACCGTTGACAAATTAATTTGAAGAAGTTAAATAAAACTCAAATAGAAAATATTTATTTGAAATTTGAATCTACTTTAAGTGAGAATGAAGAAAAGAAATAAAAGTATATTTTCTACTTAAGTTAATCCTTAATGTGATAAAGTTGAGTTTTGGAAAATTTAAATTATAAATTTATACTTGAAGGAATATTGTAATCGATAAGTGAATTAAAGAAAATGGAATTATATTAAGAAATGGAAATGGAGATCTATTAAGGAAATAAAAAGAAATATTAATAAGAAAAGAAAAGAAAATTTATTAGGAAATAAAGAAGATGCTATTAAGAATTACGAATAAGAAATTCTGTTAAGAGCCAAAAGGAAATTTTATTTAATAATGAATGGAATTTATTAAATGGGACAATATGGAACTTTATAGAAAGAAATAAATTATAAAGATGAGATTTTTAAATCAAACTATCTTATAATAAATGAAATCCAAGGAGATTTTATAAATTCATGAATGGAATTTATAAATGAGATATGAAATTGGTTGAATGGAAATAGCAGGATATTTCCAAAGGTGAATGTGGACAAGAGGCATTTATAAATGGATATTGGATTTTCTAAAATTATAATTTATTTTAAAAAGAATATTTTAAATTATTATACTATATAAATTTTTTATAAACCATTATTTGAATGTAAAATATTTTCGAATTAGTTACTTTGAAGACTTGGCAAATATTTATTAATAAACTCTATTTTTCTAAAACCAGTTTTGAGTTTTATCATTAACTGGTTATGAACTTTAATATTACTTTCGATCCATAATTTGTTTAAAACCATACTTCTTATGTTATAAATCAATATGTTTTCAAAATGTTTTTGTAAAATCCAATTAAAATCCTCTTGTGATGGTAAGCAAATTAATTTAAATGGGATAAGATTTAGGAGAAATCTTATTAAGTGGAGAAAGTGAATTTGTGAAATTATAAGGAAAGTGTAAATTGAATTTTTGAGGAAGAAATGAGAAAATAGGAATATTTTCAAAGGATAAATCAATTGTGAGTGAGTATAAGAAATCAGTTAAATGATTTCATGGAAATAAAAGGACTTTGAAAATTTGTTTCAAATGGATTAAATGGAAATACTATCTGAATGATATTTGAGATAAATAATTTATGGAAATTATTTGATGGTTGCTTGTGTACGATTATTTGATAGTTAAATAACCGACTATCAATATTGGACAATGCGCTGATCGTTTCGAAGAGTCCGGGATCGGATTTAATTATCCGAAAACCACTTCGATCCGGTTTGAACGATTACGAATGAAGACCGTGAAGAGTGGAAGACGGTGATTCGGTTTGTCCAGACCCAGGGCAACTTGTATGGATTGAATGCTTTCATAACATTGTCAGGTGGACGATGAGCATTCTAAGTGGAACTCGTTCTTGAAAGGTAACGCTTAGCCCCAAGCCTCATCAACCGAGAATGGCTAAAACAGGGGAGGTGCAGCAAGACTTCGTGGGTAGCCCCCACTGGAGAGTGAGGTTTCCCCTGTCTAGATGTCCCTTTTTATTCGGCTTAGTGGGCGGTTGGTCGCGCCAACTGCGGGGTGATCTTGCTTGGGACTGTTCAGTAAGGAATGGTTCTGGTCTTGTGTTGCAGGGGAGTTAGGGTGGTTCCTCGGTACTCTGATCTAGACCAGGTACTGTGACGGGCGGTACCCCAGTAGCCCTGCCATTGTATGAGATCCAATCTCCAATAAGCGTCTGTACGGTTTTGATTGTGCCCAACTATTGCTGAAACGTGAAATGCAAGCATTTCAGCTAGATTCTATTTTACTTTCTATAGACACTATAATAATATCAGAGAACTTTAATAAAAAGTGTTTTAGTTATCGTAAGGTAAAAACCCGACATGTTTATTTGTGGCGTGGTCTTACGAGATGCTTTTGTTTTCAAAGGATTTTTGAAACTTTAATAACCCAATTGAGTGTGATTTTCTCACGCTGGTTTTCCAGACTGACTCGGGTGTTGTTTTATATGATGCTCGGTTCAGACCGCGTTAAACAGGATCAGGTTATATGCTGGAGCTCAGGAGACGAGTTGGATGACAGAGCGTATTCCGGTATTTGTTTATTATTTCCGCTGTGTATGGATATGTATGATTGATTGATGTACTCTGATGATGATATGTATGTATATGTATACAGTACATATTTCTTGTATTTAAAACTGTATTCTATATATTATATTTTATTCCGCTGCGATGTGAGATTCTGATGTTGTTTTCTTTTCTTCTTCTTCTACCCCTTTCTTCTTTTTCATAACTATCTGGAGTTTTCGGGTTCGAAAATTCCGGGCTGTCATAGATATACGTGAGGACGATACTAAGATTACATGGGGTTCCAAGCATTATTATTAGTGATCGCGATTCGTTATTCAGTAGTGAATTTTGGAGAAGTCTGTAGAAGGTATTACGTATAGAACCACACATGAGTATTGCATACCATCCATTGATAGATGGGTAGACTGAGAGGGTCAACAAGGTTCTAGAAGATTTGCTGAGAGCGTGTGTTTTAAACTTTGGTGGATCTTTGGAAGATTACCTACATTTGGTAGAATTCTCATATAATAGTAGCTATCAGAGCAGTATTGGGTACGCTCCGTTTGAGGCTTGTATGGAAGGTCATGTAAGTTGCCTACATGTTGGTTAGAAGCAAAAGAAAGGGTTTTGTTAGGACCAAATGTTGCAAAATATACTATTGAGAAGGTAGAGCTAATCCAAGAAAGGATGAAAGCAACACGGTGTAGGAAAAAGAGTTATGTCGACATAAGAAGAAAGGAACTGGAGTTCGCGGTATGTGATCAGGTATTCGTAAAGGTTTCTTTGATGAGAGGTGTGATGCGTTTTGGAAAAGCTAGGAAGTTAACACCCAGATATATATATATATATATATATATATATATATATATATGGCAATTTTCGGCCACAGGAAGGATTGGAAAGATGGTGTATTAGGTGGATCTACCTTGTGTTTTTGCAGGGATTTATAATGTATTTCACGTATCATGCTTGCAGAAATGCATTAGGGATCCGGGAGTAGTGGTTAATCATAGGGCAGTAGAAGACCTGGTTATTAAACCGGATATGAATTATGTGCACAGACCGATTTGAATAGTGGATCAAGACGAGAAGCGGCTTTTGAACAAGGTAGTGAAGCTAGTGTGTTTTCAGTAGAGCGTATATCGAGAAGACAACACATGGAAAACGGAGGACAAGGTTGGGAGAACCTTTCTAGAGTTGTTTGTCATAGAGTAGCACATATGTTATATGTTGAGTTGTACTGATGTAGACCATTTATGTATATGATATTATGGTTATTTGTTGTATTAGTAGGTAGTACTAATACGTTTTGTGCATGCACGGATTGAGTATTCATAAGGATGCGTAGGAAAAGCGCAAAAGGGAGAGGACTAGTCTCTAGTTGACCTTAACTGAATTTCAGGGCAAAATTCCTTCTAGGAGGGGAGACCATAACAACCTAAATTTTGTAATTAATTAAATAAGTTAATTAAGTGGAAATTGGTAGGTTAATAAAAAGGGTAAAAGGATATGGATCAATAAAAGAGAGTTAGGGCCCAGGCCCAAATTATTGTGGGACATTATATGTTACTCATTTCATTCTACTCAAACTAAAAAAAAAGCTAGAGAAACTCTTTAATGGTGGAAGCATAATAAGATAACGCAAGCTAGAAGAAACTAAAGAAAGCCAAAGCTATAAATCCTAAAGATCTAGGTGAGTAGTACTTAACCCTTTTAATCCAATGTCTTATATGTACGAGTTCGGTTTAGATCTATATACTTTTATGTATGATAGGGTTCGTATGGGTTTCTATGTAAGGATTAAAAGGATCAAAAGTCTAATGAATATTTTGGCAAAATGATTAGTGAACATGGGATGTTTGCATGTTTTTACCATCTTAATGATTTTGAAACTTGATGGAAATTTCACGAAATTTTTAAATCACGATTTCTGAAGGTGGTTTCCAGTTTGAGGAATTTTCCAAGCTTATATGATTTTATGCGAGTTTTTAAAGTTGTTTAACTTGAATATAACATGCGAAATATTCTTGAAAAGGAAAAATATATGTAAACTATAGACGAATAAGGGTTCGGGCAATATTAGGAATTTTTTTAGAATTTCAATAACAAATAGAGGTAAAACCAACTAAATACTATGCTGGGGATTTTGGGTACTGCGCTGGATGTAGCGAATTAAATTATATAGGAAAATATTCTTACTAGGTTTCGAGAAAAGGGAGGCAAGGTCCAAATTGTTTGCTGAATAGAATACTATAAATAACAGAAAGTAAAATAAGATCCAATGGAATAATGACACATACAAAGGCGAAGTTAGAAATGTCGGAGTTTTTGAGTTACGGTAATGGGGCAATGGGTCTAATTTTTATTAGTTAACGTACTGCATTGAGTATGAAAGGATCATGCTGTGCTAAAGTTTAGAAAGGAACATTGAATAAGAGAAATGTAGAATGTTATGCGTGGGAATGGGGGATTCTGCACTGAATGGGGAATAATATATGATGCTTATAAAAGATAAGTCAATGGGACTCGTGGATAGGCCAGGTCAAAACGAGGAAGGGATCCTGCGTTAAAGAGAAAAGATAGTCGGAAGGGCTATTGACGCTAGGTGGGGACGCTTACTCGAATAACACCTTTTGAAGGTGAGGAGAGGCATTCAACTTTCGACGACTGTAGGGCAGCTCCAATAGAACAAATGGTTAAATAGATGTACACCTTATGAAGGTACGCATTCACTTACACGGGGCAGAGTCTTCACCTTGGGAAGGAGAAATAAAATACATAGCTGTGCAGAGTTCGATATTAAGTATATGTACTTAAAAGAGAAGAATAAGTAAGGATTCGCCTTAGGAGGTGAAACTGCGCAGGGCATAGTACTAAATTCTTTTAGTCTAAAGAAGAACGAAATATGGAACTGTGTGAGGTGTAGCGCCAATGATGAGGCTAGCTAGGAACAGTGAGAAGTTTGCCTAGGAATAAGAGTTGAAAAAGAATTCCAAGAATTGAAGCATTGATTGACAAAGGTGCCTGTGTTAGTTATACCTGGTGGGAATGATTGTTTAACTGTGTATATGGATGCTTCAGGAGTTGATGCAGAAAGGCAGGGTGATTGCCTATGCATCTAGGAAGTTGCAACTACATGAAGTTCGATATCCAACTCATGATTTAGAGTTGGCAGTAGTTGTTTTCACATTAAAAATTTGAATACATTATCTCTTAAGGGAGTGGTTTGAGTTATATACTGACCAGAAGTTATTGAGATATTTTTTCTCTTAGAAAGAGTTGACCATGAGGCAGCAGAGGTGGTCAGGGTCTCTAGAATCGTATGACTTTTGGATACAGTATACCGTAGAAAAAGGCAACAAAGTATTTGATGCCTTGAGCCAATAAAAGAAAAGTTGTGTTTTGGCTTTGATAGAGGAATGTACAATTTTAGAAACATTGTCTATGTGTAATGTGCAGTTTCGGTCTAGTGCAAGTTCGAGCAATACTTTCAGAATGCTAGCAAGTTTAGAAGTCAGGCTTGTGTCGGTAGAAAGAATAGTTCTGTGCAGACATAATAAGAAGATTGGACTCAGGAGTTAAGGTAGTCGACCTGAAAGGATTTGATGCTGATAGAGATGGCAGACTGTGAAAGAATGAAAGGTCGTATGTTCTGAGAGCAAAGGATGGTGGAGAGAGGTAATGGATGAATGTCGTTGTTTAACGTTTACAACATACCCTGGAGCTAAAAAGGTGTATCAAGATATGAGGAGGAGTTTCTTTTGGGAAGGGATAAAGAAAGATGCGGGAGAGTATGTGAGAAGCTTACATGCCAGAAAATGAAGGCAACACATCAAAAGCTAAGTGGGCTCCTACAACCATTGAATTTGCCAGACTGGAAATAGGATTCAGTATCTATGGATTTCGTAGATGGGTTACCAAGACCGAGGACATAGAATGAGAGCATATGCGTCGAAGTTAGTAGAGATATATGTGAGGGCGATAGTGAGATGGCATGGGTTGCCTAGCAATCTTACCGGTAAAAGATCATTGCTAGTTAACATTACAACACTCATGCAAGCGCTTGATTATACAACTACTAAATACATTCATAGTTTGGTCACTTACGTATTTATTTGGTCAAGACCATGTATTGTATTTCTTTGAGTTTCGGACTCTAAAAGCAATACAAGACTATGGATATTTGATCCATATAAAATTGCATATAAATATATTATATGGTGAACAGCCAAAGTTTGTAATGGATAATATTTCGATGAAATTAGTTCATCCAAAAAACCAAATAAACCTTAGTATGAGATCGAGTGTTCAATTTGATTGATTACTATAAAGATCATATTGTGTTATAGGTAATGCGGTACCAAAATTACAATATGAATCTAAGAACTCACTTACTGAAATGTCAGTTTGATCAATTTATGTAAAGTGCAACATATATGATGTCCTTAGAAGTTAAACATAATTGAATGCACTTTTGTAAAGATTTAATTATGATACTATAGTAAGGATTTTCTTTTGAATAGTTTATCCATTTGGAAAGAATAAATAATGTACAAGAGTAGATGTGACTTACGATACAGTTGGAATGAAGAGAGTGAATAGTCACTTCTGCTTCATAAAGAAACAACAGAAATGATAATTGTAAAAATAGTGATTGATACTTAACATTGGAATAAGAAATAAGATTTCTATTTAACATTGTATTTTCATATAGAAAATTGTTTTCTATGAAATTTGTTTCTATGAGTTCAAGATATTTGATCAAAGAACTTTCCCTGGTAAACTAGTTGCAGTATATGAAATGAATAAATCTAAATTAAGTGAAAAATGGACTTTCGAATTTAGTACGCTATTATAGTAATGGCAAAAATAGTATGAGCATGCCATATAGCACTTATTGATCTCATCGAATTTCGAAAGTTGTATTCGTAAAACATACTAAGCATTATTTATGAAATAATGGCTATTTTTTGTATCGGTTGAAAAATAGACATAGCTATATTCAAGATGAATATTTGTTATGAAATAAAACTATAATATGGTATTTTTTTCATAATGAAAGTGATGCATTGGAAAATACAAAAGTATCTAATATTATTTAAAGTTATTATGGAATTATAGACTAAGCCAATGGTTTTGAGAACTAATTTTTTTATATTATTATGAAATCATATGATAATGATTAATTATATCTTAAACAATTAGGGACTATCCACCCATCTAGTGGGAGCATCATAAGAGTTGATGAACTTTTTGGATTGATACATATATATGAATACAATTGTAAGTCTATTAATTCCAAAATAGTTCCACATACTTCGTCATATTCACCGATGAGTTATCACCGACGTAGAAATGCGTGTTTCATACATATGTAGTATGTATAAGATAGACTCACAGACTATAAAACAAAAGTAAATAATATAATATGCAATACAAATGATTTGATTTGATCAAATGGGTGAGTATATTGAAAAGAGTTCCGAACGTACCTAAAAATGATTAAAGATTCAATCTTAAAAGTTACTCCACCATAGATACATAATGATATATTGACAAGGAGTAATCAAATTTTGTTGGACAATTTACGATTAATTGTGACTGGAGTATAGTTAGTTTCTTTCTATAGGTCATGTACTTAAGAGTAATATACAAGATTAATATTATTTTATCTAAATAAAAGTTTACAAAATCATACATGATAAAGGTTTATAAGAAGCCAAACATATGCTAGGCCAAGGAGTTGGCAGGTTGTGCAAGTTGAAACATTGCATGTAATACTTGTTCGTAAGGGATCTTGTATGAATCTCCCCAAAATAAGTTTGGGATGGTCTTCCATTAGATGACATATTTATTTTTTTAAGGTTTTGTAAACTAAATCCGAATATGTTTTATATAAGGCAATTCATAAAATGTTTATGAATGCATATTCCATTGCACTGAGAAACAATTGTTGTTTCAAGAAATACCAATTTCATAGAGATGGAATTTCATTGAGAAATTATTGGTAGTAAAATAAAAGTGGATACGATCTAAAGATAAAGCTGATTGAATGGGATGAAATGAAATTAACCTAACCTAAATGAATACATTGCATTAGAGTGTCTAATATATATTCTTGCACATTGAAGAGAAATTATGAGTTTCTTATCAATGTCATGAATATACAATCCTCAGTTGTCCATTAAGCCATTAAGAACATTGACTCTATGTTCTTAATGGTACGATGCACAAATCCAAAGGGATTCCAAGTACATTGTCAAAATATGGTTTTGGTAATCATAATCGAAGGGATGTGATCCGTCGGCCGTGATTGTGTCTTTATGAGCAAGACTAATGTAGCTGGAATTAAATAAGCAACATTGATTGGAACAACCTTGTAAATTACAATTGTTGAAATCAGCATAATAGATTCGTTATTCAACATACTCAAGTTAATTGGGATTTACTCACAAAATTATTGTGTAGTATGACTTTTGATTTTAATATATATATATGCGTTGAAATAAAATGTTCTAAATATAGATTTAGACTAGACTGTTTATACATAACAACCAAAGTGTCTTGAAGTCAATTGGAGTGATATTGAATTTGTGGGATTTTGGATATGATCCAAGGAATGATTGAAAGTATCATTTTATAAGCATCAAAATTGAACAAACATGTTGATAGAAATATCAAATAGTTTGATTGTAAATCAAAATGTAGAGGAAGTGTGTGTTCATGAGAAAGAATGTTAAAAGGTACATTGATATTTCTAAACAGTACATAAACAACACTTGATATTTAACAATATACTTATGTTAAATTAAGTTTTAATTGCATTAATACTTAGTACTGGGTTTGTAAATGATGTCTTTTATAGAAAATATAAAAGATAGAAGGAATGTCTCAAAATAATATGCAACGACATATTATTAAAATGTTTAATGCAAAACATGTAAGATGGATTCCTTGTGCACTGGCAATAAGAATTATCACGCGTGTTATGTAATCTATGATATCATGATTTGCTTATGTATTAGATACATAAAGCAAATTTTGAATCCAAATTGATATCACTGGATGATAATTTAGAGTGTTCTCGTGTATTCACGAAATATTAGAGAGTTGTTTACAGAAATAACGAACTCCTTAAGAAGGAGCGTTCGGACAATTTCATAAGTGATATCAAGTACAACATGTCAATAATATATTAAGAAACATTAATGTGGAAATATTCCAAATAGAAGAGATTGTGGCTGGTTCATTGACTTGAATAGTGCCACAATAAAAGCAATGTATATAAATATAAATGCATAAATTTATAACTGAGAGGAGGGTGGTCCCAAATGTTGAGAATCCCATAACATTATCATATGATAATAGTGTCGCAATATAGTTCGTAGTAGAACTTGGAGCTCACTAGAAGTCGAGAGACATACTTCGAATTGTTCCACATGGTAAACGTAGTTTATCAGTGTCGAAGAGAGTTAATTGATAGTTGATTATTAAAACATAATAGCATACCCATTTACTAAGGGACTGACCCAATTGGTTTTAAAAAAACCGATTGGAGAGGTTGGAACAAAATTCCATAATTGACCCCAAGTGCAAGTGGGAGATTGATAGAGTTAGGTGTATATTCTTGTGGCAATTAGGTACTTCGTTACATATCTAACACAATAGCCAATCTTGTTCGAAATCAAAGGTATTTTCTTTCTTTTATATATTTGATATAATATGATACAAGTATATTTAATAGAAAATCCATAAATGGTATATTTTGTGATAGTAGTTACAAAGTCTTGTAACCGTGAGTAATTTATCATAACAAAAATAAATATATCATTTTAAATGTTCCTAGTCAAGATGCATTGAGACTGGATATCGATGTATCCGTTGAGACTAGAGTACATAACCCTCTCCAAATGTTGGACAGTGTATTGCTCATGGCTATTGGGGGCACCTGGAGATTACGTACTGATAGTTATTAGATAACTATGGAACGACTCACTTGATAATTTTATATTGGTTAATATAACTAAGGTCAAATAGAAAAAAATCGATGTGACTGATTTACACATTTCTCTCGACTTGAGAATACCATGGATCTCAATATGAAACCTCCACTTTGATTATAGTCAAATCATGACATGGCATCCATCAAGACTATAGTTGGATCGATTAAAAGTATTGGAAGTGAAGCATTATTTAAGAGAGGATTCGTCTCCTCGGTTATATGGGGTTAGTATCATGGTCAAATCAAAGTCTCTTACCAGAGCATTTCGGTTAATAATCATTGTTATTATTCAACAAAGAACTTTGTGTTTGGACAATAGTGTTGAATATGGATGATATTAGAATTTTGACCAACACCAAATTACATAAGTCCAAAGTGATATAGTTTTGACGAAGAGAATTAGTGTATATAAATGTCACTAATGGGTAATGCTTATTTAATTTAAAATGGGATTTTACCGAAACCGAGTATGAGATAAATTTGGTCATAATATCACAACACCTTTAAGTGACGGGTAAACATTAACATTCGAATAGTTCGATGTTAATTGCTGACCGAATTTACAGTCAAGAGTTACACAACCAAAATGATGAATTCTCTTAAGACCAAATGATTTAATTAGTTCATCATTATAAATTAATTAATAATTATGAAATATTAATTATGAAATTTGAATAAGATTTAAGAAATAAATAATGTTACACACATATATATATAATAGTTATAAACATATCGATCTATATGAGGTATGGACAACAAATTAAATTAAATATAATTGTACACATTTAATTGTGGTCAAACAGGCTCATGGCCCATGATGTTATAAGGGAGAAATTGGCAGGTTTGGGCAGATATAGGAGGTGGATAAAACATAAGGATAGGCTTGGAGGTATATGGTTAAGATTAAGAGAGAATAAGTAATAAGATGAACATATTTTCTCTCTTATGCAATCTCACACACACACACACACACACACACACACACACACACACATGTATGTATGTATGTATGTATGTATGTATAGACACACGCACCCCCTAATCTCCATACGATTTTTGACTTCCATTATCATCTTGTTTGTTGGCCGAAATACATCCCAAATTAACTCCCAAAATCTCAAATCAAATTCAATTAAATCCAAAGGTATCCGATGGTGAAAGGTCGGTGATTCCAGACTAGCAATCTGATGGATCGAGAGATATTCAGACAAGAGACTTCATTATTTCAACATGAACTCAAAGATATCTATAATAGGTAATATTCATTCATACTATAGACATGATATCATTTTCATAATCTGTTAATTATGGACACCTGAATATATGTGTATATATTACTGTTATATAATTAGTTAGGTGAGATTTTTGTATGTAAATGCAGTTGTCACAAGCAGATTGGTTATGTGCATGATTTTCGATGTTTATGTTCATAATTCGAATATAATCAGAAACGTTATTTGTTATATAATTTTTTTGATATTATACTAATTAATATTATGTATAAATATATTAATTTGTATATAAATACATAGACACTATTCATACAAAAACATATATGATTATATACTGTATAATATTGATTCAAAAAATTTTCTTATGCTTGTTTATTTTTGTTATGAATTATAAACAGTGAAAATCAATTTTATATTATATTATATGTTTTATTATCAATATTTAATGATTATATAGATTGATTATTTTGTGTAAAATAATTAATAATTCTAAAATCCAGGTTCATATTTTTTAAGTTACTATTTCATATCAAAATCTCTTAGAAATTATTCTAGAATTTTTTTACCTTACTTTATATTTCTAATAATTAATACAAATTTCAGTCGAATAGTGATTATTTTATTAAAAATAATTTTTTAATTCAGAAAAATCTCAAAATTTTTTGCAACCCCTACAATGTGAGCCTAGATTTTATGAAATTTTCAAATTTTAATTTTTGTCATACAATTATTGTAACGACCCGTTAAATTAATAATATTAAATGAGTTAAATTAATATAATTTCTAACCTGATTTAGAAAAAAAAGGCTTTAAGATTTATTTGAGAAAATGTAGTAATTTGTTATAGTAATTGGAATTTAATGTAACAATTTAATTTTTATGACAATAGTTTTGGATAATGTAATTGTCACACTTTGTTAAAAGTTAATGTTAAGAAACCAATAAATGTTGAATTAGTGAATATTAATAAAATATTTACTAGAATGGGATTCATTTAATATTAAAATAAATAGTAGGATTGTTTCATTTGGTGACCGTTGAATAAACCAATGCAATAAGTGTAGATAAATTTTTTTATGAATATTGTTCGATAATGAATGTACTTATAAACGGTAATAAACTTAATATAAGAAAACAAAGACAAATTGTGTATTAATTAATGAATTCATGAATCAGTGTATGGACTTAGTGTAACTATACGTAAATGTACGCAATAAGGTTGTGAAATACCAATGATTTGGATTTCCAATTTATATTAAACATAATGTTGGTAGAAATTGGAATTCACTGTTGTGTGAAATATATGAGAAATCGGGTCAAATGTAAATTATACCGTAGATGATATATTCTTTTAAACAGTAGGATTTTTAAATAAATAAACGTTTCACTTAGGTTTCAATTAGATAACTTATGTAGTTTAATGGAGAATCAATTGCAATTAATTGCCATAAATTAGTGATGATAGGGTAGTTTGATTTGGCCTTTAAGAAGCAAAGAAAAAGAAAGCCAAGATTTATGAATTCATTTGCAATGTGAAATGCAAATCTTGTGGATTGTTTTTTTTTTCAAATGGAATTAATATTTAACCATTACGTTAGTGGAGTCTGATAAGTTAAGGTAGATAATCAATGGTAGTTTACCTAATTCAAAGGATATATTAATATAAATATGGGTAAAATGAGGTTAGACCAAGGATATAATATTAATTGATTTTTAAGGCTTAATTAATACGTGAAATAGACAAGATTCTACATTCAATCATTTATACAAAGCTAAGTTGTAAATAGAAGTACCAATGTAATATAATGTAAATAGATGGGAATCAACATTTATTTATTTATTTAATGGAATTTAATTTCTATAGTATGATAATCGCAATTAAATAAAATTGAAATAGCTAATTTATACGTTAGTTGAAATTTAGCTGGAATATGAGGATTTTTAATGAAATAGTGAAATCAAATGGAAATAAGGTTTCAATTATACATTGGAATTTATATTCACCATAAAAGGTTAATTGAAAACCAAAGGAGTTACTAAAGGAATCAAGCTTTATCTATTAATTTGGATTTAAGATATGGTAAATTGGATTTATTGCAATAATTAATTCTATAAGATGAGGTTAATACTTATTCTATTTATAATTAGACCAAATTGTTGATATAGATTTTTTGAAAGCAGAATCTATAAATCAATTTGAGTATCAAATTCAATAATTGCGCTTATTGCATAAATAAAGGGAATTTAACGTTAAATATTACGTTACTGAAACTTAAAATGAACTTTAAGAATAATATTGTGAATCATGAACCAAAGTATGTGGCATCCCTATTTGGATAAAGAATGAGTATATAAAAGTTAAAATCTAATATACGGGGTTTTGAGCATTTAATTTTATAATTCTTAAATATAGGAAAGTGCAGAAATTAACACTGCAAATTGATGTACTTATAATTTTAATTCACATCCAAGCTTGTTAAATCATTTGAAATTGATTAAATTATATAAGTAATAAAATTTGGACAA
Source organism: Allium cepa (assembly GCA_030765085.1). Classification (NCBI taxonomy): domain Eukaryota; kingdom Viridiplantae; phylum Streptophyta; class Magnoliopsida; order Asparagales; family Amaryllidaceae; genus Allium; species Allium cepa. Next base: position 616,538,070 of record CM060941.1, read on the forward strand.
TTTTAGAATATAATATAAAATTTGGATTTTTGTAATTTATTTTGATTTATTTAATGAATATAAAAATAGCCTTTTTTTGTCACGGACTCGGATTTCGATGAAACCAGTTTCATCGGATTCGTATCGGTGAATTATTATAGGGTTTCAAGTTTCGTATCGATCGGACTTGTCGTTTGATCGTACGGGCGTGAAACGCCTTGAAATCAAATTTAATTAAAATCAATTTGAATCAATTTGGAAATTTTGTTTTCAGCATAACTTCTTCATACGATCAATTTTGGACGTGAAACTTTTTCCATCGCGTTCAGAATATTTTAAATTACCTATTTGGATATATAGATTTAATAAATTCGGTTCCGGAGGCATAGCGGGCTTTTTGGGCCATAGTTTGTTCCGCACGTTCATTCTACGGTCTATCTACTCTATCTCTAACCCCTCTATATAAACCTAGCTACAAGCCCTAGCCTCCACCTAATTTCTTTTCATCTGAGCGTATACTTTCTTCAAGCTCCTCTTCTTCTTCAATGGGTGCTAACCCTAGATCCAGTCAGTTCAAAAAAAAATTCAAATTTAAAAAAAAAAAAAAAATTCGGATCTGCAGCAGCTTCTGGTCGCGCTTCGGGTTTCAGGGGAGAAAACCCTATAGCAACTTCGGGTCAGGAAGAAAATGACTCGGGTCGTCCGGGTCGTTTTGGCGAAAACTCCAAGCAAGCACCGGGGAATTGAGGCGGCGCACCGAAGTCGACCCAGGACCAGAATTTTCCATTTTTCAAATTTCCATAACTTTTGCATACCAGCTCGGATTCACGCGCGGTTTGTTTTGCTGGGATCGTATTGGAATTTCTGACGTTTTGACGCTGGTTTGGATGGATTTGGAGACCGTCAAAATTTTGAGTTTAAATTGAATTTAAATTCGATTTAAATTCCAAAGGTGAGTGTTTAAAACCCACTCACAACTACTAGAAGCTTTTATGTTTGTTAAATTAATTTTAGAAATGAATAGCAATTTATTTATGAGTATTTGGCATGTTTATTTCACTCATATTTGTTGAATTGCATTTATTAAGTTTAACTGTTAATTTAATTTATTTATTGCGTATTAATTGATAGTTAGAATTTATTTGTTTGCCTATAAACTGCTAGTTAACAGTTATATAGATTATTACTGAATATAAACTATTAGATTAATAGTTGTTAAATTTAATCTGAATAAAATTGCCAGTTATTACCTGTTATCTATTATCAAATATAAATTGTTATTGATTGATATTGCTTGATGATTTTGATTGGATGATGGATGATGTTGATGGATGTTTATTGAATATCATAAAATTGCGAATTATCATGCATATTTCATTTCATTCGGGATTGTGGTTTGAAATGATGTACAACCGCAAAATTTTATATCTTTTAAATTGCGGATTGAAATGATAAATATCCGTATCACTTGACCATAGGATAGAAAATTTTATACAGGCACCGCGGTCTATATATAACTATTTTAATGTGATTTCTATGGTTTGGATGGAATACGGTTTCTAAAAATCTTAAATTTTATATTGTATAAATATTATTCTTCCATATATATACATATGAAGTTGAAAATTTTGAAATTAAAAGGTGTATAAAAATCTTTATTTAAAAATGGAAAAAAATTAAGAAAATGGAGTTTAATAATTTATATCATATGTTTAAATGTTAAGTTTGGAAATTTTAAGATATGATATTTATAATTGGATTTTTCCCAAAATAAATTGAAATGAATATTCTAGTATAATTTGAATTGGGAAAATATATATATTTTATTACTAGAAATTGAAGTCTTATTATTTATGGATTTTATGTGAATATTCAAGACTAATTAATAGAACAATTGATCTGTTGAAAGAATAAAATCCAATTTTAGTTTGAAATATTGTTACTCAAAATGGATATACGTATATATAAATAAATTGAAGTGGTTTTGGAACTTGAGAGAGATAATATAAATTTTGGTTTAGACTTTAATAAAGAAATGTATTTGTAAAGCCATGAGAACTATTTTCTTTACAAAGTAACATTTAAGTTAAACCATTTAATTCATATACCGTTGAATGTCCAAACCATTCAAGTTTTTTTTTATAGAAGTTATGGTTTTAAATTATGATTTTCAAAATACTATGCTTTGAAAATATTTGATTTTCAGACGATATGAAGTTAAAGCATTTTGATTTTGGAAAAGAATTATATTTGGGATAAGTGATAAAATATGGTTTTGGGTTTTGAAATGATATCGTATTCATGGTTATGAAATGGAATGTTTATTCTGATTTTTAAAGTATAACCTATTTTTAAATGACCGCGGTGTTATAATAACGATGGGTTGGCAAAGAGACCGGGATCGGATATCTGACATACTCTCTGTCGATACCGAAAACCACTTTGACTAACCGTGTACGCGGTGGAGATTCCAGAATGAAGTAGGTGGTGGCGACGTTTCCTGTAAGGTAAATACGTGGACCCGACTCCCGTGAGTTGGCATAAGGTGGCTAAAACAGGAGCGATTCTCAGGCCAATGAGGTCATTCCTCTGATCGGACCCTCCTCTTCGATATTATACTTTGATTTTGGATTGATTCGGTGGCCACTTCTATATTTTGATTTTGGGGAGTTAGTCCGAGGTGGGCGGTAACTGCGGCTACGCGTTTCCACCAGCCTGGATAGCAATTGGTATATCTACCCTGGCATTGCCTAGTTGTGCCGTGTCACCTACCATACCGAGCCTTTACTACGAGTTTCTATTTGTGTCGTACCTATGGAGTATCCTCTGGTAGCTTCCCGATCAGGAGGTATTACGGTACTGTATAGACTATTGGCATTATTTGTGTTAAGGGCTATATGGGTAACCCCTTAACGCTATTTAAAAGTAAGTTTATTTTATAAATAGACACTATTATAATAGCGCAATATACGACATAGTAAATAGTTTAACGGATCCTTAGGAGATGTAAATCCCGAACATCTCTTGAGTTACTGTACTCATATTTATTTCTGTTAATTTAACTCACATAAGATCTTTTAGTCTGACTCGAGTGTTTTTGTCTTTTCAAATTCGCTCGGGTCAGTCCGAGCGTTTCAGGATCGAAGACTTTAGCTTTGAAGGACGAAGACGAAGGAGTCGTATTATTATTATCTATAGTATTGCACCACACTCTAAATTTCCGCTGCATTGATTGTATTGGTATGTGTAACTCTGATATTCATTGTATAAGTAAAATAAATATTTTGTAAACAGTTATCATGAACTGTATATTCATTATTATATTTTATCCTTCCGCTGTGAGATTCTATTTTGTTTTATTTCTTCTCTGTTTTTCTTATTTACCACATAACAATCCGCCCTTGCGTATGCTTTGAATTGGCACGTGTGTCGGTTTAAAGTGTGCGAAAAGGCGGGATGTTACAGTTGGTATCAGAGCCAGGTTTAGCGATAAACCTTGGTTTTGTGGGGTTTGACTCTTTGTTAATAGGGTAGTAATACCCTATGGGAGTCGCTGAGTGTATATATATGAGAGAGCGTATTTGTTAGTGTTAATAAAGATTTTGATATTGTGTTAATCTGTTCCGCTTTGTATTTATAAATTCTGGTTGATGCATGGGACGCTATGACATCAATAGGGATTTCTAAACACTTAATAGGACAGACCGACATAATATTTGTTTTTAATATAGGAGAATGAAATAATTTTGCCTATTATATTTTCTATATATAAAAATATTTTTATAAAAATATATATATATATTTGGTTGCTATAGATTGGGTGTTAGGAAATAAAAATATTTATAACAATTGAAGCTAAGTTGAAATTATAATAAATCAAATTGGAGATTTTAGAACTTAAGTCCGGGATTTTTGAAAATCTTCTTTCAAAGGATTTGTGAAATATAATGATTTGGTTTATAGGTATTTTCTTATATAAATGTTTAGTATAATTCGGAAGAATTGTTTTAAAAGAGGATTTCTGAGAAAATAAATTTTGTACTTTCTTCTCTGTCGCTAGAAAATAATTTCGGTGATGGCGGCCGCATCATCGACTTTCATTTTCGAGTTTCGTAGGGGAAAGGCCACTGTAGTAAATTCTACTACAGATTTATTTTGAAATTATCTAAAATTTTAAATTGTTTTAAATATAAATTGAGATATAAGCTGTTAGAACTCATTTATCTATTATTTTTAAAATAAAATTGAAATTTGACCCGGTATTTAATTCTAAAATTTTCCACTAATTAATGGTTTAAATTATTTTTAGGGAAATATAAAGTAAGTAATAAATGGATTGAAACCTCTAATTTAAGTAAGAAAATTAATGCTAGGTATAAAGGAAGTTAAAATTTTAACTGATAAATAATGGTAAAGATTTATTGAAAATCAACGAATTAAAAGGGTTGAGATTAAACTTGTATAAGTTCTTTTGCTTTTTCTTTAACATAAATAACTTACCCAGTATAAAAAGTTGAAATGTGAATTAAGAGTGGAATAGAATATTATGCAAGTAGAATTTTTGGAAATAATGAAGTATTCAATAAATTACTGTTATAAATAAGAATTTAATGGTATTAACTTAAGTGATGATTGGAATTTTACTAAAATTAAAGGTTGTATTATTAATAGGTGATTTTAACCTTACGAAAGTAAAAATGAAATTCCTTAATTTATAAAGTTTGATTGTAGGGTTATTAACTTAAGTACGCCTTAATTTCCCCCTATTCTAATATAATAGAAAGTAAGTAATATATAAATGACTGTAAACCCTAAGTAATTAATTAATAAAATTCCTTATTTTTAAGAATGAAGGTTAAAGGGTTAATAATTTAAGTGTAATTAAAAAGGGTTACTGTAATTAAATATAATAGAAAGTGGGTAATTAAATTGTTACTACTATTAAATATAAAAGAAACTTCAACATTAAATAAATGAATGAAATTAAAGGTAAGTTGAAATTGTAATTTATAAAACAAATATATATTAATTTTAGGAATTGAGAAGAAACTTGTAAATTTTCACTTACATTCTTAAAACATACATAACTTACCATATAATAAAAGTTGCAATGTTAGTAAGAAAATGTAAGGGGAAATCTTACAAGTGAAGCTTGAGGTAATAAAGGTATTCAATAAATTTGCTGTTATTAATGAGAATTAATTGTATAAACTTAAGTTAAATTGGAAATTTTACTATATAAGTAAAGGTAAGTAGTATAAATAGATGATATAAACTTTAGTCAATAAATTGGAATGCAAATATAATGAATTTTGTAATAAATGAAAAACGAAAATTGTAAGAAATAAAGAAATCCCTCCATAAATGAAAGAAAGAAAATCAAACCACTGAAGCATGAAATAAATGTATAATAAGTTAATTTGGTTGTTGGTTTGAATTGTATTGTTTGATTTATGATTGTGGGGTAAGGAACTTGAAGTTGTTGGATGAATAAATAATCTATCTTTGTTCCATCTAAGACTGTTGAGTAAAGGATGCACTTGATAGTTAATTTCATTTCATACAAATTTCAAGTTTGAACCCAAACAACTATTTGTTTGATGGATTAAATGATTGCTTTGTGTGTGTATGTATGTTGTTTGTAAGGTTGATGGTTGTTGAATTGTTTGGTTGATTAATGATTGAATCCACTTGAATAGTTCACTTTAAAATAAATATTTAACCTTTTAGATTTTATAAGTGAAATGCAGGCTATGGAAGCCACTGCTACTGCTCTGGTTCCCTAATAATAAGCGTATTGCCCGACAAATAGGTACGTTTTCGGATTACGTTTAAAGCGCTATTTTATAATTTTGCCCGTGTTGGGATAATATTTTGATAATATATGTAACATATTTGTATATTTTGATATTATATTTTCTCCAGAGTCTCTCCGTACAAAGGAGACTCTGCCAAAAATTTTCGTAAATTTTGGACTTAGAATTTTGTTGAATATTTTCCAAACTTTAATGATTTAAGTATAAAAGGTTATGATGACTATAAAACGGGCATATCTCATTTAAGGAAATTAATTTAGTAAATTATTGTTTATAAGTTAATATTTGAAATAAGATGTAATGTTTTATTCTTCCTTCTCCCTTCTTTTTCCTTTTCGGGGACGAAAAGTTTTGAGTGGGGGAGATTGTAACGACCCGTTAAATTAATAATATTAAATGAGTTAAATTAATATAATTTCTAACCTGATTTAGAAAAAAAAGGCTTTAAGATTTATTTGAGAAAATGTAGTAATTTGTTATAGTAATTGGAATTTAATGTAACAATTTAATTTTTATGACAATAGTTTTGGATAATGTAATTGTCACACTTTGTTAAAAGTTAATGTTAAGAAACCAATAAATGTTGAATTAGTGAATATTAATAAAATATTTACTAGAATGAGATTCATTTAATATTAAAATAAATAGTAGGATTGTTTCATTTGGTGACCGTTGAATAAACCAATGCAATAAGTGTAGATAAAATTTTTTATGAATATTGTTCGATAATGAATGTACTTAAAAACGGTAATAAACTTAATATAAGAAAACAAAGACAAATTGTGTATTAATTAATGAATTCATGAATCAGTGTATGGACTTAGTATAACTATACGTAAATGTACGCAATAAGGTTGTGAAATACCAATGATTTGGATTTCCAATTTATATTAAACATAATGTTGGTAGAAATTGGAATTCACTGTTGTGTGAAATATATGAGAAATCAGGTCAAATGTAAATTATACCGTAGATGATATACTCTTTTAAACAGTAGGATTTTTAAATAAATAAACGTTTCACTTAGGTTTCAATTGGATAACTTATGTAGTTTAATGGAGAATCAATTGCAATTAATTGCCATAAATTAGTGATGATAGGGTAGTTTGATTTGGCCTTTAAGAAGCAAAGAAAAAGAAAGCCAAGATTTATGAATTCATTTGCAATGTGAAATGCAAATCTTGTGGATTGTTTTTTTTTTCAAATGGAATTAATATTTAACCATTACGTTAGTGGAGTCTGATAAGTTAAGGTAGATAATCAATGGTAATTTACCTAATTCAAAGGATATATTAATATAAATATGGGTAAAATGAGGTTAGACCAAGGATATAATATTAATTGATTTTTAAGGCTTAATTAATACGTGAAATAGACAAGATTCTACATTCAATCATTTATACAAAGCTAAGTTGTAAATAGAAGTACCAATGTAATATAATGTAAATAGATGGGAATCAACATTTATTTATTTATTTAATGGAATTTAATTTCTATAGTATGATAATCGCAATTAAATAAAATTGAAATAGCTAATTTATACGTTAGTTGAAATTTAGCTGGAATATGAGGATTTTTAATGAAATAGTGAAATCAAATGGAAATAAGGTTTCAATTATACATTGGAATTTATATTCACCATAAAAGGTTAATTGAAAACCAAAGGGGTTACTAAAGGAATCAAGCTTTATCTATTAATTTGGATTTAAGATATGGTAAATTGGATTTATTGCAATAATTAATTCTATAAGATGAGGTTAATACTTATTCTATTTATAATTAGACCAAATTGTTGATATAGATTTTTTGAAAGCAGAATCTATAAATCAATTTGAGTATCAAATTCAATAATTGCGCTTATTGCATAAATAAAGGGAATTTAACGTTAAATGTTACGTTACTGAAATTTAAAATGAACTTTAAGAATAATATTGTGAATCATGAACCAAAGTATGTGGCATCCCTATTTGGATAAAGAATGAGTATATAAAAGTTAAAATCTAATATACGGGGTTTTGAGCATTTAATTTTATAATTCTTAAATATAGGAAAGTGCAGAAATTAACACTGCAAATTGATGTACTTATAATTTTAATTCACATCCAAGCTTGTTAAATCATTTGAAATTGATTAAATTATATAAGTAATAAAATTTGGACAATTTTAGAATATAATATAAAATTTGGATTTTTGTAATTTATTTTGATTTATTTAATGAATATAAAAATAGCCTTTTTTGTCACGGACTCGGATTTCGATGAAACCAGTTTCATCGGATTCGTATCGGTGAATTATTATAGGGTTTCAAGTTTCGTATCGATCGGACTTGTCGTTTGATCGTACGGGCGTGAAACGCCTTGAAATCAAATTTAATTAAAATCAATTTGAATCAATTTGGAAATTTTGTTTTCAGCATAACTTCTTCATACGATCAAATTTGGACGTGAAACTTTTTCCATCGCGTTCAGAATATTTTAAATCACCTATTTGGATATATAGATTTAATAAATTCGGTTCCGGAGGCATAGCGGGCTTTTTGGGCCATAGTTTGTTCCGCACGTTCATTCTACGGTCTATCTACTCTATCTCTAACCCCTCTATATAAACCTAGCTACAAGCCCTAGCCTCCACCTAATTTCTTTTCATCTGAGCGTATACTTTCTTCAAGCTCCTCTTCTTCTTCAATGGGTGCTAACCCTAGATCCAGTCAGTTCAAAAAAAAAAAATTCAAATTTAAAAAAAAAAAAAAATTCGGATCTGCAGCAGCTTCTGGTCGCGCTTCGGGTTTCAGGGGAGAAAACCCTATAGCAACTTCGGGTCAGGAAGAAAATGACTCGGGTCGTCCGGGTCGTTTTGGCGAAAACTCCAAGCAAGCACCGGGGAATTGAGGCGGCGCACCGAAGTCGACCCAGGACCAGAATTTTCCATTTTTCAAATTTCCATAACTTTTGCATACCAGCTCGGATTCACGCGCGGTTTGTTTTGCTGGGATCGTATTGGAATTTCTGACGTTTTGACGCTGGTTTGGATGGATTTGGAGACCGTCAAAATTTTGAGTTTAAATTGAATTTAAATTCGATTTAAATTCCAAAGGTGAGTGTTTAAAACCCACTCACAACTACTAGAAGCTTTTATGTTTGTTAAATTAATTTTAGAAATGAATAGCAATTTATTTATGAGTATTTGGCATGTTTATTTCACTCATATTTGTTGAATTGCATTTATTAAGTTTAACTGTTAATTTAATTTATTTATTGCGTATTAATTGATAGTTAGAATTTATTTGTTTGCCTATAAACTGCTAGTTAACAGTTATATAGATTATTACTGAATATAAACTATTAGATTAATAGTTGTTAAATTTAATCTGAATAAAATTGCCAGTTATTACCTGTTATCTATTATCAAATATAAATTGTTATTGATTGATATTGCTTGATGATTTTGATTGGATGATGGATGATGTTGATGGATGTTTATTGAATATCATAAAATTGCGAATTATCATGCATATTTCATTTCATTCGGGATTGTGGTTTGAAATGATGTACAACCGCAAAATTTTATATCTTTTAAATTGCGGATTGAAATGATAAATATCCGTATCACTTGACCATAGGATAGAAAATTTTATACAGGCACCGCGGTCTATATATAACTATTTTAATGTGATTTCTATGGTTTGGATGGAATACGGTTTCTAAAAATCTTAAATTTTATATTGTATAAATATTATTCTTCCATATATATACATATGAAGTTGAAAATTTTGAAATTAAAAGGTGTATAAAAATCTTTATTTAAAAATGGAAAAAAATTAAGAAAATGGGGTTTAATAATTTATATCATATGTTTAAATGTTAAGTTTGGAAATTTTAAGATATGATATTTATAATTGGATTTTTCCCAAAATAAATTGAAATGAATATTCTAGTATAATTTGAATTGGGAAAATATATATATTTTATTACTAGAAATTGAAGTCTTATTATTTATGGATTTTATGTGAATATTCAAGACTAATTAATAGAACAATTGATCTGTTGAAAGAATAAAATCCAATTTTAGTTTGAAATATTGTTACTCAAAATGGATATACGTATATATAAATAAATTGAAGTGGTTTTGGAACTTGAGAGAGATAATATAAATTTTGGTTTAGACTTTAATAAAGAAATGTATTTGTAAAGCCATGAGAACTATTTTCTTTACAAAGTAACATTTAAGTTAAACCATTTAATTCATATACCGTTGAATGTCCAAACCATTCAAGTTTTTTTTATAGAAGTTATGGTTTTAAATTATGATTTTCAAAATACTATGCTTTGAAAATATTTGATTTTCAGACGATATGAAGTTAAAGCATTTTGATTTTGGAAAAGAATTATATTTGGGATAAGTGATAAAATATGGTTTTGGGTTTTGAAATGATATCGTATTCATGGTTATGAAATGGAATGTTTATTCTGATTTTTAAAGTATAACCTATTTTTAAATGACCGCGGTGTTATAATAACGATGGGTTGGCAAAGAGACCGGGATCGGATATCTGACATACTCTCTGTCGATACCGAAAACCACTTTGACTAACCGTGTACGCGGTGGAGATTCCAGAATGAAGTAGGTGGTGGCGACGTTTCCTGTAAGGTAAATACGTGGACCCGACTCCCGTGAGTTGGCATAAGGTGGCTAAAACAGGAGCGATTCTCAGGCCAATGAGGTCATTCCTCTGATCGGACCCTCCTCTTCGATATTATACTTTGATTTTGGATTGATTCAGTGGCCACTTCTATATTTTGATTTTGGGGAGTTAGTCCGAGGTGGGCGGTAACTGCGGCTACGCGTTTCCACCAGCCTGGATAGCAATTGGTATATCTACCCTGGCATTGCCTAGTTGTGCCGTGTCACCTACCATACCGAGCCTTTACTACGAGTTTCTATTTGTGTCGTACCTATGGAGTATCCTCTGGTAGCTTCCCGATCAGGAGGTATTACGGTACTGTATAGACTATTGGCATTATTTGTGTTAAGGGCTATATGGGTAACCCCTTAACGCTATTTAAAAGTAAGTTTATTTTATAAATAGACACTATTATAATAGCGCAATATACTACATAGTAAATAGTTTAATGGATCCTTAGGAGATGTAAATCCCGAACATCTCTTGAGTTACTGTACTCATATTTATTTCTGTTAATTTAACTCACATAAGATCTTTTAGTCTGACTCGAGTGTTTTTGTCTTTTCAAATTCGCTCGGGTCAGTCCGAGCGTTTCAGGATCGAAGACTTTAGCTTTGAAGGACGAAGACGAAGGAGTCGTATTATTATTATCTATAGTATTGCACCACACTCTAAATTTCCGCTGCATTGATTGTATTGGTATGTGTAACTCTGATATTCAGTGTATAAGTAAAATAAATATTTTGTAAACAGTTATCATGAACTGTATATTCATTATTATATTTTATCCTTCCGCTGTGAGATTCTATTTTGTTTTATTTCTTCTCTGTTTTTCTTATTTACCCCATAACAATCCGCCCTTGCGTATGCTTTGAATTGGCACGTGTGTCGGTTTAAAGTGTGCGAAAAGGCGGGATGTTACAATTATTTTTATATCAATTAATTATGCCTGAAACTACTAATTAATTCATAGAAAATAAATATTAAAATGTGATTTTTTGGCATGTGCAACGCTCGTGCATTATTAAAGCCCATTAAAAATTATTAAATTTAAAAGTTCTATGCACTTTGGTAAAAGTAAACTAAAAAATATAAAGGAAAATGTAAATTTTTTTGTTGGAATATGGTTTGAACTTGTAATTTTGGTTATGTTCCAAAACTTTCATTTGAAGATAGATGTTAACTTTTTTTCAAAGTGGGATTCGAACTCATGATCGCTTATTTGCATGTGAGGGTATTTTTAAAATTTCACGGTCGGACCAAAAAATTGTGTTCTATTTCAACCATTAATAAAGATATTAAAATTATAATATCTGCAAATCTGAGTTAATTTCAAACTGGAAGAAGTTATAAAACTATTATATATATATATATATATTATATTTATGTATAAATAATAAATCATGATATTATTTACCATTAATTATATATATCTATTATATATATATATATCAAATAGATAGTTTGTATTTTGCATATGTTAAAATAATTTATGTATATGCATTTATTTATCTATACTCCCACATATATATACATAAATGATTCAAGTTTTTAATTATAATATTATGTAATTATATATATATATATATATAAATATATATATATATATAAATATATATATATAACCATATGTATATATATAGATATATTTTGTAATATTATAATAATGAAACATATTTATAATACGCACACGCGCGTGCACACACACACACATATATGCACACACACACATATATATACATATATGTGTGTGTGTAGGTATGTATGTATGTATGTAAATGTGTGTGTATAATTATTTGGAATTTATAATACACACACACACACACACCTGCACATATTTGGACAACATACAATACATACAAAATGAGCTAGTGTGTCTGTTGTGATGTGAATCTCAACATCTATATACGTGCATGTTATGCCCTTCACAGATTATTATGTTACACATGAATATAGACATACATACATACATACATACATACATACATACATACATATATAGATATATGAAAGTGCTGCTAAGGATCATAATATGGAATAGTAACTCAGTTATCTGCTAATGCAGTATAAATTAAAAATGGTAAATAGTAAAGTAAATAACACCAAGGATTTTTATACTGGCTCGAACTCCCGTTCTATGTCCAGTCTCGGACTCCTTCTGGAAATAAACTATCAACCCTCACTTAACCTAGAGGAACAGGTACTACACCGCCTGAGCAACCGAACATGACTTCTACCACCTAGACAACCAAATAGGACTTCTATCGCCTGAGCAATCGAACGGGACTTCAATAATACAATAATTTTTCTTGACCAATTATGCTCTGTAGATAGCATAGATATTTCTTTAGAGTACACCCTTCCTATAATCTTCTCCTTTGTGGTCTATAGTGTAGTACATGAAGATTGAAAGTAATTTGAATCACAGATAAATTTGTGTTTGAATGTGCAAGTGATTTAAATGCGTTTATGAAAGCAAATGGCAGAATTTAGATAGCAAAAATATAGAATAGAATCAGACAATTAAGTTGTTAAAAACAATTGAATTAAAGGCTATTTATAGATTTAAAAAGATGTAATCATTCGTGAAAAGATTGGGCCAAGAGACATAGAAACAACTGTTAGACTAAAGTTGCTTCTGTTCGTTGAAAGGAGGCGACCATTCAGAAAATAGCCGTTGTGAATATTCGGTCGACTGAGGTATGAAATTCAGTCATCTGGAAATTTAAAAAAAAATGAAATTGAAATTTATTTTTAAAAGACGCATGGTTCAGTCGACTGAACTGAACCTTCAAAATAATTTGTGCACCAATGCAAGTTTCAGTCGACTGCACACCCTGGTTCAATCGACTGAAACTGGTGTTTTCTGCCCGGTAAACTTCTTTTTGAAAGCAATTTATTTACAAACTTAATATAATCAAATCTTAGTTTATGCATGTATATCTTTTTGAATATGATTTTAAGTATGTGTGCATGCATATACCATTGAGGAGATATTTTAATAATTATTAACTACTAACTAGACTGTTGACAAACCAATTTTAAATGTTGAAACTTCTCTTTAAAATCTTTGGTCTTCGATCTATCATCGCGTAGAATAGTATCTTTTCTTGCAAATTTGGTTAGTTCATATAATATATACTTATATAGTTATCACGATCAAAACATCAAAATACAAGGTTCTAACAATGTATGTATGTATGTATAAATTAAATCAAAAAAATTAACTTTATATTTCATAATATATAAAGTTAAATAAAATACCTTATTTTATTTAAACCAAATTTAGAAATGTTCAAAATAAATTAGACTTCACAAGTCCAATAAAGATCCAATATGGTAAAAAGATTGAAATTTATCTATAACTTCCCATGTGTGTTGGCCTAGTTCCAATAGTATGATCCTTTAAGGTGTTTGTGTTTTTTGTATTATTGAAATAAATTTTAATATGGCATTAATTTATATTTTATACCACATATCGGTCAACTAAATTTAATTTTGCCATAAATGCATTAAATGCCGTTGTTTTTTTTTTTGAAATGGTACTTAGATACAACATGTCACTTGGACAACATAACAAAAATCACATGTCAATATATGTTCAAATCATGCTATGTAAGTTTCTAACTTGTGACCTCTCACACCAAAGTCGAACACTTAACCACTGGGACAATAGAGCTTGTCAAAAATTAGTTGACTTATTATCATAAATGCATTAAATGCGTCGGTTGCAATAAATTTAATGATGAAACATGTTTGTATTCGGAATAAGAAAATACATATGATTTATTATTTGATGCATTTATGTTTGATAGTTACAAATATTTTATATGTATGACCCATGCTCATTGAAAATATATTTCAATTTCATGTTTCGGTTATCATAAAATAAAAGTTGCAGCAATTTTTATATTTTTCCAAAATGCATGGTTACTGGCCTTAATTAAGTATTCAAACAATAAACTAAAGATAAAGTGATATGGTAGCATTCTGTATAGCGATATTATGGTTCAGAAATACATCATAGCCACTGTAGATATTATTTAGTATGACATTTACTATGTCATTTATATATAAATTAATATAGCATTTAATTTTGGCATTCATCTATAACATTTATCATGTGATTTATTTATGATGCCTTATATCATGTTTATTTTGGGAATGTCATGAACATAACCTCGTATAAAAAGTAAAAGATTATAATAGATATGATTAAAACATGTTGTGCAACGGTTATAGTTTTAGGATTTTTAAGTATTATATAGACCAAGAGCATTTTTGGAAGTGTTTTATATCGCTCGGAATATATTGTATGTACACTAAGAAATAAATTCAAATATATTTTTGGTGTCTCCTTGTAAATTAATTGTAAATGTCCTACATTTCAAGTGAGCTAATTGAAATAACATGTCATCAAAGTGAACTCTCTTATTTTATTTGCTCATGAAATTTTTGATATTTGTGTGTATTTATTCATGCGGATATTAGCCGGTCTAAAGGACGATTAATATTTGGCCAAATTACTTGCACATATGCGATGATAAATATGTGATAGTTATATGCTTTTACTAGTGAATAACTAATCGGCCCAAAGAATATTGTTATTTGACTTGAATTTATTGTTAGTGTTTGATCATCACAATAAGAGTACCACTTACAGTTAAAATTACTGTCCAAAGAGTTGGTATTAATGTTGTGCTAAGTATCTTAAGAAGAGACTTACCAATTATTTAAGTTTACATGGCTAAATTTGGATATGAGCATATACAGTTATTCTTTATTTTTGTTTGGTTTTCAACTAATTTGGATAAAGTGTCTGCCAATTTTAATAATGTTCCTATCTTGTTTGACACTAACTCAAAGGATTGGTAAGAGAATATGTTTTTTCTTGACTTTATAGATCTAGCTCTTATAATTAAGAGGATCATCCTATTTATAGTTTAGTGTCCTTATAATGTTAAGAATATTGAGAGGTGGGATGATTCAAATTGCAGGAGTCAAATAATCATAAGGTATAATATTTTAAAAGCTTTCAACGATGTGATATCCATAGGGATAATTCATTTATAGGAGTTCTCTACAAACTGAAAAATGTTTTTCCAAAAAAAGATAAGGGGAACAAGCATGCTTTATATTGCTTGATTCCATAAACACAAAGTAATAGAAACATAAATGAGTACTATATGTAAAGATATTGCTTCAAAAGTTAAAGCCATTCAAGTTATTGTTATATTTTTAGTACTATCTTAATTCATAATATAACCATTTTTAGATTATTATTTATTATTATTTTTAACGGATAAAATGGCCTCGTATTGAACTTATTTCACATTGTGGGGAGAAGAAGAAGAGAGATTGATGCATGATAAAATAGAAAGTACCCATTTAACGTACATTGTAAATAAATGTATAAATAAGGGAGAAGTCGCTAAGAATCTAAAAAACAGAAATAGCATACTGATATATTTACAGTTGTTTCATTATGAAATCGATAGATATATAAAAGGAAATTTACTAGATATCACACATGTCATGTCTAAAAAGATATGCATATTGTTTGGATTTGTTTGACAATTTTGTTATACTATCCTTAGACAAATTTTGGTTTCTAATTTTGATATGCATATTGTTTGGATTTGTTTGACAATTTTTTTATACTATCCTTAGAAAAATTTTGGTTTCTAATTTTGACGTGAACAAATTTGGTTATTATCACTCCTTCATAAATAATAAGATTATTCTATCAATAGATTCATACGTTATTGGAATTTAATATCTTGAGATTCATGATAAATACCTCTAATAATCAAGCCTTGAATTTGGATATGGTAATTAATGTAATTATTTATTCCATCTTAATGAATAATTCTAGGTTGAGGCATTAAATATAAAAAATATTTTATTGATATTCCAAGTGACTTAAAAGCTACAATTTTTATAAACCCATGCTAAGGAAAAAAAAATTAAGATGGGAAATGCTACAATTTTTGGGGATGTTGAGTTTGGGACTAGAAAAAAGTGTGGATCGTTGTCTTTAAGGAGAATTATTATCTTTGATTCAACTATACTTACTTCTTCGGATAATATATATGGTTTGTTTGCTTTCATTAACAAGAAATAAATTAGGAACCAAAATAAGACAATCTTAAACTGAAATTTAAAGTATGGATCATTGTCTTTAAGGAGAATCATTATCTTTAATTCAACTACAGTTACTTCTTTGGATAATGTATAGGATTTGTTTTCTTTCATTGACAAGAGTTAAACTAAGAACCGGAATAAGATGGTGTTAAAGAAAAGTTTCTTCAAATTAAGGTCATTGTTTTAAGAAAACAAAACTCAACAAACTCAAGGTGCATGGTCGTTAAGAAAATCCACTTAAAAAGGAAGAAATACTATTTAGGATAACGTATAGTATTTATTCATAAAGATAAACAATGGATTTGTGAAGATGGTTCTATTAGCTCACATCAACCCATACAATATATTAATTTGAAATGTGGGTATAAGTTCTAAATATAAAGTGTAAATCTATAAAGGACAATAAAATTTGAGATCTTTCCCTTACCTTAAGGTAACAAGATCATTGGCTATGAATAACTATTTAAAACCAAAGGGAGTAGGCAGATAAGATGGAAAGGTATAAGGCTCATTATAGAAAAAATTATACTTAAAAGGAAAACGATGATTTTTAAGGAGGTTTTCTCTTTGTTTTACTGAAAGACTCTTTAAAACTATTTTGAAACTTGTTACAGATTATAATTTTAAGCAAATCAGAATGATAATAAAGTCGTGTTTTTCAATGGAGACTTGTGAAACAACCAATGAAACTCACTTATGGATTACTCTTTTGTACTAGAGATACAAATATACTGTTATTATTCATAGGGTGATATTTAAATTATCACAGAAGAGCTAGGCATATAAGTGCATAAAAAGATTTGGTATGCAAACTTTGAATCAATCGATTCTCTTTCACCAAAAGAGACAAATGTTGTCTTATATAATGATATAACATCCTTGAAGCTAAAGAATTGCAAAAGATTTCTTATGCATTTGCATTGTGGAGTCTAATGCATGCTAAGGAATATACATATATGGATATTGGGTGTATTATTTAGTAATTATTTTACTGACATTGAAAGTGGATCAATGGTTATGAGATATCATTAAGGAACAAAAAGATTATATGTCCATAGATAAAAGATCGGATTAGTTGGAGATCATAATGCACTATGATCTGAACATTTTAGATGCAAGAGTATAAAAGATCCACTTTGGGTAAAAATATTTTTTTGAGTGGAGCAATATAAGGAAAGTTGTCATATAAATACTTATAGCCTCCTCTGTTATGAAACTAACGTTATTTTTTGTTATGAGGCATCCAATGATGGAAAATAATTGTAAAATTTTATCACAAAATTTGGAATATTGAAAAAGAAATCAAAAGATTATTGAAATAATATTATGGCAATAAACAACATATTATTTTTCAATAAAGGGAGAGTGCAAAATGAATTGTAATTCATAGAGCATTTGTGACAAACTTCATTAGAGGGGATTCGCTTACAAAAGGATTATCATCCATGTTTTTTCATGAGCATGTGGCTTAATTGGTGTAATTTTTATATAAGGATATTTTGGTTCAGGGGATGTTTGTATTTGACATAGTCATATGACATATTTCTCTATACTTCGGTTACATATATATTAAGTATTTTTTGATCAGATTAGAAATAAAATAATAAAGTTTTCTTTGCACGCCAGGAAGTTCAAATATTGAACTTTTTTGATCTCACTAAAATAGGGGCAGTTGGAAAAAGACATGTATAGATCACATCTCATGAAATTTCCACGCTCTGCATCCATGATGTATCTATGTCATTTGATTGTGTTGGTATATATGACCATTGATGAGTTTAGTTACACTAAAGGTAACAAAAGACACTTTGATCCTTTGTTAGCATTGTTAATGGACGAGATTGTATCAGAAACACCTTATCTCATAAATAGCGAAATTTAGAGCTCATAAAGTTAAACACATTTGTATGGTTATTACATATATGGCCTAGAGGGAGGTTGTTGGAAAATTTCAACATGTGGACCATATATGTAAAATAAATATGCTGTGCTATTTTGGTGTAAAGCATAATTAAAGCGATTAAATTTTGAATTAAACTTAAAAAGCTTATGGATATAATTGCCATGGTATTGGTGTGTAAATACAGGTGCAATTCTAATTTGTTAAAAGTCCAAATTAGAAAATGCCAACTTTATAAATAAAGGGTCATGGTCCCCAAATTACACAAGCTCTAGTTATTCTCTTGATCTTTTTCATGGAAATAATTTTGATCTAGGGTTTGTGCCTATTTGAAAGTTCAAACCAATTATTTTTCTCTTTCAATCGATAATTATGGATTTTGATATGACTTCTGCTAATTTATTTGTCTTCCTCTGATTTCTTTTGAATCAAATCAATATGGGTCACATATTTGGATATAGGATTTCTTGATTAATTAAATCCTAAAGTATATTAAAATCCTAACATTGCAGCCTAGAAAATGATGTATGACCATATTTTTTTATGTCTGAAATCTTTGGTATCCAAATTCGTTTACAAAGCAAACCGTTAATATTAACAACAGTAGGTTTAGGAACCTAAATTCGTTTGATTCGTTTATTTATATTCCTATTTTGACAATTGTTATAACTGTCCGATATTGCCACATTTCACATTATTGGGAAACACACTTCTCCATTTAGCGTTTTTACTTGTCGTTAGTTTATAAAATAACGAATTTGAAATAAAATTCCTTTTTTGTTATTCACGAACGGTTGATTTCCCAATAACATTTTAAACGATTTTTCTCCATTGCAAATTTTTTGAAGAATCAATTCAAGTTCATTTATTTTGAATTTTAAAAGATTATTTTAGTTTATTAGCTTAAAACAATGACTAATAAAATTCTCTCTTTTTTCATATTCATTTCTCTTTAGACTATGTTTTCAATTCCTAGCACTCTTGTTTTGGTCATAATTTCAGGCATCTTAATTTCAAAAAGTTGACATTTTTCAAATTCAAGATTTTTTAAATCTTTGATTTTTTTCAATCTCATTTTCCAATTCATCATTTATTTAAAAACTTTCAATTTTGCTATTTTTTAAAAATTACATTTTTATTTTCAAGGGTTTTGTAATTTTCTTTGATGTCATTTGATTCCTTTTAAAAATTTGCTCATTTATCACATTAAATATTTCTAACCTTTATGATCTTATCAATTTTCATCCCATTTAGAATCTTCTCTATTTTCAGCAAATTTTATTTTCCAAAAATTTCACATTTTACACATTTGAGATTTTCGAACATCTTAAAATTTATCAACTCTTTTTGTAAAATATTTCTTTTGCAGATCAGCTTAGTTTTGTTTTCCTTCAAAATTGGAATTTCATTTTCAAACTTTATAATATTTTCGTTGAAGTAAAAAAAAAATCTATTTGGTAGTTCAAAAAATTTCACAAGAATTTTTTCCAATTTCCTAATGTTTTCAAGCTTCTTTTCCTATTTATCATTTTTCTTGTGCAATTAGATTTTTTCTTTTCAACTTATTATTTTTTAGTTCAAAATCATCAATTGTTTTGGCTAATTTATGATGCATGTGAACTAAATCTTTAAATGAAAAATCACTTACCCTATCTCCATCTTTGCTGTCATCGTCCGAACTATCTCTTGTGAGTCCCTTCAAACAAAGGACTAATGCTGTATCGACTTTAGAAAGTTCTTCATCGTTGTTGAATTTTCACTATATTTTGCATCGAGAGTCAATACCAGCTCTTTCAATCGTAGAGATAAGAATCTTCATAACTTTAGCCTTAAACAAAATACAATTCTTATCTACAATATCACAGTATTTTTAATAATATTCCACATTTTAAATAAATTTTAAGTAAAACTTCAATTTTCTTAATGTTTTCAAGCTCCTTTTCTAATTTATGATTTTCCTTATGCAATTTAGATTTTTACTTTTCAACCTTGTTATTTTTAGTTCAAAATCATCAACAGTTCTAG
Organism: Allium cepa; assembly: GCA_030765085.1. Taxonomy (NCBI): domain Eukaryota; kingdom Viridiplantae; phylum Streptophyta; class Magnoliopsida; order Asparagales; family Amaryllidaceae; genus Allium; species Allium cepa. The sequence continues at coordinate 616,558,615 of CM060941.1, forward strand.
TTAATTTATAACACATGAGAACTAAATCTTTAAATGAAAAACCACTTATCCCATTATCCGTTGAGTCACCGTCATCTTCATCTTCTCTGTCATCATTTGATCTCTCATATGATTCCCTTCAAACATATAACTGTTGTTGTATCATCTTTAAGAAGTTCTTCATCATTGTTGACTTTTTACTATATTTTGCATCGAGAGTTAATACCAACTTTATCAATCATAGAGATAAAAATATACATAACTTTAGATTTGAATGAAATACTATTCTTATCTACAATCATAACATTTTTAATGACATTTCACATTTTAAATTAATTGATTTTAAACAAAATTTCAATTTTCTTAATGTTTTCAAGCTTTAAAGGGAGATAATTCTCGCGTTCGAGCTTTTGAATTTTAGCAGCATATTCTTTTACGTGCTGTGAATATTTAACCTTTTGTTCATCAAAGTATTTCATCATTTCGAACTTTACTTTCCTACACCACTCGCCCACTACCTTCTCATCTAAGCCTCGAGGAGGATTTATTGTAGTGGGAAATTTATGAGCAGCCAGGGAAGTGAATCTCATAGCTTTAGTAACAGTTGAAGTAGCAAAGAAGACTGGTAAATCAATACTCAAGGTATTATCTCCCATGATAAATTCCAACGACTCACACTGAGCTTGACTATCCTTCAATTTCATTTCAAAATCTCTTATCTTTTGAAAAAGTTCTGACATTTCATGATCGAAGTCGATTGAAGGATTCAATTTGATTTGACACTTCTGAGCGAAAATCGCTTCATCCTTACTACTAATATCTGCTTCTATGCTGGAAATTTGGTCCTTAAGGTTTCTGGCAATAATTGTTTGAAGTAAGAATCTTTTGTGCTATCTTAACTATCTTAAAGCTTCGGCATTTCCGTGAGCGAGTAAGTTATCTTTGGGGAGTTTACACTTTCCAAGTTCCGACAATAGCTTATCTTTAAGATTAATAAAGCATGACACTGAATCAAGTGAGAGAGGTGATTCTTCAATTGTAACTCCTATTTAAATAAAAAAGAAATAGAATTGAGTTAAAACCAGATTGAACAATTTCTTTATTACTGTGATTAATAATTACAACTTAGATAACAATAAAACTAAAGAGTACAATTGAATATTTGCTTTACATCTACGGTTGAGAAACTGCTTTCTAGCTTTATTTAATGAATTAATAGAAAGGGTGACTTCGAGTCAAAAAGAATATTAATTCCTTATGGAGTAATAAATGGTGGATATTTACCATAATCCTACTCTTCGGTAGGAGGACTATCGCGTCCACATATTAATTTGGTATGGAATGTCCGAATCTATTTGAGCATTTTCTCCTTTTCTTTACCAAGAAAGTCAAAGCGAAGATGAGGGTATTCCATGTAAAGTTTCTGTAAATCTCTAAGAAAAAATATCTCACTAATTTTAAAGATATTAAAGCCAATGGCTAATTAGTGGAGTCTCTTCTTAATCTAACATATTGACTTAGATAATCCCTTGAAACAAAGTTGCTAGAAGGACGTTTACTCTGTAATAAGGCAACAAAACACAGCTAAGTATAGAGGAAAAATTAAAATGAACATTCATAAATCATTATTATTATTATGCAATTACAATTATTCGTCTGGTTCGTACAAAATAGATTTTGTAAAGAATTTTGGAATAAATTTATCCATATAAAACTTGATTTTTCATGAGGAAGGTCATGGGGAATATTTCTGGTACGAGGCAAGTTCCAACACGCTCTGGAATGTGAGACAGATCTGAATTCATCCAAGTACCTTTTATGCAAACACCTTAGTAAATCCCCACTAAAGTCATCTAAATATGAGAAATCAATGGTCAGGTGTTTACAATAGACATTGTACAAGAAAACTAAAATATCCCTTTCCTCGATCAACTTCCAAAAAGGATGATTAATTCACGATTTTCTTTAAGAAGACCATCATAACAGAGGCGCGGTCTCTTTAGCCGTGGTGCAGCTTCTTGATGCTTAAAGGAAGCTAACACTGCTGCACTTCTGTTGAGTCTATAATATTTATCAGAAAGTATATTGAGCTCCCACAATTGCTTGTCTTACTCCCTATATAAATTATTTATCTCTGCTTGTTTCCTTTCAAGCTTGGTTATATAGAGACGGATAAATTTCTTTTGGTAGGTGCTTGAGAAGCCTGCTACCTTTCTTTTGGCACGTCGGCATCAATAGAAGCGGGCTCCTCTTAAGGGCCAGAAGCTGCATGAGATTTAGGCAGAATCTCTTCGTCCGAGATGAATCTTTTTCAAAGGATTTTGCATTATCAGCCTCGTCTTTCTCAGAAGCTTCAGTATGGCCACCCCCGTTGACACCTGATCCTTTTCTGCCATTGAGGTTATCGTCCCCACCATCATCATTATCATCGTCATTATTATCTCCCCCCTCCTCTTCGATAGCCTCATTGTTGCCATCTTCTTCTTCGAAGTCAGATTCGACTTCGAAAGAAGGAACCTCAAAAGAAAGAATTTTAGAGGTGTCGACCTCCTCTTTTTCAGCAGCTTCAATTCCTTACTTCATCTGATTAATCTTACCCATAACTCTATCAATAAGGGTAGGTTCAAGCGAAGGAAAGCTTAGTTCAGGGAATTTGTCGATGTTGTTGGCATTAACGGGCATCAGAGTGTCTTCGAAAGAATTCGTCTTAATTTCATCAAGTGTAGGATTGAGAAACTATGACACCCGTCATTTTGCGTCTGAGATAGTATCGACTGCCAATTTCATAGAAGCTTTGTTCTTCTCAAACTTTTCCTTCAAAGAGGCTTGTTTGCCATCATTCGGGTCTTCTCATCGTCGGATTCTTTTAAGGTTATTTGCATTGCCAAGTTTTCGTCGGCAAGGAGTTTGTGGGCTTTCCTTTCCTCTAAGATAGTGGATTCTAACTGGACAAGGGAAGCTCTCAATCACTCTAATTCAGACGTAGCTTTGGCTTTTTTTATAGGCAAGGAAGAGACTTGATTTTTTAAGCCAGAAATTTCTTCCTGAAACTTGGAGGATTCGGTAGAAGATTTGGATGCCTGCTCGTGCAAAGATAACCAACTCTTGGAAATCCAAAAGAAAAGGTACAACATAAGTCAGAAACTTAAAGAAGAACAGTAATGGAAAAGTCAAGCGAGGAGAAACTTACCAAGAGTTATTGTTCCATTAGAGAATGATAGTAACCCGCCTAGTCAGAAAAAGAGGTAGGCGAACAGATAGAAGTAAAGGATGCAGAGTTTAAAATAGACTGGACTATCTCTTCAAAATTAATATAGGATGAAGGAGATGATGGAATTGGAGGAACGTGCTTTTGAGAAAGGTTTATCTCCATAGCTTTTCGCATTTTCTCAAGTGCACCCGAAGAGCTCGAGACAAAGATGCGGGAGAGAGGATTGATTGCAGTGGGAGTCTTCCTGGATTGGTCGTAAGGAGCTTTAGCAATCGAGCTCTCCAAAGCTTTGTCAAGATTTAAAGTTTCCTCTTCCTCATAATCAGTAACTTCGACTATTTTTGCTACTTTGAGGGGTGGTTCCGCCACACGGATTTCTCCAACTTTCTTTTGACAGTCGTCTTGATTTTGGAAAGAGATTAAGCAAAGGATGACACGCAAGAAGTCAAAGAAGGAAGGGTTGGACCACTGGCAGACTTTTCCACTTGAGGAATAACTAAAAAGAATTCAGACAGATTATATGTCAGTGGTATAATTTGAAAAGCAACACAGAGTAGATAACAAGAGCAGCATTTACAGCTTACCGGAGTGGTCAGAACAAATAGGAGACATACAAGAGAAATTTACAGGATCTCCTAGGTAAAGGAAGCGTTTTATTTTGACGTATGTTGGATCAAAGGAGGTTCCCCCAGAATCTTTTCATCAGAAGGGAGGAGAGAGTGCTTCCTCAAATTTGTAGGATTTAACAGGATCAGTCGATTCCCAATCTTACTTGAAGCTGCAACTAAAGACTCCACCGTTCGTTTGTCTGCCTCATTCAATTCTTTAGCAGAAGCACCTAACATGAGGAAAAGATCAACAAAGAAAAGTAACCAGATATAAAGAAAATAATGAAATCCAAGCTTACGAAGAGTAGAGAAAGTCCCGCTAATGTTTAAGAAGCATTTGACGAAGAAAAACCGATTCTCCTAGTCTCTAAATTTGTACACTACCTCTAATATCAGTTTCTTCGAAGGGTTTGCCCTGACAATTTGGTTGTTAATATTGCTAAGTTTGACTAATCAGATGAGGTGGTTCAATACTTCTGCATTTAAAGAAGGAAGGCCAGACTCTAGAGCCATCAACTCCAAAGACAAGAGGTAGGTGTACACATTTGGAGATAGCTGAATTGGAGCAATTCTAAGACAAGAAAGGAACCTAGGTAGGAAGTTCGAGAATGGAAGAAACCCTCCATGCCATATGTATATGGTGGTATAGGCAAAAAAAACCTTCAGGAGGTCTGCTGGTGGTGTCATTTTCTTTAGGTGGAATGGCTTCCACTTCGGTGGTCCATAGTCATTGAGAATAGCATCCACTTCACCTTGAGTGGATATCAGAGAATGCTTTGAAGTAGCTCCGACTTTCTTTGGAGAACTCATAATTCTGCTAGGTGAAAATGTTTCAGTTAGAAATCACAATTTGTTATGAAGTTAACATTCTTTCAAGGATTAGTAGGAACCTACTACAACAATTTAAACATCACACGAAACGCGAAACTTCAAATCTTGAAAGAATATTAAAATTAAAAATGAGGTATATTGAGCTTTCGACAGAGTCAAAAGGAAAGAAAAGATTAACACTTAACAAACACCTTTCAACAATGTCGAAAGCCTGGATATAAACATCTATTGAGCTTTCGACAAGGTCAAAAGGGAGGACTGAAGTATATGATCAGTCGACACTCTTCAACAATGCTGAAAGCTCAAGAGGAACTATGTTATTATATGGGAATAGTTAAAACCAACTTAAAAATTTGAACAGTGTATACACTACCAATATTCAATAAATAAGATAACAAAACACTTCAACACCGTCGAAACCCATGACCTAAGTTTTTATATGACAATATGAATGTTGTCGAAACCTTATATTCTAATTGAGTCAAAAGGTTCAAAGTTGAAGTCATGTGTATAAAAAAATGATAAAGGAACATGGGAAATATCAACGATGATTGGAAAAGGATAATGATTAAGTCCCCAGATGTATATTGGAGGTTTCGACTCATTACAAACAAAAGGCTTCGACAGAATAGAAAGGGATACATGGTTTTGGAAGCATGTTAAAAACAAAGTTTCAATCAATACAACGGGTTTCAATTAGGTCAAAACGTTTGGCTTAAATCGTGAATTTTATAAAGTGTGCTTTCTTCAACCCATTTTATAAAGTATATCTATCTCTAACTTTAGGAAATATGAAACAAGTTTACATGAATGGTTGCAAAACCTATGAGATAGAATACATGCTTTCTAAAATGTGGGTTATGAGGCATAACCAACATCTTCGTAAGGTTTTAGAGCCGAAAGCATAAAATTGCCTTCGATGAGGTCGGTTCCGTATGAGCTAAACAGCCTTTCGACAAGGTTAATGAAATTGGGTGCTAGATTACCACTCAATCCTATCGAAAGGGGCCGAAATATCAAAATATCAAATTATCACCGCGATCCATTTCGAAGGGGTAAAAGGGTAAAATTCTAGCGTCGATTTTTTAGTTCGTCGATCTTAAAACTTCCATGCAAAATTAACCTAAGTATCCTTCTTCCCTAAACTCGATTTCAACCCAGAAACTCTTAAAAACCATTAAACCAGTAGGTTTAAACATGAATTAACTATTTAAATTTCGAAATCTTTGAGATGAAAATTCAAATTTTATCGAAGTAGCAACAGCTATAGAATCAAAAAATGGATTCAGAATGAAAATTAGCAAAAGAGAGAAAATCTAATCGAACAGTGAAATTGAATCAAAGAATACTTTTATTTAAATTAAAACGCAAACAATTTTCAGTAAATCAAAACCAAAAATTGAAATCCCGACTATATAAAATTTGAAGTTGAAATCTACCGTGAAATAAAGAGAGAGAGAAATTTCAAAAGCAGAATGAATAAAACTTTCTTAGATCTGAATTTTTGACGGAGGAAGATAAGATTATCTAGAAATTTTGAAGGCTTTGATTTCGCTCGAAGCTTTTTTCGTTTCTAGGTAATAAGAGAAGAAAAGGGGAAGATGTAATTTATAAGAAAAGTCAGTAAGGATGGAAATCCATTCGATCAGATTCAAATGAACGGTCCAAATTCACACGGGAATACTAAAAGGTGGGAAGGTTCTGGGTTTCGACATGATTGAATGGAAAGTCAAGAGCATCCCTTCACAAGGGGGGCAAAGGTTACTGCCAAAATTCCTTTCGACCTTGTTGAAACCACTTTGGACAAAAGACAAAGAAAAATAAGAGGAAGAAGCTCCAGCAAGACCTTTTGAAGGAGTCGAAGGGATGCTATGACAAAGGTTCAAAAGTATCACAACCTTTCGAAGGGGTCGAAAGGGTCGAAAGCACCCTTCCGCTTTAAAGACCACCCTTCGAAGTAGATGATTCCATGCACATAAAGACCTTTCAAATAAGTTAGAGCAACACCTTTCGTAGACAATGAATGGCAACTCTTTATGCACATGCTAAACCTTTTGAAACCAAAGGTTTTGCCTTCACTCAAACCAGTCAGAAACATGCATTGGCCATAGCAACCCTTTCGAAAGCCAAACCAAGCCTTTCAAACCGGTCGAAGCTATTATTATCCAAGGAGGCTCCGCATCAAGTAACAAGCAGAAGTTCAGAAGCAACAAACAGAGTCGAAACCATTAGTATTGTAACACCTTCGAAACCATAGGATAAAGCCTATCGAGGGAGTCAAAAGCTCCAACAAAGAAAGAAAGGCGCAACTATCCCGTTCGACAAAGACGGAAGCATTCTAAAGACAACACGGCAGCCACCTTTCGACCAGATTGAAAGCATTGGGGTCGAAAGGTGCTGACCCGCATCTATAAATAAGACTCAAGAGGTCTGGTTTCGGGGATCCCAACTCAGTCTCATTCTATACTTTATTTTCTTGAAACTAAAAGTTGTAAACCCTAATTTGTAAATTAATCAATAAAACTTCTTTGAGATGAGAAAAGGAATACTTTAGTATTCTTAATTACTTAGTTGTTTCAAAGCTTTATTATCAGAACTAATCATGTTTTTCTAGGTGTCGACGAAGTCGAAAGGCCTCTTCCACCTTGATCAAAACCCCTGCCTACTCAGATAACTCCAGTTGTATACTCCAGGCCACCTTTTACTAGATTTTTAGTTTCGACTAGGTCGAAACCATCACATTTTCGAACAGCCAAAGTCTTAACTCCCATTCATTTCATATCTCAAATCTAGCTTTCAACAAGGTCGTAACCTTAAACCCAGCTGAATTTACCTTTGATCCCTGACCCAAGCCTTAGCTACTGAACAACCTAGCTTTCGACGGGGTCGAAACCTACCAAGTCAAACCTTAATCTTGGGTTCTTAGTGTTATCCTTCTGTGTTCCACAACCGTTTCGAAAGGAAGGCTTTCGAAGGGATAACCACACAAGCTTAGAATGCTCAAAAGGCTGATAAGAAAGGAATTTAATCATTTCAACTAAGTTGAAAGGTTGATTTGAGAATGTTCCCACTACAGCAACCTATTCAAAAGGGAGAGCTAAAAGGATTATCTACATCTCACCTACTTCTACTTAACCAAAAGAGATCAAGAAGGACTCACCATGTCCTAAAGATAACTTTGGAGTGTTGACAAGATTTCTTATTTACATTTTGGCGCTAGAAGGAGGGCTTGAACCTCCGACTTGGTTGAACACCCAACACCACTTGTCTCTAACCCAAATCAACTCAATTTCAAGCTTATCTACTTTGATCTAACATCATCATGGCTAGGAAAATCAAAATATCCAAGCAAGGATCTTTTGAGCCACGATTCTCCCTAAGAACCATCAAGGATTCCACCCAATATAAAGAGCAAAGGCTAAGATTGGAAGCTCTAAGAATTATGAACAAGAAAAAAGCGAAATCATATGATCCGAAGAAATGGAGTTTAAACCCCTTTTATATTGGCCTCACCCTTATTTTTGCCTTAGGAAAAAGGAAAAATGGAAATGACAAGGTGTTCAGTCAAATGAGGAAAATTATTCAACACATTCCAAAGGCACAATCTTTGAAGAAGAGATAATGTTGATTACAATGCCTTTGTGCATAAATGGAAAAAAAAAACTACAACAGGAATACTTCCAACATAAGAACTCCAAAGGGTGTCGAGAAGAAAACAATCAATGAATGTGGACTATAAGGTCAAGAAACAAGAAATCGAAAGGTCATCCATAAGAAATAAGTTTCAAGTCAAGACTTCCTAAAAAGTGCAATCTAACAACATCCATAGAGAATGTCCACTTACTAACAAAGGATAAGCTCAATTATTGATCATCAAAGAAAAAAAAGCTAAAATATGAAAGAAACTTGGGGAATCCTACTATCGTTTCTGTACGATGAATGGACATAAGACTAACCATTGCAGGGCCCTAGAAGGGATGAGAATCAACTTCTTCTGTCAACGAAAGATAAACAAATTTGTAAAGAAATATTGAATAATCAATAAAGAGCTACTTTTCTAAAGAGAATCTACATGGTTAGGAGTAAAATGCTCCTCTTATTTGGACATTACCTTAAACGATCAAAGCCTCTGTCTGTGCCGAGTTGGTCAGGGCAGAGCGCCTCCTGGAGGGAGGTCGGAGTAAGCCTTTAATTATGCCACACTATGGCCAAGTTAAAGCATCGGACAAGCCCTTGGTCGTGCCTCTGGTCAGGTCAAGGCATCTCTTGGAGGGAGAACAGAGTAAGCCTTTATCCTTGCCAAGCTATGGCCAGGTTAAAGCACCGAATAAGCCTCTGTCTAGGCCATGCTATGGCCAAGGCAAGGAGCCTCCTGGAGGGAGGTCGGAGTAAGCCTTTATCCGCGCCATGCTATGGCTAGGTTAAAGAACTTAATAAGCCCTTGGTCGTGCCTCTGGTCAGGTCAAGGCGCCTACTGGAGGAAGGTTGGGTAAGCCCTTGGTTCTAACCTCTAAGAATGAGCTAACTAAAAGCACCAGACATCAACGGACTAAGACGTCTGATTCTTAAGAAGAGGCTCATCAAACAATGGACTATGATGTCCAAGCCTGAGAAACGACATGTCTCTGAAAGACTAAGATACCCAATCCCAAGAGGAGGCTCATCGAACAATAGACTGAGACGTCCATGCCCAAGAAGCAGCTCATCAGACAAGGAACTAAGATGTCCAAGTCCAATCAGTGGCATAGCTACAGTGGACAAAGATGTCCAAGATCGAGAAATGGCATATCAAATGATAGACTAAGATGTCCTAGCTTGAGAAGCAATCGAACCACAACTTCAGACAAGGCCTAAGATATTTCAACATGTCAAAGAAGACAAAATCTAAGGAGTAGAACAGAACTCCACTTATTACCCGAATCTGGATTTTGGGTCTCCCATTTCTGAACTTTAGTTGTTAATACCCAAATCTCGGTTGATTGCAGATCTCTCAATTCCTCATACTCGAATCTGGGTTTAGAGACTATTATCTGATTACACTTGTTGATGCCCAAATCTGGATTTGAGATTTCTATTATGGATTTCTAATTATCCACTATTAATTCTTGAATCTAGATCAAGGACTTCAATCAACTTCTGTCAAGAAGATCACTATTATGAATTTTCGGTTATCATCCATAAAATACTCCAATCAAAGTTTCAAGTTCCTTCATTTCTAATGTCATCCGCTAATACCCGAATCTGGATTTCGGGTTTCTAAACTGTGAATGCAATATCCTATACATAACGGAATGCACCCAAGCGAACGCGTCTAGACAGGCATGAAGAAATTTTATTACTTCATTTTGCATCTTGACTCTAAGCTGTGAACCTCTCTTCAAGACCCAAGTTGGGCCATCCATGTCGATAGGAACAATGACCATAAAATCCATCGGTGCTGCCTATTCCTCCCCTGCACTCTTCTTCCTAAGGTTCATAGTCTTGTCAAAGGGACTATGGTCCCTGAGCTAGGGGGTCGTTCTATAATTGCTATGCTTGTAGGTTACGAATGTATAGAGTCTTCCCTACATTCTTCCCCTTCTTACGTCATTTGGCTTCACGCAATTCGATAACGTGACATTCTCTTACCGCCTTTTGGTCTACTCTTACCACTCCAACCCTATTCTTTGTTGGGAATCTCATTATAAGGCACCATGGAGCAAAATCTATTCTAAAATCAACAAGGGCCAGTTGGCCTAAGAAAGGATTGTAAGCTGAGAATTCATCAATTATCACGAACATCTGAATAAGAATCACCCTTAGTTCTCATTCTCAAAGCTCTACGGGTAAGTCAATCGTCCTGATTGATATTTTCGTTCGCTTGTAAATCCCTAAATCTTCGTCTTACATGTGGTCACATACTTCATACTAATCTTTATCCGATTGAACTTTTGTCGAAAAAGAATGTTAACCAAACTTCCACTGTCAACCAACACTCCACGTACAACTGCTGACCCGATTCCAACTGTTACCACCATTGGGTTGAGACTTGGTGCCTTTATACATTCAGTATCCTGATCCTTGAATACAATATCATTGGTTATAAACTCTATTGTTTCGTTGGGGCTTCATCTTCAATGGCATAATAAGTTTCCTTTAGAGCATGCTTCAAAGAACTAGCATATCGCTCCATTTTGCCTCAACTCTTCTGCGCTAGGTTAGATCCTCCAATGATGGTACTTATGACACGTCTTTGGTTAGTCCAACGAGGCCTTCTTCACTGGATTCGAACTGATTTCCTTGATTGCTCAGAACTTAGGTTCCAGTAGGTTGGTCATAATTCTGTGATTTCTTCACATGCTATTGGAGCAATTGTTCCTTATTAGTTACATAATTATGTCCTTTAGTCGACACTCATTTTTGTTATGTTCGTGAGTCTCGTGAAAGTAACAGAACTTCACCAATTTCTTTTATTGTTCAGACACTTCCTGCTTAGGCAATTTGTTGTATCACTTAGTTTCCTGAGTGGCAAGGTAGATGTTTCCAAGTTATCATTCAATGACATATAATCCCGAGGTCTGAGGTTCTTTAGACATTTCCTGTTCCCATCGCACCTACCAGAGTTTTGATTCCGCCTTTTCCACTTTGAATTCTTTCCTGTGTTTCCTGTTGTAGCTCCAGAACTGTTTCCATCCAGCTTAACCGTGACATTGCTCTGAACTACTTCCTTTGGTTGCTTACCAACAATTTTGCATTCGAAAATACTTTCCTCTTCCAGTCTTAGAAACCGGTTTTCCTTTCGATGGAATTCCTCCATGATAGTAGGTTGTTTCATTTTAATCCATTTACCAAAATTTGTATCCGGGTTAATGGCTCAGACCAAAGTCATAAAAATCATATCCTCCTTTTGATTGCTTACCTCGGTAAATGCAATTTCAGTTCATAAAAGATTTCAGAGACTTACTGGGTCCTCGAGAAAAGCCATATAAGGAGATCACGTCTTTTGGTCATGCAATATGGAGTCTAAATTGCTCTAGAATTTTTTTTGCTAATTCATCGAAAGTGGAGATAGACTTTGGTGCAAGCCTAGTAAGCCATATGGAAGCAACTCCTTCTAAGAAGATAGGGAAACATTTGCAGCGAATGGCATCCATCACTCTAGCTCCATCCATATGACATTCATATTTTAACAAGTTTTTTTAGAGTTTGTTATTCAATTATATGACGACATAGTCGGCATAGTGAGCTTCTTAGGATATTCTTCTCTGAGAATGTTTTTTTAGCGAATGAAGTTCGGCTTGGCAAAGAACCCCAGTCTTCATTCTTTCTGCCCCTACTCTCCTCCACCAACAATTTGACCATGTAAGCAATGTACTCCTCACTAACACGGTAGTCTACAAGTTGGCTGTTAGGGGCTACACTGAGTGGTTGACTCCACAAATGGTCTCGATTTGCCAACTAAAGCCTAGGTTCTCCATTCTCCAGTAGAACCACTCTTGTAGAGTCCCGTTGGCGCATGGTTGGCCTTACCAGGGCAGTTTAAACTTCATCTTCGACATTTTACCTTTTTACATCAGCGTTCAGTTCCAATCCACCTCCATCTAGTTTTATGTCATCCTATGAGTTAGAGACAAGCATTGTAATATTCTCTTGGGGAGTACTCACTCCCAAATTTGGTTTGCAGCAGGGTGTTTTTCATTGGAAGGAGTACTTTTGTTGCCTTCTATTACAATTTTTTCTGCTCCACTAACAATCTCTTTCTGCTTTCGTTTACATTTTCTCTTGTTCAGGCCCGAAACAGAGGAATTCTCTTGTTCCATAGCTGTTGTAGCTTCTTATCTAGCTTTCGAAGCTTCTAGTGGCTGTAGCGCTAAAAAAGCATTGATCTTATCCATGAAATCCTTTTGGCTATCAACCATTTTCTGGTAAAGTTCATTAACTATCTGGTTAGGCTCCCTTTTGGTTACAACTTCCTGTTGAATGGAGAATCCTAGTGCTAGATTTCCAATATTAACCTCCATTCGGTGATTGTTAGTATTGTTAATTTCAGTTTGTTGGGGGTTTGCTTCATAACCACAACTTGTTGCTTATGTGGATCTTCCAGAAGCAGTTCTCTATTTTCTAGATGTTGTCGATCTGCAACAACAAGTCTATAAATCTTCAAAGCAAATTTCCTTGATCTAACCACTAGATCTCTTCTAATCTAAAATAGCAAGCTAGATGAAAGCCTAGATTCATATTCTCTCAATGAAAGCACCAAAATATTAATGCCAAAAATGGATCAACACCCAAGAATAGGTTGTAGGAAACATGTGAGACCAATATCTTGCAGATAATAGTAAAAGAAAATAAAAAACAATAAGAAAAAGAGACACAAGATTTTATAGTGGTTTGTTAATCTTTGCCTACGTCCACTTTATAGTTTTGTTGCTTATAAATTTGATAGAGTTTGCTTGAGATTACAAAGGGTTAAGAGAGAATGAGTCATAAGTATAAGGATTAGACCAATTCTAAGTCCTAGAATTGCCTAAAGCAGCAGCCTTGGTAACTATTTTGTAGTAGACGGAGATAAAGAAGAGACAGCTTCCATGTAGTGATGGGAGAAACCAGATCCTTTCTTAATTACTCTATGGTTTGTACTTATAGGGATAACCATCAAGTTGGATCAGAAGCCCGCTACTAAAGAGGTGTAGGCATCAGCCTAAGATTGTATGAAAAAGTTGGAAGTGATACGGGTTGAAGTGACAACTCGACACCGAGTTATCGCAATTATCCCCATAGGGGGACTCGGTGATTCCTCTTGGACCTTGCTTCATACTTCATTTTAAGGTGCCCCTTGAGTTTTCATAGTCCAATGGCTTGTTTTGATGATCGTTTCTCCATGACTTGGCTTGTTCTGCAGTTTACTAGAGCTAATGCTTCAGTTCTTGAGATAAGTCGCCCTAGACTTTATGAAATTGCTTGGGCTCGCATATAATACTTAGATAATGGCTTGTGAAAAGTTGGAGTTCCCAACTATGAGCACCATAACTCGTACCGAGTTTAGCTATGACTCGGTGCCGAGTTATGGAATTCGCTCCATATTGGTCCAACTTTTCCTGACTTATTTCTATAGCCTATATGAGCCTACCTTCTATGTTTCAAGTCATTTCGTCTCGACGCTCTATCTTCTGTTGATTTCTGATTGGTTAAAAACCCAGTTAACATGATTCATTCTATAGTCATCCAATAGCTATATGTAAATAACCTCTTGATACCCCCCAAAAGCCATGAGTAATATACTCCCAGCATTTGGTAAGCATTATGTACTCTAGTCTCGAAGGATGCATCGATTCCATTTTCTATAACCACTTCTCTAAGAATAATTAATATGATGTATTTTTAACTCAGAGTTATAATATTTGTAATTGAAATTTATAATATTTTATTTAAGGATCTTACATACATACATAAATATAGTTATATATATAAATATATTAAATGATTATTCAGTCATCTATTTATATCATAATATAACATTATACTTATATATCTTAGAAAACAAAAAACAAAACCATAATTTATTCCGAACGAGATTGGTTTCAAAGTTAGGATATGTAACAAATTACATAATTGCCCCTATGCTATACCCTATTAACTCTCATTATTTCTCTTTTCTGCACTTTACCACTTGCTTTCAAGTATATCCGCCTGTGATTTGTGATCTGAATTAAAAGTAAGAACTTAACACATTTGACGAAAGAGGTCCCACCCCTTAACCAGTGACATCACATTCAAGATCTTAGACTCTGCCCGATCTTTATTCTTGGGTATTTTGTCATTTTTGACTCAAACAATAAAATAGTTAATATTTATTATAATTTTGAATTATATCTAAAGGCACTTTTACGGGTGCCAATAGCAACACGCTAAAAAGACAATCCTGAATAATTAAATAAACATAAAGAAATCGGCTAAAAATCATTCTATTAAATTTAGAAAGGAAAACTTAGTATACTTATATTGTTGAGAATGTAAAATTCAAAATAGAATTAGAAATAAAAGAATGGAAGGTGGTTGGCAAAACATAGTGCTAAATAATAAAGTAATTTTTAGTTTTATAATATAAAATTTTGATGTTGATAAATAGAGATTACCACAAAACTGAAAAATAATCTAAAATTTCATCTTTACATCTTATGACTCATTGATCACAGTATTATTGTTTAAAATCCTCAAACAAAAGAAATCAACATAAGAAACAAGAATGGAAAATTTGACACATTTACATTATTTAAAATGAAAAACAGAAATCCGAACTAAAACTAAATATTTTGAAGGAGGTTAAGTGATTTCATTAAGCAATCAAAACATACAGAAGTGATTAGTGTTGACTGAGTATCTTTTTAGGAATACATATATAGAGACTTTTGAGGTTTTTATGTTATAGGAAGGAGATGTATAGCATTAATTGCTCGATTAATATTGTTAACCAAGGAAGATTAAACTTTTCATGTATTATAATGGCTTACTTTTCCAATGGGAAATTTTGAATGTTATTTGAGTGGATTACCATTTTTTGAAAGATTAAATAAGCAACGATCTATACATAACACGAAGAAGGTTTTATATATACAAAAAGGAAAATGACAATACTGCATAAAAATATAATTCAACAAAGTACGTGACTTACAAAGTTATCAAAGAAAATGGCAAAACCAGGGAATTGGAAACCTAGAGTCCCAACTCACTTTACATTTTATCTATTAAATGATAGTAAAGTGAAAGGGATTTAAAGGCTCCGACTAATTTAGCTTTTATCCTCCTCTCTCCTTCGTGATATTTTATTCTTAAATACTTTATACAGTTTGTGATTTTAAATTTTATCACGTTGTATTATTAATTCTCACTAACTATCTATGTTCAAATGCTTACCTTTCCTAACTTATACATCTAATAAGTTATACTCGGTTATTCCTAATTATTTTACATTATGTTTGTATATTTAAATTAATTACATGTTTATAAAAATAAAAGTAATTATCTAATATTCCTTAATTCATTTAACAAATCCTAAAAATAACAATTTCAATATGAATTCCAAATTTATACAGATAAAAATGGAAAAAAATATTTTTTATTCAAATAAAAAACTATAAATATCACAACGAAAATTATATCCATAAATTTATATTTAATTTATCTCAATAAATTTTCTGATAAATAAATTATAGTTAGCTATATGAATTTTCCAACCATCTCATTAAATTATCTACATAAATAAATTGGGAACAAATATACATAAATTATTTAATTCATCTTTAAATTATTTAATAAATAAATTATAATATGGCAGAGGAGTTTTTCAGACCTCTCATTTGGAAAAATAAATATTGGTATAACTATATACAAAGTTATATTTTTTATCTCAATAAATTATTAAATATAATAATTTAGAGGAATTTTCCAGTCATGGTAGTTAAAATATCTACATTTTTATAATTTCTACAATTACTTACAAAGTTCTCATTACTGTTATCCTATTATTTTGCGTTTAAGTCAAAATATTTAAATTAATTAAATTTAATATTTAACTAAATTCAATTAACTATCATTTATTAATTTACTAATAAAGAGATTGAACTTTTTATATAATAGAATAGATTATTTTACCTATGGAGAAACTTGAACTTAATTTGTTTGGGTTACCATATATTTGAAGGGTTAAATAAGTAGAGATCTATACGTAAAAGGATGAAGATATTTTATATATACAAAAAACAAATAATGTTATTATATAAAAATAAAATTTTATGAAGTGGGTGGCATTAAAAGAGAAATAGGATAAATTAGGGTATTAGAAACCAAGGATCACAACTCGCTTTTAATTATATGTATTAAATAACAATAAAGTGAAAGAATTTTAAGGCTCTCATTAATTCCTGAAGTATTCTCCTTTCTTTGCAATTCTCTCATGAAATTTTATTCAAAAATATTTTAATATAGTTTGCGATTTTTAAAATTAGTCATGCTATTTTACAATTCTTGCTAACCATTTTACATTAAAATACAACATTTTCTAATTTCTATAGCTAATAAGTTCTACCTAGCTGTTCCTAATTATTTTGGTTGTTATTATCTATATACACCAAGTTAACACCCGTCATCATTTATCCTCTCACCCACCAATTACTCCACTAACCTATTCATACCTACTTCATTAATTTATAATTTTTTCCTTCTTTTGCTTTGTCTTTTCAATTCATAACCCATATATCACACTTGTGACAACCCTTCCTTGCGACCCTTAGAAATTGACACTAATACATCCTCGGTATTCACATGCCACAAAACCAAGTGTCGAAAGGACGGATGATAAAGGGTAAAAAGAAAATAAAGACATAACAGAATCTTGCACGAATAGAATAACATATATTATGTTAATATATATGATCTTTATAGTGGAAATTTTAAATACATTTATCAAAGTCTATCTTGTAAATTAGCATGTACAGTTACAAATATCTATCTATATAAATGTTGAATACAATCAGTCAACTAATGTAGCAGAAATGGAAATAGAGAACTATCAACAGGACATCTTTAGATCCAGACTTCAAGCTCCATCACAATGTTCCAAGTTAAACCTGACTATTTGGCTGTCTTGAAAAATAAGGCACCCGGAGTTTAAAGGAAAAGAAAATAAACTCCGGATCAGTCATGAGAATGGTGTGAGAAATCCAAAAATATGGGTATTTGGAAATAAAGGGTATCTCATAAGACTATGTCACACATCAATACAGATTGGTTATTACCTTATGACAATCAAAACATTTGCTACATAAAATCAAAGATATTATTTTCAATGACATTCTTTGAAAAATCTTTCAAATAAACATATACAATCTTAGCCTAAATTGTTACATTAATTAAATTCTAGAATACTAGGTTCTCCAACTAAAACCGCAAATGCTCGTATTGGGGAATGGATTTCATACAATGACAAGGTAAGGGACTACCTTCCGATAGTATATCTCTAGAAAAATACACCGAGGCACCAACAGATGGTCCATTACCAACACAGAATATTTTATTAATCATCTCTAAAAAATACACCAAGGCCATAATTCGATTCTGGTTTCTTTAAACCAATCATCGAAAAAAGATAATAAGTCTGAGGGTAATTATTATTTCATTTATTGATATCTTATCAAATAAAATATCTATTTTAGAGATATAAATCTTTAAACCATATTCTTTTCCAGTATATACGTAATCATTAAACTTCTATTTAACTTTGGAGATATCAAATCAAAATCATCTCTCATAAATCACATTGCAAAACCTTATTGAGTAAAGAGGGTTGATAGAAATTATATTAGTTCTACTCAATAAAATTTCTGTATTCAACCTTTACTATCCATCGAATAATGGTTGAATCACCTTTTAAATCACATGGATAGTACGGGTTCCATGTTAAAATTTAATACCGAATATAAGAAGATTATTTCTACACAATCGAAGTTGTATTATTTGTAAATTTGAATCTTTTATACTTGCCTCGTTTCCGACATTTCTACCTTATCTATTCCTCGCCCGGGAAAAAATGCCAGGTGAGCCAAGGCATTGGTTGTCCCTGAACATCTCTGTGACGACCGCCCATGACTCCCGCACCAAAACAAGGTAATAATGCGCTAAAAGGCGTGCAAGGCAGCCATGGGTGACCGTCAAGGGTAAAACAAAACAGAAGAATCTCTATCGTAACTCACAGCGCATGGATAAAATACAATAGAGAAATATATAGTGAAGTCTCATAACAGAAAATCATCATATAAGCATCACAGAGGTTTTATACAATCATCTCAACAAATCCATACATCAAGACCTCACTACAAGCACTCATCAAATACAGCAGCGGATACCCAGTACATATAAGAAAATAATATGCATAGCCTCCTGCTCGTCTTCGCCATCATCAACGGAAAACTCTACTCTAAGCACAGCACCTGCCACCTGCTACCTAGTCTGCCCATCCCAAACATGGATGAACAGCCCAAGGTAATAAGAGGAGACATAAAACCTTGAGTCAGACAAAGTCTTAGTGAGCAGTAAATTAACAATCAAGCATACCAAAAGAGCATAAGGAAATAAAGGAATAGGAACCAAACCATCCCACTCCACCTCTTTCTACAGTGATAGCCCCCAGACACACACTAAGGAGAAGTAAGCATAACATAGCAGATAAGTAAGGTAAAGCAATAATCACTCGAGTCAAGGACGATGTTTTCCAAATACAAACCCCCAAGGCCTAAACCAAGATCAGATAAGCACCCAGAAAACACCGCTCTTGAAGCCGAATGATGATACAACCAAACATCCAAACATCCATGACTCTGGCTATCACTGTTAACCTTGCTTCGAAATCACCGTTAATTGAATGACCGACTCCTTCCTGAGCCATCTGTCAAGGGCTAATGGTAACCCCGGTTCTAGACAAAACCCCGCACACTGCCTTGTGCCTAGGACTTATCTTCTTGGCCCAGAGTACTCGACTAACTGCCTGTAGTCTTTTAGGCGTCCCTATGTACTCTTGCTTTAGGTTTGCTAGAACCTTCAATAACGATGAGATCCAAGCCTCCTTGTCATCCTTCTTGACGACTTCTTTCAACTTAGCCCAAGCTTCCTCTTGAGCAATCCATTATCAACCAACTTGAACTACCCTTCAAGTTATCAACATGCTTGGAATGATCCCTGCCTGGATTAAGCCAAGACTCACATCATACTTCGCTTCATCGTACCAAAGCAAAGTCTCAACTCAACCATACTTTGCCTTTTCGCATCCTGACAAAGTCCCATCTCGATCTCATACTTCGCCTCTTCGCATCACGGCAAAGTCCCATCATCGAATCCATCCATATGAGCTTCCACATCCGCTTCATATACCATCGGCAGCTTTCACCATTCAAGAGCCTTTCCACTTAGCTTTTGAATCATCTTCAACCATCTTGTTCCAAATCAACTACAAGCTAACTTGGAGCAATCAAATCTAACATACATTCAAACATTCAAGCATTCAAACAAGATATATTAAGCAATATCAACTATAATGGCAATTTCGTAATTAAGTGAGCAAAAGTCCAACATATGTGAAATCATAGTTTTTAGCATAGATCTATCAAATCTAAAACATGGGTTTTGTCTCTAATACTTGTTAAATAGCTCCTATAGATAAACATTTTCAAATATGATGGATCTACATGCAGACTTAAGGAAAATGCGAGAAAACGCTAACTTTAACACATAAACATATCACCAATCCCATATACTCCTTTGGATCCGCGTGAGAGATAACTACCACTCACCAAATCACCCAAACACCTCAAAAACCACACACTTCAGATCTGGACAGCGAAGAACAAGGCTTGATCCGGCAAGATCTCGCTTCAATCGATGAAATCTAGCCCGAACGGATGAAGATCTTCAACTTGGACACTTGAATCTTCGATCCCGATCTTCGATCTTGGATGGATGCTAACACTTGATTGGAATGGAGAAAAGAAGATGAAGAAATGTTGTAGTCGAGTCTTCAAAATGGCAGCACTTCGTCGCTTCAAAAACCGGTGCCAAAAAGTGAGCCAAACCCCTCTATTTATAGGCTGAAACCTTCCTGAGTCGTCGCCCCATGAGTCGGTCCCGACTCATCATGAGTCGTCCACGACTCATCTCCTGCCGACTCATCCTTGCCGACTCAACCTTGCACAGCCGACCCTACGACTTAACCATCCACGAGCTAACACACACGAGCTAACTCTCCTACATAAGTCGCTTGCGACTCATCAAAACCCACTGCTCAGCCTTAACTCGTTCGCGACTTAACGACTCATGCTAAGTCGTTCGCGAGTCAACAGACTCTACCTAACCCCAGCGACTCAATATGCATACGACTCAACACACAAGCTAACAACATATGCCTTAACTCGTATACGAGTTACGACCTATCCATCCCAACAGCACACTACCTAAGTCCTCAACGACTCATCTACCATATGACTTAGCTCCTTAACTCCTAGCCGACACAAGAACCTGCCGACTCAAAGACCTTACGACTCAACGTAACACTGCCGCACCTCCTAAGTCGTATGACGACTTAACTATGGTGCCGACTCAACATGAGTCGTTTACAACTCATTACCATGCCGACCTACTTCCTACCGACTCATCACAGCAAGAAGGTCACACGACTTAAGACACACACGACTTATCCCTACCGACCTAAGCCTTAGCCCCTTAAGTCGCTAACGACTCAACTGAGACGCGACTCAACCTATTCCTAACTCGGTCTCTATGAGTCGGTCATAACCTTATGCCGCCTAATCTCCTTGAGTCGGCTATTCCTATGACCCGGCCACCCTATGAGTCGCCCACTCAGCTAACTCGGCATCTCCACTAAGTCGACCACCACTAAGTCGGTCAACCCCTTAGGTCGGTCCAAATCCCTATCCAGTTAGCTCCTATAGCTCGGCCACTTTATGAGTCGGTCACGACTCAAGCCTATAGGTCGGACCCCTATGAGTCGGTCACGACTCATCCCTTAACTCGGAAAATCCATGAGTCGCTGCCTACCTTAACTCAGTCCATCCCCTAAGTCGTCTACGACTTATCTATGAGTCGGTCACGACTCATCACTTCACCCGGGTCAACTTCTAAACGACTCGAGCTAGAGACATCACAAACAACACTAACAACCTGCAAATTCTACGATATATCGACACGTAAAATACGGGTCGTTACATTCTCTCCCCCTTAGGAATTTCGCCCCCGAAATTCCAAGCAAACAACAGCAACCAAAGATATTCCGCATGCCTACCATCCATAGCAATCAACAAACCATGCATCCAATTCTATCCTAGCATGCAGAATTCTATGACTTAGAACAAGCTACAAATTCATGAGATGTCACGACACTTTAGGGCCATACCTCGAAGAGTCCGGGATGAGCTGCCTTCATCCTCTCTTCCTCCTCCCACGTACAGTCGTTAACATCATCACTCCATTGTACCTTGAGCAACGTAATCGTCTTCCTCCTAAGCTGTTTCGTATCAGTTTCAACAATACGAAGCGGTTTACGAGGTCTCGTAACCACTAGATCAACCTCCAAGTCTTCACAGCCACCAGCAGAAACCACCGTACTTGGGTCGTGCACATACTTCCGTAGATAGGATACATGAAAAACATTGTGCACACCCACCATCTTCTCCGGTAACTCCAATCTATAAGCGAGCTTTCCAATACGCTCGATAATCGGGAATGGTCCAACAAATCTCGGAGTTAACTTTCCTTTCTTCCCGAATCTAATGACACTCTTCAGAGGAGAAATCTTCACAAATACCATATCACCTACGTCGAATTCCAAATTCTTACGACGGTTATCGGCATAACTTTTCTGACGATCTTGGGCTGCCTTCATTCGTTGCCGAATGATCTCTATACAATCCGAAGTCTGTCGAATCATCTCTGGCCCAAGTATCAGCTTTTCTCCAGTTTCCAACCAACATGTCGGAGAGTTACACGGTCTTCCATATAATGCCTCATATGGTGCCATACCAATACTCGACTGATAACTGTTATTATAAGCAAACTCCACCAAATGAAGGTGATCTTCCCATGATCCTCCGAAGTCCAAAACACATGCTCTAAGAAGATCTTCCAAAACTCGGTTGACTCTCTCAGTCTGACCATCTGTTTGAGGGTGATAAGCTGTACTCAAACACAACTCAGTTCCCAAAACTTCCTGGAAGCTCTTCCAAAATCTACTAGTGAACAATGGATCTCGATCGCTCACTATACTCTTCGGAACACCATGGAAACGAACTATCCACTTCACATATAATTCAGCCAACTTCGATGCAGTCCTAGTCGATCGAACAGGAATGAACCTTGCACTCTTGGTCAAACGATCTACAATGACCCAAATCCCTTCATTCCCTGCTCTTGTCCTAGGTAGACCATCAATAAAATCCATCGACACTTGCTCCCACTTCCATGTAGGAACCTCCAATGGCTGAAGCAATCCACTGGGCTTCTTCTGCTCAGCTTTCACCAACTGGCAATTCATACACTTGGAAATAAAATTTCCAACATCCTTCTTCATACCTTCCCAGTAGTAGGTTCTCTTCATATCCCGATACATCTTATTTCCACCTGGATGAATTGTCAACTTCGAGTGATGACTCTCCCTCAGAACTTCATCTCTCAATCCATCTACATCGGGAACAACCAATCGTTCTTGCTTTCGAAGCCAACCCTCTCGATCGACCTCGAATCCTTTATCCTTTTCTCGGTCCAATCCAGATTCTAAATCACGAATAATCTTGACAAGCTTATCATCTCTCCTTTGGCTCTCGCCAATCCTTTCCACAAGAGTAGGCCTTATCGATAAGTTTGCCAACATCTCAGGTTCCAATTCACATCTAGGCCTGAAATCAAATCCAGCCAAATACTCAAGACTCTTCCATTCCGAAAACATGGCTCCCAAACCTGCATGTCTTCGACTTAACGCATCAGCCACTGCGTTACCTTTCCCTGGAGTATAGGCTATACCAAAATCATACGATGCTAAGAACTCTAGCCACCTTTGCTGTCGAAGATTCAAATCCTTTTGGGAAAACAGATACTTCAACGACTTATGATCTGTAAACAGCTCGAATCTAACTCCCAATAGATAGTGTCTCCACATCTTCAAAGCAAACACAATCGCCGCTAACTCCAAATCATGAGTCGGATAATTCCTTTCATGCGGCTTCAGTTGTCGACTAGCATACGCAACAACTTTATCCTTCTGCATTAGCACCGCTCCTAGTCCAGTGCCACATGCATCGGTGTAAACCACCATCTCATCATTCCCACTCGGAATAGTCAAAACAGGAGCACTTGTCAGTCGCTCTTTCAGGATTATGAAAGCTTGTTCACACTTATCATTCCATCTGAACACTTGATTCTTCTTCGTCAATCCTGTCAACGGTGCAGCTATCTTGGAAAAGTCTTTGATAACCCGACGATAATATCCTGCTAATCCAAGAAAACTTCTCACATCAGATGCATTCTTAGGCCTAACCCAATCCTGGATCGCTGCCACCTTAGCGGGATCAACCGCTATTCCATTTCCAGAAATAACATGACCTAAGAACCTCACTTCATTCTTCCAGAAGTGACACTTCGAAAACTTAGCCTTCAGCTGATGTTTCCGTAAGATTCCTAAAACAATCCTCAAGTGCGTCTTGTGCTCTTCCTCAGTTCTGGAATAAACCAAAATATCATCCACGAACACAAGCACGAACTTATTCAACTGATCTCTGAACACTCTATTCATAAGATCCACAAAATATGCTGGCGCGTTAGTCAATCCAAACGGCATTACCAGCCACTCATAAAACCCGGATGGTGTCCTGAAAGCAGTCTTCGGCACACTATCCTTCGCCACTCTCAACTGGTGAAATCCCGTTGCCAAATCCATCTGAGAAAACACCTTAGCCTCGTGAAGCTGATCAAACAAGTCATCTATTCTCGGCAATGGATACTTGTTCTTCCTAGTCACCTTATTCAGCTCACGATAATCAACACACAACCTCAACGATCCATCCGTTTTGGTTGCGAACACAACGGGCGCACCCCATTCGGACACACTTCTCCGAATGAATCCTTTCCGCAAAAGATCATCGACTTGCACCTTCAGCTCTTGCTGCTCCCTCGGTGCCATCCGCCTAAGAGGCATCACAACAGGTCTGGCTCCCTCAACTAGATCGATACGAAACTCGATCTCCCTATGCGGCGGCAACCCTTTGACTTCCTCAAAGACATTCTCAAACTCATTCACAATAGGCACCGATGACAGTCCATCCCGTGGAACAACTAGCGAATACATGAAGCTCATGAAGACGCCTTCTTCATGCTTACATCGTATCACAACCTTTCGCCCTTCCACATTCCCGACTGTCACCTCAAGCCTCTCACAATCAATCCTTGCCGCATACTTCCTAAGCCAGTCCATACCCAAAATAATTCCGAACCTCGCAAAGTTCAGAACAAAGCAATCACAAACAAACGAGCAATCATGACTCGACACAACCAGATCACAGCATAACATCCACAACCCAGACAAATCTTCAACTGAAATAGTTACAACCAAGGGTCTATCAATAATATCTGGTTCCTAACCCAATTGGTCATACAAGTTATTACAAACAAGAGAGTGTATCATCTCAACATCGAACAACATTCTTAAACGGAAACATCTCAAATGGAAAGAGTACTTTAAACCACCACACTCTTCCCCTTTTCCTCAGCAGTAGGAGCTTTTGAAGTTGGAGGAACAGCTCTCAACACATAGGCTTGCTCAACCTGCTCAACCTTTGGCGGCTCTGGACAATTCTTCTTAATATGCCCTGGCTTATCACAGTTGTAGCACTTTCCCTGCACCTTTGGATTCTTGCAATCCCTGGAGAAGTGGCCCTTCTGTTGGCAATTGTAGCAGGTCACCTCGCCCTTCTGCTTCTTTTGGCCACTCTTACCCTTCTTCTGTTGCTGTCTCTTCTTCTTGTTCCCGCCTTGCGATGATTTAAACCCATCCTTGGTAACAACAACATCAGACTCTTCTTTAGGAAACAGGCTCCTGTGCCTAGAAGTCTTCTCCATAAATTCTTCAAATGAATTATCCAGAAAGTCCACCAACTGTCTCTTCATGATTGAAGTCACCATAGCCTCGAACTTAGCATCATGATCAATAACTCCTTCAGCTTCACAACCTTCCTTAGCAGCCTGTCCCTTTTCTAGACTCATCCTTAATATCTACAAAAAGAAATGATTAGAACACCTTTGAGAAACAACTGCATAAGGAGTGCAAATCCTTCTAAGCTACTATATTATATATATAGTAATCATCCATCAAATTACAATTACGTCTCTCTTACGTAGTTACGTCAGCGAGCGTTGGCTGAAATCGATTAACCAATGCTCTGATACCAAATGTGACGACCGCCCATGACTCCCGCACCAAAACAAGGTAATAATGCGCTAAAAGGCGTGCAAGGCAGCCATGGGTGACCGTCAAGGGTAAAACAAAACAGAAGAATCTCTATCGTAACTCACAGCGCATGGATAAAATACAATAGAGAAATATATAGTGAAGTCTCATAACAGAAAATCATCATATAAGCATCACAGAGGTTTTATACAATCATCTCAACAAATCCATACATCAAGACCTCACTACAAGCACTCATCAAATACAGCAGCGGATACCCAGTACATATAAGAAAATAATATGCATAGCCTCCTGCTCGTCTTCGCCATCATCAACGGAAAACTCTACTCTAAGCACAGCACCTGCCACCTGCTACCTAGTCTGCCCATCCCAAACATGGATGAACAGCCCAAGGTAATAAGAGGAGACATAAAACCTTGAGTCAGACAAAGTCTTAGTGAGCAGTAAATTAACAATCAAGCATACCAAAAGAGCATAAGGAAATAAAGGAATAGGAACCAAACCATCCCACTCCACCTCTTTCTACAGTGATAGCCCCCAGACACACACTAAGGAGAAGTAAGCATAACATAGCAGATAAGTAAGGTAAAGCAATAATCACTCGAGTCAAGGACGATGTTTTCCAAATACAAACCCCCAAGGCCTAAACCAAGATCAGATAAGCACCCAGAAAACACCGCTCTTGAAGCCGAATGATGATACAACCAAACATCCAAACATCCATGACTCTGGCTATCACTGTTAACCTTGCTTCGAAATCACCGTTAATTGAATGACCGACTCCTTCCTGAGCCATCTGTCAAGGGCTAATGGTAACCCCGGTTCTAGACAAAACCCCGCACACTGCCTTGTGCCTAGGACTTATCTTCTTGGCCCAGAGTACTCGACTAACTGCCTGTAGTCTTTTAGGCGTCCCTATGTACTCTTGCTTTAGGTTTGCTAGAACCTTCAATAACGATGAGATCCAAGCCTCCTTGTCATCCTTCTTGACGACTTCTTTCAACTTAGCCCAAGCTTCCTCTTGAGCAATCCATTATCAACCAACTTGAACTACCCTTCAAGTTATCAACATGCTTGGAATGATCCCTGCCTGGATTAAGCCAAGACTCACATCATACTTCGCTTCATCGTACCAAAGCAAAGTCTCAACTCAACCATACTTTGCCTTTTCGCATCCTGACAAAGTCCCATCTCGATCTCATACTTCGCCTCTTCGCATCACGGCAAAGTCCCATCATCGAATCCATCCATATGAGCTTCCACATCCGCTTCATATACCATCGGCAGCTTTCACCATTCAAGAGCCTTTCCACTTAGCTTTTGAATCATCTTCAACCATCTTGTTCCAAATCAACTACAAGCTAACTTGGAGCAATCAAATCTAACATACATTCAAACATTCAAGCATTCAAACAAGATATATTAAGCAATATCAACTATAATGGCAATTTCGTAATTAAGTGAGCAAAAGTCCAACATATGTGAAATCATAGTTTTTAGCATAGATCTATCAAATCTAAAACATGGGTTTTGTCTCTAATACTTGTTAAATAGCTCCTATAGATAAACATTTTCAAATATGATGGATCTACATGCAGACTTAAGGAAAATGCGAGAAAACGCTAACTTTAACACATAAACATATCACCAATCCCATATACTCCTTTGGATCCGCGTGAGAGATAACTACCACTCACCAAATCACCCAAACACCTCAAAAACCACACACTTCAGATCTGGACAGCGAAGAACAAGGCTTGATCCGGCAAGATCTCGCTTCAATCGATGAAATCTAGCCCGAACGGATGAAGATCTTCAACTTGGACACTTGAATCTTCGATCCCGATCTTCGATCTTGGATGGATGCTAACACTTGATTGGAATGGAGAAAAGAAGATGAAGAAATGTTGTAGTCGAGTCTTCAAAATGGCAGCACTTCGTCGCTTCAAAAACCGGTGCCAAAAAGTGAGCCAAACCCCTCTATTTATAGGCTGAAACCTTCCTGAGTCGTCGCCCCATGAGTCGGTCCCGACTCATCATGAGTCGTCCACGACTCATCTCCTGCCGACTCATCCTTGCCGACTCAACCTTGCACAGCCGACCCTACGACTTAACCATCCACGAGCTAACACACACGAGCTAACTCTCCTACATAAGTCGCTTGCGACTCATCAAAACCCACTGCTCAGCCTTAACTCGTTCGCGACTTAACGACTCATGCTAAGTCGTTCGCGAGTCAACAGACTCTACCTAACCCCAGCGACTCAATATGCATACGACTCAACACACAAGCTAACAACATATGCCTTAACTCGTATACGAGTTACGACCTATCCATCCCAACAGCACACTACCTAAGTCCTCAACGACTCATCTACCATATGACTTAGCTCCTTAACTCCTAGCCGACACAAGAACCTGCCGACTCAAAGACCTTACGACTCAACGTAACACTGCCGCACCTCCTAAGTCGTATGACGACTTAACTATGGTGCCGACTCAACATGAGTCGTTTACAACTCATTACCATGCCGACCTACTTCCTACCGACTCATCACAGCAAGAAGGTCACACGACTTAAGACACACACGACTTATCCCTACCGACCTAAGCCTTAGCCCCTTAAGTCGCTAACGACTCAACTGAGACGCGACTCAACCTATTCCTAACTCGGTCTCTATGAGTCGGTCATAACCTTATGCCGCCTAATCTCCTTGAGTCGGCTATTCCTATGACCCGGCCACCCTATGAGTCGCCCACTCAGCTAACTCGGCATCTCCACTAAGTCGACCACCACTAAGTCGGTCAACCCCTTAGGTCGGTCCAAATCCCTATCCAGTTAGCTCCTATAGCTCGGCCACTTTATGAGTCGGTCACGACTCAAGCCTATAGGTCGGACCCCTATGAGTCGGTCACGACTCATCCCTTAACTCGGAAAATCCATGAGTCGCTGCCTACCTTAACTCAGTCCATCCCCTAAGTCGTCTACGACTTATCTATGAGTCGGTCACGACTCATCACTTCACCCGGGTCAACTTCTAAACGACTCGAGCTAGAGACATCACAAACAACACTAACAACCTGCAAATTCTACGATATATCGACACGTAAAATACGGGTCGTTACAATCTCCTTAGTTTAAGAACCCCACATTCGGATCACATGAACAAAAAAACCCAGTATACTAATCGGTTTTTAGAGCCAAGATTTAATCATTTATTTATAACATCTTTTCTTTTAATCGTTTATTAAAAACTTTTTAAAATAATTATAAAATTTCTAAATTATTTTTAAAACACTTGTTTATTTATTTAAAATGTTTATAAAAGATACGGGAAAGAATAGTTAACTTAAAACTGCAATTTGTATATGTTATTAAAACTGCTATGAAAAGTGGTACAAACAGTGTTTTCAAAGCTTATTTGATCAAAACAACTTTCCTATCATTTGAAAGTCCATTTTATAACTCAAATACTTTTTAAAACATTTTAATATATTTATAGAATTTATTCCACATTCTTAAAGATTTAAAAATATCATTTCAAAGAAATTTCCTTTCTGGATTCCCAAAAACTATCAAATCGTGGCTGCTTTGAAAACTTTTTTTGCTCATATTTCAAGTCTAGTAAATGAAAGCTCGATCCTTTTATTTTGAGTGAAAACTATGATTATAAGAGTTTGAAAATTTCTTATTCCAAAGAATGCGAACTTTGATTCCATCGTATAAATGGATTTAAACTATTACGGCGCGAAATCACGAATTGCCATTATGCGATGCGGCTATTTTAGTTAAATTTTCATATTCTTTTTCAAACTTTATCGAAACACTTTTAAATGTTGATAAAATATTTCTAGATCGTTTTAAACCTTTTTAAAGAGGTTTATCAATGCCATAAACACCATTTATTTATTAAAGGAAAATATTTTTCTTTCTGAAATTCGACGTGTATTTAACGTGAACCATTTCAACAATCAAACATCCATATTATCATATTCAAACACGATAAACAACCATCATAAAAAAACATAGAAAAATATATTATATCATCCATCATTCAATATATCACATAAATGTGTGTGTGTGTGTGTGTGTCTATGTCTGTGTGTGTGGATGATGGATGACATAATACGATGGTGAGGTTTTTCAAGGAGGCGAATCCTGCTATTTTATGGTTCTTATCGTTATTAATAAAAAGACATTTTTTTCAATATATATATATATATAGTTTCTCACATTTATTGCTTTCTAACTTTAAGAAAATTCGCTATAGCTTCGCTACGATCGTGCTGGAGCCTATGGAATCGACCCTTAGACCTTAGGAAGGGCACGACATAACCTGGAAGAGGTGGAGCTGTCGGTCAATGGTGGAAGATGCGGTGGCCGTGAGTTGTGGAAGTGCAAAGGAGGTGTTTGACTTGGTTTGGAGGTGGATTGAAATGGTATATATATGTGTATATATTTTATTTTGTTTTGGCAAATTTTGCCATAGCCTTGCTGCATTTTTTTCCTATAAACTAAAATTCATTAATGAGCTTCAAGAAGAGGAAGAAGAAGAGAATTGTGTGAATGGGTGCTTGGTATTTATAGGAAAAAGTTTGCACAAAAATATCATGATATTTTCCTACCATCACATATCAACTTTTTACCACCTCCTCCTCATCATTTCACATGCCACTCCCCCTTACATTATCACCATTACACATGCATGCATCACCCTTCCCCCTATGTGCATTGACTTTAATGATGCTTAAGTAGTAAGAAATGAAAATATCTAGATATTTTTGCAATATATATATATATACATATACATAATTGTATATGTATGTTTGTATGTGTATATATGTTTGTATTTATACTAGGGTGTGCGCGTGTATGTTATATATATGCACAAGCCATATAAACAAGGTTGCAACAACTTTGAACAATTTTCGTTCATTAAATCATTGGAAATCGGAAAGCCGATTCCCAGTCACAATTTCACTTATAAATAATTTGCATATAAATATAAACAAAATTTGAAAACTAATTTCCCATCATTATTAATTAATTAAAAATATCTCATTTGAATTATAAAATCATATAAATTAATATTAAGCAATTGTTTACAAAAAGTGTTATTATATCGGTAACTCGATATCAATTTTCCTTATATTTTCAAGTTAAATATATATATCTTTATAAAACTATTACAAATGATTTATTATCATTATATAACTAAGTGAAATGAATTATAATCATTTAAAAAAATTATTTGAATAATTATATTAATTGTTAATTCATTAAATCTCTATTTAAATTCATAAGTCAATAATTAAATATGATGCCATTATTAATGATGTCATAAGTACATTATATTTCCAAAAATAAAATAATTTTTTTATTTCATATTTTTGTTTAAATAGATAAATAAGTTTTTGTATCCAGCTCTGTGTGTGACTTCTGATAATTATAGAATTGCTTATTGATAAAATGATTTTAGACCATTTTATCAATATTCCTTCATAGTTTATATTTTTTAAATTATTATTCAAAATAAGATTACGATCATTATTTTTCAAAACATCATAATCTATGTTTTAATAAGCTTATATTTGAAAATTTTAAAAATAAATGTAATTTATCAAATCGATAAATTTGCGGGCCGATACAGACTACCTTCCTTAAAAGAATTTTATCCTCGAAATTACAATGCAAAACCTAAAGGTGTTTGCCCAAATTTTTTTTTAAACTTACACTTGTACTATGTACATAGATTATACATACGCGATAGTGGTTTCGATCTCTTTTTCGAATATACAATTTTACGAACGAACTAATATTGATCCTTCGATTCTCTAGTGTGAAACTTTAATTACGCTCAGAAGCTTTTATTTTCCTTGCTAGCCCTCAACTATGATAAAAAAATGTAAGTATCTGACTACAAACACCCCAAAGTTCTATATTCGAATCTTGGATCAAAATTGCCGAACGAATTGATCTGCGTACCTCACACATACTTATTAACCTTCCAAAAATATTTATAAAAACATTTCATAAAACTTTTATTCAAACAATTTTATAAAGATGCTTCTATGTATAATTAATTTTAAAAAAATTATTGACTAAAAATTTCTATCTTCTTTCCAAAGAAACTCTTTCAATTTTAACATTTCAAAAATACATCTATATACTTAAATCCGTAAAAATCTTTGAGGAAAGCTTCATATTTTCCAAAACACACTTTATTGGGTCAAAATAAATGTTGCATAAAACATCGTTACGACAACCCAAAAAAACACAAGTATATGGATCTAATTAATTATACTTAATATTAATTTTCGATGTCGAACTTAAACTATTAGTTAAAAATGAAGCCGATTAAGTTGGGGTATCATTACCTCTTAGGCTTTAAATAGATGTCATTCTTAACTTATAAATGGATATAAGTTACCTTTCTGGAATCTTAACATCAAATATAGGAATGTATAAATCCCATATACTATATAAAACATCTTCTTTTGGAAATTACTTACTATAACAATAGTGTTATAGTCTATGTCCTCCTCGTTTTCTCGAAAACATTTATTAAAACAATAATGTTGAAATATATATCTTTCTATCACTTACACATTTTAAATCACTTTTAAAACAATTAAACTTCATTTTCAAATATTACTTTCAAAACATTCCTTTAAGATATTATTTTACGTTTAAAATGAAATGTATCACCCTTTATAAAATTCATCCTCTACTTATCAAGATAAACACTTTTATATCTGTAAAACCATGTTTTATAATCTCCTTCCTATTTATAAAACTTCTTTTTATAAAATCTTGTTATTTAAAAAATTTCATTTATAAATCAATTCCTTTCAAAATCCCCTTTATTTATAAAGCACCATTTATAAAGAACCATTTATAAATCTATTACTTTATTTATAAAGCACCATTTATTACAAATCCATCTTTAATATTTATAAAGCATCATTTATAAATTTATTAATTTATTTATAAAATATTATTTTTATAAATCTTTTATACGAACTATTTCAGAAATGTTTTTTTCAAACTATTTCTATCTGCTTTAAAATTATATTTCCTTTGTAATAAAAGACGGACTTATTTGTTAAAACACTCCTTTTTCAAAATAACTTTTATTTAGAATCAACTTTCACAAGAATTCCAATACCAATTTTATTATTTCAAAGTATCACTTTCAAATCATTTCTCTTAAAATATATTTTAACTTTATAATAACTCTATTATAAATGTAAACTTTTCACTTTATAAATATACTCTTAAAATCATTTTAAAATTTTCAAATCTTTTCCAAAATACCATGATTTAAATTCTCAAAACTCTCTTTATAAAACACGTTTTATAAATCCAATTTCTAAAATCACTTATTGAACACATTTATAAATTTTACTTATCTTCAATAAATTTCTTTAATCTTAAACCAACATTATTATTTATCAAACACCACATAGTCAAATTGTGAAACTAAATTCACAAAGTGTTAGTATTTAAACTTTTAAATCATATAACCAATCAATAAATGATAATAACTAAATATTATCATTTCCTTAACAACCAAACACTGTATAAATAACTATGTCATATGAAAGATATTCCTGTAAGTTCAAAGTATAATCCTAGGTAAAATTATTTCATTTACCAATTTTTCAAAATAAAAATCATGTTTATATAACATTAACAAATATGCACTTATATATAACACACTCAACTCAATCTAGGGTGTCAGTTGCCTCATCTGTAATAAGTTATTCAACCTAAGGTGTTGCTAGCCCTATCTCTAATGAGTTACTCATCCTTGGGTAATACTAACCTTATCTCTAATGAGACTTTACCCCTATTAGGCTTAGGTCTTTGCTCAACCTAAGATTTGATATCAAATGTGATGACCTGCCCTTTCGACCCTCAGAAATCGGCACTAATACATTCTCAGTATTCACGTGCTGCAAAGCAAAGTGCTGGAAGGATGGATAGTAATGGGTAGAACGAAAATAAAGACAAAACAAAATCTTACACGAATGGAATAACATATATTATTTTAATATGTATGATCTTTACAACGAAAATTTTGAATACATTTATCAGAGTTTATCTTATAAATCAGATTGGAAAGTTATAAATATCTATCTTTATAAATGCTGAATTCAATCAGTCAACTAATGTAGCGAAAATGGAATTATAAAACTATCTACAGGAACATCTTCAGCTGTAGAATTCAAGCTCCATCATAATGCCACAAGTTAAACCTGATTACTTGGCTACTTGAAAAAAATAGGGTACGTAGAGCTTAAGAGAAAAGAAAATAAATGTCGAGTCAGTCATGCGATTGGTGTGAGAAACTCAAAAATACGAGTATCGAAAGACAAAGGGTATCTCATAAGGCCACACTGCATATAAACATGGATGGGTTTTTACCTTATGATAACCAAAATTTTCTATGCAAAATTAGAGATATTATTTTTAACGACATTCTTTCAAAACTCTTTCAAATAAACATATATAATCTTATTCGAAATTGTTACATTAATTAAATTTCAGCATAGTAGGTTCTATAACTAAAACCGCAAAGGCTCGTAATGGGAAATGGATCCTATATAATGACAACGTAAGGGATTACCTTCCAAAAGTACATATCTAGAAAAATGCACCGAGGCACCAACAGATGGTCCTCCACCAACACAGAACCGGCCTACCCTTACCATAGATGGTACCAAATATGACATCATCCCGGTCGTTCCTGACCTATATAAGAGCTCTCATAGCATAAACAATATATCCGATATATAGAGGGTAATCTAGAAAGGTGATGACCATATCCTAACGGGTGCGACCCACATAGTCCTGTCGCGCTTACCCTGTTTTTGTCATTCCCGGATGATGAGGCTCAAGATAACGATTATCTTTCTCATAACACACTTTTCACTTGAATGCAACATTGCCAATTCCATCACACGTTATTGATTTTCATAAATGTACAACCTCTGAGCTTGTATGTCTCGAAGAAGGGTGCTAAGTGTAAAAGAGGAAAAATCCTACACCACCAAACAGATATACATTCATAGAGATCAATGAACATGTATCCTAGAAATGCAATGTCAAACATTTATCCATACAAGTTATCCAAGAACAGGACAAACCAAAGGAACTCTCATACTATATCCTATCAGTAATCACCCCTAAGATTAGTAGCGAGCAGCCCTTACATAGACAATCAAATGAAGATACTACTGCCATATATATATGATATAGGAAATTTCCTCCAAGGGTCAGTGACAAGCAGCATTACACTCCATCTTCTAATTTATTATCATTCTATTTCTTTACTTCGAACGTGAAAATTGGTTCAAAGTGGTTTTTAGATAGGAACCGTCCAAATCCAATCCCGGTTCCTTCAAACCAATCATCGATAAAAAATGTTAAGTTTGAGGGTAATTATTATTTCGTTTATCAATATCTTTTATCATAAAATATATCTTTTAGAGACATAAATCTTTAAATCATATTCTTTTCCAATATATACCGAATCATTAAACCTCTCTTTAACTTTGGAGATACCAAATCAAAATCATCTCCTGCAAAACCTAACTAAGTAAAAGGATCGATAGAAATTATACTGATTTTACTCAGTATCAATTTCCGTATTCAACCTTTACTATCCATCGAATAATGGTGAAATCACCTTTTAAATTCACATGGATAGTACGGGTTCCCTCCTTGGAATTTAATACCAAGTATAAGAAAATTATACCCACACAATTCAAGTTGTATTAAATTTGTAAATTTGAATTTTTTATGCTTGCCTCATTTTCAACATTTCGACCTTATTTATTCCTCCTTTGGGATAGGGGCCAGGTAAGCCAGACATGGTTGCTCCTGAACATCTCTTTAGTTTAAGCACCCCACATCGGATCTCATGAATAGAAAAAATCTAATCTACTCATCGGCTTTTAGAGCCAAGATTTAATCATTTATTTTTAACAGCTTTTGTTTTAATCATTTATTTTGTTTAAAATAATTATAAAACTTCCAAATTATCTTTAAAACACTTATTTCTTTATTTGAAAATATTTATAAAAGATTTGGAGAAGAATAGTTTAGTTAAAACTGTAATTTGTATGAATTATTAAAATTGCTACGAAAAGTGCTGCAAATAGTGTTTTCAAAGCTTATTTGATCAAAACAAATTATCAATCATTTGAAAGTTCATTTTTATAACTCAAATCCTTTTTAAAACATTTTAATATATTTATAGATTTATTTTTAAATATTTCAAAATATTATTTCAAAGAAATTTCCTTTTTGGATTCCAAACAGCCAAACCGCGACTATTTTGAAAACTTGTTTTGCTCATATTTCAAAATCTACTAAATGAAATCTCAACCATTTTCTTTTGTTCAAAGACTATGATTATAAGAGTTTGAAAAATTCTTATTCCAAAGAATTTCGAATCCGACTCCATCGTATAAATGGATTTAAACTATTATGGCGTGAAATCACGAACCGTCGTTTCGCAACGCGCCTATTTTACCTCAATTTTCGTATTCTTTTCCAAATTTTGTCGAAACTCTTTTCAATGTTTATAAAACATGTCTTAATCATTTTAAACCATTTTAAAGAGGTTTAGTAATGCCATATACCCTATTTCACTTAATAAGGGAAAGTGGTTACCTTTATGAAATTCGATGTATATTTAACGTGAACCATTTCGACAAGCAAACATCCATATTATAATATTCAAATATGATAAACAACCTTCATAAACAAGCATAGAAAAGCATATTATATCATCCAATATAGCGCATAATGATTGCACCAAGTTACGAAAATTGTTTTCGTAAAGCATACCGAACTATATTTATGAAATAATGAGTATTTTTCGGCGTCGATTGAAAAATAAACATAGTTGTACTTCAACGTGAATATTATGAATATTCGTTATGAAATAAAACTACAGTGTGAAATTTGTTTTCACAACAAAAGTGATGCATTAGAAAGTACTAAAGTATCTAAAATTATTTATAATTATTTTGGAATTATAGACTATATCGTAGTTTTGAGAAATAATTTTATTATATGATTGTGAATCATATAATACCAGTTAATTATATCTCAAATAATTAAGGGCTATGCATGCATTTAGTGGGAGCATAATAAGAGTTGATGAACTCTTCAAATTGATATATATGTGTGTGTGTGTGTGTGTACGTATGTATGTATATATGCAATCGTAAGTCTATTAATGCCAAAACAGTTCCACGTACTTCGTCATGTTCACTGATGGAGTATCATAGACAAGAATATGTGTATTTGATACATATGTATTAATCTATGATAAGCTCATAGAATATAAAATGGGAGCAAATAAAATAACATGCTATAGAAATAATCAATTTGATCAAATGGGTGAGTATATTGTAAAGAGTTTCTCATGTACCTAATACGAATAAGGATTTGGTCTCAAAGGTCATTATACCTACAGTACATAATGATGTATTGATAAGGAGTAATCAAAATTTGTTTGACAAAGCATGATTAACGATGAGTGAAGTTGAGGTAAATTCTTTCTATAAGGTGTGTACTTAAGAGTAGTACACGAGGTTAAAATTAATATCATTCAAAGAATAATTTGCAAAACCATACGACATAAGAGTTTGTAAGAATCCCCTACATGTCGTAAACCAAGGAGTCGACAGGTTGTATGAGTCAAAAGACTTCACTTAATAATTGTATGTAAGGGATCTTGTACGAATCGTCCCCAATGAATTTTGGGAATGACAGTGATTAGATGACTAATTTATGTTGTGAACATAAATATATTGTCAATTCATGCAAAATTAGTTTTATATAAGGCCATTCATAAAAATTTTATGAATTCCTTTCTGTTGCACTGAGAAATAATTATTGTTTCAAGAAATACAAACTTCGTAGCAAAGGAATTTCTAAATTTCGATACGATCAAAGGATAAAATTGATTACAATATACCTTTCCATATTCAACCTTTACTATCCATCGAAAAATGGTGAAATCACCTTTTAATTCACATGGATAGTACGGATTCGCTCCTTCTAACTTAATACCAAATATAGGAAAATTATACCTACACAATTCAAGTTGTATTAAATTTGTAAATTTGAATTTTTTATGCTTGCCTCGTTTCCGACATTTGGACCTTATTTATTCCTCCTTTGGGAAAGGGGCCAGGTAAGCCAAGCGTGATTGCTCCTGAACATCTCTTTAGTTTAAGCACCCCACATTCGGATCTCACGAATAAAAAACCTAATCTACTCATCGGCTTTTAGAGCCAAGATTTAATCATTTATTTTTAACAGCTTTTCTTTTAATCATTAATTTTGTTTAAAATAATTATAAAACTTACAAATTATCTTTAAAACACTTATTTATTTATTTTAAAATATTTATAAAAGATTTGGAGAAGAATAGTTAAGTTAAAATTATAATTTGTATAAATTATTAAAACTACTACGAAAAGTGCTGCAAATAGTGTTTTCAAAGCTTATTTGATCAAAGCAACTTATCAATCATTTGAAAGTTCATTTTTATAACTCAAATCCTTTTTAAAACATTTTAATATATTTATAGAATTATTTTAAAGATTTCAAAATATTATTTCAAAGAAATTTCCTTCTTGGATTCCAAACAGCCAAACCGCGACTATTTTGAAAACTTGTTTTGCTCATATTTCAAAATCTACTAAATGAAATCTCAATCATTTTCTTTTTTTCAAAGACTATGATTATAAAAGTTTTAAAAACTCTTATTCCAAAGAATTTCGACACCGACTCCATCGTATAAATGGATTTAAACTATTACGGCGTGAAATCGCGAACCGTCGTTACGCAACGTGCCTATTTTACCTCAATTTTCATATTCTTTTCCAAACTTTGTCGAAACTCTGTTCAATGTTTATAAAAAATTTCTTAATCGTTTTAAACCGTTTTAAAGAGGTTTAATAATGCCATATACGCTATTTCACTTAAGGGAAAGTGGTTTCCTTTGTGAAATTCGATGTATATTTAACGTGAACCATTTCAACAATCAAACATCCATATTATCATATTTAAATATGATAAACAACCATCATAAACAAGCATAGAAAAACGTATTATATCATCCAATATAGCGCATAATGATGGCAACAAGTTACGAAAATTGTTTTCGTAAAACATGCCGAACTATATTTATGAAATAAAGAGTATTTTTCGGTGTCGACTCAAAAATAAACATAGTTGTACTTTAATGTGAATAATATGAATATTCGTTGTGAAATAAAACTACAGTGTGATATTTGTTTTCACAACAAAAGTGATGCATTAGAAAGTACTGAAGTGTCTAAAATTATTTACAATTATTTTGGAATTATAGACTATGTCATAGTTTTGAGAAATAATTTTATTATATGATTATGAATCATATAATACGGTTAATTATATCTCAAATAATAAGGGCTATGCACCTATTTAGTGGGAGCATAATAAGAGTTGATAAACTCTTCAGATTGATATATATATTATATATATGTATGTATGTATGTACGTATGTATGTATGCATGCAATCATAAGTCTATTAATGCCAAAACAGTTCCATGTACTTCGTCATGTTCACTAATGGAGTATTATAGACATGAATATGTGTATTTGATACATATGTATTAATCTATGATAAGCTCATAGAATATAAAATGGAAGCAAATAAAATAACATGTATAGAAATAATTCAATTTGATCAAATGGGTGAGTATATTGGAAAGAGTTTCTCATGTACCTAATACGAATAAGGATTTAGTCTCAAAGGTCACTTATACCTATAATACATAATGATGTATTGATAAGGAGTAATCTAAATTTGTTTGGCAAAGCATGATTAAAGATGAGTGACGTTGAGGTAAATTCTTTCTATAAGGTGTGTACTTAAGAGTAGTACAAGAGGTTAAAATTAATATCATTCAAAGAATAATTTGCAAAGCCATACGACACAAGAGTTTATAAGAATCCCCTACATGTTGTAAACCAAGGAGTCGATAGGTTGTATGAGTCAAAAGAGTTCACTTAATAATTGTACGTAAGGGATCTTGTATGAATCGTCCCAAATGAATTTTGGGAATGGCATTGATTAGATGACTAATATATGTTGTGAACATAAATATATTGTCAATTAATGAAAAATTAGTTTTGTATAAGGCCATTCATAAAATGTTTATGAATTCCTTTATGTTGCACTGAGATACAATTATTGTTTCAAGAAATACTAACTTCCTAGCATAGGAATTTCTCTAACAAATTATTGGTATATATTGAATTTCGATACGATCGAAGGATAAAATTGATTATGATGTATGCAATGAAATTAACCGAATCTAAGTGACCACCAATACATTAAAATGTCTAATGAGTATTCTTGTATATCAAAAGGAAATTTTTAGTTTCTTATCAATGTCAAGAATAAATAATCCTCGGTTATTTAATTAAACCATTAAGAATATTGATTCTCTAATATGGAATGATGTGCTAACATGAAACAGGTTCAAAGTACATTATCAAAATATGATTTTATAGTTATATATCAAAGGATATAATCCTTTTGGCTACAAATATGTATTTAGGAAAAAGACAAATGCAGTTGAAACATAGTGAGCCACATTGATAAGAATAATGCCGTAAATTTCAATTGTTGAAATTACGATAATAGACTCACCATTCAATATGCTCAAGTAGTTTCGTATTTTACTCATAAAATTATCGTATAGTACGACTTTATATTTTGGTACATATGTGTTGAAGCGGTAAATTCTAAAAAATGATTTAGAGTAAATTGTTCAAAACATAAAGGTCAAAGCATATCGAAGTCAATGGGAGCGATATTGAGTTTGTGGGTTTTTGGATATGATGCAAGAAATGATAGAAAGTATCATTTAAAGGCATCAAAGTTGAAAAAATGTTTCGATAGAAATATCAAATAGTTTGATTTTCAATCAAAATGCAAAGGAAGTGTATGCTCGTACAAAAGAAAGAATAACGGTGCATAGATATTTCTATATCATAAGTAAGTAAAACACTGTTGATTGTTAACGACGCACTTGTGTTAAAATCAGCTTTAATTAATATGCAATGTTGGATTTGTAAATGTTATCTATTATAGTAGGCATAAAAGATACTGGGAATATCCCAAAACGATATGCAAGGACACCTTATTAAACTGTTTAATAGGGAACATGTAAGATGGATTCCTTTTTCATTTGCGAAAAGAATCATCATACATGTTATGTTGTCTATGATTTCATGCTTTGTTTATGTGTTTGATACAAGAAGAAAATATCAAACCTAAATAGATTTCACTAAGTGGTCATTTGAGGTGTTCTCGTGTATTTTTGAAATGCTAGTGAATTGTTACAGAAATAACGAACTCCTTAAAATGGAGTGTTCGAACTTAAACTTCATAAATGATATTGAGCGTAATATGTCGGTAATAAAATTTAAGTCAAGAATCTTTGAGATGAAAATGTTCCAAATAAAAGAGATTGTGTTGATTCAACGAAAATGCGAAATACATTCACTAGAATAACATCACAATAAAAGCAATGTATATATAATAAATGCATAAATTTATTATTGAGCCGAGGATGACTACAAATATTGAGAATCCTATAACATTTTTATCTAATAACAATATCACGATATAGTTCATAATAGAATTTAGAGCTCACCAGAGGTC
The DNA here is from genome assembly GCA_030765085.1 of Allium cepa. Taxonomy (NCBI): domain Eukaryota; kingdom Viridiplantae; phylum Streptophyta; class Magnoliopsida; order Asparagales; family Amaryllidaceae; genus Allium; species Allium cepa. The sequence continues at coordinate 616,599,989 of CM060941.1, forward strand.
GAGAGGCATACTCCGCATTGTTCTACATGATAAAGGTAGTTTATCAACGTCGGAGAGAGTGGATTGACAGAGTGGATAATTTGAACACAATAGCGTACCCGATAACTAAGGGATTGATCCAATTGGTTTTGAGCAAACTAGTTGGAGAAGTTGGAATAAGATTCCTTAATTGACCCTAAGTGCAAGTAAGAGATTGATAGAATTAAGGGTATGCCCTAAGGACAATTATGTAATTTATTACATATATCTAACTCGATAACCAATCTTGTTCGAATTAAAAGATGTTTTCTTACTATTATGTACTTAATATAATGTGCTATATTAATTAATTAATTCAATTAAAATTATATTTAATGGAAAATCTATAAATAGTATGTTTTGTGATAGTAGTTACAAAGTTTTGTAACCTGAGTAATTTATCATAATGAAAACAAATATATCATTTTAAATGTTCCTAGTGAAGATGTATCAAGATTGGATATCGATGTATTTGTTGAGACTAGAGTACATAACGCTTTCCAAATGTTGAGTAGTGTATTAATTATGACTGTTAGAGGCAACTAGGGGTTACATACTGATAGTTTTTAGATAACTATGGAATGACTCACTCGATAGTTTTCTATTGGTTAATAGAACTAAGGTCAAACATAAAATATTGATATGACTGACTTAATGAATTCTCTCGACTTAAGAATACTGTTGATCTTTAATATGATGTGTGATCATTAATATTGGAATAGTTCGATATTAATCGTTGGCCAAATTTACATATGATGAGTCACACAACTGAAACGATGAATTCTCCTTTGACCAAACTATTTAATTAGTTTATAATCATTATAAATTAATTAAAGTAATTAATATTTATGAAATATTAATTATAAAATTTTGATTATGATTTAAGGAATAAATATTATTAAATATATTTATAATAGTTATTGTTATATAACCTTTTGACTAGGCAATATTCGGGTATACTGGATGACCGAACTTATAGTTATCAAGGTAGGAAGCCCAGAGAGATAGCCTAAGACTATAGAAACCAAGCACAAACTAAGACAAGGGTGAAAACAAAACCATCTAAAGAATCAAACAAGGGAAATCCAAAAAGAAGTTGGATCGATACTGATCCATTAACTTTAGTCCAAAGTTGCACCCACTCCTCTTATATGTTAATGGTGATCCTAAAAGTAATTTCAATTGTTATTTTGTCCATCCCACGCAATTCACTATCGACCGCCATGAGCACTTAAAATCGGCAACTCTATTCTTCCATAGATCCTTCATTTGGACTTAGAAACAAGAAAGTAATGGTACAAACAAGTTTGGAATCATGAAGCTGACCACAAATCATGCCAGGAAAAGGAGTTCACGATAATCGATACACTAAATTTATGGATCGATGTCAATCCAGGCCCTTGGATCGGTACCAATCCAGAGAAATTGATGATGTGGCCACCATTTCTTCGAGTGACTTGGTCTTGGCATGGAAAACAAGGGGAGATCATGAAGGCAGGATTTTAGGCTTCCTATGTCTATAAATATAAGGGAATGGTTCTTTTTTATCGATCATTTTAGATTCTTGTTATCTCTACTCTAAGTCTCTAATTCTTGTAATAACTCTTGGATTTATATTGATCCATAAGAACAACTACTTGTAACCCAGTGATCTGAGCAATAAAATCACTAAGTGGACGTATGTCAAGATTAGACGAACCACTATAAGCGTAGCATGTTCTTTTCTTGCTTATTTTTATTTATTTTCTTCAATTGTTTATTCTGTACATAATTTTTTGTGTGTTTTTGCCATTTTTGATTCAAACATTTTAGTAACGAGAAGGTATTTTCTTAAGCTACTTAGATCCATCATTTAGTACTGGATTTCCTAAATCCGAGAGATAGATCTAATCTTCCAACCTTACTATTCTATAATTCATATTTTCAACAATCTAAGAGAAGTTATTCGCCATGACCCCGTCAAGGAGAGAACGAGCTACAACTTCCAAAGCTACTAATGATGCTGAGAACTAAGAAACTCATCATGTGGATGAAGTTTCCCAACCAGAACAAGCTAAGATCCAGAATCCAATGAAAGCCGTGACCAGAATATAGATGGATCGTATGATGAAGCGGATAGAGGATAGATTCCAATAGACTCACAATGAGATAAGCCAGCAGATGCAGTAGAGCTTGAGGCTACTGAATGAACTAAATCAAAATAACCATAGAAGGTGTAGAAGGGACTTAGACCATTCGAGTTTAGAATCTGAAAGTTCTTCATCATCTAAGCAAAGACGAAGGAATAGGAAGTAAAAGAAGACGTAAAGCACTGCTGGAACCTCATATCAGGGAAGGAGACAAACACATGGTTCGGGTTCGTGGATCGATATCAATCCAAGTGGATGGATCGATACCCTTCCAGCCAATTTTGGCTCTGGGGGTCGGCCTTTGGAAGGTGGTGGGGACTTGACCTCTGGTCATGCTGCAGATAATCAGAATATGGAATGGTGAGCTGCTGATGACGACTTGTCGCCCAGGAATCAAACAAGAGGGACTTTTGAACAAATGGATCCCCGAAGTTCCTAGGTATCGAGAGCCTACCCAAGAGCGTTCGTCGGGCCGAACACTCGAGGCGGACCCTGATTACCACCATTCAGTCGAACCTGTAGACCTGGAGTACTTGGAAGATACAGTCAAGAGACTTATGAGTGAAAACTGATTTAGTACTATAAAGAATGGGGGTACTTCTCTTAGTTGAAACCGTTTACTAAGAACATTCTATATGTAAAGTATCCATGGAGGTTTGTAATGCCATCGATGCCATTGTATGGTGGAAAGATAGATCCTAGGCAGCACTTGGTGAAGTATGAATGGCATATGGACTCAGCTTAAGCGTCTGATGCCCTGAAATGTCGTTGCTTTCCAATTTTCCTAGAAGGAGTAGCGAAGATGTGGTTCACTCGGCTCCCATCAAGATCTGTAGCATCATTCGCTGAGTTGTCATGAAATTTTTTGAAGCAACTCCATTTACACACTACACATCCAAAAGATGTAATGTCATTATCAAACCTCTTTCAGGGAGCTGGGAGGTTATTACTGGATTTCTTGAACCAGTTCTGTACAGTTGTGACGAAAGTAACAAATCCCAAATGATGGCATAGTATTGATGGCATTGATCAAGGGGATTCATTCCAAGACCTTTTTTAGAAGACGGTTGGAAAAGAAAACCCCATTAACGGTGGATACCTACTACAAGAAGGCTAATCAATTCCTATATTTAGAGGAGGCACACAATCGCCCCCGAAGAGGTGAGGCTGGGAGTTCAGCTGAAGTGATACAGAGAAACATTGCTTTAAAACAGCCCTAAGGGTGTTTTGGGAATGTGGATGTGAACAATGAAACAAGAGTGGTGGCCAGAAATAGAATGACGTGGGGCCAGAAAGTGAATGCCTAATAATAGGAATTGTCCTAGGTTTCCTAAGTATGATAATTATACAAAAATGAATAACTCAGTCAAGAATATCTATCTGCCAACTCAAAGTACCGAGAAGTATTGGAAGCCAGCTCCTAGCGAGTTGATTGAGAAGGAGAAGAGATCTGGCAAATTCTGCAGGTTTCACGAGACCCATGGTCTAATACATTGAATGCAGGCACTTGCATGATATGATTGAGGAGCTGATTCGAAAGAATAAATTGCAAAAGTTTGTGAAAGCCCAACGAGATGGCTGGCAAGAAAACTCTAACCCCCTTAGGTTGACATCCCAGCAAGGGCAAGATGGTCTGAGTGGTAAGGAGCCCACGTGGCTTGAAAAGCATCTACTGATTAACATAATCATCGATGGACGACATGGTTAAAAGCTTAAATGAGATGGATTGGTATGTTGGTGCTTTGAAGCATACTGAAATGAGAGCTATATGAAGGTAGAGGATGGAGCTTTGGCAAAACAGTTCAAAACCATGACTGATGATGTTGCTTTTCAGAACAAAGATGCTAATTGGGTCAAATCCTCGATGATTGACCCGTTGGTTATAACGGCCACGATTAGCCCTGCCATTGTACGAAAGGTGCTGGTTGGCTGTGAGAGCTTGGTCAACATTCTATTTAAGAAATATTATTATCAAATGCTTTTGGAAGTGAAGGACTTGAACCTGGGTAAATCTCGGATACAAGGATTTGATAGGATAGCTACGAAGCCAATTGGGTAAGCGGAACTACTGGTTTTGGTTGGAGAACATGACCGCAGGCGAGTGTGGGTCATGCTTTTTATGGTGTTGGATATTTACTCTACTTACAATGCATTTTTGGTCAATCGGCCCTGGCTGAATTTAGGGCGACTATAGCTTCCTAGTGTTTGACTCTTAAATTTCATATGGAGAATGGTGCGGGAATGGTGCATAGAGATCAGGGGCTTGGTTGCGAATGTTATGCCACTGAACTAAGGGAGGTAAGGCAAAACGAGAAAAGAAAAGGTGTAGAGGGGACTCACTGCATCAATGCTATGACTGCATAATAACTAATGCCTGAGCCCTGGCTCGAGTAGCATAATCGATTCCATAAGGATATGGATCTGGAGAAAGAGATGGAAGGTGGAAGAGAAGCTTCTGTCGAGTTAACGATCAATGCTTCGGTCAGCCAAGATGATCTGACGTAGGTCCTGAAGGTCCGTTCATAGTTCAATGTGAGGATGGTGAAGGAGTTGGTTAGTTTTCTTCGGGCAAATTTGGATATCTTTGCCGGAACACACTCTGACATATGTGGGATCTTGTTGGAGATAGCGAGCCATGCATTGAAAATAAATCCCAAATGCATTCCTATGAAACTGAAGTGTAGCAGCTTGGGTCTAGAGAGATTTGAAACACTCAAAGAAGAAGTGGAGAAGCTGAAGGACAACGGCTTCATTTGCGATGCTTTATACCCAGAATGGGTACTAAATATTGTCATAGTGAAAAAGTTGAATGGAAAATTGAGGTCATGCATCGAATATTCTAATCTGAATAAAGCATGCCCGAAGGACAGCTTCCCGCTACTGAGGATTAGTCATCTAGTCGATTCGATAGCTGAACACGAACTGCTATCGTTCATGGACGCATACACAGGGTACAATTAGATTTCAATGCACATCCCAGACTAAGAACACACCGTTTTTATTACTGACCTGGAACTGTACTACTATCTGGTCATGCCTTTTGGGCTAAAGAATGCTGGAGCAACTTACCAAAGGCTAGTAAATAGGATGTTCAAAGACCAGATCAGACACCCAATGGAAATCTATGTGGAAGACATGCTCGTGAAGTCACGGTGATCGAGAAACCATGTTGATGACTTAGTTGAGATGTTCAATGTTCTTCGGAGATACGAGATTAAGCTAAACCCTTTGAAATGCACAGTCGGTGTCGTGTCAGAGAAATTCTTAGGATTCATTGTGAACTCCAATGTGATTGAAGCTAATCCAAAAAAAATCTAGGTCATGAGAAACATTGAGGCCCTAAAGACGATTAAGAAGGTCCAGAGCTTAAATAGGAAGGTCGCCATCCTAAGTCGGTTCATCTCCAAAGCCATTGATAAATGCATCCCTTTCTTTGATGCAATTAAGAGAGGAAAAGTCCAGAGGGAAAAAGGAATTATACCTGGAATCAAGAATATAATAATGCATTCCAGGCACTGGTGGATCACTTGGAGAGACCCCCAGTTCGCTCGAAGCCGATGGATGATGAGATTGTTTATATGCCTAGCAATGTCGGCTCATGCATTAAACGTCGCACTTATTCGAGAGGAATCCTACATCCAACGACCAGTCTATTACATTGGTAAATGGTTGATCGAAGCAGAAAGAAATTACCCGAACCTAGAAAAGCTTGCATACTGCCTTTGATTGCTTCAAGGAAGCTCCGCCCCTACTTTCAGGCTCATCCGATCAAAGTTCTTACCAACCATCCATCACGACAAGTCTTGCAATGACCTGAGACTTCTATAAGGCTATTAAATTGGAACATTGAATTGTGCCATTATGATATAACCTATCACCCTCGAAGCGCTATCTAGCGTCAAGCTTTAGCGGATTTCATAGCAAAATTCACTAGGCGATACGATACTTTATAGAGCAGTTGTGAGCAAAATGCTAGGTGGAATATGTAAACTGATGGTGCATAAAACGAACGATGTTCTGCTGCTAGAGTTGTGCATGTTACACCGGAGGAACGTTTAATCTATTATGCCCTGAGACTCAACTTTCCTGTAATAAACAATGAAGTAGAGTAAGAAGCATTGATTGTGGGACTCAAAATTTCCAAGGAACTGGGAGTTAAAACTTTATACATCTTTTGCGATTCCCAAATAGTGGTGTGTCATGTTAGGAAGGGGTTTTAGACAAAAGGAGCGAGGCTAGCTCAATATCTAAACCGAACACATAAGCTTCTCAATACATTGAATCAATAATACATATTCCTAGAGAGGAAAATGGGAAGGTCGACTCATTGTCTAAGCTGGCAAGTTCAGGAGATATGCAGCTCATGGGCCTGGTTCTAGTGGAGGTATTGTCGACTCCAAGCGTTGATCATATGGATGTCGATTGGATCTTGGAGGCCGAGCATGAGAAGGAATCATGGATGACTCCTATGAAGAAATATTTGCAGAGGGGTATCCTTTCGGATAGGAAGAGCGAAAGACAAAAGCCTCTTCATCAAGTTTCGAGATACATCTTTCAACAAGGAGCACTTTTCAAAAATGGATTCTCGGTCCCACTGCTAAGACGTGTCGCCAACGATGAGGCTATATAAGTCCTGAGAGAAATGCATGAAGGGGTCTGTGGCAATTATACTGGGGGTAAACCCTAGTGAGGTAGATTCTCCGCTATGGGTAGCACTAGCCGACTGTCAACCGGGATGCCGCTAATTACACTAGAAAGTGTAACAACTGCCAGAAGTTTGCTAAGATTCTGATAGCCCCACCAAAGGAAATTACTCAAATGGTAAGTCCCTAGCCATTTGCGGTCTGGGGAATTAATGTTATCCATGTATTGCCAATATCAAAAGATGGTGTGAAGTATGCCATCATTGTAGTTGATTACTTTACCAAATTGGTTGAGGCAGAGCCATTAGCTACAATTACCATAAAGAAAGCAATCAACTTTGTAGTTCGAAATATCATATGTCATTTTGGAATTCCCAAGGGTGAAATAGTTGACGGTATCTCACTCCCAAGGGCCTAGAATAGCGAACTTTTATGACACTATTTCACTTGGAAATAAATTTATGAAGCCATGTAATAATACATAACCTGTTATTTCCCATCTTCAATAAATGAAATGGCTTTTGAATCTGTCTCTGTCTTTATAAAGCTTAAGAGTTATGAAATGACCAACTCGAATGAATCTGCATGTGTATAATGTAGGTATATAGGTACCCGAAGTTAGGTGTCAACCAAACTTCCACGGTCCATGATCAGACCCTTAGTGTTTAACCACTTTCAGCGTCTGGAGATGGAGACAAGCTAACTCTTTCCCTTGATGTGGGACATAAGTATAAACCAAATAGGACATGATTTGACTGTCCATCAGCCAACTCTTATCCATGATGTGGGGGGTGGATTATAAAACATATAGGACGTGATTCGACCGTCCATTAGCAAACTCTTACCCTTGATGTGAGGGTAGGAGTATAATTTAGAATGGATGCGACATTACCATCCAATCACCAACACCTTGCCCAAAGTAGGCAAGACAAAAGATCCATGCCTGGTATAAGGTGGGATCAGATGTGCAAACTACGATCTTACGTAGTTAGCTCAAACCGGCACATAGAGCTTGGTGCGATCAGATATCACTATCCTAGAAAAGGATACCTGAACCATTATAATAAATGGTTTACCCAATCGATGCCCAGAGCTTGGCACTTCAATGATTGCTTTGCGTTCACTAGAATGATAAAAGGCCAGCAAATCACGGAACAAACTAATGACTTAGCCCGATAATGTCTATGAAAAGGAATGGATCACGAGTACATTAAATGGAAAGCGCATTTTGTTAAATACTTAAACGAATTCCAACAAAGATTGAACAAAACAAAAGTCTTTGTTATTCACATTCATAATGGAACTTGGAAGGAGAAGTACAAGTTTTATTTACATCAAACCGAAGAGCAAAAGCAGAGGTAGAATCCGCACAGTAATGGTCTGCAAAACAAGAACAAAAAGCTAGAAAGTGCCTAACTATACAACCAAAGCAAAATAAACTAACAATCGCTTATTATGCTTTGGCTTCGTGGACATTTTCTTCTCCTCCCTAGAAGGAGATATAATTTGATCAGTTTTCCTCTGCCACTTCTCGAACCCTTAGACAGAGTGTTTTACGATGATTCGTAGGCATGCTTCGAGTGCTCTTGGAGTGATAGGAATAAAGATAGTATGACTGAGCAGAGCTATGGACAGAGGAAGAGGAAAGGTCTTTATCTTCTCTAGCTTGACCTCTTTGGCTAGGACAAGTTTCTGTTCAAGCATACTCATGGTGGGTCCTCGTAGAGGCTTGGAGGAACTAGTGATAACAATGTCATCGTCAGTTTGAGCTTCCTAAAGCTCACCGGTCCTTCATCCTGCAAAGCGTCTATCATTCGCTTGCCAGGCCCAGGAGTCTCACCGGTTGGGATACTCGGCACCGTCACTGAAGTAGTCATAGTCACCGATTCTATTGTTGACACTTTTTGTCGCAACTGGAGACCTTTGTTGGGAAGTGAAACAACCTGGGAATGAAATGAAACTTAATAGATATAAAAAGAGAAATTTGTGATGTCAATCAACAACATATGGACTCTTTGAAATACAAGTGAGGTCAACGAGACACCTTCTTTATTTTGGGATTCAGTGTAGGCAAGAGTGCCACTGGAACTCCATTCCCAGATGGGAGAAAGGATTGTGGACTTTAGCATTTGGGGTTGATCTGGATTATATCCTGGGACCGAAGATCAATCATGAGCAGTTTTGCGTTCGAAGGTGTCCCCGATATTGGCATGTTGAGGTGATGATCTGTAGCCTTCACCTAATTCTTTCTGCACTATATCAGCTAGCTCCAGATGCAGGATAAGATGGCCCTCTTTTAGCACCTCGGGCTCGTCTCCTACTAAGTTCTCCATCTCAAGCTATGCTATATCCACCTCATCACCTTTTAGAATTCCCTTTCTTCCTCGATGACTTGTTCCCAAGCAAGGGCAAGAACTCTGGGTTAATCACGATTGAACCACTCTAAGTTGCAGAATTTGAGTACATTGGAATTGTACTTGTTAAGGATTGACTCGAACTTCTCCATCATTAGCTTCTCTATGGCTCCAACCTCCCTTTTGATGAGCATGTCCACATCTTGAGCACGTGTGACTGCCTTGTCCCTTTCATCATGAGTAGCGAGCGGCTCTTTTCTACACCCTTGAGCTTCTTGAAGATCATCATTCTTTTCCTTTGTCTCGCTCTCAAGCGTAGATGATAGCTCGCTCACTTTTGTGGTCAAGACATCTCTTTCTAGCACTAAGTCACGATTCCGATAGTGTATAGTCTCCAACTCATCACGATGCTTGGTCCTCTCATTTTTCACTACCTTGTTAGCATCCTCAGCCCTAGCTTCAGCTTGTTAATTTCTCAAGTTTTTAACTTCGATGTTGAGATTAGCAATGATCCTTTTATCTTGCGCCTCTAAAAGTTTTAGATTTTCGATTTCAAGCTTCCCATCCATCGAGAATGCAAGATCTTTGTGGCTACCCACTTCCATTCATTACATTGATCATAAACTTCTGATACATAAGTGACCGTCATTTCATTTACCCTTGACGGAATCTCCTTCAGATTGGGCATAAACATAAGTTCATCAAAGTATACATCCAAAAAATTCCCCTTTGTTCAGTCATTCAAACATCAGCGGTAAGTTGTTGCTCTACCGTGACGATCAAAGCTTAGATTGGTTTCTTGTCAGTCTTGTGATGAGAAATTTCAGAACTACTCTTATGGTGCCGGTGGTTAGAAGATCGACTGGAATGGAATGGTCCCACATGTTTCATAGGAGTGGAAGCTGGAGGTAATGCATGAGAAACATTTCCCGATTAAAAGTCATCATGGCGGTTTGAATGTTTGTTTGAGCCTTTGGAAGGAGGTGATCTAGACTTGGAACAATGTCTGAAAGCAGATTCCCACGGTGGATAATCACTATCATAAAAATATCTTCCAACTGATCCTGTTGTGGCTAGACCGATGGCTAGATTTAGAATTTCAACCACTGCCTTGATGGTATGTGCTAGGATGATGCCTATGTCATTGGGATACATTTTCCTCCAAAGATTGAAATATGTATTTCTTCCTTTATATGGATCCTGCAAATGAATTAAGAATGAATTAATTTTGACAAGAAGGGATGCGAGTCAAGTGCAATGCAGTGCATATGTGTGTGAGTGTCCTAATGTCCCACTGACAGACCATGTTCTGGAGCTTTGTTTATAGGAGTGATCTCTCCCACGCTAGTATGAAAGACGTGATCATCGAAGCAAATATGAGAGTTAAGACCCTCTAAGCTCATGTTCCTAGTACTTGAAGGAGCTAAACTCGATAGGATTAGTGAATGTATCTATTGAGGGAAGAGAGGGAGTTTTCTTCGTAGTCGTGACTGGTGGGGGTTATGTAGAAGTCTATGCTTTGGAAATCTTCACTCCAGCCCCTTCTTCGGAGCACATTGTTGGTCATCTTTAGGTTGCTCGATCAAAGACTCGTGACCCACATTAGCATCATCGTGACCAACTTTGCCACTTCACCTATGATTTCGCCTTCTTCGAAATCTTCTTGCTCTCTTTCAACTTCGGTCCCTTGACTTGGGACTAGGGACACATCAAGATTTACGTTACCGCCAACGGGAAAGTTGTTAACGTCATCATTATCATAATCGTCATCAGAAGCTACTTGGACTAGACCAGGGCTACAGCCCGCTTCTAGCAAATTATGAGGTATGAGATTCTCGTCAGAAAAAAGAACTCCAATATCTCTATCCCCTTCAGAAGTGCCATAAGAATTCTAATGGCATCTACAAGAGCCGCGCTGCTGGGTCTCGTCGGAACATCTGAAAGGCTGAAAGAATATGAGTTAAACTTGTAAATTCATAAGGAGAATTCACAGTAAATAGATGAAGTAAAAATTATGTCCAGATAGCCATCTTCGCTCAAATATGGGTAGATAGCGGATATAGAACCATTCACTTCTGAAATAGCCTAACTTGTTTCATGTATCGGTAACGACTTTATAGCTCTTGGAAGGTTCTGGAAAGATCAAAGAAGGGCTTCCATTTGGCTCTTGAAACTGTAAATATATCAAGTTTCCTCGTCACTGGGTACTTGGTGCAAATATTGATTAAAAAGAATATAAGTGGTATGAAGGAAGGCGTAGATATTCAGAAATAGTTGCTATGAAGTTAATCTCATGAAATGCAGGACTTGACGAATGAATTAGTTGAATGGTGGGATGCAACCCGCTAGACACATGTATCTGTTGCAAGTAGTGTAGCCCTTTGGAGATTGTGAGCTCTCTGATGGCGAGTAGGGACTAATACGTCCTCGAATGGAATTTTGTGCTTGTCGCAGATACGATGGACCGACCCCTCTTCTATCTTTGAAGCAATGGAATCGACAGAATCGTCTAAAATGATGGCGTCCTCAAGAGCGTTAGGAGCAGGTTCTACTTCTGGTTCTTTAGCAGACTCTATTGCATTTTCTGGAATCACTTGCTCTACTTGTGGAATTTCTAGCTAAGGTACTGACTGCACTAGATTTTGTTGTGCAAGTGGAACCATAGTCGAGCTCGACTCGGTATCAGATTCGACATATTTGGAAGTAGATGGACCTATAGCTTGAGTAGCAAGACATTTGAAATGTCTGTGCTCCATTTCTTTAAATACTCGATAAACAATCAACATCAGATTAATAACAAGCCGTACCCCAATGCTACAGTGAAACTGTGACGACCCAGAATTTTGAACATTTGAAATCAAAATATTTAATTGGTTTTAATTAAAACTTGAATTTTAAATATTGCTATGAATTTGGCAATTAAATTATTGAATTTAATAATGTGAAATTGGGTAAAAATTTAAATCTTCGATTTTAAGCTTGTTAAAAATAATTTGATGGCTAAGAAAATTCATACTGATGATACTGAAGATAATGGAAGCTTTAGAATTTAATTTGGAACCAATTAGTTCAGTTTTGAATTTATATCGTTTAAATCGATATTTAAAAATAGCCATCCGAGGAATAGTCACGGAAGATCCGTAATATTGTATTATTATCAAATTTCAATTTTCATAGCATTCGGAGTGATCGTTTGGTCGTACGATAAGCAAACGCGCTGAAAATTTTATCGAAATTTAATTTAATAACTGGGTTCGAAAAGCTATCTTCTCCATACGATCGAATTTGGACTCAGAACCTTTTCCATTGCGTTCGGAATAGGGGTTTAATATTATAAACACCTGGCGGCATGCCTCAATTAGAGATCGAGATTTTGAGTTACGGAAATCGGGACGATTTAACTTTAAAATTTAAATAATTTGACTGGTCAAATGTTTCACACCATATTTTTTTGACCCTGGCCACCTGTCTTTTTGTTCATGCCAATTGTCACCTTCGTATACCAGATGTCCCTCTCCTCTTTTCTTGTTTGAGCCATGCATTTTGTTCAAAAGAAAATAAAAATCAAAACGAAAAGAAATTTACAAGCCTACTTCTTTTTTTTAAAAAAAATCAAAAAAAGTTCCCCTCTTTAGAAAACCCATCGAACTCAGAGAACCCATGGAATCAAATCTTACCGCTTTAATTTCCTTTCCCATTCTAATTCTCGTATATAAAATTAATGGTGACCGTGAATATCGATCTACCTCTCCTCTCAGCCTTTCTGTCGACCTATACTATTTGTCATTCTTCGATGTCGTTTGGGATAGAGCGATCGTGTGTCGATCGATTTCTGGTTCGCACCGGAGGCTTATTACCTGAAGCATTTGGAGTCGCGTGGGTGAGGCTCGTTCGTAGCGCGCAACAGCGGCGGTCAGGCGTAAGGGAGGGAGAAGCGATAAGCATTGTTCTTGCGAATGGAGTTTTTGTGGGGGATTCGACTGCACTGCTGTCTGGGTTTCTTTGCACGAGGGTCGTCCTTCATCACCAGAGTTTTACTGAGGTATTCGAGTTATTTTTTTCTTCTTCTTTAGTTTACTAAATATACTCAGTACCTAACTCCTGTTACTTTTTAAATAGAAATATGAAATAGAATTGGTATTACATATGTATTTGGAGTGATTGATTTCCCGCATTATACATCGGATGAGACCCGATGCGCCGCATAATAGCGGATGATATTATGTTAATTTCATGTACCGCGATATTCCACCTCGAAGTGGAATTGGTATTTAATTGTTGTGCTAATATATGTGGATGGAGGGAAACAGGTTGGAGGGATCCAACTGATTCCTAGAATATTTGAATTTGTTTAAATGTTGTGTGTTGTTTTATTTATAATCTGTGTGTGATTATATTTATGATTGAAATCGTTCAAGGCTATAGTTTAGCCGAAAATATTTTTGGTATCGTAGGATACCAGAAATGAATAAAGTTTGATTTTTGGAAATTAAAGTAGAAAAATTCAAATTAAATTAATCTTTAAGAGTTTGGTGAATTTAGAGGAAGGAATTTAAATAGATAAAGTTTTATTTTTAATTCCAAAATATGTGAAAAGATTTTAATAAATGGATTTTAAATAATATTTTTTAAAAGTTGAAGAGTTTATTTAAAAATCCAGATTTTAATTAGTTTGGGAGATATAAAAGAATTCATTTTAAAAAAAATGAAAATTGATTTGGTGTTTAAAAAAATAAATCTTTGGAAAATCAATATGAAAATTGATTTGGTGTTTAAAAAATAAATCTTTGGGAAATCAATATGAAAATTGATTTGGTGTTTGAATGAAAATCGATTTGGTGTTTAAAATAAATTTGGAATTTGATTTAGTATTTAAAATAAAATTGGAAATGAATTTGGAAATTGATTTGTTGTTTGGAAATGATTTTTGAAATCAATTTGAAAATAGTATATCAGTAGATATTTGGAAAATTTAAAATCACAACGGGAATTTAAAAGGAAAGGGAAATTTGTTTTAAAAATAAATTTTGATTTATTTTTAAGATGTGGAACGAAATTTTGCGGATTTGAAATATAAATTGAGATAAATCAAGTAGGATTTAGTTATTGATTTAAATGGTCCATTTTGAAATGGAAGGCGTATTTTCCGTGGAAAGTCGAGTATGTTTTTAAAGTAGCTTTCAAACTTAAAAGTTTTGAAGTTGGTTTTAAAAAGAATGTTTTGAAGAAATTATTTTCTTAAATTATTTGAAAATCTTTAGAGTAAATATTTATTCAATTAATTATAGAAGTAATTATTTAAAGATTGAATTGATATTTGATTATAAAATGGTTATTTAAATAACTACACTCTATCTAATAATTTTATTTTAAAATTATTTTGGACTTAAGTTTATAGAGATATTAATATTATATTTTCATAACTAATATTTATGCAAGTGTTTTAAAATAGTTTTATTTTAAATGTTTCCAAGTATATTTTGGATAAGTATTTTAAATTATTTTTAAAGTATTTGAACTTTGCAAATTTTCAGTGGAATTAAATAAATATTTGGAAATTTATTCCACGTGAAGAAGGTGATTTGAAATTTGTTTTCAAAGGATTAAAGTGTGAAAAGTGATTTGAAATTTGTTTTCAAAAGATTGAAAGGTGAAAAGTGATTTGAAATTTGTTTTCAAATGGTTGAAGTGTTAAAAATATATCTTGCGAAGATATTTTGAAAGTAATAATTGAGGAAAAATTATTTAAAATGTGGTGATTGTTGTGAATGTTGATTGATAGTTAAATAACCGACTATCAATATTGGCCTTTAAATGGCATTTGAATTTCGATGCGACCGGGGGTCGGATTCCAAATGGATATTCGAAAACCACATCGAATCTTTGTGTTGGATCTTTTATTTAAAAGATCAAAGGGGAAATTTGTTGTGATTTGTTTGGAATCTGAACGTAACACTTATTTTTAAAATAAGCGCTCGTTATTTGGATTAGCAGGGAGAGGACTTTGTGTCATAAAACCCATTCCGAATAATGATACGACGAAATAGAATTGCATTTGAAGATGGTGTTGAAGACTGGGTATTTCGAAAACGAAAGGATTACCTATCGAATGTCTCTGCACCGGGTTGCTTCGGTATAGAGATTTTATCACCCTTTGTGATGGGGATTCCGGACGTGATTAGTGAATATTCGGATTTGCAAAGGCTTCTTTGAAGCGCCTTCGGTTCCAATCGATCCCGGAACGGACTTGTATAGATGTGTCTCTGACGTTACACTTTGAGATATAAAGCAGATTTCTATCAAATACATTTCTGTTGGTGGCGGAGAATTTATTCTCTTACCTTAACACCCTTCTCTGAGAAGTACGAGCTCGGAGGTTATGTAGTTGATGGTTATTAGTAATATACTCCCAATTTGGTCGTGTAGCATACGAAGTGCTGCTGATCATTTGTTGATCGAAGCATGGCTTTGTGAAAAGTGTAGCTTTGTGGACGAGACTTCCTCGAACCTCACAACCCGAAAATGGTCGAAACAGGAATGTTGCAGCAAGACAATTTGGGGGTTATGCCCTCAGGATATGTCCATTTCCCTCTGGAAAAGGGTGGTATCATGGTATGGACCCCAGATACTTAACTTATGTGGTTACTGCAAATTTATATCCTTGTGGTTGTTGCTTTGTGGTTGAGGATCCTCGGATCAAGGTCGCTAACGACCGGGGATGGCATACTTGTGGTAGTTACTCATGTTATAGCTATATTACAGCGTGGGGTAACTTGGCCTTGTGTTGGCAGAGATCCGGTTAGGTTCTCGGGGACGTCCCTCTAGAGGCGTTCCATTTCAGTATAGGAAGTTCCTTTGCTTGACCATTGTTGGAAATCCAAAGAAACAATACGCGCCCTGTACGGTTTTAGTTGTATAACCTGCCATGGAATGTGGCGGTAACCTACTATTGAACATTGTAGCTATAGTAAGCATAAGTGCAAATGTCTATGCTGGCAAAGATTAATATTATACTTTCAAAATATTTTCCACACTATGCATTAATAATAATATTAAAAAGAGATTTTTGCGTATCAAGCATATTTGACTATCATAAGGAGAAATCTCCTCCAATTCTGCGTTTGCATTGTGTGTGTGGTGGGAGGCCTTATGGTAGTTTCATTTTCCAAAAGCATAGCGGATTTCCTTTTATTTTCTTTGTGAAAATAATTGTTTTTAAGATCTCACACCAGCCTTATGACTGACCTGGAGTTTATTGTTCCCTTTCTAAACTCTGGGTGCCCATAATTTTTCAAACGGGCAGCCTAGAGTCAGGTTATCAGTTATTCAAGAGCGAAATCAAAATATATGCTGTGGAGATCTGGAGTTCAAGCTGGATGGCGAAGCGTATCACTTATACTATATAGTGTTTGCTGCGTATGGTGGGTGCAAAGTAAATTTTCCATGTGAGTCAAGTTATACCAACTGCCAGTGTTGTATTGTGTTGTTGTAAACTCTGATGATGTATGTATAAACTGATATAGTTCTTTGTTTTAAAGATTATTTATTTATCTATTATATTTGTTCTGCTGCGAAATGAGAGATTCTGTTTATTGTTTCTGTTCTTCTTCTATCTTCTTCTTCTTTAACCCTAACAGTACGGTTTTCCGGCATTCGATTGTTCGGCATTTGATACAGTGGACGTATTTATGTCGACTTTCGGACATCGAAAAATTAGGTCGTTACAAAGTGGTATCAGAGCATTTGGTTAAGAGATAACCTTGGCTCTAGTAGGGATTACTCATTGGAGATAGAGTCAGTAGTACTCTAGAACGAGTTTGAGTGTAATAATAGATATGAGTGCGTATTTGTTAGTGAATATAAGATTATTTTATATTGTGTTGATTGGTTTGTTGAGTGGTATATGGATTCTGGTCAATACGAGGAATTAACGTTATTGATAGGGATCTCTAAACACCTGTACAGAACAATTTGACACGATATTGTTTTAAAATAGGGTAAATGAAATAATTTTATCCAAATTATTTTCGTATATAAAAGAAATAATTTTCCATAAATAATTATAGTAGTATATGGTTGCTTGGATGTTAGGAAGTGATAATATTAAACTATTATGATGGATTATTGAATAAGGAATTGAAATCATAACTAAAAGCTAAGAATATAAATTCCTATGCAAATTAGATTTGTAAATGTAAATTGTAAATGTGATTTATAATTGGAAATAGAATTCCAGAGTAATATTTGGAAATAAAGTTGAAAGATTTGAAATTTGAAAATTTTGGAAATTAAATCTCTTTTCAATTTGGAAATGGTTTTCAAAGGTTTTGGAAAAATGTTTTGGAAGGATAAAAGCACTAAACTCTTTTCGGTCGATGGAAAATAATTCCGATGATGATCGCAACATCATCGATGTTCATTTTCGAGTTTCCAAGAGAGGAATTGCTGTCAAAATATTTTAAATTGAAGTTGTTTGGAAAACTGGGTTTGGTTTTAGAAATTCAAAAAATAATTTAAATTGATTTCAAAAATGATTCTTGAAATGTTGAAAAGACTCTGGAATCTAGTAAAAATAGTTATGGAATAAAAATTTACAAAGGTGGAAAATAAAATTGTGAATGAATAAATGAATTTACAAATGTAAGTAAATGAAAGTGAAATTGAATGTTGAAATTCATTTTGAATTTATAAGCAAATAGAATAGGAAATGGAATATTTGAATTTGATTTGTGATAAACAAAGCGAAGTAATTAGTAAGTGAACCTAATTGAAGGAATGACAAATTTAACATGGTTTGAAATGAATTAAATTCAATATTTATAAATAAAAGGTAATTAAATTCATATGGAATTTGAAATCTAGTTTAAATTTGAAATCTAGTTTAAATATGTGGTTATAAACCAAAATGGTGAATTGAAAATAAATTTTTGGGAATGAACAAAAGAATAAAACTGGAATTGAAACTGGATATCGAAAACCAATTTGAATTGTGTGAAATAAAATGAAGTTGTAAAATTAGTTCAAAATGAACAAAAGGTAATAAAGATGGAAAAAAATATAGTTTGGGATAAAATGAATTGGAATTTGTAATGAATTAGTAAATGAAACTAATTTAAAATAATGATATGAATCAGTTGTGAATGAAAGATAATTAATAAAATTCAATATTCCAAAGGTAAATTGAATCCAAATTAAATTTAAACTGTAAATTGAATTCAAATAAAATTGAGAATGCAAGATTGAATGAAAATAGATATATAACTTCAATAGTGAAGTAAAAATGGTATAAGAAGTATATGTTGAAAATTCTGTAAAGAAATATGCAAAATGATAAGCAGGATATACAGGTGTGTTAATGGCAAAAGATAAATTGGGATTTTGATTTCGAAGATAAATTCGAATTGCTCGAAAATGGTATGTATTTAAATTTCAATATGAAATTTGATGACTTTCTTGTCCAGCCGCTTGGCGTTTTGTTTTCTTTTTGAATCCGGGGGTCCGTGGTGCTATTTTGTAGTCGTAACGAGCTGGCCGTGCAAAGGAGACGCTGGCGAAATTTTTTGGAATTTTAGGGAGTTAGAAAAAAAATTTACCAAACTTTTGAAAATTTAAAATTTGAAGTGGTTAAGAAAACAATATTGTTTGGAGTTTATGGTTGAGATTGGAAAGTTAGTTGAAGTAATAATAGGTTTTTAATAAAAAGATTTGTTTTGGCAAGTTGTTGAAACTGTTTGTTTTGGGAAAATAATAAACGGGTTAAGGATCATTCTTCTTAACTAGTAGTTTCGAGACGAAGTTCTTTTAAGGGGGAGAATGTGACGACCCAGAATTTTGAACATTTGAAATCAAAATATTTAATTGATTTTAAATATTTGGAAGTTAATTAAAACTTGAATTTTAAATATTGCTATGAATTTGGCAATTAAATTGTTGAATTTAATAATGTGAAATTGGGTAAAAGTTTGAATCTTCAATTTTAAGCTTGTTAAAAATAATTTGATGGCTTAGAAAATTCATATTGATGATGCTGAAGATAATGGAAGCTTCAGAATTTAATTTGGAACCGATTTGTTCAGTTTTGAATTTATATCGTTTAAATCGATATTTAAAAATAGTCTTCTGAGGCATAGCCTCGGAATTCGACGAAACCATTTCCATTGGATCTGTAATAGAGTAGTATTATTGGATTTCAATTTTCATAGCATTCGGAGTGATCGTTTGGTCGTACGATAAGCAAACGCGCTAAAATTTTTATCGAAATTTAATTTAATAACAGGGTTCGAAAAGCTATCTTCTCCATACGATCGAATTTGGACTTGGAATCTTTTTCATTGTGTTCGGATTAGGGGTTTAACATTATAAACGTCTGGTGGCATGCCTCAATTGGAGATTGAGATTTTGAGTTGCAGAAATCGGGACGATTTAAATTTAAAATTTAAATAATTTGACTGGTCAAATGTTTCACACCATCTTTTTTTGACCCTGGCCACTTATCTTTTGGTCATTCTAATTGTCACCTTTGTATACCAGATGTCCCTCTCCTCTTTTCTTGTTTGAGCCGTGCATTTTGTTTAAAAGAAATTACAAATCAAAACGAAAAGAAATTTACAAGCCTGCTTCTTTTTCTTAAAATCAAAAAAAAAATCCCCTCTTCGGAAAACCTATCGAACTTAGAGAACCCATGGAATCAAATCTTACCGCTTTAATTTCCCTTCCTATTCTAATTCTCGTATATAAAATTAGTGGTGACCGTGAATATCGATCTGCCTCTCCTCTCAGTCTTTCTGTCGACCTATAACTATTTGTCATTCTTCGATGTCGTTTGGGATGGAACGATCGTGTGTCGATCAATTTCTAGTTCGCGCCGGAGGTTTGTTACCTGAAGCATTTGAAGTCGCGTAGGCGAGACTCGTTTGTAGCGTGCAACAACGACGGTCAGGCGCAAGGGAGGGCGAAGCGATAAGCGTTATTCTCGCGAATGGAGTTTTCATGGAGGATTCGACTGCGCTGATGTCTGGGTTCCTTCACGCGAGGGTCGTCGTTCGTCGCCAGAGTTTTACCGAGGTATTCGAGTTGTTTTTTTCTTCTTCTTTAGTTTGCTAAATCTTCTCAGTACTTAACTCCTGTTACTTTTTAAATAGAAATATGAAAATTTGACTAGCTAAGTTATTAATTTAAAATTGGTTAATTAAATTTATTGACTGATGATAATATATTGTTAAATAGCTAAATGGATTTGTCAGAATAATAATAGTAATCAGTTTATGTATTGTTTAAAAAGTAGTTTTGGGTTACTGGCATATTGCAGTATTTGTTTTAAATAAAATATGTGTAAACTTGGTTAGTTAAGTATCACTTAGAATTAGTTAATTTAAGAAAGGATGATTTATATTTGGATTAATGCGAATGATAATAAATTGTGTGGTTAATTCAAATAGTGATAAATCATATAATTGTTTATACAAGGTCAAAATTGTAGAGAAAACAATATGGAATGGAAATGGATTGCAAAATAAAAGCAAAGGAGAGATCTTCTCACTAATAGTTAAATTTAAAATTGTAGGTTGTGTGCTTAGATGATAAATTATTATCAGTTATATTGGATTAGACCCTATGCGCCGTATAATAGCGGATGATATTATATTAAACCCATATACCGCGATATTCCACCTAGAAGTGGAATTGGTATTATATATGTATTTGGAGTGATTGGTTTCCCGCATTATATAGTAGATGAGACCGTTTTCTCTGCATAATAGCGGATGATATTATATTAATCCCATATACCGTGATACTCCACCTCGAAGTGAAATTGATATTTAATTTTTGTGCTAACATCCGTGGATGCAGGGAAATAGGTTGGAGGGATCCAACTGGATTCCTCTAATATTTGAATTTGTTTAAATGTTGTGTGTTCTTTTATTTATAATCTCTGTGTGATTATATTTGTGATTGAAATCGTTGAAGGCTATAGTTTAGCTGAATATATTTTTGGTATCGTAGAATACCAAAAATAAATAAAGTTTGATTTTTGGAAATTAAAGTAGAAAAATTCTAAGTAAATTCATCTTTAAGAGTTGGGTGAATTTAAAGGAAGGAATTTAAATAGATAAATCTTTATTTTTGAAAACTTATCGAATTAATTCCAAAATATGGGAAAAGATTTTAATAAATGGATTTTAAATAATATTGTTTAAAAGTTGAAGACTTTATTTAAAAATCCAGATTTTAATTAGTTCGGGAGATATAAAAGAATTTATTTTTAAAAATAAATTTGAAAATCAATTTGAAAATTGATTTGGTGTTTAAAAAATAAATCTTTGGGAAAACAATATGAAAATTGATTTGGTGTTTAAAAAAATAAATCTTTGAGAAATCAATATGAAAATTGATTTGGTGTTTGAATGAAAATCGATTTGGTGATTGAAATAAATTTAGAAATAAATTTGGAATTTGATTTGGTATTTAAAATAAAATTGGAAATCAATTTGGAAACTGATTTGGTGTTTGGAAATGATTTTTGAAATCAATTTGAAAATCGTATATCGGTAGATATTTGGAAAATTTAAATTCACAATGGGAAAAAAAGGAAAGGGAAATTTGTTTTAAAAATAAATATTGATTTATTTTTAAGGTGTGGAAAGAAATTTGCGGATTTGGAATATAAATTGAGATAAATCAGGAAGAATTATTTATTTTGATTTAAATGGTCCATTTTGAAATGGAAGGTATATTTTCCCTGGAAAGCCGAGTATGTTTTTAAAGTAGCTTTCAAAATTAAAAGTTTTGAAGTTGGTTTAAAAAAGAATGTTTTGGAGAAATTATTTTCTTAAGTTATTTGAAAATCTTTAGAGTAAAGATTTATTTAATTAAACATAGAAGTGATTATTTAAAGATTTAATTGATATTTGATTAGAAAATGGTTATTTAAATAACTACACTCTATCTAATAATTTTATTTTAAAATTATTTTGACCTTAAGTTTATATGAGATATTAGTATAATATTTTCATAACTAATATTTAAGCAAGTGTTTTAAAATAGTCTTATTTTAAATGTTTCCAAGTATATTTAGGATAAGTATTTTAAATTATTTTTAAAGTACTTGAACTCGGCAAATTTTCAGCAGAATTAAGTAAATATTTGGAAATTTATTCCATGTGGGGAAGGTGATTTGAAATTTGTTTTCAAAGGATTGAAGTGTGAAAAGTAATTTGAAATTTGTTTTCAAAAGATTGAAAGGTGAAAAGTGATTTGAAATTTGTTTTCAAATGGTTGAAGTGTTGAAAATATATCTTGCGAAGATATTTTGAAAATAATAATTGAGGAAAAATTATTTAAAATCTGGTGATTGTTGTGAATGTTGATTGATTGTTAAATAAATAACTATCGATATTGGCCTTTAAATGGCATTTGAATTTCGATGCGACCGGGGGTCGGATTCCAAATTGATATTCGAAAATCACATCGAACCTTTGTGTTGGATCTTTTGTTTAAAAGATCAAAGTGGAAATTTGTTGTGATTTGTTTGAAATCTGAATGTAACACTTATTTTTAAAATAAGCGCTCGTTATTCGGATAGCCGGGAGAGGACTTGTGTCATAAAACCCATTCCAAATAATGATACGATAAAATGGAATTGCATTTGAAGATGGTGTTGAAGACCGGGTATATTCGAAAACAAAAGGATTACCTGTCGAATGTCTGTGTACGTGGTTGCTCCGGTATAGAGATTTTATCACCCTTTGGGATGGGGATTCCGGACGTGATTAATGAATATTCGGATTTGCAAGGGCTTCTTTGAAGTGCTTTCGGTTCTGTTCAATCCCGGAATGGACTTCTATGGATGTGCGTCTGACGTTACACTTTAAGATATAAAGCTGATTTCTACCAAATACATTTCTGTTGGTGGCGAAGAATTTATTCTTTTAGCTTAACACCCTTCTCTGAGACGTACGAACTCAGAGCTTATGTAGTTGATGGTTATTAGTGATATACTCCCAATTGGGAGTTTGGCATATGAAGTGCTACTGATCATTTTTTGATCGAAGCATGGCTTTGTGAAAAGTGTAGCTTTATGGACGAGACTTCGTCGATCTTCACAACCCGAAAATGGTCGAAACAGGAATATTACAGCAAGACAATTTGGGGGTAGCGCCCTCAGGGTATGTCCATTTCCTTCTGGAAAAGGGTGATATCATGGTATGGAGCCCAGATACTTAACTTATGTGGGTACTGCAAATTTATTGCTTTGTGTTTGTTGCTTTGTGGTTGAGGATCCTCGGATAAAGGTCACTAACAACCAGGGATGGCATACTTGTGGTAGTTACTGATGTTATAGCTGTATTACAGCGTGGGGTAACTCGACCTTGTGTCGACAGAGATCCGGTTAGGTTCTCGGAGACGTCCCTCCAGAGGCGTCCCATTTCGGTATAGGAAGTTCCTTTGCCTGACCATTGTTGGAAATCCAAAGAAACAATACGCGCCATGTACAGTTTTAGTTATATAACCTACCATGGAATGTGGCGGTAACCTGCCATTGAACATGGTAGCTATAGTAGGCATAAGTGTGAAATGTCTATGCTGGCAAAGATTAATATTATACTTTCGAAATGTTTTCCACACTATGCACTAATAATAATATTAAAAAGGAATTTGCGTATCAAGCATATTTGACTATCATAAGGAGAAATCTCCTCCAATTCTGCGTTTGCATTGTGTGTGTGGCGGGAGGCCTTATGGTAGTTTCATTTTCCAAAAGCATAGCGGATTTATTTTTATTTTCTTTGTGAAAATAACTATTTTTAAGATCTCACACCAGTCCCATGACGGAGCTGAAGTTTATTGTTGCTTTTCTAAACTCTGGGTGCCCAAAATTTTCCTACGGGCGACCTAGAGTCAGGTTATCAGTTATTCAGGAGCGAAGTCAAGATATATGCTATGGAGCTATGGAGTTCAAGCTGGATGGCGAAGCATATCACTTATACTATGTAGTGCCTGCTGCGTATGGTGGGTGCAAAGTAAATTTTCCATGTGAGTCAAGTTATACCAACTGCCAGTGTTGTATTGTGTTGTTGTAAACTCTGATGATGTATGTATAAACTGATATAGTTATTTGTTTTAAAGATTATTTATTTATCTATTATATTTGTTCTGCTGTGAAATGAGAGATTATATTTATTGTTTCCGTTCTTCTTCTATCTTCTTCTTTAACCCAAACGGTTTGATTTTTCGGCATTCGCCATTTGATATAGTGGACGTATTTATGTCGACTTTCGGACGTCGAAAAATTGGGTCGTTACAGAAACCTAGTGTAGTGTCATGTAATATCGTGCAGTGCTATGCTGTGTAGATTTTCGATATTATACAACATTTTATGTTAAATTTTGGATATCATCTGAAATTATGCCATTGTTGACCGTCTTAGCGGACTTCATGTCAATGACCATGCGTTGGATATGCTTTGAGGTTTCGAAGAAAGTGTTTGGCGTGGTTTAAATGTTTAGAAGTAAAGCTTGGTGAGGAGTTCAAAAACCAAAAATCCACAAGAGGGTTAAATCGGCACCGATCCAAACCCTTAGATGGATTTTGGTTTTTCCTTCATCTTCTCCCTTACTCTGACACACAGCCATCAACAGCGATCCCATCCCCGTCCATGTCCGACCCCTCCCCTACCTTATTTGATAAGGTTACAAGAAGGATTAAAGTGCATGGGTTTTTGAATCTTGATGG
This sequence comes from Allium cepa, assembly GCA_030765085.1. Taxonomy (NCBI): domain Eukaryota; kingdom Viridiplantae; phylum Streptophyta; class Magnoliopsida; order Asparagales; family Amaryllidaceae; genus Allium; species Allium cepa. Next base: position 616,624,865 of record CM060941.1, read on the forward strand.
AATCAATTGCTTGGGAGTGATTTGGGCTTGGGTCGGTGAATTAAGATCGAAAAAGACAAAGTGGCTAGCATGGAGCTCAGGTAAATGTAAGGCGACGGCGGTCCTAGGTTCGAGCGAAGGCAGAACTTGATTCGGGTACAAAGGTTTATAACAGACGAAAGCAAGCTCGAATTCAGTTGAGGTAGCAAAAGTAAGGAGACAGAGGAAATGGATCGGGTTATATAACCCAACATACCCTATATTTCAGGCAAAAAAGTTGGAGAACTTCTCCAAATCTAGGATTGGTACCGATTTGTGATGTTGGAAAAAAGCTACGATGTTAATGATCTATACATATGCCAACATGGGCACATGCATGTGATAATGGGAATTCTCAATAGCATGCACGTGAGTATGTGTGCATGAACATACTCAACGCCCAACGACTAGAGTCGAGGAAAATCAGATTCAAACATGGGAAGTCCATAAAAGGAATCGATTCAAAACTGCTTAGCTTCTAACGGAAAATCATGAGAACGTCTTCTAGATTTATAGTACTAGATGTTATTAAGCACCACGACGAATGGCTATAGACGTAACACTTCGTAGAAATAATTCGCAAAAAGGATAATGACCATTCAAAACATAGAGTGGAGTCCTTCACGAAAATCCCGACCTATCTTGATTCAAACACATCATGCTTGAAACAAGATGTACTTTTCGGGGAAAGTGTGATCCAGCCTTTTAACCAGGCAATATTCGGTTGGACGGGACGAATCGAACTTAGAGTTATCAAGGTGGAAATCTAGAGAGATAGCCTAAGAATCCAGGAATCAAGCACAAACTAAGCCAAGGGGTAAAAACAAAACCATCCAAAGAATCAAAGAAGGAAAATCCAACAAGAAATTGTATTGGTACTGATCCAACCCATGGATTGATACCAACACTAACTTTAGTCCAAAGTTGCCCCTACTCCTCCTACATGTTAATGGTGATCCCAGAAGCCTACTTCAAGTGTTATTTTGTCGATCCCATGCAATTCACTGTTGATCTACATGAGCACTCAAAATCGAAAACTCTATTCCTCCTTAGATTCATTATTTGGACTCAAAAACAAGCAAATAATCGTGCAAACAAGTTTGGAATCACGAAGCTAACCACAAATTGATCTAGGAAATGGAGTTCATGATGATCCATACACTAAATTTATGGATCGGTACCATCCAAGCCCTTGGATCAGTACTGATCTGGGGAAATTGATGATGTGGCCACCATTTTCTCCTAGGGACTTAGTCTTGATGTGGAAAATAAGGTAAGATCATGGAGGTGAGATTTTAGGCTTCCTACGTCTATAAATAGAGGGGCAGGGCTCATTTTTATGGAACTTTTTGGACTCTTGTTTTCTCTATCTAATTTCTTGTAATCACCCTCAGATTTATAGCGATCCTTAAGAACACCTACCTGTAATCCAGTGATCTGAGCAATAAAATCACTAAGTGGACATCGACCAAGATTAGCCAAACCACTATAAATGATATGTGTTCTTTTCTTACTCGTTTTCATTTATTTTCTTCACTTTTTATTCTCTATTTAATCTTTTGGGTTTTTGTGACATTTTTTGGTTCAAACATTTATATGATATCGATAAATGATTAAATTGCATTTAATTAAATAATATTTTCCTTGGGCCTAAATGGGTTTTAGGCCCATCATTGAGGGTGAAATTTCGACATCAACATGGCTGTAGGGCGGCTCATATAGGGTTTGGAAATGCTTGATTTTGGATGGCTAAGATTGAGGGAGAAATAGTATGAGATGTGATCCACTCTTTTCTCTCTTCCATCCACTATTTAAGCATTCATAACCCTAATTGCAAATAACTTTTTTTGCTACCTCTTCTTCCATCCTTTGCTGGTCGAAATTATACCATAGCATCTCCGTCAGTGCAAACTCAAACCAAGTCAAATTCGATCACTATTTGATAGCTGAAGGTCAATGATCCAAGGATTAGCAATCTATCGAATTGGAAAAGGTTTCAAAGGGGAAAGTTCATCTTTTCAAGGTGCGCTTCAAGGCTTTGGGTCTTAGGTACGATTTTCATTGAATTATAGTTTATAATTTTTGAATAATATTTTATTTTGTATGTATATTATTATTATATTGATAGTTTGATGACGATTCTAATATGTGTTAATTTTTTCACATGTTAGTATGGTTGTGTATCTATACACTTATAAATTAAAAACACCAATTATTTTATACAAATCAAATCTGTAAGGCCGCTTAATTTTTGATTTTTGAGGCAAGGGAAGCCGATTTCATAGCGGTCGTCGACATTTTGTTGGTAAAATAAAAAAAAAAGTGTGAAGCAAGATGCCTAATAACTACAGTTCATAAAAAACCATTACCAACCCATATAAGAGAAAGAAAAAAGGGCATATAAATACACATGGCAACCAAAGTACTAAATAAATACAATGGACTATGAAGGAAATAGATCGACAATGGAATAATCTATGCCATCATCCAAGTCATCGGGGTCAATGACCATAGGCTTGGCCGAGGAAGCAGGCAAGTTAGGCCCTCCAATCACATCAGGGATTCCAATAACCAGATCCATATTATAAAGAGAGATATAAGTGATGATTTCATGTGAAGTGGAAGTGGAGATATAAGACTGTACCCATAAAAGTGCATCGTGGTCAGGAGGTTTAAGGGGAGAAGATACAACAATAGGAGATGCCAAAGAAATAGCAAACTATTTTATATATATATATATATATATATATATATATATATATATATATATATATATATTAGTTATTATTATATTAAATACATATGTATATAATTAATTATATATCTGTGGTTTAAATTTAATTTCATGTCATACTATCATTAAAATCGATCATATAATTTTACATATACCGCTTTATAGCAGTAGTAATTTTCGACAACTAGAAACTAATTTTTATAATTATTTATCAATATTATTAAATAAATATATTACATAAACAAATTATATAAAATCAAATATGTCATGAAAATTATTTTTATACTTCATAAAATTATTTAGTCATAAGATAGCTCTTAGCTAGAAAATAAAATTAAAACTTATTTTTCTATTTTAAAAAATTATTACTATAATAGGCAGAAAATTAATAAATTAATCAAAAAAAATCTGATCGAAAAAAGTGGAAAATAATTTCAATCTTCAAAATATCTTTTTTAATTTACTCGAAATTTAAAATTTGATAAAAGGTTTCAAAAATGATTTATTATTAATATCTCATGTAACTTCGAATGAATATTCAATTAAAATATATTTTAATATAATAAAAATATTTGTTGGTGTTGTAAACTTGATTTGGAATTTAAAAATAAAAAGTGAAAATATTTTAATTATTAAATAATATTTATTTATATTTTAAATTATTTATACTAAAATAAAAAATAAAAAATTATTTTGTTATTATAAATATATTTATCTCGATTTTTAATTAATTAAAAAGTATTATTTATTTTAATATTTTAATATTTTTTTACTTTTAAATAGATATATTATAATATTATGCATATACACACACACACATATATATATAATAACATATTATTTGTAATATCCTATACGTACATACATATGTATATATATATTTAACAATATTTATATATACGTAATAGTTTATATACATGCATATATTTGGACAATATATATTTATACATTGGATGAGCTAACATATCCATTGTAATGTAAATCCTGACATCTATACTCGGCCATGCTATACCTTACACGGATTGATATGTTACACATACACGCACGCACATGTATGTGTATGATACATATGTACGTATATATAGACACATAGATATATGTATATATATATATAACTGTATAATTTATGAATTCAAATAAAATAATAGATTTTATATAAATATTATTTAGAAATGTTGTAAATCAATTAGACTTAATGGGCCCAATAAAGATCTAATAGGATAACATTTTTTGAAATTCATCCATAACTTTCGCTATGGGCTAGCCCAATTCCAACAATTAGATGACATGTATATAGTAATGATAACAGTACATCATTATTTTGAGCTAGCACTTTTCTTTAGGGGATACAAGTTGGGTGATTTATTCTAGATCCTCTTGTCATATGATGCCAAGCAAGAGCTATTTGTCAGTTAAAGTAAAATTGACATCGGAGCAGCTTATTTGGGGAATGGCACATCCTGTCATGTTGTGGTTGTTGGAAGTGTGAGTTTAGGATGTTTAATAGTGTTGTTATGATTATCACAGATGTTCTGATGTTGCGTAAGAGATTGTTATAAGTTAGAGCATTGAGTAGACTTGGTATGAGGATAATAGTAGATGAAGAGAAATTGAGAGTGATGAAGGGTTCCTTGGTAGCGATGAAAGTGGTGTGAATGGATGATATTTATATTCTTCGGTGAGAGAAAATCATGGGAGAGTCAGTAACTTTTATGATTCTAGTGTTCCAAATTCTACTCAATCATGGCATCTTCGTTTAGGTCATGCTCATGAGGAAAGTCTTGATTTATTATAAAAGAGAGGTTAAATGATTATGCTTCTGAGTTGAATCTAGCTCTTGTGGAGATTGTTCTTTCAAGAAGAAGAAGCATGTTACATTTGATATTAGGAGAGCTAAAGCTATAGAGTTTCTAGAATAGGTCTAGTCATATGTGTGAGGACCCAGCCCAGTAACATCTTTAGGTGGAATCGATTACTTCATCCAATTTATGGGTGATTTCTCGTATAAGGTTTGGATGTATTTTTAAATGGCAAAGATGAAATACTTGCTCAGTTTCGTAAGTAGAAGACCTTGGTAGAGAATAAGTTGGGGAAACGTATGAATGTTTTCAAAGTTGGAAATAGCATTGAATTTGCATCATATGAGTTCACTAGCTATTGTAGATCCGAGCATATAGTTGGAGATTTATCTATTTTTGCTGAGTTGTATTGTTATAGAGTGGAAAAGAATATGTGTCGAATTTTATGGGAGAGGGTTATGAACCTAAGAATGACCGTTGGTCTAGAAATTGAAAGTTAGGAAGAAGCGAGCTCTATGTAGTATTTCTCGTTAACCATACACCTTCCATTACCATGGATTTGAAGATTCGTGAGGAGATATAAAAAGATAATTCTATGATTATTTCATTCCTTAAAGTATTTAATTGTTTAGCTCGTTTAAATGATGAGAGATATGACAAGTTGAAGCCTAGGGGAAGCAAGCATATTTTGTTAGGCTATATAGAAGGAATGAAGAGGTGTAGGTTGTGGTGTAAAACAACTACAAGAATTTTGACAAGTAAGCATGTGAAATTGGATGAGAGGTCTGTTGGAACTGGATCAACCCACAGCGGAAGATGCGGGTGAATTTCAATTTTTTTACCATATTGGATTTTTATTGGGCCTATGAAATCTAGTTTTATTTAGAACATTTATAAATTTCCTACCTTTAAATAAAATCATTATTCTAGTCATATCTATAATATGGTTTATATTAAGTAATCAGTGTTATAACATATATGTATATACACACGTATATCAGATACATACATATATATATATATGCGTGTATGTGCATGCGCTCACGGATGCATGTGCTCCATAGCAGTCTGTATAAGGTATAACATGCTAGTTCATATATACTATAATTTACACTGCAACAGACATGTTAGCTCATATAATACACAAATAGATTGAACAAATGTATGTTTATATATTTTAATTCATGTATACAAAATATTGCAATACACACACAGTGGAAATTAGAAATCAAAATCAAAAATATATTTCACTAAACATATGTGTGTGTGTGTATTATTTAATTGTTTTGCTTGTTTAAATGATGAGAGATATGACAAGTTGAAGCCTAGGGGAAGCAAGCATATTTTGTTAGGCTATATAGAAGGAATGAAGAAGTGTAGGTTGTGATGAAAAACAACTACAAGAATTTTGACTAGTAAGCATGTGAAATTGGATGAGAGGTCTGTTGGAACTGAATCAACCCACAGCGGAAGATGCGGGTGAATATCAATTTTTTTACCATATTGGATCTTTATTGGGCCTATGAAATCTATTTTTATTTACAACAGTTATAAATTTCCTACTTTTAAATAAAATCATTATTCTGGTCATATCTATAATATGGTTTATATTAAGTAATCAATGTTATAATATATACGTATATACACACGTATATCAGATACATATACATATACATATACATACATATATATATATATGCGTGTATGTGCATGCGCTCACGGATGCATGTGCTCCATAGCAGTCCGTGTAAGGTATAACATGCTAGTGTATATATACTATGATTTACACTACAACAGATATGTTAGCACATATAATACACAAATAGATTGAACAAATGTATGTTTATATATTTTAATTCATGTATACAAAATATTGCAATACACAAAGAGTGGAAATTAGAAATCAAAATCAAAAATATTTTTTTACTAAACGTGTGTGTGTGTGTATTATTTAATTGTTTAGCTTGTTTAAATGATGAGAGATATGACAAGTTGAAGCCTAGGGGAAGCAAGCATATTTTGTTAGGCTATATAGAAGGAATGAAGAGGTGTAGGTTGTGGTGTAAAACAACTACAAGAATTTTGACTAGTAAGCATGTGAAATTGGATGAGAGGTCTGTTGGAACTGGATCAACCCACAGCGGAAGATGCGGGTGAATTTCAATTTTTTTACCATATTGGAACTTTATTGGGCCTATGAAATCTATTTTTATTTAGAACATTTATAAATTTCCTACTTTTAAATAAAATCATTATTCTAGTCATATCTATAATATGGTTTATATCAAGTAATCAATGTCATAATATATATGTATATACACACGTATATCAGATACATATACATGTGTGTATGTGCATGCGCTCATGGATGCATGTGCTCCGTAGCAGTCCGTGTAAGGTATAACATGCTAGTGTATATATACTATGATTTACACTGCAACAGATATGTTAGCTCATATAATACACAAATAGATTGAACAAATGTATGTTTATATATTTTAATTCATGTATACAAAATATTGCAATACACACACAGTGGAAATTAGAAATCAAAATCAAAAATATTTTTTTACTAAACATGGTGTGTGTGTATTATTTAATTGTTTAGCTTGTTTAAATGATGAGAGATATGACAAATTGAAGCCTAGGGGAAGCAAGCATATTTTGTTAGGCTATATAGAAGGAATGAAGAGGTGTAGGTTGCAGTGTAAAACAACTACAAGAACTTTGACTAGTAAGCATGTGAAATTGGATGAGAGGTCTGTTGGAACTGGATCAACCGACAACGGAAGATGCGGTTGAATTTCAATTTTTTTACCATATTGGATCTTTTTTGGGCCCATGAAATCTATTTTTATTTAGAAAATTTATAAATTTCCTACTTTTAAATAAAATCATTATTCTAGTCATATCTATAATATGGTTTATATTAAGTAATCAATGTTATAATATATATGTATATACACACGTATATCGGATACATATATAAGCGTGTATGTGCATGCGCTCACGGATGCATGTGCTCCGTAGCAGTCCGTGTAAGGTATAACATGCTAGTGTATATATACTATGATTTACACTGCAACAGATATGTTAGCTCATATAATACACAAATAGATTGAACAAATGTATGTTTATATATTTTAATTCATGTATACAAAATATTGCAATACACACAGAGTGGAAATTAGAAATCAAAATCAAAAATATTTTTTTACTAAACATATGTGTGTGTGTATTATTTAATTGTTTATCTTGTTTAAATGATGAGAGATATGACAAGTTGAAGCCTAGGGGAAGCAAGCATATTTTGTTAGGCTATATAGAAGGAATGAAGAGGTGTAGGTTGTGGTGTAAAACAACTACAAGAATTTTGACTAGTAAGCATGTTAAATTGGATGAGAGGTCTTTTGGGACTGGATTAACCCACAACGGAAGATGCGGGTGAATTTCAATTTTTTTACCATATTGGATCTTTATTGGGCCTACGAAATCTATTTTTATTTAGAACAGTTATAAATTTCCTACTTTTAAATAAAATCATTATTCTAGTCATATATATAATATGGTTTATATTAAGTAATCAATGTTATAATATATATGTATGTACACACGTATATCAAATACATACACACACACACACACACACACACACACACACACATATATATATATATATATATATATATATATATATATATATATATGCGTGTATGTGCATGCGCTCACGGATGCATGTGCTCTATAGCAGTCCGTGTAAGCTATAACATGCTAGTGTATATGTACTATGATTTACACTGCAACAGACATGTTAGCTCATATAATACACAAATAGATTGATCAAATGTATGTTTATATATTTTAATTCATGTATACAAAATATTGCAATACACACACAGTGGAAATTAGAAATCAAAGTCAAAAATATTTTTTTACTAAACATATGTGTGTGTATTATTTAATTGTTTAGCTTGTTTAAATGATGAGAGATATGACAAGTTGAAGCCTAGGGGAAGCAAGCATATTTTGTTAGGCTATATAGAAGGAATGAAGAGGTGTAGGTTGTGGTGTAAAACAACTACAAGAATTTTGACTAGTAAGCATGTGAAATTGGATGAGAGGTTTATTCGAGCTGGATCAACCCACAGCGGAAGATGCGGGTGAATTTCAATTTTTTTACCACATTGGATCTTTATTGGGCCTATGAAATCTATTTTTATTTAGAACATTTATAAATTTCCTACTTTTGAACAAAATCATTATTCTAGTCATATCTATAATATGGTTTATTTTAGGTAATCAATGTTATAATATATATGTATATACACACGTATATCAGATACATATATATGCGTGTATGTGCATGCGCTCACAGATGCATGTGCTCCATAGCAGTCCGTGTAAGGTATAACATGCTAGTGTATATATACTATGATTTACACTGCAACAGATATGTTAGCTCATATAATACACAAATAGATTGAACAAATGTATGTTTATATATTTTAATTCATGTATACAAAATATTGCAATACACACACACTGGAAATTAGTAATCAAAATCAAAAATATTTTTTTACTAAACATACGTGTGTGTGTATTATTAAATTGTTTAGCTTGTTTAAATGATGAGAGATATGGCAAGTTGAAGCCTAGGGGAAGCAAGCATATTTTGTTAGGCTATATAGAAGGAATGTAGAGGTGTAGGTTATGGTGTAAAACAACTACAAGAATTTTGACTAGTAAGCATATGAAATTGGATGAGAGGTATGTTGGAACTGGATCAACCCACAACGGAAGATGCGGGTGAATTTCAATTTTTTTACCATATTGGATCTTTATTGGGCCTATGAAATCTATTTTTATTTAGAACAGTTATAAATTTCCTACTTTTAAATAAAATCATTATTCTGGTCATATCTATAATATGGTTTATATTAAGTAATCAATGTTATAATATATATGTATATACACACGTATATCAAATACATACATACGTACATACATACATATATATATATATATATACATATACATATATATATGTATATATACATATACATATATATATGTATATATACATATATATATATGCGTGTATGTGCATGCGCTCACGGATGCATGTACTCCATAGCAGTTCGTGTAAGGTATAACATGCTAGTGTATATGTACTATGATTTACACTGCAATAGACATGTTAGCTCATATAATACACAAATAGATTGATCAAATGTATGTTTATATATTTTAATTCATGTATACAAAATATTGCAATACACACACAGTGGAAATTAGAAATCAAAATCAAAAATATTTTTTTTACTAAACATATGTGTGTGTGTGTATTATTTAATTGTTTAGCTTGTTTAAATGATGAGAGATATGACAAGTTGAAGCCTAGGGGAAGCAAGCATATTTTGTTAGGCTATATAGAAGGAATGAAGAGGTGTAGGTTGTGGTGTAAAACAACTACAAGAATTTTGACTAGTAAGCATGTGAAATTGGATGAGAGGTCTGTTGGAACTGGATCAACCCACAGCGGAAGATGCGGGTGAATTACCATATTGGATCTTTATTGGGCCTATGAAATCTATTTTTATTTAGAACATTTATAAATTTTGACGCAGCGGATAATACGGATTGACGACGAAATGAAGATTTTGTGTCAAACTAATCGAAGAACGATTAGATGAATCAATGTAAATCGATGGATTAAAAGATACCGAATGCCCAAATTCGTTGATCTCCAAAAGATACCTAATTCTAGCTATCTTCGACACGTTGATCGCGCACGATATTGTGAGAGAAGATCTACAATTCTTCGAACGTTGATCAAGCGCACTTGATACCGTGAATTGGCTTCAACAATCGTTGATTCGAGCGCACTCGAATAACCGAAAGTGGAGATAGGAGTTCACACTTAACTACCAATTTCAAAAGAGGCACAAAGCACTCAAACAAAGTTTCATTCAAAATCAACCAAGTTTTTACAATGACACAACACGCCTATTTATAGGTTACAACATGTACAGGACTCACGATCTAACCAAGGTCGTTAACGACCTAAACAACACGTTGAACGACCTATACAACATTGTACAGACCACAACGACCTAACTCTGAACGACCTGCGACCTATATAACCAATGACATAAGTACAATGCAACACAAGAATACAACACACACGAGTTATAACAACACACATAGCGACATACGACTTATCTTTAGCGACTTAACATATATACAACATGACCCAAGACAGCAGCGGCCTAAGGAATGCCTGCATCAGAAGTTCCAGCGACTTAAAGAGGCCTGAGCGACCTAACTTAGGTCGTGGTTCGTCAAATTCTTAACTCGAAAGGTCGGAGCGACCTAACGAAATGTGCACCAGTTTCCTTAACTCGTTAGGTCGGCCCACACAGCTTGCATATGCCTTAGGAATTGGTGCGCTAGGTCGCTGGAACGGTCTAAACTCCAAGTTGTTAGGTCACGAACGACTTAAAGTACTCGAGCGACCTAAAGCAGCTGAAACATCTGAACGACCTAGGGCACATGATAGATTGCTTAGCTCGCTAACTCGCGAGCGACCTTCACTAGGTCGTGAGCGACCTAAGACTCCTTCCTTTGAACAACTCAAATTCATTGAATTTGTAGATTGCGCTGCATCATCACTAGGCTGGGCTGCATCATCCTCCCCTGGTTGGGAAAAATTCTTCCTTGAATTTAAAAGTTTTTCCCCATTGGGTTGCTCATCTCCATAATAAGGTATAAGATGTTTAACATTAAAAACGTCAGAAGTGTACACACCCTCTGGCAGCTTCAACCTATAAGCATTTTCATTGATCCGTTTCACAATCTTTACAGGACCAATCTTTCGAGCTTTAAGTTTATTGTATGCTCCCATAGGAAAACGATCCTTCGTTAGTACAGCATATACTAACTCTCCTTCATTAAATTCAACACTTCTTCGCTTTAGATCCGCAGATTGTTTATACTTCTCATTCGTCTTCTCCAATCATTCCTGAACGATTCTATGGCATTCTGTCAACCCATCAACAAAATCAGCAGCTCGCTTAACTATCCCCTTTGGTTGTGGCACTATCGTTAAATCCAACGGCCCCTTTGGCAAGCTTGAATATACAATCTGAAATGGACTGAAACCCGTACTACGGTTGATAGCATGATTATGAGCAAACTCTGCTTGACATAACTTTACATCCCAGCTCTTCAGATTATCTTTCACAAGTCACCGCAATAAATTTCCCAGGGATCTGTTCATGACTTCAGTCTGTCCGTCTGTCTGTGGATGGTACGCACTACTGAATTTCAGCTTCGTTCCCACCATCTTCCACAAACTCAGCCAAAAATGACTCAGAAATCTAGTATCGCTGTCTAAAACTATAGATTCCGGTAAACCATGCAAGCGATAGATCTCTCTAAAGAACAACTGTGCCACATGGACTGCATCTGCCGTCTTTTTACAAGCAACAAAATGTACCATCTTCGAGAAACGGTCCACCACAACATATATAGAGTCATTTCCCCGTTGAGTCCTCGGCAAACCCAACACACAAAGTCCATACTTACATCTACCCACGGTTTTGTAGGAACAGGTAAAGGCATATACAATCCTACATTTGTAGCTGTCCCTTTCGAAACTTGACAAACATGACATCTACGCACAAACTTTTCAACTTCCCGCCTCATCGATGGCCAATAGAAAGACTCAGAAATCAACTGCAACGTGCGATCCCGTCCAACATGTCCTTCTTCATGCAACTCTTTTACAATTTTCATTCTCAAGCTGCAATCTAGTACGCACAATCGATTTCCCTTGAATAAGAATCCATCTACCAACATAAACTCATCGGTACTCCCATCCTTGACTTTCTCAACAATCTTCGTAAAGTAAGGATCTTCTTCAAACAATTCTGGCAATAGTTCAAATCCTGTCACTTCAACCTTCATTGTTGTCAACAAATGATTCCTCCTGCTCAAAGCATTAGCTACACGATTCGTCACCCCTGATTTGTGCTTGACAAAAAAAGTAAACTGTTGTATATATGCGACCCATGAAGCGTGCCTAGCTGAAATTTTGTCCTGCCCTTGCAAATGTTTCAAAGCTTCATGATCCATATACAGAACAAACTCCTTCTGAAACAGATAATGTCTCCAGTGCTTCACGGCTTGAACAATTGCGTAAAATTCCATGTCATAAGTGCTATATCTCAACTTGGCTCCAGACAACTTCTCACTGAAATAAGCAACTGGTCTTCCCTTCTGACTCTATACTCCACCAATCCCAACTTTCGAAGCATCGGTGTGTAACTCAAACAACAACTGAAAATCCGGCAATACTAGAATTGGTGTTGTCGTCAACAGTGTCTTGATCTTCTCAAAAGCAACCCCTGCTTCCTCTGACCACTCAAACTTCTTTCCTTTCATGCAATCGGTTACAGGTGCCATTACACTGCTAAAATGTGGAATGAATCTTCGATAAAAAGATACCAACTCATGAAAACTCCTCACTTCAGTAATTGTCTTGGGTTGTGGCCAACCCCTGACAGCTTCCACTTTGCTTTCATCCACTTGAATACTCTCCTTTGACAGAACATACCCCAGAAACAAAACACTGTGCGACATGAACACGCACTTCTTCGTTGCAGCATAAAATTGCTCCTGTCGTAGAATCAACAGCACTTCTCGCAAATGCTGGAGATGCCCTTCCATACTCCCACTATATATCAAAATATCGTCAAAGTAAACTACTACAAACTTCCCAATGAATGGTCTGAAAATCTAGTTCATCACTCTCATAAAAGTACTAGAAGCATTTGACAAACCAAATGGCATAACCAGCAATTCGTATAGACCTTCCCTAGTTTTAAAAGCAGTCTTCCACTCATCACCCGGTCTAATACGAATTTGATGGTATCCACTTTTCAAGTCAATCTTTGAGAACACAATAGCCCCACTCAACTGATCAATTAAATCATCGAACCTCGGCATAGGAAACCTGTTTCTCACAGTGATCTTGTTTAGAGCCCGACTGTCTGTACACATCCTCCACGATCCATCCTTCTTTGGAACTAACAATGCTGGTACAGCACAAGGACTTAAGCTCTCCTGAACACGCCCTTGTTCTAACAACTCCTCCACTTGTCTTCTCAGTTCCTCATGCTCCTTAGGACTCATCCTGTAATGTGGCCTGTTAGGTAGTACTGCACCTGGAACAAGATCTATTTGATGTTGTATATCTCTCAATGGTGGCAACTCCGTTGGCAGTTCTCTAGGAAACACGTCTTCAAATTCCTCCAACACCGGTTTGACTTCCTCTGGAATTTCAACCTCCTCACTACTTTCACGCCCGATCAACAAGAACACTTCAGGCTCATCTTCGACTCCTTTCACAAACTCCTTCAAAGTCAACAAAGTCTTCAGCTCCTCAATCTCTTCGGACTTACTCTCTCCTTGCTGTCTCTTCTTCGAAACTAAAATGATCTTAGTACCCTCAAACATAAAGTTGTATTGGTTCGACCATCATGTTGCACTGCTCGGTCATACTGCCATGGTCTTCCCAAAAGCAAGTGACAAACATCCATCTCCACCACATCACACCAGATCTCATCTCTATACTTCTTCCCAATAGAAAATGGAACATGAACTCGCATGTCCACCTTCACCTCTCCTCCTTTCCTCAACCAAGCTAATTTGTAAGGATTTGGATGCTTCTCCGTCTTTAACTTCAACTTTCTCACAGCTTCAGTAGAAATGATATTGTCACAACTTCCCGTGTCAATCACAAATTTACAAACCTTCCCCAGTATAGTGCATGCCGACTGAAAGATATTACTTCTCAACCAACTAGCCTCATCCTCTTGCTTTGGTGTTAAACATGATCTCCTCATCATTAGATTACATCCTTCATCTCCCGATGCGATATCTTGTTCATTCTCCTCAACTGGACTAGAATAATCTTCACCAACATCCTCACCTTCCGCTTCGGCAATCATAGCTCGTTTCTTCGGTTTCGGACATTCATTACCCTTGTGGCCCACTTCCTGGCAATTATAACATTTGAAACTGTTGTTGACCTTTGCCTTCTCAACTTCTTTCACAACTGGTTTACTGACAACTTTAGGAACATTGGAACTCCCACTAGCACCCTTGTTCTGAGTATTGTAACTTGGAAACACACCACCTCCTTGTCTCCCTTGTTTCTCCCAAGTAAGTGCTTTCTGATGTGCTTTTGCAACAGATCTCGGATCAAACATATTCACCATATCTTGGATCTGCATTCTCAATCCTCCAACAAATCTAGCAGTCAGCTGTTCCTCCGTCTCCATAATGTCATTCCGAACAATCAGTTGATAAAACTCATCAGCGTAGTCATTAACAGTCTTCGTCCCTTGCCTCAGATTTTGCAACCTCTGATACATGAGTAATTGATAATTATATGGCAAGAACGTAGCTCTCATCAACTTCCTCATCTTCTCCCATGATTCAATCTTTGACTTCCCCATTCTCTCCCGTGTAAGTTTCGTTTGCTGCCACCATGCTAAAGCTCTTCCCCTCAACCTTGTAGCAACTAACTTCACTCTTCTATGCTCAGGAACTTCTTTAAAGTCAAAAATTTCTTCAACATTAGACAACCAATCAAGAAATTCTTCTTCTACCATACCACCTTTGAATTCCGGAATTTCTGTCTTCATCCCCGACTCCCAACGTCGATCATCTTCTACATTCCGGTATGAATTTCAAACTTGGTCTCGATCTCGATAATGAATGCTAGCTCTATCACCATCTTCATCAAAATCAAATGTACGTCTGAATCGATCACGACCATCAACATCCCTTCGATCACGCATGTCTCTTCTACTATGTCTCTCTTCATCTCGATATGGCTCATCTTCAAACTCACGTGGAGTTCTTCTCTCTTCATGTCCATATTCATGGTGATCTCTTCTCGATGAAATTGATGTTTCTCTTCTTTCTCTAAAAGATTGTGGCGACACCCTCCTCGCTTCCGTAACCGATGGCGAAACTCTGTTTCCTCCATGGTTCGAGATTGGCGACCTTCTCCTTTGATTCATATCAATCATCAATTTCTCCAATCTACCAATGCCTTCACCCAACTTCTCATTGAATTTATTGCTAATGCGTTGTTCCATCTGTTCAGCATCTTCTCGTTTATATAAATCTTCAACATTTTGATAACGATTAGCTCTTCTCGGCGGCATTGTCAAATCTTCACAAATTCAAACACTTTACTCTCGGCCTTGAACTTCAAATTGAACTTCACAATGCACGGTTACTTCACTTAGCTCGGATCGGCTTGATCACGACTTAACTCTAGCTCGTTCTTAGCTCGATTCAACACTTCAAGCTCGGCTCTACACTTCAAAATGAAGTTATACACAACTTCGACTAGTTCGCCTCAACTCTCAAATAAGTGATGCATGACTTCAAAACTCCAACTAGCTCGACTCGGCCTAAGTCAAACTTCACTTTGGCGCGCAAAAATCCCACGATCAAAATTCAAACACTTTCTGAACTTTGATCCAAAATGATATGGATCGAAAACTCCCAACTTGTTGCAACTTCACGACGAACACGATGAACACCAAACTTCTCGAAAATGCAAACTTCAACTTCCAACTCCTTGGCTCCAAGACTCGGCTTAGCTATGATTGGCTAAGTCTAGCTCTGATACCAAATGATGCAGCGGATAATACAGATTGATGACGAAATGAAGATTTGTGTCAAACTAATCGAAGAATGATTAGATGAATCAATGTAAATCGATGGATTAAAAGATACCAAATGCCCAAATTCGTTGATCTCCAAAAGATACCGAATTCTAGCTATCTTCGACACGTTGATCGCGCACGATATCGTGAGAGAAGATCTACAATTCTTCGAACGTTGATCAAGCACACTTGATACCGTGAATTGGCTTCAACAATCGTTGATTCGAGCGCACTCGAATAACCGAAAGTGGAGATAAGAGATCACACTCAACTACCAATTTCAAAAGAGGCACAAAGCACTCAAACAAAGTTTCATTCAAAATCAACCAAGTTTTTACAATGACACAACACGCCTATTTATAGGCTACAACATGTACATGACTCACGATCTAACCAAGGTCGTTAACGACCTAAACAACACGGTGAACGAGCTATACAACATTATACAGACCACAACGACCTAACTATGAACGACCTCCGACCTATGTTACCAATGACATAAGTACAATGCAACACAAGAATACAACACACACGAGTTATAACAACACACATAGCGACATACGACTTATCTTTAGCGACTTAACATGTATACAACATGACCCAAGACAGCAGCGGCCTAAGGAATGCTTGCATCAGAAGTTCCAGCGACTTAAAGAGGCCTGAGCGACCTAACTTAGGTCGTGGTTCATCAAATTCTTAGCTCAAAAGGTCGGAGCGACCTAACAAAATGTGCACCGGCTTCCTTAACTCATTAGATCGGCCCACACAGCTTGCATACGCCTTAGGAATTGGTGCGCTAGGTCGCTGGAACGGTCTAAACTCCAAGTTGTTAGGTCGCGAATGACTTAAAGTACTCGAGCGACCTAAAGCAGCTGAAACATCTGAACGACCTAGGGCACACGATGGATTGCTTAGCTCACTAACTCGCGAGCGACCTTCACTAGGTCGTGAGCGACCTAAGACTCCTTCTTTTGAACAACTCAAATTCATTGAATTTGTAGATTACGCTGCATCATCATTAGGCTGGGCTGCATCAAATTTCCTACTTTTAAATAAAATCATTATTCTAGTCATATCTATAATATGGTTTATATTAAGTAATCAATGTTATAATATATATGTATATACACACGTATATCAAATACATACATATATATATATATATATATGCGTGTATGTGCATGCGCTCACGGATGCATGTGCTCCATAGCAGTCCGTGTAAGGTATAACATGCTAGTGTATATGTACTATGATTTACACTGTAACAGACATGTTAGCTCATATAATACACAAATAGATTGATCAAATGTATGTTGATATATTTTAATTCATGTATACAAAATACTGCAATACACACACAGTGGAAATTAGAAATCAAAATCAAAAATATTTTTTTACTAAACATGTGTGTGTGTGTTATTTAATTGTTTAGCTTGTTTAAATGATGAGAGATATGACAAGTTGAAGCCTAGGGGAAGCAAGCATATTTTGTTAGGCTATATAGAAGGAATGAAGAGGTGTAGGTTGTGGTGCAAAACAACTACAAGAATTTTGACTAGTAAGCATGTAAAATTGGATGAGAGGTCTGTTGGAACCGGATCAACCCACAGCAGAAGATGCGGGTGAATTTCAATTTTTTTACCATATTGGATCTTTATTGGGCCTATGAAATCTATTTTCATTTAGAACATTTATAAATTTCCTACTTTTAAATAAAATCATTATTCTAGTCATATCTATAATATGGTTTATATTAAGTAATCAATGTTATAATATATATGTATATCCACATGTATATCAGATACATATATATGCGTGTATGTGCATGCGCTGACGGATGCATGTGCTCCATAGCAGTCCGTGTAAGTTATAACATGCTAGTGTATATATATTATGATTTACACTGCAACAGATATGTTAGCTCATATAATACATAAATAGATTGAACAAATGTATGTTTATATATTTTAATTCATGTATACAAAATATTGCAATACACTCACAGTGGAAATTAGAAATCAAAAACAAAAATATTTTTTTACTAAACATATGTGTGTGTGTGTATTATTTAATTGTTTAGCTCGTTTAAACGATGAGAGATATGACAAGTTGAAGCCTAGTGGAAGCAAGTATATTTTGTTAGGCTATATAGAAGGAATGAAGAGGTGTAGGTTGTGGTGTAAAACAACTACAAGAATTTTGACTAGTAAGCATATGAAATTGGATGAGAGGTCTGTTGGAACTGGATCAACCTACAACGGAAGACGCGGGTGAATTTCAATTTTTTTACCATATTGGATCTTTATTGGGGCTATGAAATCTATTTTTATTTAGAACGGTTACAAATTTCCTACTTTTAAACAAAATCATTATTCTAGTCATATCTATAATATGGTTTATATTAAGTAATCAATGTTATAATATATATGTATATACACACGTATATCAAATACATATACATATATATATATATATATATATATATATATATATGCGTGTATGTGCATGCGCTCACGGATGCATGTGCTCCATAGCAGTCCATGTGAGGTATAACGTGCTAGTGTATATGTACTATGATTTACACTGCAGCAGACATGTTAGCTCATATAATACACAAATAGATTGATCAAATGTATGTTTATATATTTTAATTCATGTATACAAAATATTGCAATACACACACAGTGGAAATTAGAAATCAAAATCAAAAATATTTTTTTACTAAACATATGTGTGTGTGTGTGTGTGTGTGTTATTTAATTGTTTAGCTTGTTTAAATGATGAGAGATATGACAAGTTGAAGCCTAAGGGAAGCAAGCATATTTTGTTAGGCTATATAGAAGGAATGAAGAGGTGTAGGATGTGGTGTAAAACAACTACAAGAATTTTGACTAGTAAGCATGTGAAATTGGATGAGTGGTCTGTTGGAACTGGATCAACCCACGGCGGAAGATGCAGGTGAATTTCAATTTTTTTTACCATATAGGATCTTTATTGGGCCTATGAAATCTATTTTTATTTAGAACATCTATAAATTTCCTACTTTTAAATAAAATCATTATTCTAGTCATATCTATAATATGGTTTATATTAAGTAATCAATGTTATACTATATATGTATATACACACGTATATCTGATACATACATATGCGTGTATGTGCATGCGCTCACGGATGCATGTGCTCCATTGCAATCCGTGTAAGGTATAACATGTTAGTGTATATGTACTATGATTTACACTGCAACAGATATGTTAGCTCATATAATACACAAAAAGATTGAACAAATGTATGTTTATATATTTTAGTTCGTGTATACAAAATATTACAATACACACATAGTGGAAATTAGAAATCAAAATCAGAAATATTTTTTTACTAAACATATGTGTGTGTGTGTCTGTGTGTATTATTTAATTGTTTAGCTTGTTTAAATGATGAGAGATATGACAAGTTGAAGCCTAAGGGAAGCAAGCATATTTTGTTAGGCTATATAGAAGGAATGAAGAGGTGTAGGTTGTGGTGTAAAACAACTACAAGAATTTTGACTAGTAAGCATGTGAAATTGGATGAGAGGTCTGTTGGAACTGGATCAACCCACGGCGGAAGATGCAGGTGAATTTCAATTTTTTTTACCATATTGGATCTTTATTGGGCTTATGAAATCTATTTTTATTTAGAACATTTATAAATTTCCTACTTTTAAATAAAATCATTATTCTAGTCATATCTATAATATGGTTTATATTAAGTAATCAATGTTATAATATATATGTATATACACACGTATATCAGATACATACATATGTGTGTATGTGCATGCGCTCACGGATGCATGTGCTCCATAGCAGTCCGTGTGAGGTATAACGTGCTAGTGTATATGTACTATGATTTACACTGCAGTAGACATGTTAGCTCATATAATACACAAATAGATTGATCAAATATATGTTTATATATTTTAATTCATGTATACTGAATATTGCAATACACACATAGTGGAAATTAGAAATCAAAATAAAAAATATTTTTTTACTAAACATATGTGTGTGTATTAATATTTTATAAAATAAATGATATATATACACATTTAAATAAAATATATGTATAAAATAATATATAAATATATACATGCCTATTATATATCTCACGGCAATGACGTTTATTTAATATATATATATATATATATATATATATATATATATATATATATATATGTTTCTGTATGAAAACATATTATAAACTAATAAATATATTTTACACGATAATTTCAAATTTAAGAATTCCAGAAAAATCTCAAAGATATTATGCTATTTAAATAATATATATATATATATATATATATATATATATATATATATATATGTATGTATATCTTATAATTTAAAATTAATTTACTAATTTTGGCAATTAATTAAATTATTTACTTGATATAAAATTTTAATTTTTTTGCTAAAGTAATATTAGATGTAAATTTAATTTTATGAAGTTTAAAACATATTTTATAACATATATATGTATTGATATTATTTATTTATAGAATTAAATGGTCTAAATAGTATTTAAACAATAAACAAGTGTATATATTTTTAACCCATCTTTTGGCAAAACAGTACACATGCAGATTTAACCCAATGGACTTCATGATCGTCAAGGCAGAAAGTCTAGAGAGATAGTTACCAAGATTGGAGATCGATTATATTTGAAACTATGGAGTATAGTTGAATGGATTCAGATGGACAAAACTCAAAAAATGGCTATTATGGACCTAGCACTCCCCCTAGGAGAGGGATCTAGAATATTCACTCTACAAAAAGAGATCGGAATAAAGGGATCAGAATAAAGTGATCGGATTAAAAAGGATGCACACAACACAACTCAATGATGATCACTCAATAACTCAACAACTACAAGGTGGATTAGATTGTAAATTTGGAAACAAGAAGTGGGGATCCTAAGTAGTCCACCCTAGGGATTGCGCCCCAAGAAGAGGACTTTGGAGGGATCGACCTCATCCCTCTAGAGGGATCGGCCCTCATCTCTACTCAAGGATCGGTTTAGTTGAATTTGTAGCAAAGATCGGTCAGTAAGTCAAAATAGATGCTATCAACATAAAACTTGGAGTTCTAGCATATTACAACATAAGGAATACCCCATAAGGATCACAGCCCCTAACTCCATCAAAATAAGGATTGGCCTAGATACCTATTTTGGAGGGCAGTCGGTCCAAGTTTCTTTGGGTCGCATCGTCTGGGCCTAGAGGTTTTTCTGGAAAAATTTCAGTCTGATCCATACACGTCTTCCCCTATAAATACAGTAGGCATGACATCAGAAAAGGGATTTTCTTTCTACTTCATGTTATCTTCTACCTAGGCTAGACTCTTCCATTCTTATTGTGGGATTTCAAGGATTTGTAACTGTAACTGCATAATAAACGAATAAAAGGAATATATTTGAAGTGGACGTAGGCCAGAGTTAGCTGAACCACTATAAAGTTGTGTCTCTCTTTACTTGCTTTCTATTTTAATTTTATTATTCCTCAATTTGTATTCTCAACATTATATTATCAGTGATCTGTGGCTAGATATTGGTGCTTTAACATAGCTGGGTGTTGGTGGTCATTTTTGATGCCAACATTTGGTGCTTTCAATGAGAAAGGTAGCCCCTATAGATTTGTAATTCGGGTTCAGAGTTTGGAAAAGATATGGAGCTTAGATTTAGAGTAATGGTGAGACAATCAATAAAGAGAGTGCTACCGGAAAGGAGCCACCATGGAGGGAGTCAGGAGGCTTCCTCAGAAGCTGGGGCTAATCAAGCATCCATCTACATCACCAGGGATGAAATGGAAACAATAATGGATGCTACGCAGGAAATGATGCTGAAAAGACCGGAGGAGATGATGTAGAATTTACTCCAACAGATTCGACAGGCTAAAGTGCAGAACCAAGGGAATATAGTAGTAGGAGCTAACGACAACTTAGATCATGGAGTTGAAGCAGCATAAATTGCTGGAGATCAGAACCGGGAACATGGAGATGGAGCTATTGGACAAACGAATGGAACAGAGCAGCCAAGGGAAGTCCCCAACCATCTTAGAGGGATCGACCTCGATCCCCAAAGGCCTGGGGGTATGCTTTCGGGTCTGGTCGACCGCGATTCTAGAGGACCTACAGTCGATCCTATGGAACTATGTGTGAATTGAAATTTGGATGCTCATCCAGAGGAGTACGTTCCTGAATTTCTTATGGACTCGGGGGTTTGTTTGGAAATGATGATATAAGACTACCGCTGGATGACAATGACAGGTTTGCAGAGATGATCGGGTGAGCTATGCATGGAGGATTGGTGAATAGGGATCTAGAGGAGTAAATAGAAGTCCATTCATTCCTAATATCAGGAATGCTAGGAATCCATTGGAGTTTAAACTACCGATGTTGGAAGTATACGACGAAAAGTCGAACCCAACTATGCATATGATGAGGTATATACGTCACACGGAAGTATTGGGGGTATCAGGAAGTCATGGCACGATGCTTTGCCATGTATCTAACGGACATAGCTGCACTGTGGTTTAGGAAGTTGGACATTGGTTCTATTGGCATATGGATGGAATTGGTCGATAGATTTATGAGGCAATTCAAGGTTCACATTTTGAGACCCAAAAATGTGATGAGTCTGGCAACACTGAAACAGAAGACTGGAGAGTCTCTAAGGAGTTTTCTAACATGATTTAATGCCGTGGCGGCATCGGTGGATCGTCTAGATCAATCCATGGTTTTGATGGCAGCTGTATGAGGAATTGTCGATTACATGGATTTCAAGGATTCATTGGCGTAGGATCCACCTACGGATCTCGTGGAGTTTTATCATGAAGCAAAAAGGAAATTGGGGTAAGAAGACATATGAGTCAACAAACCAAAGGTGAAAGCTGTGCAAAGTGAAGGATCATCAGAAAATGCAAACAAGAATAATAAAGGAAAATGGAAACTGGATGATACATATGATAGGATGAAAAGGCAGTGGAAAGAGCGGGAGCTAAAGTTCTACTCCTACCCGGATTTAATAGAAAGCCTAGAATGGATTTATATGGACACTAGGGGACAACTTCCCTACCAAAAACTGGCAAGGAGGGATCCTATGGTGTAGAAATGTATGTCTGGAAAGTACTGCCTGATCCACGAATTGAATGGGCACACCATGGATGAATGCAGACATTTGAAGAATAAGATTGAGGGGGAAGTCAGGAACGGCAGACTGCTGCAGTACATGAGGAATCAGACAACGTTGGTGGAATAGAGCTGCCATCGTCCGCATCCAATGGAAACAGGAATGACCCTGGATCGGGGCCACGGATTGTCATCAAATGATCGTGATGGTAAGGGTCGAGTTAAGAACAACAACAACAAACAAACACTATAATAAGTTAGCTATGTAACTTACACATGTACGAGGTCGAGAAAGATCCCTAGGCATGCTCTGAAATGATGATGAATCGTCATTCCCGGAGCGTCACCCTTAGGCTTTTTAGTTTTATTGATTTCTAGAGGTACAAACTCTTATTCATTAGGTTATTTATGATCCGCATTACTGCTATGAATAAAATAGGTCGCGATTATTTTCCCAACTGCAGCAACGGGGGGATAACCACTAGGTGTGAGCCCTTTCGTCGGAGAGTGAGATAATGGGCTCGCACATGGATTAAGTCCTCAACCAGAGAGTCAAGGCCGAAGAATAAAACCTAACATGACGTAAGGTATGGATTATGTCTGACAAGGAGTAGGTCTCTTCGGCGAAGAGCGACAAGATCGGCCTACTAGGGTTGTCGAGTATGGATACGCTCACGATTGGCCAAGGACTTAGGCTAAGACATCACTTAATGTTTAAGGACACTGAACCAGAGTATAGGAAGTAACGTCAGTTCATCAGAGTGTAACATGATTGGCTTATTTGGTCGTCGAATATCGACTGTGCTCGGCAAGGACCCGAAGATGTCTTCGACTTAGATATCATCTTTGAATAGCTATGGATTTAGACATTGACCCGGAGTGGTCGCGAACTTAGATATGGGACCGGAGCAGTCCCGGATTTGGCTAACGACCCGGAGAGGTCACAGATTTGGATAACAGCCTCGAATGGCAATGGATTTGGCTTTGGATGGATATAGATTCGGATAAAACAATCAGGAGAGATCGCGGATTCGGAATTGGATATCGACTTGGAAAGGTCATTGATTTCACTAATGTTCGAGAGAGATCGTTGATTTGGATCGGCAAGGATTGGGTTCTGATTGGATAATATGGCTATTGATGGATTATGGACTTCAGATTTTGAATTTATGGCAATTCAAAACACACTTTCCTATCCTAAGGCATGTTTTGGAGGGAAAAATGTTAACCTGTCTTTTGGCAAGGCAGTACACAGACAGATTTAACCCAAAGGAAAGGCAAAAACCCCAGAGAGATGGTTATCGGGATTGAAGATCAATTATATTTGAATCTATAGACTATAGTTGAATGGATTTGGATGGACTACACTCCAAAAATAGCTAAGTATGAAACTAGCACTCCCCGTAGGAGAGGGATCAGATCAGAATATTCACTCTACAAAAGAGGATCGGAATAGAGGGATCAGATTAAATAGGATGCACACAACACAACTCAATGATGACCGCTCCATAACTCAACAATCATAAGGCAGATTGGAATGAAACTTTGGGAACACGAAAAGGTGACCCTAGGGAGTCCACCCTAGGGATCTCACCCCAAGAAGAGGAGTTTGGAGGGATCGGCCCTCATCCCTACGTAGGGATCGGTTTAGTTGAATTTGCAGCAATGGTCGATCAATAACTCAAAATGCACAGTTCTTATGAAAATGAAACTTTGAGTACAAACATATTACAACATGAGGAATACCCTATAGGGATTGCAATCCCTATCTGCATCAAAATCGGGATCGACTCGGATCCCTATTTTGGAGAGCGATCAGTCCAAGTTTCTTGGGGCCGGTCATTTGGGCCTAGAGGTTCTTCTGGCGAAATTTCAGTCCGATCCGCAAACGTCTTCTCCTATAAATATAGCAAGCATGACATCAAAAAATGGATCTTCTTTCTGCTTCATTCTATCTTCTACCTAGGCAATACTCTGCCATTCTTATTCTGGGAATTTATGGATTTGTAACTGTAACCACGGTATAAACGAATAAAAGGAAAATCTTTGAAGTGGATATAGATCGGAGTTAGCCGAACCAATATAAATCCATGTTTCTCTTTACTTGCTTTCTATTTTAATTTTAGTATTCTTCAATTTATATTCTTTACGGTATATTATCTAAGATCTATGACTGGATATTGGTGTTTTCATATGTGTATATATATATTATTTTTAATTCCATCGAAAATGTTTAATATAATATTAATTGTATAAAATTTTAAAACCATATTTTACACAGTATAAGATTTAATATTTGAATTCTAAAGCTTATACAATTAAAAAAAGGCATTAAATTACTATAAATCGAAAAAAAAATCATTTTTCTCTCCGCCGCAAGTATTATATACACGATAATGACAAAAAATGATTTTATTTTAAAATATATAAAAACATACAATATATTGATATAATAGAATTGTCATCTAACTAGCAAAACAATATACATGATATAAATATTATCTATAAATTAATAATCATTGATAGACTAAAAAATTTACCTTATTACCAATTCCTATAAGTACACCTTGAAACAATAAGATCTACTCCTTGAACTAGTTTCTAATCCAATAGAGTGCTGGTCACTGAACCGGTGGCCACCAACTATCGAATAATATCTGTTTTATTTTGATTTGAGTTTGGAAATGAAGAGATCGTTATGGGTTATTTTAGGCCACAAAGGGTATAGATGGAGGCTCTAAAAAGTAAGGAATGGGAGTGGCTTAAGATGCTTATACAGATGAGAAATGGTGAGAGAAGTTAGGATCAAGATCCATATTTCTCTCTTACTATTTCTTTTCATTTATCCATTCAATCCTAGCCTATATAACCATCACATGGTTGCCCCTCATGTTTATCTATCATAACCGAACCAACCGACCTACGTATGGGCTTCAAACCCACTTAAAGCACGGACAAAACATTTTGCATTTAAATCTAATTTAAAATGTATCGATATCGTATATCAATTAATATATTTGTAACCATTGTAAATATTTAATAGTATTTTTTCATCAAATCAATATAAATTTTATAGCTAATATTTCATAAATATTAATTGGTTTAATTTATTTATAACAATTACAAATTAATTAAGGAGTATTCAATATTTCAGTTGTGTGACCTATAATGTGTAAATTTGGTGTGCAATTAATATCAAATGATTTGAATATTAACGTTCGCACATAACTTAGCTGGCGGTGTGACATTTTGACCAAATTTATTGCTTACTTAGTTTTGGTAAAATCCAATTTTACTCTATTAAGCGTTACCCTATTGTGACTATTATTTACACCAATTCTCTTCGTCAAAACTACATGACTTTAGACTTATGGAATATGGTAACGATCAAATTCAAGTACCGTCGATATTCAACTCTACAGTCCAAAGACAAAGCCCTTGGTTCAATAGTAATAGTTATTATTAACCGAACTACTCTCGCTAGTGATTTTGACTTCGATTTGACTTGAGTTGACCATGATACTAACCCCATATAACTAAGAAGGCGAATCCTCTCTTGAATAGTGTTTCTCTTCCAATACTTACACTCGATCCAACTATAATCATTCCATAGAAGTTGTGCCATGATTTGACTATAATCAAAGCAGAGCTTTTATATTGAAGGTCAACAATATCCTCAAGTCGAGAGAACTGTGTAAATTAGTCATATCGATATTTTTTATTTAACCTTAGTTATATTAACCTATAAAAAACTATCAGCTGAGTCATTCCATAGTTATCCAATAAATATTAATACGGAAACCCTTGGTGCCGCCAACAGTCACTAATAATACGTTGTCCAACACTTGGAGAGTGTTACGTACTCTGGTCATAACGGATACATCGATATCCAATCTTGATGCATCTTGACTATGAATATGTAAAATAATGTTTTTTTATATTGTGATACAATACTCGGGATTATAACTATTTGAAATTATTATCACAAATACACCATTTATGAATTTTCCATTAAATATATTTTCACTAAATATTTAATTATTTATAACAAATTATCACAAACATGCTATTTATGGAAAAGACACCTTTATTATGAATAATAATTATTTATCGAATTAATCAATTCACAATAAATGATAGAATTTCCCCTAAGTTATACCCCTAACTCTATCAATCTCTCACTTGCACTTGGGGCCAATTACGGAATCTCAACCCTTCAATCAACTTCCAAGAGCCGATCGAGCTAGACCCTTAGTGAATTGATCTACTATGTTGTCGTTGGTATCCACCCTTTGTACCATACTTCTTTCTTCTCAACGAATTCTCTAATAAGGTGGAACTTCCGAAGAATATGTTGTGACTTCTTATGTAATCTAGGTTCCTTTGTGATCTGAATCATCGCATTGTTATAAAAGAATAATACCATATGATTCACTGTATTGGAATCACTCCTAGCTCATTTGAAAACTTGAGCATCCAGACTGCCTCTTTAGCTGCTTTATTGAGAGTGATGTCCTCGACCTCCATCATTGAATTAGCTACTGTCTCTTGTTTGAAAATTTTCCAACTGATGAATCTGCCGTTAAGTATAAAGACATAACCAGACACTGAATTACTATCATCTATATCACTTTGAAAGTTAGAGTCCGTATACCCCTTCATAAGGAGGTCTTCGTTCTCGTATATAAGGAGTAAGTCCTTAGTATTCCTTATACTTCAGTGTACATTTTACGACGTCCAATGTTTTTCTCCAAGATTAGACTGGTATCGGCTTACGTATGGAGAAGTTCCTATGGCTGAAGCATAAGGGTTCCTCTTCAATGCTCTTCCTCCTCATCGATATGAGGAATGTCCTTAAAAAGGATGATTCTAGATTATATTGGAACATTTCCATATTTGGATCTCCATACTAAACCTTTTAAGAATGGCATCTATGTATTGGGATTGGGATAATCCCAACAGCCTCTTAAATCCATCTCTATAAATCTTAATGCTTCGTATATAGTCTTCTTCTACCAAATCCTTCATGTAGAAGTTCCTTGACAAGACAAGCTTTCACTAATTGCAATAACGAAATGTCATTACCAATCAATAATAGATTGTCGACATATAGCACTAAGAAAATGATAGCGTTTCCTTGTTCCTTTTTGTATACGCACGCTTCATCTATGTTCTAATAGAAACCAAACTATTTGATTACCTTACCAAAACACTTGTTCCAACTCTTTAAAGCTTGTTTAAGTCCATAAATGGACTTTAACAACTTACAAGTCTTGTCCTTACTTCCACCGACCACAAAACCTTTGGGCTATGGTATATAAACGGTGTTTTCTAAATCACCATTTATTAATGCCATATTTACATCCATTTGCCATATTTACATCCATTTTCCATATTTCATAATCATATAATGTAGTAATTGCTAGCATAATCTGAATGGACTTAAGCATGGCTTCGGGCGAAAAGGTCTTGTCATAATCAACACCTTGAATTTGGCAAATTCCTTTCGCAACTAACCATGCCTTATGAGTCTCTACTTCCCTGTCTACGTTTTGCTTTAAAAGTCCATTTGTAGTCGATGGGTTTTGTCCCTTCGGGTTTGTCTGACAAAGTCTATGCTTTGTTTTCGTACATGGAATCCATCTCGGATTTCATTGCTCCAAGCCAAAGTGTAGAGTCTTTACTCTGTAATACTTGTTGGAAAGACAAAGGAGTTTCGTCATATATGACACATTCCTCCTTCTCACTATCATGAGAAAACTGTAATATCTCTCTAGTGTACGAGATTCCTTACTAGACCTTCTAATGGATTGCATGTTTTCATGTGCGAGTGCACTTGGTTCAGCCTCAGCGTTAACTCCTTGGATCTCATCTTAGTCTACAACTTCACTATTAATTTCCTTTGATAGAAATTCCTTTTCCAAAAAAGTAGTGTATCAAGAAACAATGTCCCTTTGTTCCTCGATATTATACAAAGTATATCCCATTGAGTTTTAGGTATATCCTATAAATTTACACAGTACCAATCTTGCCACTAGTTTATTCGGACCAATGTTATTAACGTACGCTGGAGAACCCCACATCTTCAAATACTTGAGTTGGGTTTTCTTACCATGCCACATCTCATATGGTATTATAGGCATAAATTTAGTAGGCAACAAGTTCAATATATGTGCTATGGTTTCTAGCGCATATCCCCAACAGGACAGAGGTAATTCGGCCTTACTCATCATGGAACAAACCATATCTAATAAAATTTGGTTCCTTCTCTCCAGAACATTGTTACATTATGGAGTATAATGTGGAGTAATCTGATAAAAATTCCCATTATTTATTATGTATTATTGGAATTCCTGTCCAGTGTACTCACTTCCTCGATCAGACCGAAGAATATAAATCTTACGGCCCGTCTGTTTGTCTACTACATTTTTATATTCAACAAATGTTACATAGACATTGAATTTGTTCTTCATAAAAACACATATCCTAGTCTTGAGAAACCATTAGTGAAAGTAACAAAGTAAGAACTATTATCTTTCGTGATTACATGCATTGGCCACATATGTCCATATGTACTAACCCTAAGAGTTCAACAACTCTTTCATTTCTCCTACTGAAGGGGCGCTTGGTCATTTTACCTTCGAGACATGACTCACACATGTCAAATGATTCAGAATCAAGTGATGGGAAAAACCTTCGGTATTCCATTGGTGTAGTCGTTTCTCACTAAGATGATCTAGCCTACAATCCCAAAGATAATTATCATTTGTATTGTTAGAAGAATTATTCACAAAACATACATAATTAGTGTTGATCATGTAAATTCCATTTTTAATAATACCATCGCAGACTTTTTTACATTCGAACTAATGTTTATAACATTATTTGCACAATGATACATATCTAGTCTCAATCAATCTACAAATAGAAGTAATAGCATAAATAATATCTTTTACAATATAGCACTTATCTAATAATTAATATTATATCTGCTCCATTAGGCAAACATAAAGGATAATGTCCTACCCCGTTCCATCTAAGATAGTTCCATCAATAACTTGGAATCTCATCTCTCCTTTTCTCCTGCAATGCCGGTTCCTAAGCCCATGTAACGAATTACATATATGATTTTCATATCCATTATCTAAGACCTAAGTCATGTTATTGATTACAAAACAATTTTGAAACATAAATACACCTGGAACCATTCTGCTTTCTTTCAAGTAATCGGAATAATTTCTTTTCCACTGACCTTTCTTTTAGCATGGTGACATTCACCATTGTCATCGGTCTTCTTACTTTTCTTGTTCTTCTTAACTACTCTTTTCCGCTTCTTTGAATTTTTCGAAGATGATGCACCACCCATTACAGTAAGCATGGCCCCTCGATCCTTAGATGCAGATTCGGCCGACCTTAACATATTGACGAGCTCCTTGAGATTCACATTGAGGACGATCATGTTTTTGAGTTGCCTCTACAACGGCTTGTATAACGTAGATTGCAGAAAACTTGGACGATCTCTAAGTCTGAAACCAATTTTTCATAATAAGTCTTAGTTTGGGGTCCGTATCATCAGTGGGTTATTCTTTAGTTTCACACGTAATAGCCGGCCAAAAAAGCTTGCAAGTTAACGCTATTTTAATCGCTCTTAGCCAATCGGTATAGTTTGGTCCAGTAAGCTTGTCATTATCAAAAAAAAGTTTTGGAGTTGACATTTTCTGCAAGTTTTAATTGGTAGATTATTAGGATAATCTCATAGTAGATGTTCTTATAATATTAATAAGATTAAGCTTTATGTTTCATTGTACTAATAAGCTTCTCATAGTCTGTTATATTTCGCCAAACTCTAAGTCAAATATAGAAGTCTTTCGACTTCACTAGTGGGTGTTAGGACTCGTCCGTCTTAGAATTCTAACCTTGAGTTTTCTTAACAAGTGGTAGCTCCACAGAAAATGGATAACTCCTTGTCAGTTGTATCATATACAACTCCTAACCCTTAGTACCTTGTCCTAATTTCACTTCAACCTTGAGTTTGCTTAAAAAATCAAAATGAAATTATTCACTCGTAACTACCATATTGCGACGACTAAGTATAGTTTAAGTAACTTGAGTTTGCTCAACAAATACATATGGTTATCTTACCTTGTTTATTCAGTATATTAATAATACTTTACATAACATTCCTTGCTTGAGTTTGCTTAACAACTAAGGAGTATTTAAGTTAGTTATTAATATACATACATATATATAGTATAGTATAGGATAATATTATATTGAAGGTTCACGATCTTCAATATACTATATTAAGTAATATTTACTTATGGAATAATGTGTCTCTTATCAAATATCCTCGTGATTTAAGTGTCGGACGCATCCGAAATCACAGTTTACGTAAATTTATGTATGTATTTATTCATTAAGTCCATTTAGGCTTTATTAATGTTCCACCTTTAATTTATGCATTCATATTATATAAGTTTTATCATTATATAACTTTTATATTTCATAATACTTATATAATTATCTTATGTATAATATTTTTTTAGTTAAATCTTATTTAATTAATTTTAATTAATTAAAATTTAATTAATTTCATATTACCTTAATATAACATTTGTATTAAATATTTATTATATACTATAACCTTTATAGTATAACACATATATTATATACATGTGCATATTATTTAGTTAATTAACCTTTAATAATTGATTTATTTAATTAAATTATATTAATTTCGAAATTCATTTACATACATACATGTAAACTTATGTTATTTTAACATTTTAAAACAACATAACATATATATCATAATGTAAAATAATGTGTATATTTATTAATTAATTAACTTATTTAATTAATATATTTTATTAGCCTCATTAATATATTTTCACTACACCATACAGCTCAATTAGCGACACTCAGATGCGTAAAAATTGCCACGGTTTTAAGCCGTGGCAATTTTACCATGGCCATGAGCCATGGTAAAATAAATTCCCACGGTTAAAGACCATGGCTACTTTGAAATAGCCGTAGACCGTGCCAAATTTATATATAAAAAAACTCACCACCACCGCCCCCATATCAGATCTCAACATATTTTCACCCTCCGGTAACAAACATAACGCCCCTTCATCTCATCCATTATTGATCCTCTCCTGCGCCCTAAATCTTTTTCACCCAAATCGATCAACGTCGACGTTGCTTAAATTGAAAATAGAGATCTCTATGGAAATAGTCGAGAAAATAGAGATTGACGCTGCAAAGTCGAGAAAATATAGTTGTATTTTTCGCTAGTTTCATCAATTATCTGCTTAAATCTGTGGTTAAACTGTTTTCCATTTTTATTTTTTGATTCAGTTAGTAATTGTATTTGATTTTCTGAGAAGTTTGATTTTGTCTAATATAGTAATCTTAGAATTATTTGTGTCTGTAGTTTCTTCTGTCTTTGGAGAGAATTTCGATTTTTCCTGTCTTTGTGATTTCGGAGAATAAAAGCTAGGGTTATGGAGGAGATTTGATAGAATATGTATAAATAATTTTACCTTGAAATCTGACTCTACTAAAATGAACAATTAGTGCTTCTTGCAAACCACGTGCTCCTTTTAGTGTTTGGTTTAGATGAATGTACGAGTGTGATTCATGCAGTGATAATTTACTGGTATTTTTATTAAGACTTTCTACTTATAATAGATGAATATGTAGGGCAATTGCTGACAACAAAATTCCATTGTTTACTTGTTCTTAGACTCAATGTTGAATCTACATGAAGGCTTGGGTGGGCAGTTGCCCAACCCAAGAAAAACAAAAAACCATAATATAGTGCTATTTGTGTTATAAACCTTTGACTAATTGTTTAGATGTCTAACCATGAACTTGTTTAGGTGATCATTATAATTCTGTTTGTCACCTTATTAACTGATTAGCTATTTGGTTGGTTACTTATAAACATGTTCTTAAGTGTTAGTTAATCTAGTGCTATTTGTAAATTTCTACTCTTGGGATCTGTCATCTTAGTTAGCCTGGAAATCATATTATGTGTGTGTGTGTGTGTTGTGTGTGTGTGTGTGTCTACATATATATATATATATATATATATATATATATATATATATATATATGTGTGTGTGTGTGTGTGTGTGTGTGTGTGTGTATAAAATCGAAGAGACATTGCTAAATATTGATCTTGATGCATTTGTAGATGAATTTGATATTTAAATGAAGTTCATAGAGCACAACATAAACTTGAAAATTCTCTGTCAAACTATTTGCCGACTTAACCTAATCAGAAGGATTGATTTGTATTCATTTCTTTAGTAATCACTTTTATCTGTGAGTATAGTTAAAGTACACTTATAATCATACCATGTCAGAAAACCTACTGAATTGTTTTCTGTGTTTCCATTGCGATACTGCATAAAAAAGCCTGGAAACAAACAGTTACAGTAAAAATAATATATGAACAAAACATTGACATATTATGCTTTGGGAGAATAATTTTGAGAGAATGATGGTTGCTTGAACTGATGCAATGTCCCACGTCGTTGAAAATTTATAAGTTTGTTTAGAATACAAATATCCGAACATTTAAGCTCCCTAAGACCGGAACAAAAGTGATCGGGTAATAAAGTACCCAAGAAAGACCCCAGGCCGTTCACAACAAAGTTTCTCAATGACAAGTTTGACAGTATGCAACATTGTTGGCTATATTGGTAAACATGGTTTCTGTTCTGAATGGCCCAAGATGTACGTGAGTATTGTGGTAACAATGTTTCTTTCGTTGGTTTTGTCATAGTTTTGGTTTATAATTGATAAGAATCTTTTGTGGTGGTATACGATGCATCAAAACGCATCTATTGCATTTTGTCATAGTTTTTGGCCTGTGCTGAAACATTTAGGATTTTGGGAGTTGAGTACTGACTCTGATCACAAAGAACACAACAAAAATTAAGATGGTTAGGAAAGATTCAGATTTTCGGGGCCATGCTGGCTAGCTAATATTTGTTGTTAGGTGATTAATGAATGTTTATAGAAGTAATTAAATAACTAAAGAAGGAGATCTGGAATTACTTTTCTTTTTGAATCATTAGGATGTGCTAAAAAATGTGGCATTGTTAAGTTAAACTAAGTTAAATATGGAAACAATACCGTAACCCTATGTTACCTTCAGAGCTAACAATATGAATTATTATTTCTAATTTTATTTATGATTTGAAGTTCACTGGACACAAAAATTAAAGTGGTTGAACAAATTCTTAGGTCTTATATGTGTGATCCAGTAATATGCAGGCTGACTTCTTTTTTACTATGTCTATTCAGTCTACATATTATACAGTTGTTTGTGTAATATACGTATATATGCACTTTTATTGTTACTGGGATTTCCTGTAAGTGAGCCTTTCACACACACACTTTTTTTAAAAGGGCACACACATAGGGCTGTCAACGGATGCTTTTGGATACGGATAGTGCCATATCCGTATCCGTATCCGTTTAATTTCGGATATCGGATATCCGTATCCGCTTAATTTTCAGATATGGACGGATATCGGATATTTATCCGCTCCGCCAATAATTGATAAATTTAAAGGTATAAACGAAAAAGTTTAGATCAACACAAAACATTTTTTGTACTATTGTTTATAAAAAAATAAAGAAATAAAAAATATGGTGATAAAACATTGTTTTATACTAATATATGTATATGTATCCAAAAATATTCAAAAGTTAAACACTTATAGCCCTATTTTCCTATTTTAAATTATATAAATATGGATCAGTTAATCGGACGGATATTTTTCGGATACGGATACCACTATAACCATATCCGTATCCGAAAAGCTTTTCGGATATCGGATATCTGTATCCTCTTTTCGGATAACGGATATTTTTCATATTTTCGGATACGGATTCGGACGGATATCGGATTTTTCGGGTACCCATTGACAGCCCTACACACACATATATAATACGATAAAATAGTAAGAATAACTTTTAATATGTGCATTTGATGCTTGCAGGACACCTATCGAAGCAAGGGAGATGACGACCAATGGAAGAACGGATTAAAGCATGTCCTTTTTATTTTATTTTACTGTATGCATTCTGTTATATTATCTTCTTATGGGATTTGAGGGCATGAGAAATATGAATTTATATTTTGAATTAGCACAGATACATTGGTCTTTGCAAGACAAGTTATTTCATGAGCAAGTATTGTAGGACTTGACCTTTGTAAAATGCTAATGTACTTCAGTTTATTGGTAATATATGTTCTCCTGTTTCTGGTTGTCATATCTCTCTATATGGCTATTCTTGATTCTATCTTGCTTGTGTAGTCTGACGCTTTTATACAGAGCCGTGGTTAATTTTATTGTGTTGTCTGAAGTTTATTGGTGATGTATTACAGCTTTTATCTTTTGTGCTTCAGTTCATTCAGTCACGACTCAGAGGCGTGACTAATTTTAATGAAATAAAAATTAGTCACGGCTCTAAACCGTGGCAAAATTTCATTTAGCCATCGTTCGGGGCCGTGACAATTTTTTTTCCACTCTCCATTTTTCCATGACTCCGGGCCATGGCAAAATTATTTAGCCATGGCTCAGAAACATGGCAAAATGGCTTTTCTGGTGTAGTGTTTATAGATTTTGAAATTAATTTATATTAATTTTCAAACATTTTGCTGGGCCTTTTTATTAGTGGAAACTTTGAGCTCATATATCTATTCGGACTAGGATGGTAGTCAGGTAGGGTAGAGTACTTGATAACACAATCTCAACATTCGACATTATCTTTCTAGACACCCAACTATCTAAGCTGCAAGCTTAATTAGTTGATTTTAACATGACTAATTTCGAGCGCATAGGCTATTAGGTTTTGATAACATTGTGTGAAGTAATCGGCCCGCAGAGGAAGATATTGGTAAATTTCAATTTCTATATCATATTGGATCTTAATGGGCCTATAAGGTCTAGTTTTATTTAGAACATTTTCAAATTCCCTTTTAAATAAAATCATTATTTTATTTATATCCATAATATGGTTTGTATTAAGTAATTAATATTGTAATACATACATACATGTGTATTATATATATGTGTGTGCATGTGTAACATAACAATCCGTGTAGGCATAACATAACCTTGTATAAATGCTGGGATTTACGCTGCAACAAACATGTTACCTCATCAAATATAAAACTATATTGTCTATATGTATGTTTATATATTTAATTCATGTATACAAAATATTACAAAATCTACATACATATATTTTATTTTAAAATTATTTTATGAGTACATACACATACACATATATAAACTTATAATATATATATGTGTGTGTGTGTGTGTGTGTTGAAAATCATTTAAATTATATTGGAATTTACTTATTTAATTTACTGAAAATTCGAAATCAAAATCAAAAAAATAAGTTTATTAAATTTATATTATATATCCGTGTGAGTATGTATATGTATGTGTGTGTATTAATATCTTATAAAATTAATACATATACATATACATATACATATACATATACATATACATATACATATACATACATACATATACATACATACATATATATATATATATATATATTGACGCCAAAAATGAGCATCAACACCCAATGGAATCTCGTAGATTAAACGATGAATGAAGTTAAAAACATAGCAGAAAAAGTAAATGAACAAACACTTCATATTTTTAATCATCTTACACTAGATTATGATTACAAGAATGTTTGGGTCAGCTAGGATCCATTAATACAAGAGTGAAGAATAAAAATGGCAGAGCCTAGGCAGCCCAAAAGAAGGATTCTCTTTATGGAGCTGACTGCTGTATTAATTGGAGAAGACGTGCATGGATTGGGCTATAATTTTGCAAGAAGAGTCTCTAGATTCGTAGGGGTCCACCATAACGATCGGTGGCCTAACTCAATATTTTGGGACGATCGGCCAAAATTAGTCAATTGTTATTTTGGCTTCCGATTGATGTTCAACCGATAGTGTAGTTCTTCATGATCAAGATACGTGCTCTCCAAATTTCATGCAATTTCGACATATCGTTTGTGAGATATCGCATTTTCCATGAAACTATGGATCGTTTATTGGAATATGCCGATCAGTTTTATGGCTTTGAAAAAACAATCAGCTAACAATGATCGACCAAACTCTAATTGCAACTTTATCACCCGCGATTATTTTTGTAAACTTCAATCTTCGTTTTGTTGGTGCCCTGGAAGTTAATTAGCCTTGTGGATCTCGAGATATTGATCATTCTCTGATGATTTGAACAGTTTTTGGATCATTTTAGATAGATCCATATAAAAAAATTATTTATCCATAACTCGAACGTATAAACTTCGATTGACTTGAAATTTGAAATGTAGCCTCATTGGGCTTTGTTTATTACTTCATATTAATTACAGCTTGATCTGGATCCAGCTCGAATCTGCTCGACCATCATCCATAGTCTTGTATGTCACTATTCTCAAGGTTGGTAACCATCTGTTTTTGCCAAATATACGGTATCATGGCTTTGTCAAAACGCAGGATAACATTTTTGCCCGCCAAAGTACGTCTTGTTATGTACATGACATGTTTTGAATTGATGTCAAGTAAGGGTCGCCAGAAAAAAATCCATCAGTTTCCTGAATAGTCGCTATCCTTCTATCGAATTATCTTTCTAAAGTGTTGTATCTCACTTTGATCGTAACGACGCTTGGTCGATTTCCAATATATAGATTCAGGATGGTATTCCATTAGTTACTATGTGTGTCCGATTCTACAGGGCTAGTAAGCATTAGCTATCAGATTCAATCTTTTCTTTAATAACTCCAGGTGAAAATTCAATTTCTATCGATTTCAAGGAGTCGAATTTTTTGAATATACATTTGCATGTTTAGGTACACATTTTTGTTATGGGCTCTAGGATGCGTTTATGCGCTCATGAGTCATCACCAATTCCTTCTAGTTTAATTGCAATTGGATTGCAATCCCTTGTTTACATATTATTTTTTTAATGAAATAGGGGTTATAATAAGTCATTCGATGAGAGAGGACTTCAAGTTCTACAGGGATGACGGCATCGGAACCATAAGCAAGGGGAAATGGAGTATGGTCGATCGTGGACTTGTGGGTTATTTTGTAAGCGCATAATGCTGTTGGGAGTTCATCCACCCACTTGCCTCTAGCCTTTTCCAAACATTTCTTCAGAATGGACTTTATGATTTTGCTAACAACTTCGACTTGTCTATTAACTTGAGGGTGAGCAACTACCATGAATCTTTTCTCAATATGATGCCGATGGTAGAAGTCTTTGAATTAAGCGCTATCGAATTGGGTTCCATTATCAATGATAGTGGTTCATGGAAGGCTAAAACGACAGATGATGTTCCAGACACTGAAGTTGATTACTTTTTTTTCGTTGTGATCACGGCTAAAGTTTCAGCTTCAACCTATTTAGTAAAGTAATCCACTGCCATGATGGCGTATTTCGCACCCTTTTAGAAATCGACAAGGAACTGATGATGTCCATACACCAAGTGGCAAACGGCTACGTAGTGACCATTTGAGTAATTTTCATCGGTGGGGGCCCTCAGAATTTTTACAAACATCTGGCACTCGTCGCATTGAATAGCGTGTTCAGCTGCTTCTCAAATGACAGTTGGCCAGTAATACCCGTAATGGAGTATTTTATTTGTCAAGATTTTCCCCCTTGTATAATCGCCGCATTCTTCTTCATGGACCTCTCTCAAGACTCGCTTGATATCATCATGGGTGATACACCGAAGTAGGTGAATGGAGAAAGTCATTTCTATACATGACTTCTTATTAGATGATGCAACGTGAACCTTTGAGGAGGATCTGTCGTTTTTCATTCCTCCATTCAGAAAGAATTTTCCATTGTAGATAGTATTTGATAGGAGTCATCCATGACTCATTCTCTAGCTCCATCTCCAAGATCTAGTCGATCTCCATCTATCGATGCTTAGAATGCTGAGTACTTCAACCAGGACAGTCTATTTGTTGCGCATCCTCAGAACTGGCTAGCATGGCCAGTGACTCGGCCTTTTCATTTTATCCCTAAGGATATATGTAATGGTGCAATACTCGAAGTCGGCCAGTAGCTTTTGGACCCAGCTGAGATAAGGAGCAAGACACTTCCCCCTAGCAAGATAATCTTCACTAACTTGGCGTACTACTAACCAGGAATCATAGAAGATATGAAATGTTTCTACTCCTATTTCTCTAGTAAGTTTGAGGCTGGCGATCAAGGCTTCATACTTAGCTTCGTTACTTATTGCAAGGAAGTTGAGTTTTAGGTCATAGCAGATCGATCATTCCTCGAGATTCATTAACTCAACTTCGGTGCCATAACACTGATTATTGGATGCTCCATTGGTGTACATTTTCCGTCAGTTGGTCGGTTCTCCACTGCTCTTCGAATCATCATCTAATGAAGTGAATACAGAGATGAAGTCTGTTAATGTCTATCCCGGCATAGCTCTTCGAAGGAGATAAGTAATACTGAATTATCTTAGCTCGATATTCTATTTGAGCAAACTTCCATACGCCTAAGGTTTTGGTAGGATATGTCGTAACGGCTAGTCGGCATAGACGTTAATGGGGTGAGCCTGAAAGTAAAAGCGGAGCTTTTGTGATGAAATCGACAGGCATTACACGAGCTTTTGTAGCTTCGATAGTTTTATCTTAGTACCAATCAATCGCTTGGTTACATAATACACCGGTCTTTGGATCCGGTTCTCTTCACATAGCATTGCGGCGCTTATGGCGTGTACCAACATGATAGATGTACAAAACTTTACGATCCACCGGCTTTGACAAGATGGAAGGTCTCTTTAAGTGGTTCACCAAAGATTGGAATGCGTCTTTACAATCTTGTGTCCATTCGAAATTCTTTTTCCATCTCCTGATTAGGTTGAAGAAGAGAGTACATTTTTCGGTGGCCCTAGAGATTAATCGACTTAGGGCGATGACCTCCCATTTAGACTCTATACCTGCTTGATTTTCTTCGATACCTAAATGTCTTTGATTGCCTGGATATTCTTAGGGTAGGCTTTAATTCTGCGAGAGTTGAGCATTAAACCCAGGAACTTCCCTAACGCAACGCCGAAAGAGCATTCCAAGGGGCTGAGTTTCATTCCATATCTTAGGATAAAACTGAACATCTCCGGTAAGTCATCGTTGTGGTTGTTTAACCGTCGTGACTTCACAAGCGTATCATCCATATTAACTCCGTTGATCACCTGATTCGGTCTTTGAACATCCTGTTGACTAGTCTCTGGTAAGTAGCTTCGGCATTATTTTCTTTAAACGGCATCACAACATAACATTATAGCCCTAGATCGATAATGAAGCTAGTGTACTTCTAGTCGAGGACGCGCGTCGGGATCTAGTCGTTTTTGGAGCACACATCCGTAAATGAAAGCAGTTCATATCCAACGGTTGAGCCTACCAGCTGATCGATCCTTGAAAGTGGAAAGCTATCTTTCAGGCATGCCTTATTCAGGTAAGAGTAGTCGATGCATGTCTGCCACTTTCCATTAGCTTTTCTCACAAGAACTGGATTGGAAACTCATTTCGGGCATAGGGTGTTGTGGGTAAACCAGTTGTTTTTGAGTTTATCCACTTCCACTTTACGTGCAGCAGATCTCTCCGGATCCATGACGCGTTGCTTTTGTCTTACCGAGACATGCCTCGAGTCGATATTCAATGCGTGGCTCGCGATAATCGGTGAGATCACATGCATGTTAGAATGTGTCCAAGCAAACACATCAAGATTCATTCAGAGAAAGCAGCTAATTCCTTCATCACTGTTGCACTGAGCTGTGATCTAATCTTTACTACCCGTGATGGGTCGTCATGGCTGACTATAATGTCGACTTTCAGCTCAACGAGCGCAATCTTGGATTTTTTGAGTTCAAATGTAACTATTTCGCATAACAATCAATGTGAAATCCGGTTGGGACGGTTAATGATGAGAGTTACTCTAGTTGAATCCCAGCGTCGTGTCATGAGTTATTGAGTCCAATAGTGAAGAGCTCTAGATGCTTTGAGTGATTATCTGCAACAAGCCGAAGATCAAGCTTAGAAGCACATTGAATCAAGTGTCAAATAGGGTTCGGTCTCGTGTTGTGCACAGCAGCATAGTTGGCTCTTGTTTTGAGTTTGAATCTTCTTGTATATTCGAGTAATGCACTTTCCATACAATTTACTCATGATCCGTTACTCATCGTTCAGTTTGGAGTAATGGCTAGTTTCCAATGAGCTTGGGCATCGATTCAATGATTCTATCTCTAGGCATCCTTTCAGTCGCTGCCTCGAGTCATTGTAAACACCAGGTACAAGTCACAATATTGAGGAGTCATAGTCAGTCTTTGGATGATCACACTTCTACTCCAGATCTCGGGTTGATAAATGTGCTGCATGGACGGTCGAGTCTCATCTTAGTCGTGTTTATACTCCCACCTAAGCTCTGAAGACTTAGAGTTGATCGATGAACGGTCAGTTCACATTCATATTGTTTCTCACTTGTGCCCCCAAGTCTGGGTATACATCGATAAGTAGAAAGGCAAGTTATGTACGCTTTAGCATTATTCTCTTTCTCGTTGAATCATAGGATCGATGTATTTGATGGAAGGATGAGTCGCCCTTATACTGGATTATATTCTGCCTTTTCCTTCCAGTGGGAAGACTTTAATTCACCTCGTATTTTGGGTATGAGTTTTGCACTGGCAGCTAATCATGTCTACTTTTGGTGCAGATATCGCCACACTCTAGGCAGGACCAAAGAATAAATGGTCAAGCTACATCTGATTAGTGATTGATGCTCTCCTTGTCAGACCAAGGGTAAGGATCCGTATGCAAACGGTCAAGCCATGTCCATTTTGTATTGCTCTTCTAGTCGGACTATGGTAAGAGTCAACGTATGAACGGTCGCATCGCATTCATTCGGAGCTGAACGGTCTGTCACGTCCATTTTGATTCATATTCTCCTACTAGATCTAGGGATAGAGTTGGCTCAGGTGTAGTCGAGTCATGTTCACCTGGTTTCATACTCCTTTTGACAGATTTAAGGAAGGTGATGGAGAATGAATGGTCAAGTCATACTCATTCGTGGTTTATTCTCTTCTCTATGCTCTGGTAATTGGAGTTATTCGATGGATGTTCATGTCACATCCATTTGTGGTTGGTGTGGATCGATATTGACGCTCGATCTGATGGTACGA
Source organism: Allium cepa (assembly GCA_030765085.1). Taxonomy (NCBI): domain Eukaryota; kingdom Viridiplantae; phylum Streptophyta; class Magnoliopsida; order Asparagales; family Amaryllidaceae; genus Allium; species Allium cepa. Next base: position 616,667,586 of record CM060941.1, read on the forward strand.
TATAGTCTATCACCCGCGATTTCAGATGTCGTTCCCATTGTTTTTGTATTAAGGCCTCCTTGTGGTAGTTGCCTTAAGTCATAATGAACACTAAGCTATAGCGAGCTATCATATTCAGCTTTTAGTGATTTGTACTCCTGCTCCAGTCTTGGGTTAATGAAGTTAGTTCGTCGATGGTCGAGTTCCATCCATAGCGAGCTTATACTCCTCCCATCAGTTTCAGGTCGGAGTTCGTGGAATAGAGAATGGTCGAAATCCACTCAATTCATGGAGTTCATGGAATAGAGAACGATCAAAATCCACTCATCTATTTATGGAGTTTGTGGAACAGAGAACCGTCAAGATCCATTCGCCTATTCTTGGAGTTTGTAGAACAAAGAACGATCGAAATCCACTTATCAATGCATGGAGTTCGTGGAATAGAGAATAGTCGAAACCCACTTATCTATTCATGGAGTTCGTGGAATAGAGTACGGTCGAAATCCACTCATCTACTCATGGAGTTCATGGAACAGAGAACGGTCGAAATCCGGTCATCTATTCATGGAGTTCGTGGAATAGAGAAAGGTCAAAATCCACTCATATATTCATGGCCGTGTAGTTAATGCCCCGCTATTAGCCCGCTATAACTCTGCTATATCTCATAGAGGACTTTTACCGCTACGATTTTTCAATATAACCCCAAATATAGCCTTTCTGCTTTAAGCTCCGCCATTTCCGCTATATTCCGTTATTCCCGCTATATTCCACTATATCTTCTTTCAAAAAAATCAATTGAAAAAAGACATTTATACATTATAAAAATTTTGAAATTGTTTTATTCACTTGAATTTTTAATATATTTTCAGTAATGAAAATATTCTAATATTCTACTAAATTCATTTATGTTGTATAACAGTATTACATTTATTTACAATATATTCGCACATGTTTTTATTTGAAATTATTTATGTATTAATTGCAATTCAATTGAATGTTAATTTTTTCATTAGTTTACCATTTATATATTTGTAAAAACATCAAGAACAAGTTTTATATGCTATTTTAGAGTCATCCACTATATCCCGATATATCTTTGCTATATCCACGTTGTGACTTTTTGCACCTCCGCCACATTAAATCTACCGAACGCTTTAATTGCACAAATTTATGGAGTTTTTGTGATAGAGAACGTTTAAAATCCACTTAACTATTCATGGAGTTTGAACTCCAGTCCTCTCTTTAGGGACTTAGAGTTATTTTGCGGGCAGTCGTATCCACCCGATTTATGTTTATACTCTTGTTCGCACTCCGAGGACTCAAAGTTATCTTGAAGTCATTTGGCTTCCACCTAGTTTATGTTTATACTGGGGTCCGCATCCTAGGGACTTAGATTTGTTTGATGGATGGTCAATCGCACCTGTTTTTTTATTTATACTCCATCTGCTAAGTCAAGGTAAGAGTTATCGAATGAACGGTCGAATCACGTTCATTAATGGAATAGAATTCTGCCCCTAGCATCAAGGATAGAATTTGGCAAGTGATACGATCGATTCATATCCGCTTGGTGGTTGTAGCTCCTCTTGTCAAGTCAAGATAGGGAGTAGGCGATGGATGGTCGGATCACATCCATGCTTGGATTGGACGGTCATGTCACATCCACCTCAAGATGCAGTCGTGTTTACGTGTTGATAGCGGTGTTGATGAGTAGGCAGTTAGTGATGCCTACTTTAAGTTGAACTTTCGAACTGCCTCCTGTGTTTAGGGCAGGAGTTGATGTGTGGATGATCAAATTGCGACCACTTTAATTGGACCTTGGTCATGTTGAGCTTTGGGAGAGGCTTGAGTATTTGGGCAAACTTCAAATATGACCTAGGGAGTGGATGGTTGAGCTGCATCCACTCCAAATCATTCTTTTGTCTCCAAGTCAGGCATGGAAGTTGATGAGCGGACGACCACTCGTGTCCACTTTTTGCCAGATCCTGACCTTGTCGGGCTTTTACATTTCGAGTCCTTGGCCCTAAGTCAAGGGTATATGGCAGCCTATGAGCGGTTGAATCACGCTTATCTTAGCGAACCTCCAAAGGTTCGACCATGGTCCATGGAGATTGGTTGGCGTACATCTCTAAGTACTTGGTCACCTGCATCGTTTGGAAGTAGTTTAGTTCAAGTTGGTCGTAGTTCACAACATAATTGAAATTGAAATAGAAATAATTCAAAGAAGATCGGAATAAATCTTAATGACAAGTGAAGCAATGTCATATGCTCGCTATTCCACATTGTCCAAGCCCTTCTCTGCTGAAAGTCGACCATCGACGGTCTAATTGATAATCAAAGTTCTTTATTGATAGGCATCGAATGTTCCCTGCCCGCCAGTCTGCAGCGATTGCACATACTTTTGAAGTTTTCCTTTCTGGATCAGCTTTCTGATCACATCTCAGAGGTGTTTGCAATCGCCAGTATTAAGACCGTGTGCATCTAGGAACATACAACATTCCACGGATTTTCTTTAGGCTTCGGTGGACTATCTCGAGGCTAGTTTTCAGTACTGCTCCGAGTCGTGAGTCTCCATGTAGATATTATCGACTGAATCATTCAAAGTAGTATATGAGCCGAATTTTGAGATTCTAGGTCATCTCCTGGAATCTGAGTCCTTAGCCAATGGGCCTGTATTGTACTTCCTCTTAGTCTACTCTACCTCCTCCTTGCTTAGTTTCTGATTCACTTTGTAACAGAAATGATCCAAGGTCATATGAGGCTCTCTAGCTAACTAGCTACCAAAATCTATCTGGGGGTCGATTTCCCTCATAAACACCGTCAGTATGATATCCTCGCTGGGATTGCATGCTTTAGTGATGATGACGATGACATTAAATCTCTATAGGAAGTAATTGAGTGGCTCACCTAGCATCTAGAATAAATGTGATAATGACATCACATCCTTGGTATGAGTCGAATGCATTTTGAATTGTTCGACAAACTTCTGATCCAGTTGATTGAATGAGGAGATGTATTTGGACTATAATCGCATAAACCGCATGGTCGATACACCTTCGAGGAATATGGGAAAGTGTCTGCATTCGATGGCATATATCACTCTGGCGAAATTCATATGCCATTCGAATTCCATGAGATGTAGTCCAGAGCCGGTTTTCCCTAAGTAAACCGATATGATTGGTACATTGAACCTCCTCCGACATTCTGCATATTGAACGGCTTCAATGAATAGGCTTCGACCGGGGGAGATGCCTCAGTCGTCGTCAATCCGGTTCGTTTTTAAGTTACAGCTGCTTGTTATGCTTGTGAATGATGTATGCATGCCTGAGATATGAGCAAACCAAGATAGACCGGTATTGATGGATTAGTGGTAAATTACTTGGAGTCGGACTTGAGAAAATCTGTTGTTTGCTTGGAGTCGGCAATTGGTTTGCTTGGAGTCACTGAATTCGAAGTGTTTGGTCAGCGAAGAATGATGCTTGGAGTCATCTTTGTATATGCTTAAAGAAAATCTTAGTTTTACCTGAGTTTGGCTTTAGGCCAAAGATTCTTGGGTCTGCTTATAGTCACATCACTTATGTTCTCCAAACTTTGGAGTATCGTTTGAGTAGCGGTTACTTGTCCATTCCTTGGTTGCAATTCAGAAGCTTCTGCTTGATCCACTATACCCCAGTATGTCACATGACGTAAGAGAAGTAGATAAAATGCATTGTCTTTAAGCACGAGTTTCGAATGCAAAATGCAGGTCTTGCACATTTTAGAGCCTTTTTCTTAAAATTTGGATCGTACCCAATTTTTTTTTTTAAAAACGATCGGTAATGAAAACAATCGGTTAAAACAATAGTTGGTTGAAAATGATCGGTTGGAATGCCAAAGCATTGGAACGATCGGTTATAGGTTGAAAGATTGGTGGAAATGTTAACAGGAATGATCGGTGTTAGCGAACTTGGAATGATCGGTGAAGATGGTAACTGGAACGATCGGTAAAGATGGCAACTAAAACGATCGGTGAAGATGGCAACCGGAGCGATCAGTGAAGATGCTAACTGGAACGATCGATAATGATGGCAACTAGAATGATTGGTGAAGAGGTTAACTGGAATGATCATACAAAAACGATCGTATATAAACGATCGGTGTAAATCCATATAGCAATGGGACGATCGTACAAGAATGATTGTATATAAATGATCGGTATAGGATAATCGTATAGCAAAAATGATAGGCCAAGTTCACGTCGGTGGAACGACCAATGATAATGACTGTACATGATGATGCAGTGTATGGATTTGTAGGGAATGATCATTCATTAAGTATGTATGGGTCATAGCCAATGACTGATCGTTCGCATATGCTTCAAAACTTGAAAATGTATGCACATTCATCAAACACTTGACTGATCGATCACTGATATCATGATTTCCTTCTTCTGCAGGGGAAGTAGACTTGGCTTCTCTAGCCATGGCTAATAGTTTCCTTGTTGATCTCTTTCAAATCTAAGTAGAATAGGAAACTTGTCGATTAAAAGCTGGATCTATCTAGCGAACATGAAAATCCACAAGTAGAAGATGAGATCCAATCAAGCTAAGAATTCATCTCTCAGTGAAAGCACCAAAATGTTGACGTCAAAAATAGGCATCAACACCCAATGGAATATCGTAGAGATTAAACGATGAATGAAGTAAAAAAAAACATAGCAGAAAATGTAAATGAACACATAGATTTTTATAGTGGTTCGACAATCTTGGCCTACGTCCACTTCATATTTTTATTGATCTTGCATTGGATTACGATTACAAGAACGTTTGGGTGAGCTAGGATCAATTGATACAAGAGTGAAGAATAAAAATGGCAGAGCCTAGGCAGCCCAAAAGAAGGATCTTCTTTATGGAGAATGATTGTTGTATTTATAGGAGAAGAAGTGCATGGATTGGGTTGAAATTTTGCAAGAAGAGTATCTAGATCCATAGGGGCCCACTATAACGATCGGTGGCCCCAATTCAATATTTTGGAATGATCGACGATAGTTTAGCTGATCGTTATTTTGGCCTTCGGTTGATGTGCAATCAATAGTGTAGGTTCTACATGATGTAAGATACTTTCTTGTCAAACTTTGTGCAATTCCGACGTACCGTTTGTGAGATATCGCATTTTTCATGAAACTATGGATTGTTCATTGGAATATGCCGATCGTTTTTATGTCTTGACAAAAAAGATTGGTAAACAATGATCGGCCAAACTCTAATTGCAACTTTATGACCCACGATCGATTTTGTAAGCTTCAATCATCATTTTGTTAATACCCTAGAAGTTTCAAATGAATTAGCCTTGTGGATCTCGAGATATTGATCATTCTCCAATGATTTGAACTGTTTTATGGATCGTTTTAGATCAATCCATATAAATTCTTCATTTATCCATAACACGAGTGTACGAACTCTAATTGACTTGAAATTTGAAATGTGGTCTCAACGGGCTTTGCTTATTTCTTCATACTGATAAAGCTTGATCTGGACCTGGCCCGAATCTTCTCGACCATCATCCATAGTCTTGTATAAACTATTTTCAAGGCTGGTAACCACCCGTTTTTTCCAAATCCACGGTATCATGGCCTTGCCAAAAGGTGGGGCAATTACACACACACACACACACACATATGTGTAAATATACATAAATAAAATATAGGTACAAAGCAAAATACACGCACACATATGCCTATTATATTGCTCAAGACAATGATTTTTTTTATTTTTGATATATATATATATATAACAGAAATATATTATAAATTAAAAAATATTTTTTACAGGATAATTTCAAATTTAAATATTCCTATAAAATATATAAAAGATATTATGAAATTTTAAGATATATATGTCTATATTATAATTTAAAATTAATTATAAAATAAATTTACTAATTTTGGCAATTAATTAAATTATATAAAAATTTAATTTTTCTAATGAAATTAATATTAGCTATAAATTTAATTTTATGAAACTAAAAACATATTTTATAACATATATATATATATATTAATATTATTTATTTATATAATTAAATGGTTTAAATAATATTTAAATAATAAATATATAAATTATTTTAATTCTGCTAATAGTTTTATATGTATAATATTACTTGTACAAAAAATTTAAACCATATTTTACGCAATATAAGATTAAATATTTAAATTACAAAGCTTACATAATTAAAACGATGAATATTAAAATAAATTAAAATTAAAAAAAATTCTCTGTCGTAAGCATTATACACATGATAATGACAAAAAAAATTATTATAAAAATATATACACACATACAACCAATCTGATTGTGATAATGTATTGATATAATAGAATCGTCATTTAACTAACAAAACAATGATATAAATGTCGTCTACATATTAATAATCATTAATAGATTAGAAAATTTACCTTATTACTAATTCCTATAATTACACCTTGAAACTATGAGTTCTACTCCTTGAACTAGTTTCCTATCTAATAGAGTGCTAGCCCTGAACCAGTGACCACTAGTTATCGAATAGTATCAGTTTTGCAGTTTGGGAATAAAGAGATGGTTATGGGTTATTTTTAGCTAAAGGGCGTATAGATAAAGGCTCTAAAAAGTAAGAAATGAGAGTGGGTTGAGACGCTTATATAGAGAAGGAATGGAGAAAGAAGTTAGGATCAAGATCCATATTTCTTTCTTAATCTTTCTTTCCACTTATCCATTCAATCCTAGCCCATATAACCATCACATAGCCACCCCATACATCACTTTAACATATTTGAACCAACCAACCCCCATATAGGCTTCAAACCTACTTAAAGCTCGAATAAAATATTTTGCAATTAAATCCAATTTAAATGTGTATTGATATCGTATATCAATAATTATATTTACAAATATTATAAATATGTTTATTGATATTGTTCATCAAATCAAAACAATTTTTTAACTAATATTTCATAAATATTGATTAATTTAGTTATAATAATTGCAAAATAATTAAATCGTTTCCTCAAAGGAGTATTCAACGTTTCAACTGTGTGACCCATTAGATGTAAATTTGGTCAATGATTAAAATCGAACTATTTGAATATTAATGTTTACACATCATTTATCAGGTGGTATGACATTTTGGTCTAGTTTACTGCTTATTTAGTTTTGGTAAAATCCAATTTTACTTTTTTAGGAGTAACCACGTTTTGTGACTATTATTTACACCAATTCTCTTCATCAAAATTGTATCACTTTGGAGTTATGGGATTTGGCAATGGTCAAAATTCCAGTATCATCCATATTCAACTACATAATCCAAACACAAAGTTCTTGGTTCAATAGTAACAATTATCACAAATCGAACTACTTCGCCAGAGATTTTGACTTTGAGTTGACTGTGATATTAACCTCATATAATCGAGGAAACAAATCCTCTTTGGAATAGTGCTTCACCTCCAATACTTCAACTCGACCTAACTATAGCCACTCAAGGGATGTCGTGCCATGATTTGACCATAATCAAAACGGGGAATTCATATTGACGATCAACGGTATTCTCAAATTAAGAGACTGTGTAAATTAGTCACATCAATATTTTCTATTTGACCTTAGTTATATTAACCAACAAAAAACTATCAAGTGACTCATTCCATAGTTATCCAAGAACTATAAGTACGTAACACCTTAGTGTCCCCACTAATCATGAGTAATATAATGCCAAAAATTCAGAGAGTATTACATACTCTATTCTTAATGGATACGTCGATATCCTGTCTTTATGCATTATGACTAGGAACATTTAAAATGATGTGTTTATTATATTGTGATACAATATTCATGATTATAACTATTTATAATTACTATCACAAATACACCATTTATGGATTTTCTTTTAAATGTATTTTAATTAAATATTTAATCATTTATAACATATTATAACAAAATATATAGCCCAAAAAAACCTTTATTACAAAGAGATCCGATTACAGAGTTAATTAATTTACAATAAATTACAGAATCGCCTTAGTGCATACAACTAACTCTGTCTAGGTCTCTGTTGGCCGTGGAGCCTATATCAAGTGATGATATTATAAGGAAAAAAATTGCCAAAAAAACATTTGAAGTCGTCAGCTTATTTACATATTCGAAGAGATATTCGTATTTCCGATGATACCACGGTTGATGAGAAGATTTTAGAGGTTCAGACTTTTGATGGATCTCGGTTGTAGGAAAAGCCTTTTGGTTCAATTGGCCTTATCTATAAACATATTTGTGTTGATGATTCTTCATCTTATGCTTCGAATGATGCGGAGCTTGTTGGTGAGTCTATTAGTGTTGAATTAGTAAGGTCTGGCAAAAATCTCGAGAAGGAGATTGAAGTGATAGTATTGAGTATGTCCTCGCTCAATATTGAGTGCAGAAGGTGATGCGTGCTTTAAATCTCCATTAGTCTCTCAAAGTTCATTGTTTACAAGTTCGTCTCTGACATATGATATATTGAAGAAGTTTGGTATTTTCTTGTTCGTCTTTGTTTGTTGATGTGCAAACTATCTTTTTTATTCTTGGAAAAGATTTAAAAGCTACGTTCAGACAACAATGCCCAAGGTAGTTCATATTTAGTTTGATGCCATTTGGTGCAGGTCTAACAATTTTTTGGGATATGGTAATGAAGAGAGATCGTTATATTTAAATAAATGTTAAATTTGTATGAGTCAAATATATGTCAAAAAAGAAGGTAATTAATCTACCCATTCAATTAATCAATTAATTAAGATATATATAAAGAAGAAAATAAAATCAATCAAATAATTTTGCAATATGAAGGAAGAAAATTTTATACATACAGATTCAATCAATTAATGAAAATTATGGAAACTTAGATCATCTTTATCTATTTGCGTTGAAATCAAATCATGGATATTTGGAAAGGTTTCAAAACAATTAGGCAATTAATGTACATAGCACCTAAGCAATTCCTTCATTCTTAAATCTATTTGAATAAAGGAACTTCATCTTCATATTGGTGTGTGAGAAGATCCATCATTATCCTTCTTAAGTAAACCCTAATTTCCGCAATGAAATAAAATTAGGGGTTTTGAGCACAAACAAGTCTTTAGAGAAACTGAATATTCAATTTGTAATTATAGGTTAGTCTCTCCACTTTACTACCTATAATTTGTAATATCTCTCTTGTACTATCTTGCTTCAATAAAAAAAATGATTATCGGATCCATAGACTTAGGCGATATGTGCGAACCACGTTAAATCTTTGTGTTATCTATTCTTTTGTTTTTCTTTGTTTAGTGATTATTATTTATTGAATTAATTATTGATAGTTAGTCGACAAGCTTGATCCTTGGCTATTTCGTGCGTAAGCTAAAATTTTCACAATAGTTTGGCATTAAAGAAAATTAATTAAATTATGCACAATAAGTTATCAATTTTAAAATGATTCACAATGTTATAATGGTTCATTCCACGGTTTTCCAATCATTGCAATTAGCATACTATATTTTTCAATATCTATGATTATTTACAAAGTCCTAATTAGTGTAATCTTATTATTTTAAATTTAAGTCCCAATATCTAAATTAATTAAACAATTAAATTAAATATTTAGGTAAATTCTAATAATTATCATTCATTGTTTGGTTAATAAAGAGATTGAACTTTTTAACAAAACATATTATTTGTAACTACCTTAATGGGCTAAACTTCGACAAAAATCAAAATTCAAGTCCATCAAATCACATGTCGTTGGATGTGGCACCTGTAAATAAGCATGAGCATCATCAGAGATTGGTAGAAATCTAAACTCACGGTAGAAACAATAATAGGATAAGAATACTGATTATGACTACTACTTTGGAATTAATGATATTCCTAGGATAGCAGATTGTTACATCAGCATTGAGCATGGGAGAAAGAAGAATTCTCCAATAACTAAACACATCCAGCTCCAGTGGCCCATTCCTCTAAATCTATTATGTGGGCTGTAATGAGGAGGGGGTCGGAACAACGTTCTAGTGATTGAAAAATCTATAAACTATCCATAACATAAATTTATACCGATTGGTTTCCATTTAATTGTTATATCTATTAAGATTATCAATTCTAATCTAATGTTGCATTGCACACACAATTGCTCACCTACCCCTTCCCAAGGTATGGAATACGGATGAAGCCTTATCGACCACCAATACTTCCAAGTCCATTAGCCACTTGATACTTCTAAATATGAGGCGGTCCTCTACTATTGCTACATAATACTTCTAAAAGAGAAATAGACATACTTTGTCATTTTAGACCTCAATCGAGTTAGACTCCATCATTTAAGACCTATTACCAAAGTGGACTTCTAGTGTCGTCGTTATTGGTCTATTGGTCCTAACTATGTGACCTTTGACCACTATATACGGCCTTACGATTTATAATAGCCATACCACTAGTGCATCTATAGTTATTAAAGTCTTAACAATGTGAGAGACTGTACTTAAGCCACTTAATACCTCATTCATAAAGATTGGGCATGCCTATAACCATTTAACACCTATTTATAGGTAGGCCTTTGCCATTTAATACCTATCATCAAGGTGGACTCCTCACTGGTACTATATAGCTGACATTGCTTGGAAATCTCATTGGGCTACTTGGTACTTCTTTTATAGAAGAGAGGCAAACCCTAGATCAGTTACTTAATACCTCAAACCCGACGCGAACCCTTCCACAGATATCCATCATCACTCTTATATTTAAATATGGAATCTCATTACTTTTCTTCTTTCGGTAGGAAGGCGGGCCCGAAGGTAGCCGCTTAATACCTTAACACTGAAGTAAACCTTTAGAGATATCCCTCATTACTTTCTAATTCTAGATTTGGACCATTTAATGCTTTTCACTTAAGAAAGCAGGTCTAATCTTTCATGCCATCATGGGTCTTAGGATTAGTGATATCTCACATTAGTAGTAAGTGCACCAGACTGTTGGTAGCCTTAAAGTGAAGGGCAGCCTTCCGTCGAGTGACTCTACTAACCTCATATCACTACCATACTAAGTCCAATTAACCATCCTAAATCTTTACTTATACAATCTTACGTTGACATTGGACTTGGCTTACTAATTTCCTTTTTATATAAGGTAATAAGATTTTCCTTAAATACTTATCTACCCATAAATCACGTTTAAATGTTCATAAATGACAATTTGTCCATAAAATCCTAATAGACATTTCCGAAGACATTTATGTATGATTGTAATTTCAAACTAGTAACCTTTTTATATCCATTCCATATTTATCAGTCTCATTAATTCATTTATCTCTGTTAATTGTAACCCTTAATTTAGTACTATCCATTTTTTCTCATTAATTTATGTTGCAATCTTTCATTTCCTATTAATTAATAGGAATTCCTAATTTATTTCCCATTAATATGAATTAATACATTTTCTAATTCTAACTGTTCACTTCCTTAAATATAATAATAATTAATGAACATTACGCATAAATAACACACAAATAAACGTTGTTTGTAATAGCTGAGATTTTCGACTTTCGAAAATCGACACTAATACGTCCACTGTATTGTGTGTCAAGAAATGGAATGTTGGGAAACCCAAATGTTAGGGGAAAAGAAGAAGAAAGAGGGAAGTAGAAAGAAGAAAGAAAGAAAACAAACACAGAATCTCACGGCGGAATGAATAATCTATATTATACAATAAATCTTGATACAAAAGTCAAACTGTAATATATGTATATACAGACACCAATCAGAGCATACTAACCTATTTCAACCTGGGCAACTATGACAACTTGTCCTTACAATTGCTAATAAATACAACAATAAATACAGCGGAAAAATAACCATGTATGTGAATACGTCTCTGGGCCTCCAACTCGTCTCCTGAAGCTCCAAAGCATCCAACTAAAATCTATAAATATGCTCGATCTGACTCGAGCATTATAATAAAATAACACCCGAGTCAGTCTGGAAAACTAGCATGAGAAAAACATACCGAACTGGATAAGTTATAAAAACTCTCGAAATCAAGTTATCTCGTAAGACTACGCCATACATAAACATGGAAGATTTTTACCTTACGATGCCCAAACCATTTTCTATAGAAAACCATTGATATTATGATAATGTCTGCCTGTAAAAATAATAATAATCAAGTAGCTGCGATGATCGTGAGCGTACATGATAACAATACTGGGTATATAGTCAAAAACTGATATGACACAATTGCTAATTGTGTAGGATTCCATAGAGATGCCCTCGGTACTACGAGAACGGTCCTCCTACACAAGGATCATAAATATCCTTTCGAAGCAGCATACATCCTTAGTGATGTACCATAGGAAAAACATGGCTAGTCTAGCTAAGACCGAATGCATCGCCTCATGCATGCATAACAATTGGAAGTAATGTCTAGGAGGAGCCCACTACACCATATGGGTTCGCCAACCCTACTAGCCATGCCTCATATCTCTGGTTTTAGTCATTACCGCTGATGAGACTACGTCCGGCGCTCCAGCTCATGCACCACCACCAAATAGATTACGGAATCCCATATGGATTCCCAACATCTCAGTATATCACGAAACTCCTCCATAGAACCGTATATGGTTTTGAAGTGGTCACGGTTTTCGAGTCATCTCTTATGAGTACACTCTTTTGCTTCCTGGTGCTCTAAAAACCAATCGTTGATTTTTCAGAATTCTTGCTACCGATTCTTTAGGAAATAATCAACAATACACAAGAGCGGGGATAACCCCCTAACCTTTAAGTGGTAGGATTTTCTCATCATTTTCCCTAGAAGAACAAAACGAGTTCATAGGTACAGTATAGCACCACCGACAGTAACTGTACCATATAACTCTCATGTTTTCCCTAGATATTTGCAGAGTTAATATCCTTCGATGTCAAGTAGGGAATATTCCATATCACCAAAATTAAGAAGGATTACATATTTAGGCCAAGATTTGATAGTCGGTTATTTAACTATCAACAAAAACACATTCAAACAAAGATTTGTTCCACAGGGAAAAAACCAATATTAGTTAAACACATAAGCAACCACGAGCCTCTTTTAATAAATCTTTCCTTCATTAAAATCACTTTGTAAATTACTTGTATATAAATACTTTTACAAAGCTATCAACAAATCCATATATTTTCAATATTCAGAAAATATCCGTATATTTATCTCAACGGTATAAGTATATTCACAAAATTGAGAAAGAATTTCCTTTTGTTCGATTCAAAAATCATTTATAAATTCCTTTCAATCCTTCAAAACCATTTATAAACCATTTTATAAATCTCTGAAAAACCATTTATAATCCCTATTCTGAATTTCAATCACTTATAAATCCTCTTTGTACATTTCTAAAACCATTCACAAATCCATTATAAATCCATAAATCATTTATAAACACCTTTCATAAATCTATAAATTCATTTCTTAAACCCATTTGTAAATATCCAATCATTTTAAAAGCTCTTATTATACAGCGTAACAGTTTCTCTTTAAGTCTCCAAACCCTTTTTAAATATTATTCTTATAAACCCAAATCTATCAATATAATTCTATTTATATGTCATGAAACATTTATAAATAGATAATGATCATTTACTTCAAAACACTATAATGATAATAATAATTAATTATTTAAATTAAATATTATGAATAAATAAACAATAACAATTAATCTTTACCTTTATTATAAATACTAAAAATAATTTATTTTCAAAACCTTATTAATAAATCCTTATTATTAATTTCAAACCATAATTGTTCTTAAAATAATTAACATTTCAAAATATTAGCATTTTGATAAATACTTTAAAACAATATTAACTATAAGCAAACAACTCTAAAACGATACTACTATAATTAAATAATTTCAAAACAATATTAATATAATTAAATAACTTTAAAATAATATTAAATATGAAAAATAACTTTAAAACAACATTAAATATAAGTAAAAAAGTTTAAAAAATATTAAATATAAATAAATAACTTTTAAATAATATATTCCCGAAACCTAATTTTAGGATTTAAAATCATTTCCTGCCTCAAAAATCCAATTCCAACTCAATTGGAAATTTATAGTATTTCGTATTACTAAATTTAAGGTCAATAGCCACCAAACGCTCAACCAATGTTGATATTGATTTTCTATCAATACGGGGTTTTAGTTTTCAAAAATTTAACAATGTTATAACCATAGTATCCACAATCAGGTTCATTATCCAATAATCCATATAGAAGGAATATTATTGAAATAATTCAACAATAGCGAGGAATCCCATTAGATCCTTCCAACCTGTTTTGCCCTGCATCACAACTCATATATATATTAGCACATTTATATGCAAATAAAATCAACAATAGTGAGAAATCATATTGAATCTCTCCAACCCATCCCCCTACGTTAAAAATAATATATGATCATAAAATAAATCAACCACTTTGAGGCGGGATTCGTATACAAAATGGTCCTCCGCTCTTACACTGGAACGTAATAGGGTCTCATCTGCTCCAGGGTAGGAATATATCCAAACCAACTAATAAATATAGTAAATCATCCAAACAATCGTTCGATGATTTTCATCAACTATATATCATAGTAGTTAACCAAAAAGGTGAATTTAACTCATCGAAATTTTCTGTTGTCGCCAAGGCGTTCTGGTTTAGACCTAAAACAGGACGACGTCGGATTTTAGCCTAAATTTTAACATCTCCAAATTCGTCCAAACTAGTTCCATCGCGAAGCTTTCATCGTTACGAGTGCAATGCAAAAATCAGCACCTCGATAGGACCTCGTGTGAAAGAGTTATTAAATGTTCAAGTTATCAATTTTTAAACTAATAAATAAACTAATTACAAACGTCATCATAATTACATTCCTGCCCCTTCCATCATCTTCCCTAATTCTCTCTACTCTTCCTCTTGTACACGCATCGTGTACACAACATGCACGCCCCACTGACATGGCCAATGGCTCGACAAAATCCATTTTCTAACTCACCATTGAACTTGTCTTCGTGATCTCCTCCCGTTGGACCTTACATCATTGCTTCCGCCTTCCCAAACCAAAACATGACACAGCCCCTCCTACATCGCCACTATAACGAGCGATCCTCCCAGAGCCGCCGTTCGAATTCAAACTTCGGCCTGAGATGTCTTTTTCCTCTACGAACCCAATACGAACTCCAATCCAAAAATCGGGCGCTAAATCTACGGATATTTCCAACCTAGTTTTGTTAGTTTCCATTGTACATGTTCGAGCATCACCTATCATGGTCGTACATCTCCAAACATGCATCTAGATGAATATTTATTCAAAGGGAATCCGAACATATTTTGGATTTTTTAAAAGAATAGATTGCAAGCTATGAATTTTTTAATATTTTTGGATTTAAGGAATTTTCCTTTTTCTTCTTCTACTAGTTGTTCATTGGGTGCGGAAGATATAAAAGAGGAGGAATATGGAGTATGGGCTTTAGTACGTGGGTAGGTATGGCCTGGTGATGGAATGAATAGTGCAGGATACGAGGCATGTTTATTATTATTATTATTTTATTTAATTAAAAAAATACCAAGTCTTAGGCATTAAAAATTTCGAACTCCAATTGAAGCATGCCGCTTGACGTTTTATATGTTGTACTCCTATTCCGAACACAATGAACAAGTTTCGAGGTCTAATTCGATTATATGCAGAAGATACCTTTTCCGAACCGAATTATATTATAAAATTTCCTAAATTTAATTTATACGCGTTTCGATCATGCATGACCAAAAGGTTCATCCGATCGCCATGAAAATCATCGGCATACAATAACTTAATATTACGGATCCAATGATACGGGTTTCGTCTAAATCCGAGATAGTGCCCCGAAAGGATATTTTCGCATGTTAATTAAAACGAGTTGTTATAAAACCGAATTAGTCAATTTTGAATCTAAATTAAAAGTTTTACTATCTTTATTCTTATCAAATAGAATTTAAATAAGTTTTGAAATCATTCTTTTATCCAACTTAAAACCCACGGTTCAATTATTTAAATAATTACTATTATTAAATTCAATAATTTAATTATCAAATAAAGCGTCATATTTGAAATTCAAGTTATTTAACTTATAAAATCAACTTTTCAATATCTAAAATCAATTAAATATTTTCAATTCAAATGACAAAAATTCTGGGTCGTTATATTGTTCTTCTTTATAAATGCAATGAATACGTATAAACTGCGTAATAAAATTACATATTCATAACCAAATAAATTATAGTCATAATTATATAATTAGAATATGCTTTCCATATTTAATTTGCTGGAATTAAATTCTTTAGGAAGATTTTCCCCTATGATTTCCACACATTATTTTAACAAAAAAGGAAAGATTGACTCCATTTTTGAAATTACAAGGAATGGATAATTTCTTGCTCCTTGTTAAATCTGACGTCATCCTTTTGAACGAAAAATGGAAAAAATAGTAAACAAATTTGTAAAAATCAAACAGATGTTCTTCTCACTAATTAAACTATGGAAAATCTACAACATAGAATAAATTGGGCAATAATCCAGAAATCCTATTTTACACCCAAGTACAGATCTGGAATAAAAATATACAACATTCAAATTCTAAAATCTTTGGGACTGATTTTCAGATCTATATGTAAACATATTTCAAAATAGATCTAAAATAAGAATATGTATGCAATAGTTTTCTATACTAATTTAACCCTACAAGTCACAAATAAAATTGATTTAGGCATAAAAATCAAATGTATGCCAATGGAATAGGTTCAAAATCATAAACAATACATAAAATTTCCCACCTACCTTTTAAAAGCGATCCAAATATCCAGATCTGAAGTGGAACCTTTGGTTCAACTTCAAATCCTTTTTAATCCAAGAAATATGTATAAAAAAGGTATATACATATATTAGAATTACAGGTCTGAGAAGAAATTTGGGATTGGGAGAGAAAATAGATACAAATATACAAATATATATAAATTATCTCAAAAACGCGTATAGTTGATTCTCTTCTCTTCTCATTTTTACTAGATTTCCATTCCTCCCCAATTTGTATGAATATAGATATAAATATTTTAATTTTATAATTTAGAAAGGAAGCGGAGAAGAAAAAATGATAGAGCTTCATTGCTTTATTCAAAAAAATATGAGAAGAGAAGGAAGGGCTAGACCTGTATTTATAGGCGCTAGAATCAAGCAGAACCATTAGATCAAAATATAATAGATCCGAGCCATTGGGCCGGAGAAAACCCTAGCCGCCACCTTAAGAGTAATCAACCACCCCTTCATGGGGGTCGATCGCCCCAGGTCGATAGCTACACTAAGCAGGTCGATCTGAGGACCCCATTTAACTAATTAAACCGTTAATTTCTTAAACGAATAATTTCCATTCGGAATTCGTTTTCCATTCGTAACTTCCTCGTTTGGACTCCGATCACAAAACTCCAAATATGAAAGTTGCTCGGAATTTCACCATAAATGTAATGATACAACTTTCGTAGTCAAATCCCATCATTTGCACAAATTCCCTTTTCGAAGCCTAAACTAACTAATTAAACAATTAACGCCACATTACGGGGTGTTACAGCATATGTGCATACTTAAAATATGTCTAGATATTAGGCACTTATTTAATGGATGCTTAGTCTACAACCTCCATATGTGGCTACATTGTAATAGCTATTGACGACCATGTTTCTAATTTCCTCTATAAAACCATCTCTTTTTAATAATAACAATCACACAAATCCTCAACTCTACTACCCTTTTCACAAATTTGATATACAAAACTAATAAAGTAAACCATGTCTCAACCATTTAAATCGTATAATGAAGCTCCAAATATGGATAATTTCAAATTTGATTTTGAACTAGGTCATAGTGCTTCTCCTTTATGCTTCCAGCATAAGCTAGTGAAGAAGACAAATGCTATTTTAGTCCAACGTCACCATTCTAACGACTTAGTGAAGGAAAATGCCCTAGTGGAGAAACATTTTGGGAGAATGCATAAAACAAAAAATATGTTTACAAAATACATTCCATATCGACGATAACCGGTCGTTTGGAAAGTTTAATCGACAAACTCAGTTTTATAAGTCTCAAATTCACAAAATAAAAAAAGCTAACCCTAGTTGTATAGAGGAGAAGCTGAGCCGATACATTTCTTAAAGATATTTCCTTCATAATAAATTTAACGTTTGTGTTTATTCCATTTAATTATTGAATGCAGAAAAGAATGCCAAACGTCCAATTCTTAAAGTTGTTCCAAAGGGAATATAAACATTAAAAACTCACCATTACCAATTTACAAACTGTTATGACTTGCTTACTAGTCATCAAAAATTGAGCTCCAATAATGGCAAGTCCTTTAGAGAAGTTCGATCAAAATAGTGGGGTAAGAGAAAGACGTCAAAATCAACTTATAATTTCACTTCGGGAAATCAACTAATATTCCAACAACATCTACTTGCAAAACCCACGTTATGAGACATTTTGAATTCATGAAAACAAGGAGCGAGTGGAAAGAAGAAGACAACAGGAAGCAAACGATATCCCTAACTGTAACTTACCATGGTTTTATAATGATCCTCAGCTCATGCTACATGATAATCCATTTATGTTTTGAGAATTTTTGAATGTGTACAAAAATACCCGACGATGTTCATGTGGTTGGTTAGAACAAAGAGTCACTATATCATGTGGTAGGATGTTGGTTGTCAATACTACACATATCGACACGACATTTACGGATTTTCACCAATGGATAGATGAACTTTTTTCACAAAGAGCATAACTTTGTTACATATTTAGAAAAGACGAATAAGTCGTACCACATTCAATTGCATGAAAGGTTTATTCATCGTGATGATTAGGTTATCTAGTGTTAAAAATATACGTATATTATAATATTTGTATCCAGTAATGTCTTTATCCGGTACTTCTTTGCTGTAATAATTAATATTGTCTTTTAAAGAATCTAATGGCTACAACAGTAAATCACAATATAAGAAAAAATAGGATATAAATTAATGAAAGAATAATCATGGCATGTGCAGTAAAAATGTTGATACACATAAATGTATAATGTACAATGCACATGCACAAAGAAATAATATAATATAAGTACATAAGCTAATGATAGAACACTCATGGCATAAGCAGTAAAATGCTGATACATAGAAACATACAACTTAAAATGCACATACACAAAAAACAATATAGCAACATAACATACACATACACATGTACCATCATCATAACTAGAAAAACTACAACGCATAATAAACATCTGTTAACATCGAACAATGTAAGAAAATATGTATAATCATATCAAAGTTGCAACATCGTTATCGTCATCTCATCATCGTCGATACCATCATCATCATCTCCGTAACCACCATCATCATCGTCATCACCTCAACATCACGATCACCACCTACATTACCACCATCACCCCCATCACCTCCTCCATCTGGTGGTCCATAAAGCTCGCAAAAAGCAAGTTAGCGGTCAACTCATCTATCTATGCCTCTAGCATATGGGTATCTTTCATGTACATCTAGTGCTAGGTGAGTATGTGCGAGCATCATGTCTCGTAGCACAATACATGCGAGTCTGACTTAGTCCAATATACCTGCACACTGAACGGACGAATAATATTCAATGCAAGCAACTTAAAAAATCAATAGAAGATGAGAATTTAAAAAATCAACAGATGAGATTATGTATATAACTTAAAGTAAGCACCTTGTATGGAGGGTATAACCCAGTTGAAGGCATGCCAAGAATGTCATGATGATCAAGATCGACAGAGAGCTGCTTTATCAATAAACCGATGACATCGTATGCCTAAACGAATACTCGGGCTCCAACCACATGGGAACTAGGAAAACTATAAAGGGTAGGATATAAGGAGACTATGGTACCCGAACTCTCCTGTGTTAGAAACCACCTTTGTCGTGTTTCGATGACAACAACTATACAATTATTGCAAAGAATCTCTAAGTTATATTTCAGGTATAATATTATCAAAAAGAAGCTAAACAAATGAAGATTCAAGCGTACATGTGCACAAGGACATGCACAAGATTTGCATAAGCTCGAAATAATGCAAAACATTGAGTAAGAGTCATAAGTCTAAGTGTCAAGTCCTAGATTTATTGTACAATCTCCGATAAGCGATTTGAGAACACATAAACACACACATAAAAGTCTGTCACTCATATTTTATAAAAGCAATGCAAGTTTGATGCACTCATATTTTAAATGAAAATCAAGTTTCAAAAATGCATAGAGCAAGACTCAAACCTAAGTCGCTAGTTTAGAAAGCAAATGCTCAAACCAACTGAGCTAAAACAACTTTACATCAACAGCAGAAATCAGACGTCTAATTGATAAAAGTAGACATCTGATTGCTATTATAACTGTCATATTTAATGAATAAAAGAAGCTATTTCAGCTATTTAAAATATAATTTCAAGCATTTGAAACAGTTTTCAATCGTTTGAAATTATATTTCAGACGTTGGAATTAACTGTTTTTTTTCATTGTTTTATTTTTGTCTTTTCCCGTCGAATTTCAGCCATCTGATTTATAAACTCAACCAGTTTACTTGAACGAGAAGAAGTGTCTCTTTAAGAAATTCAAATTTTGAAGGCTTATCTTCTTCCCCAAAGGTTGCAATCTTTCCAATGGTTGTAACCCTTCAAATAAAACTCTTCACAGCTATAAATAGAGTTGAAAACTGTCTTTTTTCTGAACCAATTCTAATTTGCTTTTCTATTCTTGGTATTCATATGAATTACAAAGCATTAAACTTTCTAAATCAGCATGTTCAAATCATCATTTCAAGGAGATTATAGGAATGTTTTACTGTATCAACTCATCCATGTTATTTAGAGCACAGAAGTCGACTATTTACTACTTTTGTAGTCGAAGTCATGTTCCGTTGCTTAGGCAAAACTATTGAAGTCTCATTCAGCTACTCAGGCAAGTGTATTGAAATCTTATTCTGCTGCTCAGGCACCTAATCCTTCGGGCAAAGTGAGGGTGTTATTTAAATCCAGAATGAGTCTGAGATTGGACGTAGAATGGGAAGTTCCAACCAGTATAAAAATCACCAATGTGATCATTTTTTACTTTATTTTATTTATTCCGCTGCTTATCTACTAGTGATTAGTTATATAAACTTTATTTAAGCTATTGGTATACAAGTCTTAATTTAGTACAATACCGCGTCTTACTCTATCCATAGCGACTTTCATTTGGCATCGAAGCATTAGATTCTAGAGATCGTAACAACATCCTAGTATAAATGACCATAAAGTGATATAGTCAAGGCAATAGAAAGAGGAAGAGCAATAAAGAATAACCAAAGGAGCAAACAAGCAAATGCCTCATGGCTAAATCAGATCGCAATTGGTATGCTTTGATTCTTTATATAAAGATCTTTTGTTAGCATATGATAAGTTATTAAAAGATTGTAAAATTTTGAATAAAGTTAATAGAATTACATTAGCTAAGTTCAAAGATTATAAGCAAGAAATTTCCACTTTATAAGAAGAAAATAATTTTTTTATAAAACAAACTATTTTTAGAAAAAAACACGGTAGAAGATCTTGTTTTATAAAAGATTTCCTAAAAAAGAAAATGAGTAATTAGAAGTTAAAAATAATGATCTTTTGAAGGAAATCGAGGTTTATAAAATAAATATATGTTTTTGGAAAATTATTTAAATAATTCTAGCTCTTTAATTTTGTTTCTTGAAAAAGAGAATGAGGCCTTGATTAAAAAGAATTTGGAATTATCTAAAGAATGTGATATTTTAAAAGATAATAGTAATATTTTGCAAAAAGAAGTTTGTGATTTTAAAGCAAATTTTGAAAGGTTAAATGAAAAAAGCATAAATTTTAACAAAGGTAAAGATATCTTATCTTCCTTAATTACAAATTCAGAAGCTCACAATGACAAAAGGAAGTTTAAGTTATAAACATGCTAAAAGTAAAAATAGTACTATATATGCATTCGTGTATACTAATTTTAGTGCTAGTAATAACTAAGATAGTCCTAAAACCGCTTAATAGTATTTTGTTCAGAAATGATGAAAAATATTTTCAAGTACTAAGTTAACGACTAAAAGTATTAAAAAATGGATTCTTCCTAATACGATTGATCATGATAAACAACTTTAGGTTAGCAATTATTATAAGAATGTAATATGTAATAAAAACTATATTTATAAAGGTTCAACCACACCCAAATGGGTTTGGTTTCCTAAATCTTAGGAAACTATAAGAACTTTGGGTGTCACATACTTTACATGTTGATTTTTTACCGATACCCTAATTTATAAGTGGTGATTATTTATTAATTATTGACAGTCCTACTTATAGCGCTATTTACTGTGAAATGTTATAAAATGTAGGATTCTCTACAGCACTTTCTGTACAATTGTTTTTAATGCTGTCAAAAGTACCGTAAGTAATTATCATTTGATAAATGTTTTATTAAATTTTTTTGGGTACACCCACACCTATTTTTGTAAGGTTTTTATCCTATGATTAACAACTAGACCTTATTGTAGCAAGTGAGTACAAAAACAATTACTATTTATTGCAAGTACTTGGAAAAATGAAAGAAAAATGCTAGATTTTGAATTTTAAAAAAGTTCTGTATATTTGATTGAATTATGTGCTTATAATGAAGTAAGAACTTTAGCGAATTTAGAAAAATCTAACTTATTTTTTCTCTATAATTAATATTGGGTTAATTTTTTATACTTGAGGAATAGTAAGCTATTTAAAAAAAAGTAGTACTCATATCTTGGACTTATTATTACCTAAAAGGCAATATTTTTATATTCCTCCGTTCTTTTTTATAATGACAAAGGGAGAGAAATACATATGCATATTTAGAGGGGAGATATTATAATTCAAGGGTGCTTTAATTATATTATAATATCTTTTGTATAAAATAGATATTTTTAAAAATTGTATAGTTGTCATCATCAAAAAGGGGAGAATGGTAGAGCATATTTATTGTGTTTCAATGACAACAACTATACGATTATTGCAAAGAATCTCTAAGTCATATTTCACGTACAATATTATCAAAAAGAAGCTAAATAGATGAAGATTCCAGCGTGCACATGCACAAGAACATGCATAAGACTTGCACTAGCTCAAAACAATGGAAAACGTTGAGTAAGAGTCATAAATCTAAGGGTCAAGTCCTAGATTTGTGTATAATCTCCCACGAGTGTATTGAGAACACACAAACACATACATAAATATTTCACTCATATTTTATAAAAGCAATGCAAGTTTTCAAAAATGCATGAAGCAAGACTCAGATCTGAGTCACTAGTTTAAAAAGCATGTGCTCTAACCAACTATGCTAAGACAACTTTACATCAACAGCACAAATCAGACGTTTGATTAATAAAACCAGACTTTTGGTTGCCGATATCATTGTCATATTTAATGAATAAAAAAAGCTATTTCAGCCACTTGAAATATAATTCAGGCGTCTGAAACAGTTTTCAATCGTTGGAAATTATATTTTAGATGTTCGAATTAACTATTTTTTCACCTTTTTTTGTATTTTCCTGTCAAATTTCAGCTATCTGATTTATAAATTCAACCAACCGACCTAAACGAGAAGAAGTGTCTCTTCGTAGAAATTCAAATTCTGAAGGGTTATCTTCTTCCCTAAAGGTTGCAATCTTTCTAATGGTTGTAACCTATAAATCTTCATAACTATAAATAGAGTTGCAAACTATCCTTTTTTTGTGAACAAATTCTAATTTGCCTTTAACTCTCAATATTCTTGTGAATTCCAAAGCTTTCAACTTCCTAAATCAGCACATTCAAATCATCGTCTAAAGAGATTATAGGAAGGTTATACTATATCGACTCATTCGTGTTATTTAGGGCACACGAAGTCAACTGTTTACTACATTTGTAATTGAAGTCATGTTCTATTGCTCAGGCAAAACTATTGAAGTCCCATTCGACTACTGAGGCAAGTGTATTGAAATCCAATTTTGCTGCTTAGATGTCTATTCCTTCAGACGAAGTGAGGATGTTATTTAAATCCAAAAAGAGTATAAGATTGGACGTAGAATTGAAAGTTTGAATCAGTATAAAAATTTCTTATGTGATCGTTACTTTCTTTACTTTATTTATTTCGCTGCTTACCTACTAGTGATTAGTTATATATACTTTACTTAAGCTATTGGTATACAAGTCTTAATTTAGTAGAATACCACATAGCGACTTTCATTCCAGCTGAAATGTGAGGGCCTATGTGATCAGAGTTAACTCCACATGCTAACATGAAATGATGTGGAGCAACTCTAGTCTAGCATGAACCATAATCTCCCTTTAAAAAGTATGTATCGATATCCACCCATCTAGCATATCGAAAAGCAAAAGGATACTGATCTCCAATCACTCTATGCCCACCCAACATGTCCTCATAGGATAATGAATCGGTAGGTATACAATAATCCCTCGTGGTTTGATACGCACATCTCTCATCGAGATAAGACATAGGAAAAATGTTGGTGTGTACAAAGCAACCTTCCGTATGGACATTGTATATGTAATCATCAAGGGATGGTCATCCGCTATAAGACAGGTGTCCACAAGCTATGCCCATTATGAGGCCCAAGAAGTTTGTATAATTTTGTTGCGACTATGTAAGTCGTATTGTAACCTACAAGTCATATCTAACCTCTAAGAGAGCATGCTGACACACTAAATTGTCTCTCATTATCTCATCGTAGGACAGTACTACTCATGAGTTAGACTAGCTATCCCATAGATGTATGGATGCATATTTTCCATATGTTCGTAGTACCATAACGACAACACGTACCAAAAAGCGGACATCTATTTGACCTCGTTAAGCACAAATGAATCCAAAGCTGCATACAAAGAATATAGGATGGTTGTGCTCCAATCTATAGTATGAAGCTAATCTAGCAGTCTAGCCTGAGAGACGCTGCTAGATAGCTTGGACGAATTATACCCTTTTGGTTTGAGAAAAATGTCAAACCAAATAAGTAAAAAAGAAATGCCTGAATGGAAGCATCAGTCATATCTGCTCTATCTCTGAAGTGGTAATCTAGTGTTGAAGGTAGGTCAATGACATGACATCGCTATGAATGAAGATGAGATCAATATGTGGTAAAAATAAACGATACACAAATAGGAAGACTCGTATCACTCGTCAAAAGGGAAAGATCTGCATGCATGTTCTCCAATTTCAATACCCGTAAACATGTAGAAGTCAGCAGAGGTAGTACCCAACTCAAAGTCAGAAAAGTGGATTATATGTTTGGTGGGCCACCATCTCTCTACTAAGGCCCGAATGAGAGGTCAATCAAATGACTGGACATGATTAATCATCAAAAACATGCTAAAAGAACTTGCTTGGAGCCTATCTATAATAAAATGAGAATGGTATCGTAAAAATGCACTTAGACTAACTGTCATGACAATGAATGTACCGATCCTACGTAATAGTGCAAAATTAACTACATTGGCAATTATTTAATATGAACTGGGATACATACATAGGGAATGATTGTAGTGAAATAATTAAAGAAATATACATACACCATAGACAACGCGGTTTTGGACCTATGCCGATATCGGGTGAAAGCTCATGGAGTATCCACGGACTGTCAATTATCAACACGGAAGCTGAAGGAACGTGTGCATGACCACAATTTTTTTATGTATGTCTGCGAATGGTTCTTTTAACGATTTTGAACGGACGTGGAGGCATTTCAAAGTACATTCTAATTAAAAGTGAAAGCGTGTAAAGTTTAAAAAAATGAAGTTGAAGGTGAGTGGAAGGAGGAAAATCGGGTTTTGTATTGGAAACTTCTGGACATCCATTTAATGAACAACAATGTTATAGCCGTGCATTAAACGAACTTCAGAATTATAAACGCCTCTTAGATGGACATAGGACATATGAATATTTATCCCATCAATTCGGGTCTGGATATTGCAAGTTTAATCTAAGATGTCCGAACATTATTTTTATCCCCGCCAATCTAGGTCTTAATATTTTGGGTTGGATGCCCTAAAGTATTATTTTATAAAATGAAGAAAACAGAAGCAATTAGAAAGAGAGATAGAAGATATATTATTCATTTCGAAGAATGGACGTATATTTACATTGCATAGCCTCCTTTATATAAAGGCTTCAAAGCTAAGGATTTAAATTATTCCACGATGTGGGACTAAAAAAACAACATAAAAAGCATATTCATTTCACGATTTAGATATATTGTAACACTCCCCCTTGAATATGCGTCTTCAAATCTTGAATGATCTGATAACTTGAAATTTTCCCTTTCGAAACGTGTATGATGATTGCTCCCCCTCATTATTATCTTGCTTGCATTTATCCATTCGATCGATATGGATATTGTCCATTACCTCATTAAAAACATCTGTAAGGAAAACCCGATGGGAAAAAACATCGAAAGAGGAAAAGAGTACAACTTATGAAATCATAGATATCATACTAAAAATGATATTCCTTCTAAGAGTTTGATACTTCGGGATCAAAATAATACTCATTAAATCCTTACTAAGAAAAACCCAATGGGAAAAATCTTAGTGAAGAAAAAAATACAATGACATATCTTATTTTCTCATTTCTTCAAATTAAGATTGATACTTCCAGATCAAACTAATGCCTCATTAAAACCTCAGTAAGAAAAACCCAATGGGAAAATCTTAAATGAGGGAAAAGAGTACATTATAACTTATTTTCAAATGTTATTGGGGAATTGATACTTCTGGATGAAGATAATGCCTCATTAAAAACTTACTAATAAAAACCCAGAGGGAAAAATCTTAGTTAAGGAAAAAGTGCATTATAAAATACTGATGGATGCTTCCCTGATTTAAAAGTTTCCTCTGCATTCATATTTGTCTTTCGATAACTTAAATTGGTTATAGATACTTTTGGATCCGTAAATATATATCTCATTAATAATACAATTTATTAATAGTTTCCTTCGATGCAGTCAAAATTTCCAGGATTGTTTCTTCCAAATTTGATTTGCATTTTATGCATTTTGTTTGCCACCTTTATGAAAAAATACATCATGTGCTTTCATTTTTATGCTTCAAATCAGTTTTGCATTTTGCAACTACATCCTTGTTGAATATTAGAAGTTTAATTACAACAATACTTAAAAGAAGAAAGTAATCTACCAATCTTGAAGTGCATTAAGATTTTCGTTACAGCAATACTTAAAAGTAGGTTGTAATCTATGCTCCTTATTCTTTGCATTCTTTATAACAACGAAAGTTATTTATATTCTTTAGGAATTTGTATACTTTCATCATTTAATATGATTTAAACCATATTTATACCTTCGGGGTATATTAAGCATTTCAAGTACGTTCGCTACTTTACGGACTAAATGTCTATGTTTCTCTATTAGTAAAGGATTCATGATGGTCAGTCATGTTTTCCCTTAATTCAAGATCCTTAATCTATTTATAAACATAAGCGCTATATTATTTACAAATTTATCATCGATGATTGTTTCTTTTCAGTTCTAGACATGATTTATTGAGATCTCTTAAATTATCATGTTTTAGGTACCTAAACCACTTCTAGGGTAATTTGACAATCATGTCATTAGTCTCTTCAAGAGCACCCTTAAGTGTTTATTCAAGAACACTCACGTCTTTTATTTGACATATTTATTACTTACTCCAAAAGTATTTCAAATTGACTTTTGTACCATATTTCAGATGTGATTTATACAATTTGATCCTTCAGGGACTCAAATCTATATTGAAGAAAGTCTACTAGGGACATTATTAATAATTTATTCAAGTTACTTAATATTATGCATCATTATACATATTGACAAATATTTGACACTGATGATCAAAATGAACTTGTATCCCTTTATCCTCCTCCTCAATGTTGAGAAACATTGTCACGTTAAATAATAATCATCTTTGGATTTTCATTTTGATCCATTATCATATTGCTACTATCAAATACACTATACATATTTATAATAGGAGGATAATTCTTTTACCAATTGATAAGATGCATTTAAGTGATACTTGTGAGCTTTTGGTTCATGTTTAAATATGGGATTCAGTTATGCCAAATTTGATGAAATATGATCCAGTTGATATTATACCAATTTTTTCTAAAATAAGCTTCTAGCTTTCGGTTTTAGAAATAACGCAAAGATATTCTTTGACGTTTTCATTATAGTTCCAATACGGTAGCTATTCATTTATATATCCTCAAAACTCAACAAATTTCTTTTAAATTGAGTATAATGTATTCTAAATTAAGATATATGTATCATTTGGTAATACTAAATAGGCTCTTGCGGACCCTTCAATTATATTAGCAGCCAAAATATTTTCAGATAGTTAAGAGAAAAACTTCTGGTTTTTTCAAAATCATATGAGTGGTTGCATTATTTAGTATGATATATTATCACTCAAATATTGATGGTTCATATCTTAAGAATTAAAGACAATATAGTTAGTCAACTATTAAAATTTGTAAGCATTAAATAAATGCAAATACTTTCCAAAAAAATTGAAATGGACTATTGATTAAAACACAACATTCACCGGTACATTATTTCAATTAGTTCTGAAAAGAAAAACATACAAGCACCAACTTCCAACTAGTTGAAACTTCATGTTCAACCACTCTTGTCTAGTGTTTGGAAGTGTGACCATCTTCTAGTGGTCATAACGCTCCTTCGGGGAGTTCCATAAGCAAAGATGTTATTTTTTAGTTAAATGTCTTATTTTAAGATTGTCGTGAATATAACACCTTAAAAATTATAAGAGCCTTTGTTTTATCCTACTGGGGCATGTTATTATCATTTTTAATGGCATTTTCAAAGCATTGAGATTGTAATTGAATGTCGTCATCCAATATCTATGACAAAAAGTTACCTCCTAATAAGTCCAAAGTTTTAAATTCAAGCTTAGCTATGTTTATTATATCACCAGCTATAAGTGAAAATAAAAATGCATAAGCGTCAAAATATTGTTCATGGGTATATAGTCAATGCATTTCATAAAATAAGAATGCATATCTGATAGTAGTTATAGTGAAAGAGAAAAAAACATTACTGCAAAATAGTAAAGGACAACCAAATATTTATACTACTAATAAAGAAAATTGTTGAACTAATCTAATCGATGTCTTTTTGAAATTCCAAAAATGCCCTTGCCCGTGTACGAAGCAGCCCATACTATTCTTATAACAATCGTGTACTTTTAGAAATAATAACGTAGATGAGAAGACCAATTAGAAAGCATTAAGTGATGTACCTTCCAACTTGCATTATGTTTTCCGTCTATGGCATTAAAGCACTGATTTTCATAGTGTAAGAAGATGTAATTGGATTAAGTTTTGCTATTGAGCATAACATCGTTGTCTTCAAGATGATTATAATGTATAACTTAGCAAAGATTATTTTTCTTTGTAAACTTAAAAAAATGAACATGCTAAAGCGATAATTGGTATAGGATCAATTATGTAGATCACTATGTTCATTTACAAAATTGCAAATAGGCATCAAAAAATGTAAAATTGAAATTGTGTGTATCACACATTTACGTATACTATCCTCATGTAGGAACACAAACATGCAAAATGTAATTTTTTTTGTTGCAAAAGAAAAATTATAGACGCAACACGTGTGCATAGCACGGGTTCACACTAGTAATCTATAAAAGCGACTATAATTTCTTAGTTACATCCTTCTGATAGCTCTAGATCCAATATCAGTAATTGCATTCATTAATTTATGGTGAACTTCGGAATCTCAATTTTTTTTGCAAACTTCTAGTTTAGAAGCTTGTTCCTTTCGGTTAATTAAAGAAAATACTGATAAGATTTCAAATTTATCAACGCTTTTCATAATTCAAGACTTCAGGTCTTGAACTTTGACTTGTACAACTTCTGGCTCAAAAATTTGCTCAGAATAATACTATGAAACATATATAGCAAACTATAGGAAATGATAATCAAAGACTATATAATATCTATACATACTTTATGTGGCAGTTTACAGAAATATGCAAAACAATACAACAAAATAAAAATAAAGGACTATGCACTTTCAATTGCAATTGAATAAAAATATGTTATAATGGAAGATATCAGATAGTAAATTATCTAATCCTCTTGGTCATTTACAGATATGTGTCAGTATTACATCATCAGAGCATAAGAAAAGCTCCATTCACAATTGTAGGATCGATTTAATGCTAAGTCAAAATAAACAAGCTCCAAGTGTTGGATTGGTAAATTAGGGTCTATGGGTGTATATATAACAATTATCGCAGAATGTAGACCAGATTCAGATCATTGTCTGAACACAACTATTTGAAAGAACACCTTATATTAGTTTGTAGAGTGCATTGCTTGTTCAAATCCTTTTCTTTCTGCAGTTTGAACTCGGTTTAGGCAATTTTCATAAGTAGGATATTCATCACATGGAAGAATACTGAATTAAAGTGATTATAGCATATTTGATACGAATGAGTTTAATGATGCCATAAATTTATAGGTTGAAGGAAGTTACAAATAATTCCTTTGAAAGAATAAACATATAAGGAAAGAATGTTGATTCCAACCAGCTGATCACATATTGCATGTTATGTAGCATGAAAAATCATATGATTCCTAAATCTCATTCTCACGTATTCATATAAAATGCTTATTTTGCGACACATAAAAGTAAGCAAAATCTAATGATACTGGATGTAGTCTAGAGATCTAAACTCAAATGATTACTTTATACATTTTATGGGTGTATTCATGTAAGTAACCTGGTGTGCAAAGCTCACCATTATGCAAAATCCATGAAAATGGGATGAAGCTTTCACAGTTCAGTTGTCCATCGTATCTGTCAAATAGGCAAAAATAAAAAGCAGCCTTTTAGCCTAAGAGTCTTGATAAATTCAAGTGTTTCCAATCCCCCTTTAAGTCAAGTTTGCAGCATGATTTTTCAACTTGCAGTGAAAGCTAAATATTCTTTCAATTTACCATATTTGTATCCCACTATACAGCATAAGACCGTATGATTTAAGCATTAAGAGATAAGACCTGACTTTGGCCAAGACTAGTGTAATGTAAGGCTTCGTCCAAACTAAAATGTCTGGATCTATTAAATAGCAAGTAAAATAATGATAATGGTATTATGCTTAAATTCCGATGAGGACAGCCAATAATTGAAAAGTATTAAAAAAAAAATCACATCTATGAAATATCACCCAAAAAAATGATATATTTAGTTGCCACGGCTAGGATTCTCCTCTCTAATATTTTAATTATATTTATTATTTTGTACTTGCACGAAATGATATCCCTTAAAAACCTAGTGTTGGCATTATACAATTTTTCCAGTGACATCTTTATCTAATGATCCAAGCAAGTTTAAGTAACCCATATACACAATAATAAATCTCATGCTTAGCTTCCCTGTGAATTCAATTATGTACCATATGATTATAAGGTAAAGGTTGCGTAGGTAAAAATTTCTTATACTTAGTCAGAATGTATCAAAACTGGTACAAATTAACAAGCAGAATAAGCTTGGTTTATTAACAGTAAATGCAGCAACTTTTCATATTGATAACGTGCCAAAACTCATATGAAATGCTTGAGTGATGTTTTAACGAGATCAATATCTACATGGTGTGGCAGATATTTGTAAATAAATATATACGTAACATGTAACTAGATGCATTAATCTAAAAAATATATTATATGAATCAATCATTATACCATACTAAAGTTATATAACGAAAAAGAAAAGCAACGGTATATAAAATATAAAATATTATAGATCTGTAAAATTAGATCTATATTAAAATGAAATAAGTAAAATTAGATCGTTAAAATGAGATTTAAAATATTAGATCTACGATAGAAGGAGATGTGAAAAGATAACGTGTTATAAAATGAAGAAAATAGAAACAAATAGAAAGAGAGACGGAAGATATATTATTCATTTATAAGAATTGACATATATTTATATTGTATAGCCTCCTTAATATAAAGCTTCAGAGCCAGGACGCAGACTAAACAAGACAAAATAAATGTATATTGATTTCACCATTTACAATCTATTGTAACATATTATTATTTTTAATTTTTATCTTTTTAATTTTTTGTATTGGAGCTCCCAGGTATCCCCAAATAATTTTGCAGTCGCTTTTGATTAGTCCATTCGTTTCCTGCACTTTGACTCAAGTAGATTTTAAGCCCGCAAGTCCATAATTGTAACCCTATCGCGGTTTGATATATGGTTTTGATTCCAGCAGTTTGTTTATTTATTGATCTGGAATGGATAATCGAGATTCTTCGCCTGTGAGGGAAATAGAGGTTGACCAGGCAGTGCCAATGATGGATGAGTTAGCAACGGAGGCAATTAAGTTATTTTCTTGTCAGAAATACGCCGAGAGTGTGATATTTTGAATCAGTTAGAAGGGAAGAAAGAAGGAGATCTGAGGGTTAGTTCTTTTTCCAGTTATCTTTATCTTCAGTTCAGTGATAATGCTTGTTTACAGCTGACGTGCAAAATTTACTGTTGTGGACTTGTGGTAGCATCCAATTGACGACGGGCAAGATTGCAGTTCTGAACTTTTTCCAGTTTCCATAATAATGAATTATAATCAATTTTAGATATAAGTTTGTGGAGTTGGATGTAATGATCCGGGGTAGAAGCCTGATGTAGCAAGCGGAGTTAGCCAACCCCCTCAAAAGTGGTTAAATTATGTGTGTATGTAAGTATAGATATGTATGTATATGTATGTATGTATGTATGTATGTATGTACGTACGTACATACATACATACATATACATACATATATATCCAGGGTAGAAGCCCTAGTGTTTCCTCGCCTTCTGTACGACCTCACAACGTGGAACTAAATTACTTTGTTCATATTTGTTTTAAAGCACATGAAGTTATAATCATCTCTTCGATATAATTATCTCTTTCTTACCCTTCCACTCAGCCCTTACGGTTAACTCTTCCGTTTAACTTCACGATATGAGATTAATTTAGAGTAACCTTCGTCCTTTTCAACATTATTTGAAAATGTCAATGCTCAAAACAATAATTGGTACCAAATAAGGTTTTCAAAACAAGATTTAATATGCAGATCATGAAGTTAAAACTTCAATTGAATCTGAATTTAAATCGTGGATTATCGGTACACAATATTCATATTTTAATAATTTTACATGCTTGTATGCTTGAAATTTTGCTTTATTGGTTACAAATAGTATTTAAGTATTGACAAGCACCATTGTTCCAGTGGTTAAGTGATTTAGCTTTGGTGTGAGAGGTCACAAGTTCGAAACTTACGTAGCGTGATTCGAACGTTTATTGACATGTGATATATTGTCACGGTGATTTGTTGTATATAAAGTATCATTTCAAAAATAAAATAAAATTTGAGTATGTGAAAGTTTTTATTCTTCTTTACTAGGTCTGTCAACATATACATTCGGACGTGGATAGTGCCGCATCTGCATTCGAAATCATTTTTGCAGATCAGATATCCATACCACAGATACAAATGAGTATCCGATATTTTTCAGCTTTGCTCCTGATTGATAAAGTTAAACAAATAAATGAACTTTTTGTTGCAATATAAATCTGATTCAATAATAACGTTAACATAAATACAAAAAGCAAAAATGTGACGATAATAATCAATTTTTGATAGCAAATATTCGTTTATACATGCATAATGTGGATTATTTCCATGATAAAACAACATATATCAATCATTTTATGCAGTAAAACATGCGCGGTCTTAACTACCATCTTCATCAAAGTCGGACGGATAATTTTCGGATGTATATACTATCACATCCATATCTGTATCCATTTTTCGGATCCTGGGTACTTTTTCACTTTTCGGATACGAATACAGATGTTGATAAATTTCAAGTTTTTCGTGCATTCATTGACAGCCTTGTTCTTTACGAAGTAATCATTCATATTTTTACATTGATTATGATGCTTTAGTTTCTATATTGAAACCTAAAACTTAATATTTTCTTTTTTTATCTTTATGTGTGTAAGAGAGTACTAAAATTCGAATGGTAGATTCAAATAAATATTTTGATATTTTCTCTCATCTTGTATTGGATAAATAAATTTCTACTGCTATTTTAATCCGCTTCGAAAACAAAATTCAAGTTATGAGGCTCACATTTCAATCCATTTAGTATCAAAACTCTAGAATCAAATTATTTAGTATCAAACTTGAATTAAATGTTATATAGTCATTCATATAACCAAACTGCACTCCTTACATAAAAATATTTTCAACTTTTTTTGGATTTGACAATGTTGAAGGTACATAAAACAGAAGTATTTACCATAACTATAAAAGGTGTGCGATGCCAACAATGACATTTTATTCAAAAGATAACATAGTGTACATGAAAAGACACAAACATAAGGCGTAGATGATACAGGATGCAAAAATGTGTGCCCTTTTATTTTTAGCTATTATTTTAAAAAATCTTTTTACTCTTCTTTTTTCATGATCCTAAAAACCATGAGTGTTGGGTGTGTTTCGACCATGCTCCTACCACCAAACCAATGTCTCACCGAACCATCTCCTTTCCACGTCCCTACCGAACCAACCAACTGCCGAACCAACCACTGCCGAACCAACTCACCATTACGGCACTGTCGAACCAACTCACCCCTAAGGTACTGCCGAACCACTCACCACCGAACCAAGCTACGCCCTCACCACCGAACCAACTCCTTTCCCAACCACTACCGGTCCAACACACTTCCTATACATAGCCGAATCAAAATCCAACCAACCATCACCGGACCAAGTCCCACCGAATCAAGGCATTCCGGACCAACTTTGCCAGGCCAGATTGCACCAGCCCAGGCCCACCAGCTGCTATATACATCCAGGACCCCTGCCCCCAGCCTGACTCTATAAATAGAGGGGCAGGGGTACAAAAATGGCAGACAAGTTTGAGAGCTTAAGCACGGATAGAACTTTCAAACAATTTTCAGATACTTGTAATCAAAGCTTTGTACTTGTAACCTGAAAAGAAAAGGAGAATAACATATAAAGTGGACGTAGGCACATTCTGGCCGAACCACTATAAATCTGTGTGTCTTTTACAATTTAGTTCATCTATTTTATATATTTGCATAAATCACCCAAATCACTAAAAACAACGTATAATCAGCTAAATCATACGACTTGGAGGTGTTTGCCCATTTTTTGTGCAAACATTTTTGGTGCTTTCACTGAGAGCTCGGCTAGAAGCTTCAGCTTCTCCCACTCAACTTTCTTCCCAACAGCGTCGCTCATTACTTGGAAAACATGCCTCCCAGTTAGAGAAAAGATGCTAGCAAAGGAAGGAACATCGCAACTAGCAGTATCCCAGATCCAGTGATCAGAGATCAAGAGAATCGTCCTGTTCCAACAGCAAATGGAAATCAGGCAAATCCGACAGCCCCTGCTACGGAACAACCAATTACTAGGGCAGATCTGGACAGGGTTGTGGCTGAAGTAACTAACCGCTTCGCATCTCAACAAGAAGCCTTGGTGGACCAACTCATGTCACGCTTAAGGGATGCTGAAGAATCCAATCACAACACCGAATCATGGGGTGAGTCCCAGTCTGGAGGATCTGGGAGATGACAAAGATCTTTCTTCTTCGAAGAGGCTAACAACAGAAACAGCAATGGTAGGAGCCGAGCCCAGACTCAGCCCGAATTCCGACCCGAGGAAACGCTTGGAACCGAACCCAACGGGAGAAGTACCAGGCAGGGGTCGGATATGATTGAGCCTGTCATGCTACCTAACCATGGGAACACCAATGGACGGGGCCGAGCTGGAGTCCAGCCCGAAGTTGGACCCGAGGGAATGCTTAGAACAGAGCACAGCAGGAGAAGATTGAGGCAAGGGCCAACTGTGGCTGACCCCAGCATGCTCCCAGAAGATCGAAGACAGCCACCGGAAAATGTTAGGAGTAATAAACGGTACCATCCCTACAGGTCATCTGGACGGAGTCAATCCTGCAGAGAAGAACCGAACTCATTTCTATCTACCCCAAATTCTGATGAAAGGATGGCGCAATTATTCAGAGAGTGCGTCTGACGGGATCAAAGAGATCGAGGGATGGGCGCTAGGGTGACCAGCCCCTTTACCCGCAATATCGAGATTGTCATCACCCCCCGAGAATGGAAAATGCCAACAATGGAGCCTTATAAGGGAACCTCTGACCCCGTCGTACACTTACAAAGATACACACAGCATATGCTCATGAGCGGAGCGACGGAAGGAGTATTGTGTAAATGCTTTCCACTCTTCTTGGTCGATCTAGCTACCTCCTGGTTCTACCATCTACTCATGGGAAATGTTGAAAGAAAAATTCATCAGCCAATTCCGCATTCATGTGGAACAACCCAAGGACGCTTATTCCTTATCCAATATCAAACAAAAGCCTGGAGAAACAGTGCAACAATATCTAACCCGATTCAATGCCGCAGCGGCCGCAGTCCAGGACGCCGATGAGAAACTTATCCTAATGGCCCTCTGCAGTGGTGTGCATCCGGATACTAAATTTTCTAGGAGATTAACAAAAGAAAAGCCAGCTACCTTACCCGATTTATTCCATGAAGCTGGAAAATATATGAGACTTGAAGACGCTGCCATTGAAAGGCAGACAGGGCAACAAGCTAAGGCAGCTCATGGCAACACACCCACAGTAGCAAAGGACGTTCGAAGAAATGACTCCAGAGATAGTGCTGAGGGCAAGAAGGGTGAAAAATGCCTATATCAGCGAGGACCAAGATTTGACGCTTACACTCCTTTGAATGAAACAGTCGAAAACATCTTCCTGGCCACCCAAGACGAGCTTAAATACAAACACCCCCCGTATAAGAAGGAGTCAGATCACGCAATCAAGTCTGGGAAGTTCTGTCGTTTCCACGAATCCCATAGGCATGGTACCAATGAATGTCGTCATCTCCGGGACCTGATTGAAGAACACATCAGAAGGAAGAGATTGGACACTATGTAAAGGGTCAGGACAGGACTCCAACTCCTGCCAAGGAGAACCCAGGGCAACTCCACCCAGAGACAGGCGGGGAGAAATCACAACACCAACAGTTCCAGTCAAGAGAAGATAGTGGTCCATACAATATCGGGAGGACCACACATCGCCGACAGAAACTGGGCAGAAATGGAAAGATATGGAAAGTCACTTAGAAACAATGTAGACTGCATCAATTCTGTCGTGGAAGAACGCTGCCCGAAGAGGAAAGAGGATAATGACATCACATTCAGTAGGCGAGACCTAGAAGGAAGGCAGTACCCTCACATGGATCCTATGGTTATCTCTGCTTGGTTCGGCCCAGCCGAAGTTTTTCGAATTCTGGTAGATACTGGAAGCTCCGTAAACATTCTATTCAAGCATGCTTTCGACAAAATGAAGCTGTCAATGAAGGATGTGTCTCCCTACAACAAACCACTTCATGGTTTCGCTGGAGATGCGAAGATGTCCCTCGGGCAACTGGCCCTCTTTGTCGAAATAGGAAGTCATCCCCGCTCCGTTGTGCGGAAACAAACGTTTATGCTGATAGATAACCACTCGGCCTACAACGCCTTTTTGGGAAGACCAGCCTTGTCCGACTTCCAGGTTTTCCTGGCTTTGTGGTGCCTAAAGATGAAATTCCAAACAGACAACGGAATAGGAGAAGTAGAGGGAGATCAAGACGCTGCTCGAGACTGCTATGTAACTGAACTTCGCAATAACCGTAGGAGGGATAAAGGGAAGGATGCAGAGACTACTCTCTACAAGAAAAACTTGGAAGCATAGAAACTAAAGAAAGCCCCTCCTCTTCGATATACCAGTGATCCTTTCAACGAATTAGACCCTAGGAACAAAGAGGAGGAGGCCACCGTCGAGCCTGCAGAGGCCATGGAATTTGTATCTGTAGACAAACACGACCCAAGTAGACTGCTGAGAATCGGGTCTCAGTTAAGAGCAGAGTTGAAGGATCAACTCGTCGATTTTCTTCGCCACAACTTGGATGTATTTGCATGGACGCACGCTGAAATGACTGGAATCTCTCCAGACGTAGCATGCCATGTACTGAACATCGATCCTACCAAGGTGCCGGTAAAACAGAAAAAAGAAACATGGGGGCAGAACGATCAGCAGCCCTCGATGAAGAAGTAAAGAACCTACTTGCCAATAACTTCATCCGAGTGGCCATCTACCCAGAGTGGATCACCAACCCGGTACTAGTAAAGAAGGCTAATGGGAAGTGGCGAACGTGTATTGACTTCTCCAACTTAAATGACGCTTGCCCGAAGGATTGCTTCCCACTCCCTCGAATCGATCAACTTGTAGACAACACAGCCGGGCACGAACTCTTATCTTTTATGGACGCATACTCAGGATATAACCAAATTCCTATGCACGCCCCTGATCAAGACACACTAGTTTCATCACCGACCGGGGATTGTACTGCTATAGAGTAATGCCTTTTGGACTTAAAAACGCCGGAGCTACTTATCAGCGCCTCGTCAACAAGATGTTTGCGGAACTAATAGGACGAACCATGGAAGTTTATGTAGACGGCGTGCTAGTAAAGTCAAGAAAAGCCATCGACCACGTAAGCCACCTGGACGAGATGTTTCAAGTACTTCGTCGATATGGAATGAAGTTGAATCCTCTAAAGTGCTCCTTCGGAGTATCATCGGGAAAGTTCTTAGGATTCATCGTCCATGCCAGAGGAATTAAAGCGAACCCTGAACAAGTCCGAGCGCTGAAGGAAATCAGGATACCTTCCACTCGAAGAGAAATGCAAAGCCTAAATGGGAAAGTGGCTGCCCTGAGCAGATTCATCTCCAAAGCGACTGATAAGTGTGTCCCTTTCTTCGAAGCTATAAAGAAAGACAAGGGAAAGTTCGAATGGACTGACGAATGCGTAACGGCCTTCCACAACCTAATCGAACACCTCCAGAGACCACCAGTACTCTCAACTCCAAATGAAGGCGAAGAGCTATACCTATACCTTGCTGTGTCATCTCATGCTCTAAGCGCCGCTTTGGTAAGAGAAGACAACCGCACGCAGCGGCCAGTATACTTTTTAAGTAAGAGGTTCACGGGGGCAGAAGCCAGATATCCTAAACTTGAGAAGTTAGCATATTGTTTACTAATCACATCACGGAAATTGCGACACTATTTGCAATCCCATTCCATCAGAGTTCTAACCGATCAACCGCTAAGGCAAGTACTCCATCGTCCCGACACCTCTGGGCGACTGCTTAAATGGTGCATTGAGCTAAGTCAATATGATCTCACCTACCATCCCCGCACCTCCATCAAAGGGCAAGCCCTGGCCGATTTCATTGCCGAATTCACTACCAACGAAGGTAAGAAGCAATCTGAAATAGCAGGAGATATCAAGTGGAATCTCTTTGTAGATGGAGCATCGAATGAACAGGGTTCGGGGCCCGGTATTGTGATAATCACCCCCCAATGGAAGGAAGCTGCACTATGCCCTAAGGTTGGAATTCGCCGCCACCAACAACGATGCAGAATATGAAGCGGTAATAGTAGGATTAGAACTTGCCTTATAAATTGGAGTCAGTTCTTTATGTCTTCATAGTGATTCTCAACTTATCGTAAACCAAGTATTAGGAGAGTTTCAGACTCGAGGAAAACGACTCACAGCATACCTAAAGAAGACCAAGCTGCTGCTCGATCAATTAGATCACTATTTAATCAAACACATTCCTCGAGAAGAGAACCGAGAGGCCGACGAACTGGAAAAGCAAGCCAGCATGAAGAACAACACCATTTCCGAAACATTAGCCATCTCGAAACAACTATCCCCAAGTTTCGAACAAAAAGATCTGATAGCTGCAATCGAAGAGGAAACTTGGATGACTCCTATCCGGAAATACTTACAAAATGGCACACTGCCCCACGGGCGTAACAAAGTTAAGAAAATTTTGAGGAAAGCTTCCCGCTACACAATACAAGAAGGCATCCTCCATCGGTGCGGCTTCTCTAACCCCTTATTGAGGTGTGTCACTGAAAGGGAAGCCAAGGAAATCTTATCCAACATCCATCCAGGATAAGTTGCCCTGCTTCCAAGTACGAAAATGCATATCCTGGAGCATCTCATCCATCATCCCCTCGTTTTCCTCAAACTCCCTCATTCGGACCTCAGAAGCCAACAGCTTTGCAAAGGCAGCATTCCTCTCTGATCGGTATCGCGAGCGGTCAGCCTGAAGGGATTTCCTCATCGCCTCCATCTCCTCCTTCAGCTTGGCTTGAGCAAGCTCCGCGGCTTCAAGCCTCCCAGATAACTCCTCTACCCGCTCGAGATCCGCTTTCCAAACCTCGTCCACCGTTGCAATGGCCATACCGATCTGTTCCTTGCAGATGGCCTCCATTTTCCGCAGCTCGGCTCTGCTAGCCTCTTCCATGGTTTTCTTTAGCCGTCTGGAGGCAGCCTCGTGCTCAGAGATCTGGATGGCCTGATCGGCGAGTTGCTTGGCCTCGTCGGCAACCACTAACCGCAATCTTATGTTGGCACTCCTATTCCTCCCTGGCCTTGACCAATCGGGCATGATGCCCCATCAACTTCCTAGTCTCCTCAGCAACCCGGTCGATATTTGCCTTAGCTTCATCCCCCATAGTTACAATCCGAGTAGTAAGCAAATCAAGGTCCAGAGACTTGGCCTCATCAAGCACCCTTACCATAGGATTGCGAGGGAGAAGGTGCTCCCTGGTAACCTCGTCAAAGGAAATATCATGAGAACCCGGATCCAGATCGGGATGACCCGCAAAGGGATTACGAGCCAAGTCGGGATGATCAATCTGAGTAACGGTAGGATTCTCAGACGGATGCGGAGAGGGTATGAACTCAGTATCCTCCCCCGTGATATCATGGATAGGCTGGGTTGGGGGCTAAGGACCAGGTGAAGGTTCGAATAAGGAGCGCCTCCTCTTCTTCTTTTGAATGTCCTCTTAAATAACTCCGAGAAGAGGGCGGTAGCCGACTACGTCCCCGGAAGGGTTGGTCGGAGGCTTTGGTTTAGCGGAAGCTTTGAGGAGTTTGAATTGCTCGAGGCGGTGCCGAATGTCTGATGTCTTGGCCACCTTACCCATTCCTGGAATAGAAACCAAGTGTTACAAGCATGCATGGGACTATAATCCAAGAAACACGTGAAGTTAAAAGAAGAGTCAAAAATTCACCTTGAATCGCCGGAGATGCCCTAGCTGAAACGCTCTCGGAAGATAGACCGGCACCAGTCCCGGCTTTATCAGTTTTCTTTGGCTTCTCCACCAATGCCGATCCTTCCTTCAACCCCTCAAAAGTCTGGCGGAAAGCGTCATCTATCCATTCTTGGATCTCCCCCACTTGCCCAGAAGACAAAGCCCCGGCACCATCATCGCTCCGTCCTTCACCACCATCACCTTCTCCATCACCTCCACTCTCCTCCTCGCCTCTTTCCTCCTCTACATTTTCCTCCTCCGGAACATCTGGACATGTGCTAGGGGAGGGTCCATCGGATTCTTGAGCTTCTTCCCCCCGACGACTGGAGGTATCGAAAAGGGTTTCCTCTTGCTGCTCTTTGTCGTGGCCCCTCCTTTGGATTTGGCAGCCCTTTCCTTGGCTGTATCTCTCTGCTTGACCACAGACTGACGTGGTAGAATCAAGTTGTGCTGCAGAAGAGTAGCATTCCTGATCAGGTAAGAAGCTGACATCTTCCTTCCCGAAATGGCTTCTATCTCCGCAGCCATCTGAACCAGGCGATCGTCCTCCACGACCGCAAAGCCACCTGTCGCTAGCAAGAAATAAAAACACATAAGGAGAAGCATTTCAGTCAGAATGGAAATTATAAATAAGCTTCAACTTACAGTCGGAGGTGAAGCGACGGATAGAAACAGAGTCATCCTTGACGAAAAACCATTCTTTCTTGAACATGCTGAACTTCGAATATAAATCCAGGACCGGCTTGAAGGACACGGCCGATTCCAAGCTGATGTATGGAGACCCCTTCTTATAGCCTCTCAAGTTGTACAAATACCGGATCTCCCGGTTGGAAGGGAGACGCCCATATTTTCTCTGAAAAATAATGAATAGGCTCACCAAGATAGCGTAAGAGTTGGGCTGAAGCTGGAAAGGGGCCACCTTTAGGTAGATGATGAAGCTGACTATCCAAGCATTGATCGGGGGAATGGCCCCGCACATGCGATGGTACCTACTATAAGCGAAATATCCTTAGGGTGGTTATACGGCATCACTCCTTCCCCGGCAACAGCATACATGCTCTATCAATCCCGAAGGAGCGAGAGATGACATCAAGCTGCTCCTCTTTGAGGAAGCTAGGAAAGCAGTCAGGAGGACAGTTCAAGAGCTCCTGAGGGCCATATCCATCTACTAGTGATCTCGGTGTGGGCCCATGTCGCCCTGATTCCGGCTGAACTGGGGGAACGACGAGGGGCTCTCTCCTGTCCATAGATTTCTTTTTATCTGATCGAGTTTCCACTTTATGAGACATTTATCTGCAAACACAAAAAAGAACGTCGTTAGACCAGAAGATATAAACA
Source organism: Allium cepa (assembly GCA_030765085.1). Classification (NCBI taxonomy): domain Eukaryota; kingdom Viridiplantae; phylum Streptophyta; class Magnoliopsida; order Asparagales; family Amaryllidaceae; genus Allium; species Allium cepa. The sequence goes on from CM060941.1 coordinate 616,710,295, forward strand.
TGCGAGTGTATGTAGCCTGGAATTTCACTCATAATTCAAAACATAAAAGAACATTCGGTAGTTCAAAGGCAAAAAGGTCATTCGGCATTATACTCCCCAAGATCATTCGGCAAGTTCATTCGGTACTTGAGGTCCCCAAGCTCATTCAGTAGATCAAAGTCAAAAAAAAGCCATTCGGCAAGAGAACGTCTCACCTGATTCGGCACTTCAAATGGTTCGGCAAACGGAACTAATTCGGCACTTCAAACGGTTCGGCAAATGGAGCTGATTCGGCACTTCAAGAGATTCGGCAATCGAAACTAGTTCGGCACTATAATCAATTCGGCAGTCGAGAATTTGGTCCGGCTATTTCAAAAGGTAAGGAATGAAGGAAGCATAAGTCCCGTACTTATAGAAGAACGCAGGGAGACCGAACCAAACGGTTCGGCGCTTAGGACCGAATGAAGCTATCCAAACCGCGAGAAAACAAAGCACGCCATGTGCATTCACATGCCCTACTTTGGGGGGCAAGTGTTGGGTGTGTTTCGACCATGCTCCTACCACCAAACCAATGTCTCACCGAACCATCTCCTTTCCACGTCCCTACCGAACCAACCAACTGCCGAACCAACTCAACCTTACGGCACTGCCAAACCAACTCACCCCTAAGGTACTGCCGAACCACTCACCACCGAACCAAGCTACGCCCTCACCACCGAACCAACTCCTTTCCCAACCACTACCGGTCCAACACACTTCCTATACATAGCCGAGTCAAACTCCAACCAACCATCACCGGACCAAGTCCCACCGAATCAAGGCGTTCCGGACCAACTTTGCCAGACCAGATTGCATCAGCCTAGGTCCACCAGCTGCTATATACATCCAGGACCCCTTCCCCCAGCCTGACTCTATAAATAGAGGGGCAGGGGTACAACAATGGCAGACAAGTTTGAGAGCTCAAGCACGGATAGAACTTTCAAACAATTTTCAGATACTTGTAATCAAAGCTTTGTACTTGTAACCTGAAAAGAAAAGGAGAATAACATATAAAATGGACGTAGGCACATTCTGGCCGAACCACTATAAATCTGTGTGCCTTTTATAGTTTAGTCCATCTATTTTATATATTTGCATAAATCACCCAAATCACTAAAAACAACGTATAATCAGCTAAATCATACGACTTGGAAGTGTTTGCCCATTTTTTGTGCAAACAATGAAAAATAACATTTACGGTCAAATTGTGTTTTCAAATTGGTTTTCAGTCTCTTTTGCACATTGTAGAGGAAAACAACAATGTTTAACAAACTACATTTGAAGATTTGAAGGCTAATGATGTAGTAATTGAGTTCGAAAAAATAAAATATTTTTATATAATGCTCTCAAAACGAGGATATAATTTATTGTTTTATCATTTAGCATCTTATCGTGTATGAAAGATATTTATTATCTTTTCATTTACCGTGGAAATCCAGATAATTTAATTTTAGTTTTTTATTCCAAACTAACTAACGTTTTTGTTTTAAAATAAATTAAATAATACATGAGATTTGAGTACAATGTCGTTGTTTCGAATAATCTATATAGTTGTTCAGATACAATATTATCTCTTATAAACATGGTCACTTTCAGACAAATTAATATATGGTAAAATTATAATCTTATGTAGTTCGATAAGATCATAATACACCACAAACCTATAAATAACATAAAATACAGATCCATACAAAATAGACATACCAAAACAACACATAGTATTATATTTCAATCGAAACAATGTATTTAATAAATGCGCAATGTTTTGAAAATACGTGTGCTGTTTGCCGCACCATGCGGCAAGACTCCATAAAGATTTTGCACCTTTGTGCATCACACCTTGTAAATAACACCGGTTTCCAGTAAACTCCAAATTGAAATCAACCATAAAAATATCAACTATGATATATGTGCAAATTCACATATAATTGTTTCCCGGCAGCTATAAAATCGAGATACTGTTGGAAATTGAATGAGCATTAATGAAATAGTGCATTGGAAAATGAAGTATTTATTGTCTTGCAATATGAATAGTCCCACATCTTATAATATAATAACCATCATATTATATATATACTAAGATGTGGTCTATAATATAATTACAATGAGACAACAAGAGAGACATGAGCATGACCATCTTGGCGGGTGGTGCAACGCACCACCCTGCACGCGCGCGCCCGTGCCCGAGCCCGAACCCGCACCCGCATCTGCACACGCGGCGTGGGCGAATGGGCGTTTGAGGCGTCTTGTAGGCACTTAGCACTTTGCAATGTGCAATTGGCATTAGGCATTCGGGCTACTGGAATTGGTTCGCGTCACACTATATTTTTAAGAGCCGAAACAGTTTGAATTCAACGGTAACAACTGTTTGAAAAGACACGCCAATTAGTAAAGGGTCGCAACCTTTCCTAAGCGGTCACGTACTGCTCCTATAAATAGCAGATCCGAGAATTGAAAGATATTACTCTTTTTCTCTAATAATCTTCTTCTTCCTCTGTGCTCTGTTCTTAACACACATCTTCACTTGAGTTCGCCGTTATTCTGCATCGCTTGCGCGGCCTTGCAGAACCTGATCCGTTTTACCTTGGGAAGCAGTTGCTGGTCAACCCCTTGCGCCACTGTGGGGGGAAAATTCTGCTTTAAGGGAACAGTATACGATACTGGACTCGAACTATCATCCTCCTACCATGGACCTGTGTTAGCGGTAAGTATTTGATTCTTTTAGTCCTATTTCGTAGCACTAGATTCTACGATTGTGAATCGGTGTAAATACAGACAGTAAGGAACTACAATCTTAAAGCAGAATTGTGTTAGTCTTACTGTTCTTTTGCTTTCAGGCGATGGCTCAAGAAAGCAATACTTCGGCAAACATACCCGTCGTGACCACCTCTCAAACTGCACCAATGGCGGCACCGACCGTGCCATTCTCTCATGGAGAACGGCCAGAAAAGTTTACTGGTGTCGATTTTAAGCGGTGGCAGCAAAAAATGTTGTTTTACTTAACCACATTAGGCTTGGCCAAATTTCTCACAGAAGATCCTCCTGCGGTAGACGAATTAGAGCCCGACCCCATCAAGGCTGAAACACTCACTGCTTGGAAGAGTTCAGACTTCATATGTAAAAATTACATACTCAATGGACTGGATAACAGTCTATACAATGTCTACTGCACAATGAAGACATCGAAGGAACTCTGGATATCTCTGGATAGGAAATACAAGACAGAAGATGCTGGTATGAAAAAGTTCATTGTCGGCAAATTTCTGGATTTCAAAATGATAGACTCCAAGACAGTTATCAGCCAAATTCAAGAATTGCAGGTCATTATTCATGAAATACATGACGAAGGAATGACTCTAAGTGAATCATTTCAAGTAGCAGCCGCCATAGAGAAGTTGCCCCCATTGTGGAAAGACTTCAAGAATTATCTGAAGCACAAACGAAAAGAAATGTCAATGGAAGATTTGGTTGTTCGACTCAGAATTGAAGAAGACAACAGAAAATATGAAAAGAAAACATCTAATACTATGACGGCAAAGGCAAATATGGTCGAAACCGAAAAGAACAACAAAAGAAAAAGGGAAAATAACCAGAATGTAAAGAAGACAAGGAAGTTCAAAGGAAACTGTCATAATTGCGGGAAGAAAGGACATAAGGCAAGTGAATGTCGACGTCCAAAGAATCAGAACAAAAAGAAAGATCAAGCCAATATTGCGGAGTCAGAAGATGTCTCCTAAATGAATCTGTCCGCGGTAATCTTAGAATGTAACTTGGTTGGCAACATGAAAGAATGGTTCGTTGACACTGGTGCTACGAAACATATTTGCGCCAACAAGTGGATGTTCACCAACTATAAACCAGTGACGCAAGAAGAACAACTCTTTATGGGAAACTCCTCCACGTCAAAGGTTGAAGGCAAAGGAAGAATAGTCCTTAAAATGACATCCGGAAAAGAACTTACTCTGAATGATGTCCTACATGTTCCAGATATCCGCAAGAACTTAGTTTCGGGATCATTGTTGAGTAAGAATGGTTTCAAGTTGGTCTTTGTTTCTGATAAATTTGTCTTGTCTAAGAACGGAGTATATGTAGGTAAAGGGTATGTGAGTGATGGTCTATTCAAGATGAATGTAATGACTGTTGCACCAAAAGATATGAATAAAATGGATTCTTTTGTTTATATTGCTGAGTCATTTAATATATGGCATGCTAGACTAGGCCATGTGAATTTTGATACTTTGCGAAAAATGGTTAACTTAGATCTTATACCTAAGTTTACTATAGATCACAACTATAAATGTGAAACATGTGCTGAAGAAAAGTTAACTAGGACTTCCTTTCATCATGTTGGAAGGAATACCGAGCCGTTAGATTTAATACATACTGATATATGTGATCTAAAGATGTGTCAAACCAGAAGAGGTAAAAGGTATTTTATTACCTTTATCGATGATTGCATTAGGTACTGTTATGTGTACCTACTAAGAAGCAAGGATGAGGCCTTCGAAACATTTAAACAATATAAGGCAGAAGTTGAAAATCAACTAAACAAAAGGATAAAAGCCTTGCGAAGTGATAGAGGTGGAGAATACGAATTTCCATTTGAGGAATTTTGTGCTCAAAATGGTATAATCCATCAAACAACTGCACCGTATTCTCCTCAATCCAATGGAATAGCAGAACGTAAGAATCGTACCCTGAAGGAAATGATGAATGCTCTTCTTATTAGTTTTGGATTAGCAGACAATTTCTGGGGTGAAGCGATACTTTTAGCTAACCACATACTGAACAAAGTACCTCGCAAAAAGACCTTTAAGTCACCACATGAACTGTGGAAAAACAGACCTCCATCTTACAAATACTTAAAAGTGTGGGGGTGCTTAGCAAAGGTAGAAATACCTAAGCCTAAAAAGGTCAAAATTGGACCCAAAATTATAGATTGCATATTTATTGGATATGCTCATAATAGTAGTGCATATCGATTCTTGGTGCATCAATCTGAAATTGATGACATTCATGAAAACACCATAATCGAATCTCGAAATGCAAGATTCTTTGAAAACATATTTCCACTAAAAGAATCCAATGGTACTAGTGTCCAAAAGAGTTCAAGAAAAGAAGAAACTCTTGAACATCGTGATGATCATGAAAATGATCAAGAGCTAGAGGAACCAAGAAGGAGCAAACGACAAAGGACATCAAAAACCTTTGGACCCGATTTCTATACATATGTGATAGAAAATGAGCCTCTAACATATAAACAAGCAATGTCATCACCTGATGCTCCTTATTGGAAAGAAGCTATCAATAGCGAAATTGAATCCATTTTACAAAACCACACATGGGAACTAGTAGATCTTCCTAAAGGATCGAAACCATTAGGGTATAAATGGATCTTTAAGAAAAAACTTAAACCTGATGGCTCAATAGATAAATATAAGGCCCGACTGGTAGTCAAAGGATTTAGACAAAAGGAAGATCTAGATTGCTTTGATACTTACTCACCAGTAACTAGAATAACATCCATTAGGATGCTTATTGCTATTGCTTCTATACTAAATTTAGAAATACATCAAATGGATGTAAAAACTGCATTTCTGAATGGTGAGTTAGAGGAAGAAATATACATGCAGCAACCTGAAGGGTTCTTAAGCCCAGGAAATGAAAATAAAGTGTGCAAGTTAGTAAAATCACTTTATGGTCTCAAACAAGCGCCAAAACAATGGCATGAAAAATTTGATGAAACTATGATGACAAATGGATTCAAAATAAATGAATCAGATAAATGTGTCTATATGTAGAATATAGATATGGGATATGTCATAGTTTGCCTATATGTTGATGACTTATTGATACTAGGCAATAATAATGCCATAATCAAATCAACAAAGGATATGTTGTCATCTAGATTTGATATGAAAGATCTAGGACTGGCTGATGTGATTTTGGGCGTTAAAATTTTAAAGACGTCAGAAGGTTATGTACTATCACAATCACATTATGTGGCCAAAATACTTGAAAAGTTCAAACAACATAATATAACTGTTGCTAAATCGCCAGTTGATATGAACCAAAATTGGGTTAAAAATACCGGTGATGGAATCTACCAACTTGAATACCCTCGAATACTGGGAAGTATAATGTATGTAATGAATTGTACTAGACCAGATATTGCATATGCTGTAAGTAAGCTGTATACAAGCAATTCTGGTAAAAATCATTGGAAAGCAATAATAAGGGTTCTATGATATTTAAAATATACTCAGAACTACAGCTTGCATTACACTAAATATCCTTCCGTGGTAGAAGGATATAGTGATGCAAATTGGATAACTAGTTCAAATGACACCAAATTCACAAGTGGATATGTATTTACCCTAGGAAATGGAGCTATATCATGGAAGTCTTCTAAACAAACGTGTATAGTAAGGTCAACAATGGAGTCAGAATTCATTGCTTTAGACAAAGCCGCTGAAGAAGCAGATTGGCTTTGAAGTTTTCTAGAAGATATTCCGAATTGGAATAAACCTGTTCAACCAATCTATATACATTGTGATAGTCAGTCAGCTATTAGAAGAGCTAATAGTACACTATACAATGGTAAGTCTATACATATTCGTCGTAGACATAAAACCGTGAGACAGCTATTCTCTAATGGAGTTATCACTATAGACTATGTAAGGTCGAAAGATAACATTGCGGATCCACTAACGAAAGGCTTGCCTAAAGAGAGAGTTCAAACCTTATCGATAGGAATGGGCTTAAGGCCTATTGACTAAAAAGTTTTCCTCAACGGAAACCCAACCTAATTGACTGGAGATCCCAAGATTTAGGTTCAAAGGGACAACTAAGTTAAGGTTAAAACTTTGAAGCACTGGAAAAATCAAACATTTAGACATTCCTAAGATAAGTCAGTGCACATGCCGCCAGAGAAAAGGGTAAGCTCAGCTTTTAATGATGTCTATACTTGGAGCTATAAAGAACCAAGTAGAGTATTGCGGAATACTCTTTATAGAATCACCTACGTGAGTGCGAAGGTGCCGCTTCAAAGAGAATCGTAAGGCCAAATTCTCCAAGCACTCATGAGACCAAGCTGGTGTTCATGGAAAAAACGAACACAAACATAGAACCAAGGGAGACAAGAAAACATTTGTCACGTGTTGTCTAATTTGATTTACACAAAAGGCTTACAGTTCAAAGACAACCTAAGTCCACTGATTCGCCAGTAAGTCAAGAAGATAAACACTAGGATAAGTTCAAGGCCAATGTGCTACTTAAATCGATATGATAAATGTTTCGTAAAGCTTAAGAACAAGTAATACTCATTCATGTGGGGGATTGTTGGAAATTGAATGAGCATTAATGAAATAGTGCATTGAAAAATGAAGTATTTATTGTCTTGGAATATGAATAGTCCCACATCTTATAATATAATAACCATCATATTATATATATACTAAGATGTGGTCTCTAATATAATTACAATAAGACAACAAGAGAGACATGAGCATGACCATCTTGGCGGGTGGTGCAACGCACCACCCCGCACGCGCGCGCGCGCGCCCATGTCCGAGCCCAAGCCCGCATCGGCACGCGCGGCGTGGGCGAATGGGCGTTTGAGGCGTCTTGTAGGCACTTAGCACTTTTCAATGTGCTCAACGGTAACAACTGTTTGAAAAGACATGCCAATTGGTAAAGGGTCGCAACCTTTCCTAAACGGTCACGTACTGCTCCTATAAATAGCTGATCCGAGAATTGAAAGATATTACTCTTTTTCTCTAATAATCTTCTTCTTCCTCTGTGCTTTGTTCTTAACACACATCTTCATTTGAGTTCGCCGTTATTATGCATCGCTTGCGCGGCCTTGCAGAACCTGATCCGTTTTACCTTGGGAAGCAGTTGCTGGTCAACCCCTTGCGCCACTGTGGGGGAGCAATTCTGCTTTAAGGGAACAGTATACGATACTGGACTCGGACTATCATCCTCCTACCACGGACCTGCGTTAGCGGTACGTATTTGATTCTTTTTGTCCTATTTCGTAACACTAGATTCTACGATTGTGAATCAGTGTAAATACAGACAGTAAGGAACTACAGATACATTTGCAAATTCACAATACAAAAATGCATTCAGTCGTGCTACTCTCAAATTGATTGACTAATCTCACGTAAAGTTCTACTTTTGACCCATAACTAAAATATACATTAAAATAACAGAAAATGGTTAAATGTGAAACATATATCTTTCCCAATAATATACGACTAAAAGCAATCCAACTCCTAAGAAATGGAAAACGACCATAGCTATAACCATAAAGATGCTTTCGCTTTTTAGTTTTTTCTTTATTCGATTTTATCCAAATGATTTTATTACGATTGATCTTGTGACACTTGAAGTTCATATTACAGAAATGAGTAAGAATTAATAATTGCAGCAGTTGACGAGACTAGTGCTCTTGCAAGAAGGATAAAGTGAAAAGGTATGTAATTTGTGTAATTGTTTGGGAATTCATATTAGCACTGACCAAGGTTGTCAAGGTGCTTGCTTAAGCACGCTTAAGACTCGAAAGGATTAAGGCACAGTCTATGCTCTTTTTTATCTTCAAAGGCTTCACATGTCAATAAAGGTGCAAAAACACTTTTTTTCATAAAGGTGAAATGGCGCGGGACTTGTTTTTTCCATCTTAAGAATAATGTGATTGCATCTTTTTCCAATTTTCTTAAATTCTTTCTCATATTGTATGTCGTTTTCTTCTAGAGGACAAAAATATTATGATAAAGGCAAATTCATACCTCCTTGTCATTGATTAATTCTAATTTTACTAAACGTTTCGATTAAAGCTGAAAATGATTTAAATACTGATTTTATTTCATTTATTTCGGATTTTGTTTTTGTTTTTATTTTACATTTTTATATATAATTCCATTTTTTGTATAAAATACTAGTAATCTATTATAAAAAAAAATATAGAGTTAAATATTGATTATTGATCTAAAATATTACTAATCACCAATTTAGAATATTATTAATGTATAAAATGAATTTTGTTTGGGTCTTCATAACATTCTACATCAATATTTTCATTTTTTGGATTCATATATCAGAACTATCTTTTCTGCTTATTCACTAGGGGGCCATTGATAGAGAGACATGCTGCGGTAGTGGCATCGTCGAGAGGTTGAAAGTGAAATATTTGATTATCTAGGTTTTTAATTGAAAGATAAAAAATTAATGTTTTTACCAGATTGGGATTCCCTTTTCCTAATCTATGAAGGAATTATTTAATACAAGAACGGTTATTTTTAGTTAGGCTTGTTGAGCTTTTGATAAATTTGAACACAATTTTGTAAATTATGGATAAAGCTTAGTTTTCTCAAGGACAGAGCTGGTTAAATTACAATAACAACTATCGACTCAATTTCGGTTGTAACGGTTAACTATAATTCAAAACTACAAAATTTGTAGTATTTATAGTATTCGTTTCTACTAGTTCATCCAACCACAAGCAACGAAATCCGGAATAAAACTAAGATGGAATTTTCAAAATTCCCGAACGGAACTAATCTTTAGAAATTTCTGAAACTGAACCGATATTTTAGAAATTTCAAAATGATCGGAGAAGAATCAAAACTTCAGTTTAAACCTTGATCGAAACCTTTAAAATTATATAGCCTTGTTATTGAGATCATTGTTAAAAATCTTAAAATTCTACAATTTGAATCCTAATTCAGATCGGATTTCTCCCTTTACGATTCGATTTACATTCCGATTCAAACTTAGTCTAAACCGCAATTTTAAAAAACAATTAACTTATGCCAACATGTTTAATGTACTCATTTAGCTTCATAATTTCAATTATAATGTTTTTAAAACAAAATAAATATATAATAAAAGAGAAAAACTAAATTCTAAATTTAGTGGTAGAAGTTCAGACATCAAAGTCAACTTCAAAGCGTGTGTATATCTAAAATATGGATCTTTTGAATCCACAAATTACAATATAAATTCCGTTTCGATTTAAAGTTTGAACTTTACGGCTTATGATTCAAATCCCATCTTGAAAACATTGGTTGAGGCAATTTTACTGCCAGAGAATTTGAATAACCAAGTATTTGAACTATCAGATCATTGCTAGATGTTACTCTGTTTCTACTTGGGAAATTTTTTAAAAATTTTTTTACTCTGCTGCTCCCTAGAAAGAAAATACTTGTTTTTTTTTTGGACATTAGGTACTCCATCCGCAATTGATAACTTTGTAAGCTTCAGAAAAATTTTAGGAAGAAAACCGTCATAACATCTACTGCATATATATTTAATATATGTGATAATTAGTTGCAATATTTTTGTTTTTTTCATGATTAATCTTGGAGATGAATTGTACTTTTTGTTTCTTGATGCTGTCATATTCATCTTTCAAAATAGAAGGTGTATCATCTGAGATTTTATATTCCAGGTTCCTAGCCATGCTTATCTTTTGTTGTCTTGAAATGGTCACAAGCACTCGTCAGAAACAAAATTTATCAAATATGAGGGCGATATTGGATTTTATTTACCAACTTGTTACAGGCAAACGACCTAGAAAGTATGATTTGAGGTTTTGATCGGAACCTCAAAATTCCAACCTGATCGATATCGATTAAAATTTACCAAGCAACCATTAATTTCTGAAGTGGGAAGAAGAAAGAACAAAGAAGGGTTAAAAAGAGAGAATGAAGTATAGAAGGAAAGAGAGAGAAAGATACAAAAATGACAAGCTAATAAAATACAGCACATGAGAAAAGTTGACTTTTCTTGCTCTTAATATTTCCATTGTACTTGTTTTAGCCGAACAATTCTTGTACCAAAATAAGTTAGGAGATCCATAATACCATATGCACAATGAGTCAAACTATCACTATATAATAACAATAAATTAGTAAATTACTCTATAAATAGAAATAGTTTTGATACTATCAAAATATCAATATAAAATTCTATAATTAATTATTGAACAATTGTTATTATTGTGCTACAACATTATTTATTATTGTTTATTTAATTAAATACTAACCGAAATTTCAAAACATTTACAGAAACGACCGAAACCGATGAAACAAACTGAAATTTTGAAAGGCCGAAACCAAAACAGAAACCAAAATTTCAAACCTTGTTATAAAGCCAAGACAAGAGGAGTGTATGTCATCACGACGGAGCGATGAAAACCCCTTTTTTGCATGGACAAAACTTAGAGATGATAATTTTTCTAATTGAATTTGTATTTTAGGAATTATTCAGCAACTATATTCATTATGAATAAAAAATAATAACAATAAAAAATTAACACGATGTCGGAAAATAATATTTGAAGGTGTAGACGCGCATTTAGTTATGGAAAAAATGCACAAGGCCCACGCCTCGCTTTTTCTGCACTTTGCGCTTTTTCTTGTGCTTTGTTGTTAAAAACTGCAGCCTTACTAAAAACAAGCAAAACCACTATCAAAACGCTATTTTGGCAATCAAAAATTGCATATACATGCAATTTTAAGAATTAAACTTCATAAGTTAACAAATCAGAATAAGCAATCGAAAGTCCAACTTAAAGTCTACAAGACTAAAACAACAGAATACTTAGAGATTACAACTTAATTGCTTAAATAGAGTTTTGATTTTTTTTAAATTTCAATCACTCATATCATCATCAAACCTATTGTCATCCTTCTCCAAACCTTGCTCATAATCTTCATTCCTTTTTGAATTATAATCTAGGTTCTCTTCCTCCAAAATATCATCAAAAGTTGCTTCTTCGTCAACGTATGTCGATCTTACGTTAGAAGTTGAACTTGAAACCTTTTTTTCCTTTTGCCTTGGCATGTTGTCTAGTCGTGTGCGCTCTTTCCTAAACTCCACAAGCTTGTTGTACAATCCCCCATGTCAATGTATGAATATGTGATAATGTGATGAATACCAAATATTTATTTTCCTTTCGAATAAAACAAACACGTGTTTTTTTTAATACAGTTTTGCACCTTACACGCTTCAGGGCTTTTTGTGATTTTTTGATGCTTCAACGAGATCACTTGCATCTTGAGTCTTAAAAAAGCCCACCACACACGCCTTGCATGCCTTTACGTCTAGACGTGCCCAGGCGTGCGCCTTGACAACTCTGCTAATAATGCAATAGTTGTCTACAAAATATATCAATTAAATGAATTGCTCTTCCTATGATTAGATGTTTAAAAAATGTTATATTTTCGAAGTGCATATAATAAAAACTATTGATGCACTTATGTAGATAATGAGCGCATATGATAACAACTATCGATGTCCCATACAGATAATGATTCATTCAAATTGTGCACGATAAATTTTAGAACGGATAAAAGTCGCTTAGCAGTTAGTATCAAAAACATATATAACACATAGAAGGAATTTACACAATACGAGTTAATTCAATTTTGATATTTTGGAGCGGACGGTCTGTTGGATTTTGTAATACAATATTTCCAAATCAAAATAGATTTTGGGGATATTTTGATGGAGGTGGATTTGTGGCTAAAATACATTGCCACTTTTACGGTTAATTGCCTTTTTTATTGCACTAAAAATAAAAAAGAATTATGTACGTGGGAAGAATTTCTTTTGGAAGATTGAAATAAAAATGGTTGATTAAAGAATGCATTTAATCAAAACTATTATAAAAAGATATGCATATGGTCCATTAATTAGGTGTGTTAGAAAAGTATTTTGTAGGATGTTTGAGATTAATTTTGTTTGTTTTCTTCACTACTTTCTCTTCTGAATCTAATTGTGTAATGATGCTGGAAAATTCTTAACATGGTCTCCTCAATGGGCAAGTTTTGTCATTGCACATGGGAGTATATGTAGTATAATGTGAATAGTAAGTGATACCAAATTTAGTTTGGGCGATCGTCCATTTGAACAAGTGTGGCTTATGGTTCAGCTATCAGGTGATGTATTTGGTAAAGCGAGTAGATTTGTGTACCGCTCTTCAAACCAAGCTAGGTAATCTGCTGTCACTGGGCTCAACGCAACAACAACCTTTCTAGAGTACAACCTTTGTCTGCTTGTTTTTCAGCTCTTTTACCTAATCCACAATTCAACTCTATTAGAAAGTAAGATATTGCAGTTACATATATAAATTGTTGTTTGAATAATTTAGTGGGCAATTTCGTCATTGTGAAATATTATTGTTGGATGCATGCATCTACCTTGTAACAAGTCAATTATATTGCTAACATATTTTCATTATCTTTGGCATTCTATCATCTAATGGTACATCATGAACTGTTTAGGTGCTTCACAACCTTGCTATTTCTGAGTACTTTTGTGATGGCTGTTCTGATCCCAGAAAGCTTTTGGCCGTGTTGTGGCAGTTAAAGGTAATTTTGACTAGTTTATCACACCTTGCTTTTTTATTTTGATAAATCTTCTTAGTTTATCCTAAATACAGTATCGTGCTTGTTTAATACTTAAATTTCTGTATTTTGAACATGTTTGTTTTAATGGAGTTTGCATTTCGGCATCATAAATGGGAAATAATGAAACATTTGGATTGAATGTGTGAAAAAGGATTTATTTTATAGCTGTAGAGTAGCAGTTCAAGCTTAATATTTAGAGCACATCATTTGAAGCCCATATAATCTCAACTTGCCATGTTTCTATCCCGTTCCCCCACTTGATTTTTAGAGTTTGACCGCGGTTTGTTTCGTACAAAGATAATTACGATTCGTAGGTGGTTCTTGAATAGGCTCCCAAGTATTGGATGGGAAGGTTAAGTAGAAGTAGAACTCCTAAAAGTTAGCATGTAAAGGGAAGGTTTCCAACATGTTATATGTTCATCATTCATCCCGTACGTAAACGATGTGGGACTTAGCATACCATCACACTTTGATACCACTTGTAACAACCACATCAGAACTCACCCCTAAAGCTAAGCTTGTAAGAGGAGTGTCTATTATGTTATATGCTCATCACCCATCCTTTAACAGGCAATGTGGTACTTAACAAGTTTAATGTTCCTTCAAAAACACTTTTAAAAAAATTTGCTAGCTTGATTGCCTCAAAGGACACATGTAAATATACACCAATTTTATGCTCAGACAATTGTATGTTTTTAGCTGGCTATCATCACACCTTTGTTGGTCTGTTACATTAATAGGTCAACTACAGATAATAGCATTTCTCACCCATACTGTTTGTCTTAATTTATATGAATTGTGAATCCCAAACAAAGGGCAGAGCTAAGTGTAGTCCAAATGAGGCCATGGTTCTACTTGAAATTGTAGCTTTTTTATTAGTAGAATACACTGTCAATTTGGAACATAACTCAATTCAATAGTTTTCCCTGCCTCAACTTGATCAATTCCCTATTTTATGTACTTTTTGTTGCTTATGGAAGCAAAAGGCAGAGCTAAGTGTAGTCCAAATGAGGCTATGGTCCTACTTGAAATTGTATTTTTCTTATTACTAGAATGCACTATGTAAATTTAGACCATACCTCAATTCAATAGTTTTCCATACCTCAACTTGATCAATTCCCTATTTTATCTACTTTTGTTGCTTAAGGAAGTTATAATTTGTAGAATACAAACTATGCCCTGTTAAGGTTGGTTCTGCCACTGATCCAAAGTATATCCAAACTCATTATAATAATAAAAAAGCTTAGCTATGTCAAGGTATTCAGAAAAAACCTTGAAAAGTTATTATGAAAGAATGATTGCAACACATCACACATGTACATCGTATCTAGAGTTGGATTTTTGTAGAAGATTTGTAGCGAATACAAAGCAACTAATTAAAGATAGACTATATCATAAACATTGGGTCTTTTGGTCAAAGTACCATTGGCTGACTGAACATATTTTTTAAGCAGAACATTTCGGTGTGTTGATATTTCAAAAAAAAAAAGAAAAAAGTATAACCTAACATTTCCTCAATTATTAAGAATTATGGATATATATATATATATATATATGTATATGTATATATATGTATGTATGTATATGTATATGTATGTATGTATATGTATATATGTATTTTCTCGAAGTAAGCTATGTTTATTATCGTTTTATCTTGTATTACAATATTGATCATGGATGAACAAACTAATATTAATATTTGAAAAATATATTATATATTTATTCATATGTAATTATAAAATTGGTTTAAAATTTGTAACTTCACATTAATGATTAAACATTCTATGGAATAATATAATTTATTGATTGTACATGCGTTTTATTTTACAAAATAATAATAATAAAAACTTTCCTTTATGTTGTTTGCGACAAACTGTGGGTTATAGGATCCCCGAACACACTGATGCAGAATGAAACTTAAAGCCACTAATACACTGAAAGAGGATGAACACTGCATATAAATTATTTAAAATTTAACTTATGATTTGATGTTTATTTACTTAGATCAATGAGCAAATCACAAACGAAGATGTATAATCAGAGTAAACAAAAGTAAAGTAAAAATAGTAAAGTAAATAACATTAGGAAATTTTATACTGCTTCGAATATATAGTTTTACATCTAGTCTTGTACTCCTTGAACTAATTTCCACTATCACTTCCTATCTTTCCACGGTTGGCAAGAGCGCATTTACAATCTTGTAATTCCTCGAATGACAAGATTGCAAGAACATTTTTTTCTTTACAAATAACAATGGAGTGTGACAAGTAGTTGTATCTCCAATGCAAAGTCTTGCAGATTCGGTACAATAATCATACATATCTCTAATGGCAGTATCTTTGAATTCAATGAAGAATATGATATACCAAAATGAGAATGATTGAGAATTCAAGTATAAACCCTCTAATCTTTTGTGGTTTGCAAATGCTTGAAGAATAAGAGTGAAATAGTATGAATCTGCAGAGGGAGTAGAATTATATAAAATGATCACTCACAAAATTATAGAAATGAAAAGGTAAGTGAACGACAGAATTTTTTTAATTAATAATTTGTTTTTCGAACACTAAATAGATGATGAAAAGATGTGTCCATTGGTGAAGAGATAGTGTGTAAGTCCTTCTATTTAAAATTTAAATCTCAAAATAATTGCCTTATGTTGACATATCTATGAAGAGTACGTCGACATACTCTAGTTAAATTTGATGTACTTTTTCAAAATTCAGTTTTTGACTTTAACATTTAAAAACTCAGATTGTATATTTGTATGAAGATGTCAGAGATTCAAAATAAAGTTAAATAAAAGAGAATAATAAAGATATTTGCTATGGGGTCTTTGACAAAATTTCCAAGACTCAAACAGACTTACTGAACACTTTAAACATCTTTTCTTTGAAGCACTTGTGTTACATTCGTCCTGAGTCAATTTTGTCTTTCATTTGCTCTAACTAATCTTCATATATATATATATATATATATATATATATTTCATTTGCTTATATTGAGTTTTTTGTTTATCTCTGAGAAATGTCTTCACAATATATGTGAAAAAACTAGTCAACTTGGAGAAACATTAGTACTAATATTTATATTTATATGGTGATTATCATCAAAATCAATACTCAGGGTCTTAACACAAAAATCATTCAATAAATGATCTTATTTTCAATTTGGTAAATTTATTGAAAACTCAATTATTATGTTGAGAAATTGTCAAATGAATAATAATAAAACATTCACTTTCTATATATATAACTCATTTGCTTACATTGAGTTTTTTGTTTATCTCTGAACAATGTTTTCATAATATATCTGAAAATGCCACTCAATTTAAAGAAACGTTAGTAGTAATAGTTGTATGGTTGTCGTCGTCAAAATCAATATTTAGCTATTAAGTATTAACACAAAAAATATTCGGTAAATGATCTTATTTTCAATTTGCTAAATTCATTAAAAACTTAATTATTATTATTTTGAAAAACTGTCAAATGAATAATAATGAAACATTCACTTTCTATGATAAAACTCTCTATATTGGATCGTGTAAATTTGATGCTAGTGAGTGGAGGTGTAGAATGCAAGCAGAACTAATAGTAGATTTTATTACACACTCAAAATATTTTACAGAGGATTTATTTTACAGATACACTTTGGCTTCCGCCATTACAGACATACTCAAAATATAAAAACTTAGAAATTTTTACATACATCAACAGGCTCACACTATCATTATTTATAGGCTTCATAAGAAAGTGCTGGATATAAGCTTTGCTGGCTTGTAGATAAGCTTACTATCTAGCTTGATAAGCTTTGCTGGCATAAGCTTATGCTTGTTGTCTAATCAAAGTTGCTTTGCTTGCATAAAGATAAGCTTGATATCGTTGTCTTGTTATAGAGTAGTTTTTAACTTTTGTACAGATATAAACTGAGTTTTGTCAACGTGTCCATCTAACTGGTAGGTACTGACGTGACTTTAGTTGGTTGAAGCTGAATTAATTTCTTCTAGCATATATTCTTCCAAACCAAAGAATTTTCCATAGGGTAGTAATAATACTTTTATTATTATCTCTTTTCCATCAATACGCATGGCTTTATATGTAATATTGGTACGTCTGATTTTAGCTTATATTCTTCTTCCTTTAAATTGTCTTTTCATAAGTTACATTCCTACATGAGGGTGTATTAACCTTGTAGATCTCCTGAATTTGAATTAACACTCATCAAATCATCTCCATCATCTGAATTTGTTCCTAGAATAACCAGATTTTGATTCTTTATGTCCCTTTTGGACGATCCTGCTAGTAATTCCTTTAAAACTTGAAATGCACTGGTGGGTCTGATCTTCGTTTCATGGTGGAATGTGAGATTTCAAGTAATGTGGAGGGTTGTTTGATGAAGGAGGTGATGACAATGCATCAGTTTATATGTGCAGATATCAAGAATGACTCAAGAAATGATTTGTACTTGGAGAAACAGAAATTTGACTGATAACAAGATATGGTATTTGGGAGTTACAGATTACTAAAAAGAAACTAAAAGAACAAAGATTATCAACAAAAATTGGGAATTAGCAGAAAAGGTAGACGGCAGGTTTAAGAACAAGAAATACTGTTGTATGGTAGCAAAAGACAAGCAACTGAATTGATATGTAATTTGTAGAAAAATGAACAAATAGAAGAAATATATGAATTGACAAGAATGTATCTATGAATTTGCAGAAAAATGATGAACAGAGAATGTAATTTGCAAGAAGACAAGAACTGAACTAAAAATATAAGTTCAAACTAACAAGGAGCTAACTACTTACAAGATCAAAATGCAAGAATTAAAAGAACTGGAATTGTAAAGCTACAGGAAATGAAACAAGAACTGATACTGAATAAATGCAGAAATGTAAAAAAAACATGAAATGTAAAGGTTAAACTAAGCGAAGATATATACTGAACTAGAAATTATGATCTAACTAACAAGAATTAACTGAGTAACCAAATTCAAAGAAGAAAGGAACTGCTCTTACTAATTGCAAAGAACTGGAAATGGAAATGGAAATGAAGTAAATTGTTTCAGATTTCTTCACACTTTTACAAAATGACCATGACAGTATTTATAAAGACAGATTGCATACTTTTCTGGATTCAACTCGGCCCAGTTACAATCCAATACACTGACATACCAAACATACACTAACTGACACAAAACATACACACTGACACATTCAAAATATACTTCTCAATTCTTGGTTCCAGCAACCCAAGTGCCTGACACAGGCCTGACATCAATCTCCATCATCCTTGGTGGTCTGGCCGGAAATAATCATCTTTTGGGCTTTTGCCCTTTAACCCAAAGTTAATATTTTCAGGGCTGTTACATCTCCTTTCTCCTTCAAAAACCATCTTGTCATCAAGGTCGGGTGATCAACCAGTCCTATGTAGTGAGAACAAAACGAATAGCAGCAATCTTATTGAAGGCAAATGTGATATTTCCAGGAGCTTGGAAAGAATGCCAGATTTTTGTAGTAGTAGTAATATCATTTCCTATTTTATCCCCAAACATGTGTCCTTTAAAATCATGCTGGTAAAGTGCAAGTCTGGAAGTTTGCTTAGAATACTTCTGCAATGCCAAATCCCACTACATACGTTGTTCATGACACTTTGCATGCAGCTTTTTGGCCATTTTTTTGGTAACAATTCGATAGATCAACAACCATTATGCTTATAGGTACTGTGATAGTATAGCCGACCAATGTTCCCCAACTGCCACAGCCACCTTGCCAACTTTATCATACCATTTCAATCAACACCTTCAAGCCTGATCCCCTTCTCAACCATTACAATCCACCGTACCAAACTACAAAACTGCTACAATACAACTTACAGCTGCTCATCCACTTCGACAAACATACCATACTTCTACATCTCAATCACTGCCCTGCCTCGTTATCAAGTATATTCACTTACCATCGGCCATTCAAACAACTGCAGTTTCACTTCATTCAACATCTTTCCAACACGAATCCACTACCAACTGCAACTGAACACTCCAAACCACACTGCTCTATGAAAACCACTGCCTGCTGTCTAAACTGCACCACCACATTTCACCAGTCATTCCTCTACTTCACTTCAACCATCACCAGAAACAAGCCTTAAAAGCTTCGACCTGAAATCCACATCACAACTCCATCCCATCAATACATTACAGATCAATCCTAGTGTACTTCATACACCACCACACCGACTAATGAATCACCACTGGGGTCGAATATAAAAATAGTCACTTCATTATAAGGCTTTCTACAACACACATTCCATTCGAAAGCACAACGAGTATTGATAATCCCGTTTATGGTTGAATCTGAACCAAAAAAGCATTCAATGATTTGAGTTGACCTATCAAAATCATTAGCTGCATACTTATCCTCATTTACCTTTTCTTTGGATATTTTTTCATCAATTTTGCCAGCTCCTTCCAATTCGTTGTAACTAAATTGGTTTTCATTTGATTCAGCAATTTCTGGAATAATATGCTTGTCTTTAGCATTCAAGTTCTTCTTATCATTGCCTGAACTTAACTGAAGAACATTTCCTTTGCATGTATCATGATCAGTCTCAAAGTCGACCTTATCACTCTCACCATCAGATTCAATAGCTGAAGGAATTGGCTCTGAATGAAGAACTGTTGGCACAGGAACTGAAATGTTAGTGGTATATGGGTTAGGTAGGAGAGGCTCTTGATGGTTTACAGGGGATGGTTAGGGTATAACAGCAGTTTGCTGGAAGTCTTGGGCAATGGTGGTGAATGAGTTATGTAGAGGAGGTTCTTGAATGTGTACAAGGGGCAGCTGAGGTACTGGTTGTGGTGCAACCGGAGGTTGGTTCTTGATTTGCTGGAAATCTTGGACATAAGATGAAACCGATCCTATATTAACACCACAAGTAGTAACGGCCAGTGTAGAATTACTAGAAAAATCAGTAATATATGAATTCTTTAACAGGTCATCCAAGATGACAGCGAAGAGCCCGAATTCATTGAGATATAAATCATAACCTTCCGGATATTCATTTGTCAACTCGATGGAAACATTCCAAATTCTATAAGGAAGACCATTGATCTTCTTTTTTTCAATCTTTGAAAGAGATGTTGTTAATAGGCTGCTTTGAAGGCAAGTGATGATATCACCAATCTTTTTGTTGATAGATTTGATGAACATGATTATGGTGCTTAACTCCATTGATTCCAAGATCTTGATTGAATGCTCCAATTCAAATATTACCCATGATGCTGATTCAAAATCTTGGGTTTGAGGGATGTTAAAGGTATTGTTAGCAGCAGTTTGTGGGCTTAAGAAATGGTTTCTTGAATTGATATGTGGGGCTGCGGGGATAGTAGTTGAGGAATTTACAGTATAGAGAGTAGGGAGGAGCAGTTCTTGATGTTGAACAGGAGGATTTTGATAGGTTCTTGAGGCAGTAGCATAGATTTCTGCAGCTGGTTGATAATCATTTGGGATGGGAATTGTTGCATGTACAGTGTGAGGGTTATGCAGGAGTGGTTCTTGAAAGTGTACAGGGATTTTTGGCGGAGGATATGCTGCTGGTTGAGAAAATATTGGAATTTGCATAGGGTAGGGATTTGGTAGATGAGGCTCTTGATATGAGTAGCTGATTTCGTTTGGCCTTGCCCATGCTAGATCTTGAATGGCGGAAAGATTTGAGAATAAATGCTGGCGAAGTATGGATCTGACTGGTTGTCAAAGGCTGTCCCAGTCATCGGCTCTGATACCAAATTGAAATGCGCTGGTGGGTCTGATCTTCGTTTCATGGTGGAATGTGAGATTTCAAGTAATGTGGTGGGTTGTTTGATGAAGGAGGTGATGACAATGCATCAGTTTATATGTGCAGATATCAAGAATGACTCAAGAAATGATTTGTGCTTGGAGAAACAGAAATTTGACTGATAACAAGATATGGTATTTGGGAGTTACAGATTACTAAAAAGAAACTAAAAGAACAAAGATTATCAACAAAAATTGAGAATTAGCAGAAAAGGTAGACGGCAGGTTCAAGAACAAGAAATACTGTTGTATGGTGGCAAAAGACAAGCAACTGAATTGATATGTAATTTGTAGAAAAATGAACAGACAGAAGAAATATATGAAATGACAAGAATGTATCTATGAATTTGCAGAAAAATGATGAACAAGGAATGTAATTTGCAAGAAGACAAGAACTGAACTAAAAATATAAGTTCAAACTAACAAGGAGCTAACTACTTACAAGATCAAAATGCAAGAATTAAAAGAACTGGAATTGTAAAGCTACAGGAAATGAAACAAGAACTGATACTGAATAAATGCAGAAATGTAAAAAAAAACATGAAATGTAAAGGTTAAACTAAGCGAAGATATATACTGAACTAGAAATTATGATCTAACTAACAAGAATTAACTGAGTAACCAAATTCAAAGAAGAAAGGAACTGCTCTTACTAATTGCAAAGAACTGGAAATGGAAATGGAAATGAAGTAAATTGTTTCAGATTTCTTCACACTTTTACAAAATGACCATGACAGTATTTATAAAGACAGATTGCACATTTTTCTGGATTCAACTCGGCCCAATTACAATCCAATACACTGATATACCAAACATACACTAACTGACACAAAACATACACACTAACACATTCAAAATATACTTCTCAATTCTTGGTTCCAGCAACCCAAGTGCCTGACACAGGCCTGACATCAATCTCCATCATCCTTGGTGGTCTGGCCGGAAATAATCATCTTTTGGGCTTCTGCCCTTTAACCCAAAGTTAATATTTTCAGGGCTGTTACAAAACTTTCATAGCATCTCTTTTAGGAGGCATTGGTTGAACTTTAGGAGGTTCTAAATTGATTAACTCTTTAGCTTCAAAAATCGAGTCTTTAAAAAATTCATATTTATCCCACCATTTAATTAATATCCGTCGTCCCAAATAATGAATGTTTTCAAATATTACGTCTAGTTTTTGTAGGGTTCTGGGAAAAATAACGACGTCCATTTTAATATTCACGGTACTTGATAAAGTACGGTAAACATTAATCCATTCATTTTCATTGATGGATTATTTCGAAAAAATTCTTTATAAATTGTTTTGATTTTTTTTGGTAAAATAATAAGGGATATATCCAAAGTTTGAAAACCAAACCAAAAACCAATTTGAAAATTTTTGGAATTTTTGTTATCTGAATTGTATGAACTAGCTATGTTTTCTGTCTATTATCATAATAAAAAGCAATGTCCCAAGTTTTGATATAATCAAAATAATGGAAACTTACTTTATTCTTATAAGGATTTTTCAAATTGGTTAATAATTCTTTTGATTTATATAAATCATCTTTCCATTGTTCAGGGGTAATTACCTTTATGATAGAAGCTTTCAAAAAAGCCCAATCACCACCTGTCCTCAAGGTTGAGTCAAATTGTATAGAATCAGTATATGTTAAAATATCTTGATAAAATTGAAATTTTTTTGAATAGAGATATGATTCAGTGATTTTTTTAAATAGAAAGTCATCACCTCTTCTGTTAATAAATGATTATATTTTTTTCAATTGGAGATATCCAAATTGTAGAAATGAGAATGTAAAGGTATACGTATTCTTTTGCTGAAGTATAATTTTGCCGCTAAATCATATGCATCTTTTCTAAGTTTAGCCTCTGCTGTAATAGTTTTTAAGGCCTCTTCTCTTAGCGTATTTTCATCCTTTTGAAAAATAGACTTATAAGTCTGCTATTGCGGAGTTATTGCGATATTACCGCCTTCTGATATTTTATCTTTTCCTTTATTCATTTTTTCTGTAAAAATTCTCAGGTTGAGAAAATCTAATAAAGAATTATTTGAGCCTTTTCTAAATTCATATCAAAATCAAATACTGATGATATAGTCTGCCATCTAGCAAATATTTGTTTCGAAGCAATGTTTTTAACATCCTTTTGCAAAATTTCTTTTGCAGATTTACAATCTATTCTTATCAAAAATTTCTGATCTAATAAATCACTTTCAAATTTTTGAATGCAAAAATCGGATTTCATATCAAATTTTGACATTACTTTAGCTGAATATAATCTTCCTAATAAATCTTTTTTATTCGAGATTGGATACCGAGTCCATCGTAGGGCTTTATTTAATGGTTTGTAGTTAATTACCAGTCTGGGAACCCCTCATTCTAATTCTACAGCATTTTCAACATAAAATGCAGATAAGCTCCATGGGCTTCTAGACGTTCTAATAAGACCCTTTTGTAGTAATTCTTCCATTTCCTTTTTACATATTTCTAGATGCCTTGGACTCATGACAATTGGTCTTTCCTTGGTTGGGATTTGTCTTTCTTTAAAGTCGGGCTTATATGGTAATTCTACCATATGTTTTTTTCTTTGCCAAAAGGCATTAGGAGTATCGACACAAATTGTTTTTTCTATATAATTTTGCAATTCATTTATTCTTTTTTGCATTTGAGGTGAAGATAATCTTTCTTTTATTTTTTTGTAATTTATCTCCCGTGATAAAGAATTTAAAAATTTTCTTTTCTAAAACTTATTTTTAAACATTTTAAACATTCAAACATGTTTATAAATGTTATTAAAAAAGAAGGACTCGTTGTGTCAGCCAAAAAGATAAAATTTATTCAAACAGAGATAAGATTTCTTGGTAATATAATAAAAGAAGGAACAATATTTTCAATCGACATAGCAATTGCATTTGTGGATAAATTTCCCGATGAAATTAAAGATAAAAATCAATTACAAAGATTTTTAGGCAATTTAAATTATGTAGCAGATTTTTATAAAGACTTAGCTTATGATGCTAAACCATTATTTGAAAGATTATTAAAGAATCCTCCAGCATGGACTAATAAACATACAAAAGCAAAATCAAGGATAAAAGAAATTCCACACCCCAATGTATTTAAAATAGTAGAAACTCGTGCATTCAATATTGGTTATGGAGGAATCCTTAAACAAAGAATCTTTAATAAGATTTACTTCTGTTATTTGGCAATGGCCTAGAGTTAACTACTCAACTGTTAAAAAAAGTGTTGTCTATTGCGTTCAAAAATTTGAAAGTGCTTTATTAAATGAGAAATTTTTGCTAAGACTAGATTGTAAATCTGCAAAAGAAATTTTGCAAAAGGATGTTGAAAACGTTGCTTCGAAACAAATATTTGCTAGATGGCGGGCTATATTATCAGTATTTGATTTTGATATTGAATTTATAAAAGGCTCAAAGAGAATAAGCCTTAAAAAAGGATGTTGAAAACGTTGCTTCGAAACAAATATTTGCTAGATGGCGGGCTATATTATCAGTATTTGATTTTGATATTGAATTTATAAAAGGCTCAAAGAGAATAAGCCTTAAAAACTATTTCAGAAGAGGCTAAACTTAGAAAAGATGCATATGATTTAGCGATAATATATTCTACTATTTTGGATTTTTGGCTTTTAGAATAACTTTGATGATTCAAATTATTTGCTTTTGACATTATGCTAATACTTTATGTGAAATGGTCAAAGAAAAACTTCTTTGGATATATTACAGTAATATGAAACGAAAATAAAATCAGTTTTGTTTAACTTGTTACGATGTATATTTTTTGTTTTTAATAAGAGAAGCGTACCAAATGATGCATGATGCAAAAAAAAGCCTTTTATTTTATTGTCTATTTCTTACTAATTTTATTTATTTGTTTTACGATCTAAAAATGCACTAATTTTCTTTCACCAGATTCGCTTGAAGGCAAAGATATGTAGTGACTAATATGGAAAGCTTTTTTTTTAATATAATATTTTCAAAGTAAGTTTATGTATATTATTGTTTTGTCTTGCATTATAACATTGATCATGTATGAATAAACTAACATTGATATTTGAATATATTATATATTTATTTAATATGTGATTTAGAAAATTGATCTGAAATATTGAATTATAAACTTTTGTAGTTCAATATGATTGAAATCAACTAAATAAATTTAGCTCACGCACACATAAACACAAAATAAACACATCAAACTTACACGAAACAAATAATTATATCAAAATAACATTACATTAATAATTAAACATTCAAAGAAATAATATATTTGACTGATTGTACATTCGTTTTATCTTAAAAAATAAAAAGATACTTTCTTTTGTGTAATAAATGAACTTACTTTCATTTCTATAAATTTATTAAAAAAAAAATCAGTTGTTGTAGTTGTAGTTGTAGTTGTAGTTTTGAAAAATTATGAAAATGAATAATAATGAAATGTTTACTTTTTATGATAAGTCTACATACCGTATTACCTTTTGCATATTATATTTGATTCGTTAAGCGAATTAGAAGCACTAAAAAAAATGGCAAGGTTCTGCTTGTTTGTGCGCGATGTGTTGTAAGTAACTACGAATATGAAGCAATGTTAATTACCCTTTGGGCGGAACTAGTTGATTCAACCTTTTCTGATTATGAACAATCAATGTATATTAACTTGTCAACCTACTTGCATATGGGAGAAAATAGCTAAAATTTTGTATTGTTAGCTATGTTTTATTTAGTAAAATGTAATATTTTTCAATACCGCTGTGAGTCTTATGACAATTTGTGCAGTTTATAATTGAATTCGGTCTTTTTTCTGTATAATTACTGCATTTGTTTCTAGATTAACATTATACAGCATTTAGAATACACAATGAAATTTTGTATGCATATGAGAGGTTTATTTCTACTCATGGAAATGTTGGTTAAGATGGAGAAATCTGGAAATTTTTTGCTAATTATTTAGAGGCTGTTATGTCCTTGTGTAATTTGGTCATGTTTAACTTAAATGACATATATATGGTCTTGTTTAACTTAACTGGCGGAATCCTCTATAATTCATTGATTAGTTGGCCTTTCTTGTGGAGTATGCATATGGTTTTGTCTAATTTAACCGGCGGAATTCTCTATAATTCGTTCATTAGTTGGCCTTTTCTGTGGAGTATGCTCATGTTATTTTTAATGCAGAAAACAAGCCAATAAATTAATCGCTTGTTTTATGAACAGTTGGACAATGCTACATTAAATGGAAACAACGTTTCTGGATCCAAAGAAGATAAAACATATTTTGCTTTCTTATTTATGAGTAATATATTCTATTATTTTTTATTTTGGTTTTTAGAATAACTTTTGTGCTCCAAATTCTATATTTCTAACGTTACACCGATATTTTTGTTAAATGTTAAAAGAAAAACTTCATTGGATATATTTAGTAACATCAGATAAAAATTAAGTTAGAGTTGTTTAATTAATTACGATGTATAATTTTCGTTTTTAATATATGCAAAGTAATTCAAAAAAAGCATCCTCAGTTTGCCGTTCCACGCGATGTATAATTTTTGTTTATAATATATGCAAAGTAATTCAAAAAAAGCATCCTCAGTTTGCCGTTCCATGCGCCAAAGCTCTAGAAAGATTTTGCTTGTTTGTGCGCCGTGTGCGGTAAATAATTATGAATATTAAAGATTGTTATTACACTTTGGGTGGCCTTAGTTGATCTTCTCTGATTATGAGCAATCAATGAATATTAATTTGTCAACCTACTTGCATACCAAAACAAATCGCTAAATTTTGTATTGTTAGCTATGCATGTGAGAAGTTTATTTCTAGATTAATATTATACAGCATTTAGAGTATGCGATAAAATTTTGTATGCATGTGAGAAGTTTGAATCTACTCATGGAATGTTGGTTAAAATCGGGAGATCAGGAAATTTTTGCTAATTATTTGGAGGCCGTTATGTCCTCGTATAAATTGGTCCAGGGTTAAGTTAAATGGTGGAATTCTCTATAATTCATTGCTTAGTTGACCTTTTTTGTGGAGTATGCTTATGGTTATTCTTAATGCAGGAAAGAAACCAAGAACTTAATCGCTTATCTTATGAGAAGTTGGACAATGCTACATTGAATGGAAACAATGTTTCTGGATCCAAAGAAAATGGTACTAATCTACATCCGCTGTCTATTACAGACAGGTTGTAATACATATGCCAGTGAGTTTGACACTTATACCATCACAATGAATATTGTAAGTTTCTTTTTACTATACACTTGTTTATCAGAATTAGACAACTGTGAGGACTGAGTTGATTCCGGACCATTTGATGCTTATGTAGGCAACTCTACTATATCATCTCCACGAATATTCACGTGCATTTTCAGTTATGGAGCCCTTATATCAAAGTTTAGATCCCTTTGATGAGGTACAATACACGAATGATACCTTACAAATCTATTTTCTCATTTGCATTGTGTATCTTACATGTTGGTCGTTATTTTTTTCTTTTGTTTTTTTTTTTTGGGCAGCCAATAATTCGTCATGTATGCATTCTTTTTCTTGACATTGCTCTAGCTGCCAATGAGGCAAGAAAAGCTGCAGTAAGTTGAATCTTCATTCTGTGCAGATATTTTTAGCTTAATTTGCAAAGATGACATTCCCTTAACATGCCCGTTTTCTATATACAATTATGAGTTGTCTACTTAGAATGTTAATATCTTTCACTCAAAATTGTCTCCTAATGCTTGTCCTGTAAATGCCTTGTTTGATTTTCAGTCTGTTATTTGGTACTTGGAAACATTTCTCAGTGATGGCAATATCTTATCAAATTCAGCTGATAATGGAATCACCACTCAACATCCATCTCAAAATAAAGGTTCAAAAACACCTACCCATGATATCTCTTCTTCCGATTCTGACACGAATGTTCACGATAATCCTCTATCAAGAGCACTATCAGATGACGCCTTAGAATATGAAAATATGTATTCAACTCTAGACATTAGATAGAGTTTGTAAAAGATGATGTATTTTATTGTATTGAATTATATAAAACTCAGTGTGTTATCGTATACAGTGAACATGCCTTTATATAGGCAAAATGTAAAGGTATTTAGGTGGGCTGCGGGTTGGCCCAAACTAACACCCGCATTTGCTATAGAAGAGAAAATATAATACAACTTACAAACACTGAAGGAATAACGCATATTCGCTTATTCACCCCCCTCAAACCCTCAAACCCAAATTAGGTTTAGGGTTTGTGAGCGATTCTTCAGATCCGCCGCCTTTTTGAAAAATTCGAGAGAATTATTCATTTGATTCTTCAGGTCTACAGCAAACTTGAGAGTTTGGCTAGAGATTCAACAGATGAGCGGTAATCTTGAAGGCTTTGAGTAAATCGAGTGAGGCAGAAACTCAGAAGAAGTTCAATCTGAAGTCTTTGGAATTAGAGCATGATAATTTCCGTCCAAAGCGAGACTGGACAAGCTTGCTTTTGAAGTTAGGTTAGATTGCTAGTTGCTGAAGACTTCAGTTGTTGAGAGAGGAGCTTTAGGGATGTAAATCGGAGACTTTGACCTCAGGTTACTATCTGCTTCATCAATATTAAGCTCACGCCTGAGACGAATAATGCTCTGTCTTGACAGAGGCTTAGTTAGTATGTCAGCCTTCTGGTAAGTAGATGGTACGTGATTAACCCTTACTTCTCCTTTGATAACTTGCTCACGAACGAAGTGTAGATCCAGTTCTATATGTTTCATGCGAGAATGTAGAACTGGATTTACTGTAAGTGATATAGCACTTTGATTATCACACCATATGGTGGCTTTGTTGTTGAAATTAACATGTAATTCACCTAAAAGTGATTTTATCCACATAATTTCGGCTGTAGTGCTTGCTATGCTTCGGTACTCTGCTTCAGTGCTAGATCTTGAAACAGTTTGCTGTTTTTTTGCACACCATGATATCAAATTGTTGCCTAAGAACACACAGTAACCAGTGGTTGATTTCCTATCATCACAATCTGTTGCCCAATCTGAATCTGAATAACCAGTAATATGTAGTGATGAGCATGATTGTAGAATTAGCTCTTGATTAATAGTTCTCTTGAGATATCTCAGAATTCTTTTTACAGCTTTCCAATGTTCATCTAGTGGTCTTTGCATAAAATGACTCACTTTATTAACACTATAGGCAATGTCTGGTCTGGTTATTGTAACATACTGTAGTGCACCCACTATACTTCTGTATTGCTTGTCATTCAGTATTGGATCACCTTTGTTTTTTGAGAGATGTAAATTACTTGTCATTGGAGTGGGAAGAGGATTTGCCTTGTCCATCTTGGCTTTGACTAAAATATCATTGATATATTTTCTTTGATTAAGATGAATTTCAGAATCTGACACTCTTTTGACTTCAATGCCTAAGAAGTAATTTAGTTCTCCCAAGTCTTTAATTGAGAACTCTGCCTTTAAGCATTGTGTGATGTTATCAATCTCAGATTTGCTCTTGCCTGTAATGATAAAATCATCCACATAAACTAATATATATGTGATGGTATGATTAAAAGTTTTAATGAACAGTGAGTTATCAGATTTGGTTTGATGATAGCAGTGTCTGCATAAAGCAGCCTTTAATTTCTCAAACCAGACTCTAGGGGCTTGTTTGAGACCATAGAGTGCTTTGTTAAGCTTGCACACAAGTTGTTCACTGCCACTCTTTATGAAACCATATGGCTGCTCCATGTAGACTTCTTCCTGCAATTCACCATTGAGAAAGGCATTATTTACATCTAATTGTTGAATGGCCCAATTCTTATGCAAAGCAATAGTTAAAATTATTCTAATTGATGTTGGTTTCACAACAGGGGAGAATGTTTCATTAAAATCAAACTCATTCTGTTGTGAGAATCCCTTTGCAACCAATCTTGCTTTATGCCTAAGAATTGTGCCATCAGGGTTTTTCTTTAACTTATATGTCCACTTGCATCCTATAATATTTTTATTCATAGGTCTTGGCACTAGATCCCAAGTGTTATTTTTTATTAAAGCATTATACTCTTCACTCATAGCAGTTCTCCAGTTGTTATCAGTGACTGCCTGTTGATATGTGTTAGGCTCCTTTATGTCTGATTCAATACTGAAAGATTTTGGTTTAAATATACCACTTTTTGCCCTAGTTATCATGTGGTGACCAGTGTTTGCAGGGACAGTGGACTGAGTTTCATCTGTATCAGTGGTTCTTTGCTGATTATCAGCATCTGTATCAGTGTTTCTTTGCTGATTATCAGTGGGCTGCTGATCATTTGATACTTGACAAAGATCATTCAAGTTGTTGCTGTTAGCTGCAGTGACTCTAGTTGGATCTTCATTCTGCCCATCATGCCCATGACCTGGTTCACTTGTGAGCATTGTGTGTTGTGGGATGATGTCTCTTCTGGCATGATCATCTTCACCATGAACAGGTATGATTATCTCTGGTGAAGGAATTATAGGAGGTACAAAATGTTTGGCATTGTATATTTTTTGAGATGTCTTGATATCTGCATTGCTAAAAGGAAATTCATGCTCATTAAATGTTACATGTCTGGATATATAGACCCTGCCATTACTATCAAGACACTTGTAGCCCTTTTGATTAGTAGGATAACCCAAGAATGTGCAGGGTGTAGATCTATAATCTAGCTTATGTGAGTTATATGGTCTTATATAGGGAAAACACTGACATCTAAACATCTTTAGAGTTTGATAGTTTGGTTTGACTTTAGTCAGTACTTCCATTGGACTCTTGTATTTTAGCACTTTTGTGGGCAGTCTATTAATTAAATGAACTGCAGTAGAAAAGGCATCTGGCCAGAATTTAAGTGGCATAGATGCTTGTGCTAACAAAGTCAAACCAGTCTCAACAATGTGTCGGTGTTTTCTCTCAATGAGACCATTTTGCTCAGATGTGTAAGGACAGGTGATTCTGTGTGTGATTCCTTTGTCTTGAAAATATTTTTTTAATGGTAAGAATTCCTTACCACCATCTGTTTGTATAACTTTCACCTGATTATTTGTTTGCCTTTCAGCATTTGTGATGAATTGTATCACTGCATTGTTAGTCTCAGATTTTGATTTCAGAAAGTAAATCCATACATGTCTAGAATAAGCATCAATAAAAGAAATATAATACTTGTAACCATAATCTGCACTGATTGGGGCAGGCCCCCAAAGATCAGTAGCAACTAGATCAAGAGGATTCTTATACACAGTTTCTGAGTCTGGAAATGCAAGTTTGTGACTCTTACCTAATTGACAGTATGTGCATATATAAGAGTTGGGAATTTGTTTAACTAGAATATTATCACATTCATTCAAAACATGTTTTACAACATTTATACTGGGATGTCCCAGTCTGCAGTGCCATACATCAAAGTTGTCATTGGATTTTTCAACATTACTAGATTCAATTACATGACATGATCTGCTTTTGCACTCAGATTTTCTTGTACTTATCACATCAAATTTGTATAACCCATTGTGTTCTCTACCCTGCAAAAGAACTTCATTTGTTAGATTATCTTTCACAACACTATATTTTGAATGAAATTCAAAATATACATTATTGTCTTTAGCGAATTGTGAGACACTCATTAGGTTTTTTTCTGATTAATGGTACTCTTAGTAAGTTCTTGAGATATAATTGCCTGGTACCATTAATACTTGCATTTCCAGTGTGAGATATGTGTATTGACTTACCATCACCCAAATATAATAGATGTTTATCTTTGTATTCTCTGTTTCCAAGATTTAGTTGATTCAAGTTGTTTGTCACATGATTTGTTGCACCAGAATCTGGAAACCAACTGTCATCTTGAATGTCTTCAATCTTTGCAATGCTGTTATTTGAACTTTCTGGCTTGGTTTCTTGCTGATTATTTACCAAATTCACACTGTGGTTTTGAGATCTGTTATTGTTGTTGTTCTGTTGCACAGGAGTAAAATTAGCATCAAATCTAAAGTAGCATTTGCTAGCTGTGTGACCATACTTCTCGCATATTTGACATCTTGGTTTGTTGTTGTTGTTATAGTTTGGTCTGCCACTTCTACCTCTGCCACGGTTAGATTGACCACCACTATAACATCCTGTCTGATTTCTGTTGCTTTGGCCTTTATCTGAATTCCTGTTTCTGTTGATTGATGCATAATTGACATTACATTCCCCATTCATAGGTTTCTTTAACTCTAATCTGCCTTCATGTGCGATTAACATTGACTGAACAGATTGAAGTGAGGGTAGTTTTTCATTGGATGATATTATTGCTACAACAGCTTCATACTCTTCATCCAAGCCACTCAAGATACATAATATCTGTTCAGTATCTGCAACTTTATGTCCAGCACATGCAAGTTGATCACAAATAGTTTTAGCTTTGGAAAGATATTCTCTCATATTGTCATTATCTTTCTTTAAGTTCTGTAATTGCCTTTTATATTGCATTATCCTTGCTGCAGATTGAGAATTGAATATTTGTTCAATTGTGTGCCAAATCTCATGTGCTGTCTTGCAACCAACTAGCTGTGGCATGAGATTTGCTCCAATTGAGGATAGTAGCCAAGAACTAATTAGGCTATCTTATCTTTCATGAGTGATATAGTCTTTATTACTGACTAATTTTCCTTCGTTATCTGTAGAGAATCTTGGTGGGGTGATTGAAGTGCCATACACAAATTCTTGCAGGCCATATCCTCTAATGGCTGTTTCGATCTGGAATTTCCATAATAGAAAGTTGGATTCATTCAACTGAATGGTGATAATCTGACTTTGGGGCTTGATAATGGATTTGATCAAGTCTTGAGTGTCATTTGGTTGATCTTGGGTAGTTCTTGGCACAGAATTTTCAGACATGGCTATGTTGCTGTTTTCATCAGCCATGAAGATTGTATCCTTAAGACTGTTGAGTTCAAGATAGTAAAGAATGGAATTGAATCAAGAAGTGGAGGGAAGATCAGTAAGTGCAACCAGTACTGGTGAATGATGAAGACCTGACACCGATGCTTCGGTAGGGCGCTGTGGGTAAGAAAATGAATGAATTCTTGAAAGTTCTGATGATATGGGTGCAGCCGATGATGGATCAATGATGAGATGACTCTGAGATCCTTCTTCTTGGCACGGCACTTGAATCAAATGATGAACAACTCTCTCACGTGATGAAAATATCTTCTGATGAGAGAATCTGCTGTTAAGCAGTTTTTTATTGCTCCGATACCAAGATAGAGTTTGTAAAAGATGATGTATTTTATTGTATTGAATTATATAAAACTCAGTGTGTTATCGTATACGGTGAACATGCCTTTATATAGGCAAAATGTAAAGGTATTTAGATGGGCTGCGGGTTGGCCCAAACTAACACCCGCATTTGCTATAGAAGAGAAAATATAATACAACTTACAAACACTGAAGGTATTACGCATATTTGCTTATTACATTAATGCTCAGAGACAAACCCATGGAAGCAGGCCTTCATTAAACCGTGCTGATACTGCAGCCAACTACCAATGACTTAAAACTAAAACTACATATATACAAAATTCGCCTTCTGCTGCTCACAAGAAACTTAAAAGCAGTAAAGCGTGAAATTAAACTTGCCATGAACTCGGTTCGATGCAGCGACTCTTCTACAGAGCTACTGTTGAAATCTCAGGTTGAATATGCTCGTGGAAATTACCGAAAAGCTGTAAAACTTTTAATGATGACATGCAGTAATCAAACTTAGCCCGGAATGCTCAGTATTTACAACAATAACCTTGGATGTATTCATTATAGTCAAAAGACTCCTCATACTTCAGGCCATTTCTTTGACAAGGCTTTAAGAAATGGCATCGCTGTTCCGAGGCAGGTTCCTCTGAAGCTTTCTGCATTTTCAGATGATAAGTCGTTACCTATAAGTTACAACTTTGGCATTCAAAATTTGACATGTGGAAAACCGTTAGCTGCTGCTAGATGTTTTGGTAAAGCTGTTCTAGTGTTCTATAATCATCCTCTTTTATGGCTTAGACTTGCCGAATGCTGCTTTTTAGCCTTCGAGAAGTGTATTTCGAAGAAAAATGGCGCCGAAAGCATTATAGTGAATGTAGTAGGCTCAAGTGCATGGCGCAGATTAGTTGTTAATAACTTGAAATCAGACAGTAAGTTTTCGAAAGAAGTAAATACCCACGAATGCAAATTTCTCTTTCATTTGCTCGTTATTGTCTTCAGACTGCTCTTTTCTTACTGAACAGAAATGAGCAGAAAGAGAAAGCTACCGTTGATACAAACAAAAATTCTAAACAGGAGATGGGTATTCTGGAGGCATCTGTCTTGGCATATGAATGCATGAAGAAAGAAGAAAACCACATGATTACGCAAGCAGTCCTTGCAGACTTGGCCTACAATGAATTAATGTTGGAAAACCCTCTTAAATCTTTATCCTTTTCGAAGATGCTTCTAGAACTTCAAGAAAGTTCCAAAATTTTCTTTTTTCTGGGGCATATGTACGCTGCAGAAGCACTTTGCAAACTAAATAGAGATGCTGCGAAGTATTTGTCGGTTTACCTTTATAACGATGAAGTTGTATTGCCTTATAGTGATGATAATAGAGTGATTTGGAGCTTAAAGAGAGGTGTTCTTGGTGAATGTGAGGATAAGAAAAGCAGTATAAATGGATCTAATGATTCTATATTCATAATGGCGAATGAAGCAAAGGGAATTATTTACATAAACATGGTTGGCATATACGCATCGAGAGGTGAATTGGAGAATGCGAGAAAATCTGCATTGAAAGCTTTGTTATTGCTTCCAAATAATCCAAAGGCTTTACTTGCAGCGATTTATGTTGATCTTTTGCAGAAGAAAATGGATTCGGCAATTTTGAAGCTGAAGAGTTTCAATCATGTGAGCTCTGTTTCAACCAACATCAACATGAGCTAATGAGGATGATGTTGTCATGGAGGCGGTGATATTTAAATTTTTAGAATTAAATGTACAATATGATGTATTTTCCTTGGAATAAGTCCGGCTTTAGATTTGTATTCCTTAGTATATTGCACGGCATGCTGTTTTGATCTGCGGATGTTCTCATTTTTTTATTGAATATTTAGTTGAGCAAGAAGACAGCGTTTAATTTATTTTCTTTATAAGAGTTGTAACAGAACTTGTCATTCATTGTATTCCACGCTGTGTTATAGTTATGTTCTTTTGTATGCATTCCTGAATTCTTGGTTGCAGTAAACATTTTGGAACAATATGAACTTGCGCATTCTTTGCAAAAACTTAAACTGGTAGAAACAAACCATCAAAGCAGAATGTAATGAAATCACTGGAACTCGTAATTAAAAAACTGAAATGATCAGGCATATCAGGATAATTACCTTATTTTTCAAAAGCTAGCATCATTGGCATTACTACAGTCATAACCCAAAATTAGCCAAGTGAAGTAGTTTAGAGCTTTTCTAACATCAAAAGTCCAAAAACTACACTAGACAAAGCATCAAAGATAGTCGTTAAAAGTTCATCTATTCTCTACTTCCTAGCTTTCTTCTTGGGTAGTTCTTCAGCATCTTCAGTCCTTTTCTTTGCTCCTCTTTTTCCAGATTTTTGTGGCTTGCCCTCTTCAACACTCTTTGATGCCTTCGTAGTGCTTGCGTTTTTCCTTGATTTAGGCTTTTCATTTTCTTCCTCTTCTGGTTCGGATCCTTCATCTACATCTGATTCTTTTTGTTCTACTTTACTTTTGCGTGCTTTGGTTCCAGTCTGCGATTTTGATGCCTTGTTGGTGCTTGCTTTTTTCTTGGATTTAGGTTTTTTGTTTTCTTCCTCTTCTGATTTAGGTTCTTCATCTTCCTTCGATTCTTTTTTTGCTACTTTAGTCTTGCCTTTGCGTGCTTTGCTTTCGGCATGGCCTCCAGTCAGTTTCTGCAGTTCTGGAACATACGCTGAAGTCTGAAATATACGAATAATTTTTCATCACATTTGGAAAAATGTATATTCAGGATAGTACAGAACACCAGCTGATACACCCTAAAAAAAATGACAAAGGAAAAGTGGGCGACCTGGCAACTTAAATCAATGTGGTTTCATAGATACAAGTTCAAATGAAACACAACCTTTTGGATTCTGGGGGGTGTGTGTGTGTGTTTAAACTCTAATTTTGTATGTACTTTTTACTAAAAGAAATATTCAACGCGCGAGCCAATGAACACTGTAATCGTGGTAAGACAATTAGATATGTAGCTAAAGATTCTCGGTTCAATCTCTTCATACATAAGTGTGTGTGTGTGTGCGCGATGAGTGTAAACTCTATTTTGTGTGTAGTTTGGTAAAAAAATTATTCCACATGAGCCAATGAACACTGTAATCGTGGTAAGGCAATTAGATATGTAGCTAAAGATTCTCGGTTCAATCTCTTAAACATACATAAATATGTGAACAAAGAGTAAAATACTTAATGCATGAATAGTTTTAAAAATGAATTTTTTTTAATATTGAACATACGTAGTAAGTAAAAAATGGGGAGAGAAAAAAATGTGATTTTTCTATCAGAATCCGAATTCAAACTTGTGATCTCGCTTTTATATCAAAATTTCAGCTAAAAAATAATGTAAATTATTTACACAGCCGAACTTGAATTGGCGACCTTATTTGTATATTATGGGCATATTGAAATCTTTGTGGTCAGACCAAAAATATTGTTAAGGTTTGATAATCCCTGATATGGTGTTTATCAGACCTTTGCATAATAATTGCATAACAAGGATTCATGGACATCAGCATTTCCTTTTTTGTATATATCATGTACAAAGAACATAACCAAGACAAGGTGATAAGAAAGTTCATAAATTTACTTACTCTGCCACCTACAGTGATGAAATCAATCTTTTTACCTGCAGAAAGAATTGTGAAGACATCAGCTGTAAAGAAAATTGATTAAAGAAACTATGCTCATGTATATTACATGAGGCCTACACTAGACCGTTCAACATATTATGATGCACATCAGTGGCTTGAATGTAAGTCGAGCTAGGCAATTGCTTAGTGCCCCTGATTTTGTGGACACCACATGTAGGAAATCATTGGTTACACTAATGTAGTATAAATCTTTTCCATTCAATCTTGTTCAAGTGTTACATAAAAGGTTCACTCATTAATTGAAGGATCCATTTCAGTAGATTTTTCTTCTTCTTTAAATAATACTGATTCAGAAAATTAATTGACTGATAATATACATAAATTTTATATGGAATTGATTTTAAATATGATACTATAGATAAACACAAATTACTTCATGATTAGTAAACCATAGTTGATAAACCTATCAAATTAACACAAATTACTTCATGATTAGTAAACCATAGTTGATAAACCTATCAAATTAGCTTAAAGAATCGATTCGTTACAAATGTGATTTATTAGACTTCATTTCTAATCTTAATCTTCTCTTGTTAATAAATGACGTAAATAATGCTATTGTTGCAACTTGCAAGTAATTAATAAATATTCTATCCTAACATATACTAGTCTTTTTGGTTACCTATACGTCTAAATTTAAATTTATACAATATCCACTATAAAAAGAATGGATTACATAACAAAAATGAGAGTAAAACAAATAATTCAATAGTATCATTAAAAAATAACAAATACTACAACAAAAACACTTGATATAAGACATAAATATGGATGGTACGAAGCTATGAATTTATTAACCTTATATGTAGCACCTAAGTCACAGAACAAAAACTTAACAAAATACCTATATTGATGTTTAAAATGTCTGATTCAAAAATTGGTAGGAAATAATATATGTTAGAATGATGTGGCTTGCAAAATTTTGTTTGTTAAGGGCCATATTACACATTATGCTTAGAGACTCTAATTTCTTGAGATGTCCAAACAGTTGTTTTTATTCCACACGTACGAGCGATGCGCGCGAGCACATATATATAAAGAGACCCGGGGGAGGGGGTGGTGGTTAAAGATACCCCTCTTTTGGAGCACCCAAATCATATTTTGAGTTACACGATTTAAAATGCTATAAAATTTCGTAGATGTTTAATCTATATTATGAATACCATCCCTACAAAATATGAGATCGTTTTGAAATCTCTAACTTCGTCAAAATAATAAGTCAATATTAACCGTTAAACCATTTATTTTATTCATTGGTTTGAAACACCAAGTTTATCATGTTATGTATATCTAAATGCGCTCAAATTTTGTGGAGACGATCTTGAATATGATATGCACACATCCACAGAGTTTCACAGTACTTAAAAATCGAGCATTGTTAAAGAGATTCCACAATTGAATAAGGGGGGCTATTTTTTTCATTGTTAAAGGGATTCCACAAAAAAAAATTGCCTCCCCTCAACAAAATAATAATAATAATCTGCAACTACCCTAGGTTTTTTATGATCACAGGTTTTTCAACTTTCATCCGACAAGATTCTACCGAAAATGGCTTTCGGTGAACAATCATCAAATTTTTTCTATTTACGATATAGTTTGTTGCCGAATTTTGTTTTGTTCAAAGGATAAAATTGTGAACTGTTTTATTTGGATGGAGCCTCATAACGATTTTTTTTCCTAGGTGGAGTACCCTTAAAATCGCCCCCCCCCCCCCACCCCCCTCCTCCCACCCAAAAAAAAAAAAAAAATCAAAATGGAGTCCCTATAACAATGCTCTTAGATTCGTGTACTCAAAATATGACCAAGGTGCTTCCGAAAGAGGGGCGTCATTGAATATCAAATGATACAAGGGTGCAACAAACATGTGTTCTAAACTGATAATAAGCCACAAAATAATAAAGAACCAAACCATCCACATATGCTTTTCCAGGTTTCATATCCCGTGAATGAAATATCCAATTACTAGGATATTTACTACTATCCGCTTCTGCTTCCACTGCTTTTTCAATAACCTGTGACATAAGAAAAGGCAGATTACAGTCAAAATGACCGTATCTTACCATTCACTTTTCCCGACTTTTTCCCCCAACGAAAATGAAATAACCATTCAACTGGAAAAGATTTGGAATTGGCATTAACTTCAACCGCAAATTCAACTACCTACAAGTACCATCTTCTATGTTTGATTTACTTGTCACTAGCAAAATATTCCGCATATTGGTGGTTGCGTCATTTGCAAATATTCATAATTGATAATAAATAAAAGACCGTGAACTTATATTTTTACCTCTTTAATGCTAGTGTGCAAACGCTCACAGCTCTCTTTTGACAAACTTGAAGCAATTTGCAAGGGATGGATCCTAGCCTGAATTTTGACCAAGTAAACCAAACTTCAGCTCTATGATTTTACGATAAAGAAGAAACTTAAACAAATAAATAGAATAATTGATTAAGTTACAATTTAAACTGATGAAGTAAGCAAAATACCAGAAGAATAGGATAAATAAAAATTGTTTCCAATGCTAATGTAAATAATTCATTGGAGAATAACCTGATAAAGCACTTCATCTGCAACCCAGTTCCCGATGCCTGATATAAAACTCTGAAGAACAAACATATTTCCAGAGTAAGTCATAGCATATCATAGCATGCAAATAGGTAAATTAGTTGCATGCAGGTTGTTATAAGCTTGCAGATAACCAAATATACATGACAAGAAATATGAAACCTTTTCTTCAACAACGGTAACATATCCATGCTAGCAATAATACTGACATCGACATATTTCCTTGAGTTCTAGACAGAAGTTAAACCTGATCTAGGAGTAGAGTCTTTATTGCAATTTTCTTTTTGCTCAAAGCTTCTGCAAATTCATCACTCTTCATTGGTTCAAATAGAGCATCAGGGCCGAGCTCAGAAATGGGAGGTACAGATGCTGGCTGCAAGAATAAATTTTATTAGTAGGGCTGCTATGATAATGAAAAAATGCAAATAAAAAAGGTATTAAAGAAATGATAGGAAATAAAGTACGTCATCAAGCAAGCGGACTTTAGCAAAGCGTCTTTTATCAGTGAAAGATAACTCCAAACCATCATCTAACTGCAGAAGAGAAAATACCATGAGAACAAAAACGATATGCACGCTATATCTGTTCGCTATTGGTGTAATAAACTAGTAGGCGTTTCATAACGAATCAAAATGATTAGATGGTTTCGAACTGATGTATTCAGAACAAATGATATCTAGGTTGAAGCTAGTAGATAAATAAATCAGAATATGTGTACAAATATATATTCATTCCTTCAATTCATTTAGCAATAAGTATGAAGGATCGTTTTGTGAATCGTGTATAAGAGTGATCTAGGAAGATCTTGAAGAGCATACAAACAACTTCAATTTCATTCCATGTTTGTGATTTTTCTTTCAATGCTATTACATGCTTGAAATTATTTGTACTAGATGAAAACATGATAAATGTGTGAGTTATAAAGATTTCTAACAACATAAAAGGCAAGGTTCAAGCATGAATAGCAATATGGATAATAATTTGATACCGTATTTACAAGACCTAAAATGCAATATATTTCATGCTATGGTACGTATCACTTCCACTTGGTCGTGCTCATTCAGTAGATTTTATCCATGTAAAATAAACCTAGGTTGATTATGATCAAGTATACAAGTTAAATATTAAAAAGATAGAAAGACATTTTCTAAATCGCTTATTATATATCAGCAGCTAACTTTCAACTTATGAACACGTCTGAAGACGAAGGATGTACCATCCTGTGCAGTTAAAGCGTTCGGCATATTCAATGCGGCGGAGGTGCAAAAAGTCAAACATCGATGATATAGCGGATGACTCTGAAATAGCATATAAAACTCGTACTTAATGTTTTTACAAACATATAAATGGTAATTGAATGAAAAATTAACATTCAATTGAATTATAATTAATACATAAATAATTTTAAATAAAAACATGTGCGAATATACTATAAATAAACGTATAACTGTTATACAACATAACTGAATTTAGTAAAATATTAGAGTATTTTCTTTTCTAAAAATATATTAAAAATTCAATTAAATAAATCAATTTCATAATTTTTATAATGTATAAATGTAAATTTTCAATTCATTTCTTTTAAAGAAGATATAGCGACAATAACGGAATATAGCGTGAATAACATGATATAGCGGAATAGCGGGACTTAAAGTGAAAAGGCCATATTTGAGGCTATATGGAAAAATCGTAACGGTAGAAATCCGCTATGAGATATAGCAGGGTTATAGCGGGGCATTAGCTGCACAGGTACCATCACATCATCTTAGATTTAACTCTAATAATCCGACTAAACAGAAAATCACATCATTGTGTGGTCAAATAAAAGCTAGTTGCATTTCTTGATCAAAGGTCACCTTCTTCACATTTAACTTTTTCATATTCTTCCTTATCACCTGTATTAAATTTTTTCTTCCGTCGGTTTTAGTATGAACAATTGTCTTTTTAGTTGTAACTGGTCCTCTATGAACATGATCGACC
The DNA here is from genome assembly GCA_030765085.1 of Allium cepa. NCBI lineage: Eukaryota > Viridiplantae > Streptophyta > Magnoliopsida > Asparagales > Amaryllidaceae > Allium > Allium cepa. Next base: position 616,752,036 of record CM060941.1, read on the forward strand.
ATCATAAGCAAATTGTCTTTCATAGTATCTCATAATATATTTGTTTCTCAAGTATATTTTCCAGTTTTGAAGCACATCAAGCTATGTACCTGCTTCTACATGATAGTCCAACATCATATATTTAAAAATGTTCTTTAAGAGTTGAAATTATAGAATCCAACGTCAATTGTCCTCAAAGTTATGTATTAAAGGTAGGGTGTGTTAATTATCTATGGCTATACATAAGTTATTCAAATTATTTTTCATTTATAACTTAATAACAAACAAGAAACCATATAATTTACTGGAATTCTCATTTTTAACCAATTGATAACACATTTTCACCGTTAACCAATTAATAACAATTAACAAATCAAACTAAAAAATGAGTAAAATTTATAATTTTTACAATTGTGAATCGCAGATCCATAAATTTAACCAGAGAGGGCTGATATTAAGAAGAAAAAAAAATCCTATACTTTTATCAAAAATTAAGAAGACAAGAAGTTAATGTTGTGATTAGTTTCAAATATGTAACCTATTAAGTTTCATTTTCTATAAGTAATGCATAATAGCTTCATTTGATAACTATCATATGCATCTTTTTTATATATAGAACCAAATTATCATTTAACCATTGACCACTCATATGATTGTAACAAAAATTCTTTATAATTTATATGACATTCGAATGCAGCAGAAGCAGATAAAGACACCAACACCGAAACCATAGCAACAACAAAGAAGCAATCGTAATTGATAAGCATGGTAGCAAGAATGGAAAAAAAAAAAAAAAAAAAATTGACAAATTGAAGGCAAAATGTGTAGTTATTGAAATACCAAACACATTCAAAAACTGGAACTGTTGTGGATATAAGGAAAAATGTATAATTACTAGGAAATACAAGGATGGTAGTGAATTAAAAATCCCCCCGAATGTGATAACATTTTTCATATATCATATTGCGTTACAGTTATACTGATTATAATACCCCCATAGTGGGTTTAGTTTTGCACAACATTTTGTGCTTTGTGACAAACTAATTACATTTTAATCACTTCAAGCACATGTAGCAATATTGGGAATATTTTACAAAGACCGTCTCCTTATGTTGACTATATAACAATATTACTAAAATAAAATAACAACAAAGGCCGCAAGCTACTTGACAGGACAATGGATACCAAATCAAACTGCAGCAATCTAAACATTGCCATCACAAGCTTGAACAGTTAAAACTCACTTCAATAAAAACTTTTGAGTATTTTGACGGCCACTCCTCATCGTCATTTACAGCTGACCTCTTATACTGCGTAATAGCAATTCCCTTAATATAGACAGCACCAGACATACCTGACCCATGAGACGGAACAGTACCAATATTAATTTTTTTCATAAATAGGTCTTTACAGGTTTACAGCTTAATTTTGACAAATAGGTCAGTGTCAGAATAGCATTGTACATACCAAATTGAAATGAAGGAAATGGAGGCGAATCGAGCTCAAGCCATAGAATTTTGCCCTTTCGATGTGCAGCCACGATTGTTTTGCCATTGAGCGATGACTCGAAGTCAGACGGAGATACGCCATCGATCACTTTTGGGTCGTCGGCAATAACTGACCGTTTGATTTTCTTGTCGATGCAAGTTGACTGTATGGCTCTTCTAGCTGCTTCGACTTCTGGAAGCTCCGGCATTTTTTTAGTCTTTCTTCCTTTCTATTCGGTAAAGTAAATGAAAGAGCAACCGAGAGGTTGAGCAGTACGCGGTCCCAATAGCATTTTTGTAGCTTCGGTAAAGGGAAAAAAAAAAGGTTTGCCATTTGTAAAACAATTTTTTTCTATATTACCGAGCTTTTATTATATTATTGTCGAAATTCATGGTACTTGTTATAAACAAATAAAAATCCGTTATAACGAAATAAGAGCAGAAGCAATTAAAGAAAGAGGCAGAAGAAATATTATTCATTATTCAGATATTAGTCATACATTTTTATTACATTAACACCTTTATACAAAAACCTAAGAGCTTGGGATAGAACTAATTGCACGATATTGGACTAAATACAAAAGAGTATATAACATATTCACTATTTATATTTACATATATTATAACACCCCCCCTTGAATATGCGTCTTCAAAATCTTAAATCATCTTCTATCTTGAAATTGTCCCTTTTGTAACGTGTATGATGATTGTTTCCCCTCATTGTTATCTTGCTTGCATTCATTCGTTCAGTCGATTTAGATATTGTCCGTTGCCTCATTAAAAACCTTACTAATAAAAACCCAGTGGAAAAAACTTAGTCAAGAAAAAAGAGTGCATTATAAAATACTTATGGATGTTCCCCTTGATTTAGAAGTATCCTCTGAATTCGTATTCGTCTTTCGATAACTCAATTTGATTATAGATAATTCTGGATCCATAAATATGCATCTCGTTAATAATACAATTTATTAATAGTTTACTTCGATACAATCAAAATTTTCAAGATTGTTTCTTTCAAATATGATTTGCATTTTATGCATTTTGTTTGCTACCTTTATGAAAAACACATCATGTGCTTTCATTTTTGTGCTTTAAATCAGTTTTGCATATTGCAACTACATCTTTGATGAATATTAAAAGTTTCATTACAACAATACTAAGAAGCAGAAAGCAATCTACTCATCTTGAAGTGTATTAAGATTTTCATTACAACAACACTTAGAAGAAGGTTGTAATATACATTTCATGTTCTCTGCATTCTTTATAATCATCGAAATTATTTATATTCTTTAGGAACTTATATATTTTAATAAGTTTTGCATATCACGAGTAACACTTCAATGGGTATTAAGAGTTTCATTACAACAATACTTAAAAATAGGAAGTAATCTACCCACCATGAATTATATCAAGATTTTCATTACACCAAAAGTTAAAAGTAAGTTGTAATCTACGCTCCTTGTTCTTTACATTTTTTATTACCATGAAAGTTATTTATATTCTTCGGGAATTTGTATACTTTCACCATTTAATATGATTTAAACCATATGTATACCTTAGGGGTATATTAGGCGTTTCAAGCATTTTCACTGTTTTGCGGACTACATGTCCATATTTCTCTATTAGTAAAGGATTCATGATGGCCAGTCATGTTTTCCACTAATTCAAGATCTTTAATCTATTTATAAACATAAGCGATTTATTATTTACAAATTTATCATCAATGATTATTTCTTTTCAGTTCTAAACATGATTTATTGAGATCTCTTTAATTATCATGTTTTAGGTCCACTTCTAGAGTTATTTGACAATCATGTCATGGATCTCTTTTAGAGCACCCTTAATTGTTTCTTCAAGAACACCCACCTTCTTTATTTGGCATCTTTATTGCTTACTCAAAAAATACTTTGAACTGACTTTTGAACCACATTTCAGATGTGGTTTACACATTTCGATCCATCAAGGATTTAAATCCATATTGAAGAAAGTCTACCAGGGATATTATTGATAATTTACTCAAGTTACTTAATATTTTGCATCATTGTATATTTTAACAAATATTTAACACCGACGATCAAAATGAACTTGCATCGCTTTATCCCCCCTCAATGTTGACAAACATTATCACATTAAATAGTAATCATCTTTGGATTCTCATTTTGATCCGTTATGATATTGCTACTTGCAAATACACCATACATATTAATAATAGGAAGATAATATTGCTTATTAGAGTTTGTTCTTATTCATTGATCTAGTCAATTGGAGGAATTTATTTATTGTATAGATCATTTAAATACATATAGGACTTCACGTCATTCAACATTTATGTTGATTTAAATCACTAAATAATATCTGTACATAATTTATAAGATGAGCCCATAACAAACTTCAGGTTGTTGGCTGAATATTTACATATATGGATATATACGTGCGTCCACGTACATCTATATTATAAAATTTTATATTCTTTCTCATTTGAATTAGTGATTTTTAGAACAAACTATTACAAGGATCCAAACTATTACTTTTTGTTTATAGATCAATGTCAGTGTATATCCTTCTAGACCGCATGATAATGTTCAAAACATCTGGTTTGGAATCATATTGAACTTCTGGTTCAATTAAATTGTATACACAACTTCAAATTGTTAAATTTTATTCCTTGATTATACCTCTAATATTACTTTTGAACATTATATACTTAGTTATAATTATATATAAACATCTCTTCTAGATACTTCAGTAAAATAAAATATTTACAGCATAAATAAGAGTATCTTCTAGACCCTTGAAATGTTGTAAAAATAAAAAAATTATATTGGTTACACATACATGTTTGTTGAAGACCGTATTTATATAGCTTTAGTGAAAATTATGATACGGCATATAGTTTATCTCTTCAGGAGAATATCTAAAGATATTTCTTTAAGAATAGTTATGCATATAACATTTAATTCATAGTAAGTTTTGAAAAGTAATAGATCACATATCACTATTTACTCTTAAATTTGTTTGATGGAGCCACGGGTCCATAATAATAGGAAATTGGTTTTTGTAAATGTATTTTGTATCAATTTCTACTTGTATGGTATCAAAACTACAGAAAATTATATGGGAGAATCTCACTAGAACTAATTTATAACAATTTCATACTACACATGCACAATAATGTCATTGGTAAGGCATATGTATGACTACAATAACCAAAAGAACCACTGTTAATTCTACCATTAGAAACACAATGGATGGCACTTGAAAATTACGGTATATATATCATGTATTGCAGAATTCCAGCTAATTAAATTCTCGTATAATAGTGAAATGCAACATAAAAATTAATTGTTGAAGCATGCCATACATCATGTCAAATTTGAAATATGAGTAGGATCACTAACTCTGATTGTGTGTTATCTTTAATCGACTTACTTTCTTGTAGTTTTCATATTAGTATGAGCATTAATTTCCTAGGATTGTATGAGGATTATGCTCGAAACAGTGCATATCTGAATCTTACATGTATAAGAAACTTTTATACAACATATATAGTACATACTAGCCAAAATAGAGTTTACGAATCTTTTGTAGTAACAAAATAGTCAGTTATAGTTAGTGCATTTTATCATATCTACTGTTACTTTCCAAACGGTGAACAAATGCACAAAAAGTGCATATCTATATCATTTTTTTAATATATTTATTCCACAATAACTTTCTTCAGATATATGCAATAAAAATTCTACAAAACAAACCAAAATTTTCCACTTTTGTGTTTCTAATATAAAAAATCTAACAGGTCTACATTTATAAAATCACAGTCGTTCTCTACTTTTTTAGCAAGAATAAATCTTAATCACCACTTATCTTTCAAATCTATATGTGGGCCATTCACCCTAAAACACCATTCTTGTTAAACCAATAACACAGTTGAAGTTTCAAATATCATTACTTATTAGATCAATACATTTAATAATCTAATATTGAACAACATATATCATTTATATGAATAAATTCAATACATTCCTTAATTGTGAACCAATTAACTATGAACAAATATCAAAGAAAAATGAAAAATATTTTGAATAAATGTGAACCAATTATATATATAGATTAATCCAATATTTAACATTTGGCAAAAAATGAAAAATGTTTTGGATGGTTCTGAAATAGATATCACTTTCAGTTTCTACATTGCAAACAAACTCTAAACTTTGTAAACTTAGGACAAATCTTAAAAAATAACAATAATAAGGTTAGAAAAATGTGTCACGGTGGTTGGGCAATTGCATAACAATATCTTTAGGAGATTGCAAAAGCATTTTTCTAGATGGATTTCAAAAAAATAAAAGTTAAACTAAAAAGAGTTTGGTATTCGATTTCCGCAAAAAACGACTTACGACTTACAAGCAACTTTTACACATACCTACATAGAAATCATAACTAATCCCACGATGTGGAACTGAATACAAAATAGTATATAGCATATTCACTATTTATATTTACATATATTATAACAGTACTGTAATACTATTTCTTTTTGGAATTTGATTCAATTCACAGAAAGGTGTGCAGGTAGCAAATATTGAATGGGTATTGTAACGCTATTAATAATTTGTTTAGTGGTATCGTAAAATCGTTTTGATCATATACTTATGTTTTCCCTTGAATAAATCAATTATTTGAATAATATGTTTTTTTAGTTCGATTAAATCGGTCACTAGTCGAGTTAACCGAAATTAATTCGGCTTGGTTTGGTTCAATTTTGATTTTTTTGGTCCAATTCGATTTGATATATTTTACCTCAAAATAACCGAATCGTCGAATATTCACCTCTACTTAAAATATGGGATATACGGACCATACCGTAGATAAGAAAATTACCACATGGCCATATACTCGCTTCATGCTTGTTCATAAAATGTCTTTTGTATGTGTCACACAACCAAATCTGTGCGGTCTCTGACATATCACCATATTTAATTAGTTTGTAACGTGTTATAAATTAATTAAATTAGTTAATATATAAAATATATTAATTATGAGCGTTTTTAGTAGATGACGTGTCATCGGTAATTTTGGTTGTTTTTGGAAGTTTTCTGAATGTCTTTAGTAATTATTTGGGTTTGTGTACACGCATTGATATACAATATTAATACATGTTTAAATGGGTTTAAATATGTAAATAAATATCAAACAAATAAGAGAAAAATGGGATTGACCACATTATGGAAGGTGAAAGGGTTTTACTTTGGATTTTAAGAGTCATCAGTGGTAGATAACTCCCCTAATAACTCTTCCATGAATTGCAAATTAAACTCCATTTTTCTACTAATGAAAAAAGGATTATTATTTTTTGGCAAAGTCAGCCGGTTTTATAATGATTGTACCACTATTGTTAATAATATATAAAATAGGTGATCTGCACATGCATGAAACAACTAATAAAAGGAAAATACATATAGGAGTTAGGCAAAGGTGCCTAAACTACTATAAATGACCTATAGTTAGTCCTCCAAAATAGAGGAGGATCCTCTTCCTTCGTATGAAGATTCAGAACCCCTGTGGAAAACATGTGAAAAGAGACAATTTTCAGATAAAAACCAGAGTAATTATTGTAGAAGATAAATTTCCTATCCCAACTAGCACGAGCAAGGACAACCCTATTCCTAGCACCACAGGCTCCAGCAATAGGCAACACAAGGTCTTCATCAACAATAGTGTAGTGATGTTGTCTAGTTTCACCATTAATCTCAGTAACAAACATATGAAAATCATGTCTAGCAGGGTCATATCTCATCTCAGACGGCTCATGGACCCATGCTTTCTCAGATGAATACTATAGCGATCTGTCTTTCGACCCTTGAAAATCAACGTTAATACGTCCACTGTATTGCGTGCTGAGCATTCAAGTGTCGGATAATCGATCATTATGGTTGAAAGAAAGAAAAGATAGAAAATATTAAATTAAACAACATGGAATCTCACAATGCAACGAAACAATGTATATTACTCAACATAATATATTACAAAGTCATTTCAAAAATGTTACATTAAAGTCATATTAATACAAATTCTATCTTAGGACAGTTAGAACAGTCTGTCCACACCTAATTGATACAACATACATACAATACAACGGAAACAAGGTAATAACTGTTATCGATGAAGTCGCCTGCTCCAAGCTCCTTCAAAATGAATCTGCGAAAAAATCCGAACTACTTGGCTGCCCATTCAAATTTGAGCACCCAAGAGTTTAGGAAAAGAAAATAAACTCCAGGTCAGACAGGGTCTGGTGTGAGAAAAGCATAAGTCTTTAACTTTATAAAAGCCTTTAAATCAAAGGCATCTCATAAGACCACACCGTACATAAACACGGACGGGTTTTTACCTAACGATAACCAAACCATTTCTATATAAAATCCAGTGATATTATAATAGTGTATAGGTTTGAAGTTAATGGAGAAAATATGTAAAATGCTTGCATCTCACATTTCAACATAGTTGGGCACAACTAAGTCCGTAAGGCTCGTATTGGAGAATGTATTCCAACAATGGAAAAGTAAGGAACTACCTTCTAATGGTACACCCTTAGAAAATGCACCTGGGGTTAGACCCTGACTTGATCTACCCCTGCTAACACAGAGCCGGCTGCCCCTTTAACATGGCGAACTGGATTACCTCATCCCTTGACATCGAGGCCTTATACTACTATCGTTCCTACGCTTCACCTTCTTTCATATCAACAAACCATCTTGGAATGTTATCACTGCCCTACAGGAAAAGATGCAATGCCAGCATTCATCCATGCAGGTTATTCCGGGATCGAACAAACATTTCACATTACTATATTCTATTTTGGAATCACCCTCAAGAAGAAAGTATGACTCCACAACATACTTTAATATGATTTAACATCGTTCGATATTAGTTTGGAGTGGTTTGGATAAATCCGAGGAACGGTGTCCGCAAAACTAAGCGAAAATTTCTGGCTAACTCAATTCCGGTTCTTTTGGAAGTATGCACTAAGCAATCGAGTTCTCACCAAGGAACTCGAATATACCCAACATACCTCCTAAATCAAAACAATTCTAGATTTAATAGCCGATTATTTAACTATCAAATAAACAAACAACAACTAATTCCATTTTATATTTATTTATCCATAGCAACCATTAAGCCTCAAAACAAATCTTTATTTAATAAATCTCTTTCAAAAACATTTGTCTAAAACATTCATATACTTATCTCTCTAACATAAGTATATTCACAAAACATTTGTGAAAAACTTCTTACTTTCAAATCATGTTAAAAGGGATTAAACAAATGTTGTTTAAATTGAAGGTAAGAACAACCCTAAACACTATTCCAGTGTTAAGCGTGGAACAGATGTTCCATACCACCAATTTTAAATGGTTAGTTTAGAGAAACTCAGATCTCAAATTCTTTTTATATTTCTTTCGATAAATTCTTTTTAATCAAATCTATTTCATTCATGGAATCTCTTTTACATGAAATTTAAATCCATTTCAAAATACTTTCCAAACTTCCAAAATCATTTATAAAACGCTTTTTTTAGATATTCAGAATCATTTATATAAATTGCTTTTATAATTATCCAAACCTTTTATATAAATTTCTTATAAATATCCAAACCTTTTTATAAACTCCCTTTATGAATATCCAAATCATTTTCTAAAACTTCTTTTATAAATACCCCAAAATCACTTATAAAATTTCTTTATGAACCTTTCATGTTTAAACAACTTCTTAAATAACCTTAAATCAAATTAGCTTCCTTTAATAAGCAAATCCATTTTTTAAATCTCCTTTATTTATGAAATCTTCTTTACTTAAAAACTCAAATCCATTTACCCAAAACACCTTATAAATTTCCAATTTCCTTTATAAGACTCTTTATAAAAACTTCTTGTTATAAACATATAGATCACTTAGAAAAATCCTTGTAAACTTCTTTTTATAACATTGGAAACCATTTCCATTAGTTAAAACATCTTTAATAAAACCATTTGCCAACTCATCCTTTAAATATCTTATTCAAAGTGCAATAACTTTGAAACTATTTCAAAAAGAAAATGAAATATTTATCCTAACAAAATTAAACGGAGGCTTAATGATCATAGTGGTGCTCTTAATTTGATTTTACTTATCCATTTCAACATGGCATCACATAATAAGCAGTATATAATAGATCAACACATAACAATCAATCAACTTAAGTAAATGTCCAAGTTAATTGTAATAGCAGAATGGTGTTTTGTTATACTAATAGATGTCATTTATTTTTCCTAATTATATGGGGTTACTTAAGGGTAAGCGACACATAAATTCCTTGATTTAAAATAAACTTGAAAAGAAAACAGTTTAAAACAAATTTGATCACTTAAACTCAAAGTGATTTTTAAACAGTTAAAATCTTATTAATTTGAATCAAATCCTTATTAAACAGTAATTAAACTCTAATTAAAATCAATTAAAACCTTATCAAAACATAATTAAATATAATCAAAGATTATTTAAATAAACCCCCTTTAAAATAATAATTAATTAATAATTATCTTAAATAAATAATTAAATAATAATTAATTAATCCTTAATTAATAAGTAAATAATAATTAATTTTAATTAAGTAACAAATCACGATTGACTTAATTAATTAACATTTAAGTTTAAAAACCATTATTAACTAATGATTAAGTACTAATTACCTTTATTAATTAATTACTCAATTAAATAATAAGTAGATAAATAAATAATCAAATAATTAAAAAATTGTTCTCTAATTACTTAGTTAAAGTTAGAAGACATTTCCAAAAATATTTCTAAGTGAAAACAAATTTGGGTTAGAAAACTAGTTAAATTTTTCTTAACTGCGCGTATAGCGACTATCGCTATACAAATCGTAATTCCAAAACTTGAAATTTTCTTTTCTAACTTTCTAAACTTAAACTTTTTGAAAACTTATCCATTCTAAAACATAAAGGAATGTTTTGAAATCTAAAACAAAGATTCAAACTTGAAATACTTTAACTTTTTAAAAAATCTAAATTTCAAACTTTTAATAAGGGATTTTCATGTCGCTTTAAGTTAGTAAGCCCTAACTTTCTTCAACATGAACTAACATACACTAAACTTTACACCCACATCACAATTCATATCATATCACATAACTACTTGCATTAGCAACATCACTTTCAACCTTTACTAACCAAGTTTCAAGTTCAAGTAAACTTATTCCCCAAACCAACATGCACATCTACAACCAATCACCATCATATCCAAGTACATTAATGCATAACCTTTCAATATCATAATTACACCATATAAACATCATTATTGACTACTAATTACACTTCAATTTTAAAGGCAATAACTTGGTTTTAAAAGGAGAACTTTACTCACTCTAAGCTTCCAAACTAACTCCGACCTTACTAACTCTAGCAATCTACTAAGATCCATGCCTTGCCTTAGAAATAAGATGGTTTTGTGGGATTTGGTGGCAAAGTGGGCTTGGTCTAGGTAAGTTTGGGAAGTTGGTGCTAGTTTTTTTTTTATAGATGAGGGTTTGCAAGGTGAAGTGGAGTGATTTAAAGTTAGTTTTGAAGATGTTTAAACTAGTTTTTCCCTTACACGTTTGTTTTGGAGAAGCCATGGAAATAAAGAAGATAAGAAGAGGATTTTAACATGAGAATGTAAATGAAAACAAATAATAGGATGTAGGAATAAAGAGGTTATATATAGGTAAGGAGAAGATCTAAATAACTACTTTTTTTGCATTGAATAATGTATACATGTCATGCAACACCATACCTCTCCACCATCCCCTCTCCACATGTCCCCCCTCCATGACTTTGTGTGCTAACCTTGGGTGTTTAGGTGACGTTTAGGTACTAACCTAGGTTATATTATGTGTGTTATATATATGTATGTATGTATGTATATAAATATACATAAATAGTCATATCATGAATGTATATGTGTATATCATTAAGTATTCATGCATGTACACATGTATATGCATGTATATTCATTGCAAATTTGATCAAACCCTAGTCTATAAGTGCGTGCGTGTTTAAAACAAATGTGCACAACTAGGTTTAAAATGAAAAATGAGGAAGAATGTAAGCAAGTAAAATAAATGTGTGACGACTACTCTACACCTCTAGGACTCAATATACCTAAAAGGTGTGCTGCTACGATGCCGGCCGATGTATGACGATAACCAAGGGTGAAAAGATCATAAAACCTATTGTATATCTCGCCGCGCATCGAATAAGATATAGTAATAAACATCATAGATATAAAACAAGCGAGACAACAACAACTAAACGAACCACAAATATCAGAGCACATGAGTTCACAGAATTGTACAAGATAGTAATGGAGTTTATACAAGTGATAATAAACTCAACTCAAGCTGTCTTCAAATATAATGGCAAACACTGTCTAAGCTACATAATGCCGCACAATGGAATAAACAATAGTAAATCCATATATATATATATATATATATAATACAAGAAAGCTCCATCATGCTCGTCATGCATTGCCACCGCGTACCACCTAGACCTACTATCTAGTTTACTCATTTAAGAGCATCTGAGATAATAAGAACCAAAACGTATAACCTCAAGATAGAAAACAGTTTGGTATGAGTGATAAGGAATTTCAAAATACTATACAAGTCAATATAATAAGGAACAAAGGTATACAAACCATACCTGAAATGTCCTTGCAACCAAAGAGTTAGCACATAACATCTATAATATGCCACTTTACAAACATTATAAAGGTATACTACATCCTAAGTACAATGATGGGTGTCTAGGTATCTACATCTATAATATCTACATCATGTGACATCCCTAGAGTGACAATATACTGGAAAAGCAACCATAACAAACATATCATCCATCAAACAATCCTTATTGTCACTTAATGTGTCCTGAATATATGATAACTCGTATGACCATTCCTCTGCCAAGGATTATTGGAAAAATCCTAGTATTCAGTGTACTCATCCACTAGCCTATAGTTTACACTATATCCATGCCATTGATCCAGGATATACTGATCCATTCCACCAATTCGAGATATCGATTCCAAGTACCAAATAAGCGTCCTCACAAGACCCCTGCTTACGAAAATATCAAAAAACACTCCAAGTATCAACGATCCCTTAGCACACATATCCAAGATCTTTCTTTGCTTCATTTAGTTTTCATTCATCCTTAAAGAACCATTCCATATTCCTTTCTTTCCATGTAAAGCCTTCCAACATTCAGTCCACAGATCAACCTTCCTATAACCCGGCCGTATGGATAATCATGCTCACGACTCCATTCACCATCGAGCCATCGTCATGGGAACATAACTCCATCACCATCAAGTTACAGCAATCAAAAATCTGAAGTCTTCCACCCTCATCGTGCTGCCACATAACAACCAAACGCTGAACAATCAAGCGAACACCTTTAATACGACCTGCAGGACCCCTACATCATTGCTTAGAAGTTTGATCACCATTGGGACCATCTATTTAGTCGGTAGACCAGATCTGGTTAGTACCAATCTGAATACTTAACCATTTTTGGGCCCTTTTGCCTCCTTGAAGTCCCCTCCTCCTATATCTTGAATCTCCATGCTGCCAGACCTCCCCCTTTGGCTGGAAATGAGATCAATACTGACCAAAAGTGGTCGGTTCCAATCTGGTACTTAGCAAAAAAAATCAAAATTTTAGCTCCAGAAATTCCTTCCTTGCATCGCCTCGAATCATGCCCAAAGTTCCACCATCTTTGAACCAAAGAACTCCCTCTACCAGCTTGAACTGCACTTGCTCCTACCCTTATGCCCTCTTCCAAAGCTCCTCCTCCAAGTTTCATCTAATTTTATAGCATTTTTGTCCTCGTTTTTTCTCAAATAGGTGACCATTTTCTAAGTAATCTAAAAGCACTAACAAACACATCAAAGCATAACGTACAGTAGCTTCCATCATCCATATACATTCATTAAACACAAGCAATCAATCCAAACATGATAAACATATAAGAATCTACCTATATCTAACTTACATTAAAGTGACAATATGATACATAAGGGGTTATAAAAACATATAAAATCCATTTCTATCTTCTTAGATTCAGCCATAAACATGTTTAGAGGTTAAAATGATTTTTAAAGTCATTTTTACGTGGAAATCATATCAAAAACATCATTTTTAACAATAAGGACAAACATAGAATAGTGAGAGATCAATAATCACTTACCTAATACCCAAAATACCAATTTAAATGCTTAAACATGAAGTGGATAACAAAGAATAAGAATTTCAAGCAGCCAAAATAATAGATTTTCAATCCCCTTTGATAATTACGCTTCCAATGGTGGATTAAGCTAAGATTAGTAAGAAAAGGAGAGGGTTTCTGATGAAGTTAAGGTTAATGGGAGTTTGGAATTGTTTTTGAAAAGTGAGAAATAATTTAGATATGTCCCATCACTCCCGATAGGCACAATTAATAAAATTAGTTAGCGTTATCCCGCCTTTTGGTAAGGCCGTGGCACCAAAAGACTTGACTAGAAACCAAAGACAATCTGTCCCGAAGATCGGTTACACATAGATCCACTATGGATACTGGCAAATTTGGTCCGAGTCCGGATCGAGCTACAGTTAACATGGTATGGCAAACAAAATAATATAATACAGCGAAAACATTCCATACGTTCTTGCCATCCAGCTCGCCTCCTGAGCTCTAGAACGTCCTTACCTGAAAATCTATTATACTCGGTCTGACCTGAGCATTACATCAAAGTAACACCCGGGTCAGGCTGGAAACTAGCGTGAGTAAACCCATCTAACATGGAATACAAAGCATACAACTTATATAAAACTCGGGTAACTTGTATCAATTTACAAATTCACAATTTGTTATAAACATCACTTATTCCCACGTCAATTTTCTAAGTACCAAAATTTAGATTAAATAGTCCAATCCACTTAAATCATTTCATTCCAGCCTATTAATTTCACATATCAATCTATAAAAATTCGAAGTGGTTTCGGATATTTTCCAATACCCAACCTCGGTCTCTTCGAGTCTCATTCAAGGCATCCAATATCATTCAATCATACATAAGCAAATTTGATCACTTCCAAATTAATTTAATTGATTCTAATTAAATTTATAACCTCAATCACTTAGATTCCTTCACTTAACATTAATTAATTTCAAATCAATTAATTAATCATCCCTTAATTATCTATCTTAAATCACCCTGGATTACTTATCTTTCAATTACATTCAAGTAATTATCTTTAATTAATTACACAAATTAATTATTCTTAACCAAAAACAGTAATTAATCTTTAATTACTTCACAAATTAATTAACTAAAATTAATTACATTAATCCTTAATTACTTATATTAATCAATTTCTCATAAATCACTTAGTATTGATTAATTAATCTTAATTAATCAATCTTTAATTACGTCATTGATTATATAAATTAATGATTTCCCATTTACATTTCAATTTATCCTAATCTAATTTAATTACATTAAATAATTATTCACTAATTAAACCACAAATATTAATCACTCTTGATTTATCTCAACCTGTAATTATCTACCTTTTTATTTACTTCATTAAATAAATTAATTACTCCTTAATTTATTATCTTAATTAATCTCTTGATTAATTACACAAAGTAGTTATACCCAATTCACTTCTGTTAACAAATCGTCATTCAACTAATTACATCCGGTAATTATTTATTAATTACTTCCCTATGTAATGATATTTTATTAATTACATTAAGTAATTACCTATCAAACCACCCAATTTATTCTATTTATATTTTAGAATCCCAAATTATACTTATCCTATCATAACACAGCACAATTTAATTTCCAAATATATCTTTCACAGTATATAAATAAAATGCATCGTTAATTATGAAAAAGAATTTCTATATTGTGAGGAAACCAATTGGATTCGTCCAACCTGTTTTCCTGCATCCATAGATGTTAGCACAATACCAATTCCACTTCGAGGTGGAATATCGCGGTATATGAGATTAATATAATATCATCCGCTATTATGCGGCGCATAGGGTCTCATCCGCTATATAATGCGGGAAATCAATCACCCAATATATACTATATACTACTATATATAATATAGTACATCAATTCAATTCAACCATTGAGCCAATCATTTAAATTTAACTATTTAAATTTAAATAAAAACCCAGTTGAGTGAGATTAACTCATCTTTGTTTTGTTTGCAATTTCATCCAATCCTGACTTGTTCTCTTCATAGTATTAGACCTTGTACAGCATTACATAATTTATTAATATCTGAGATAATCAGATAATCCATTACTATTTATTAATTTTAATTTAACTAATAATTTCCCTATAAAAATCCCCTTTGTTTAAAAATAATTAATATAAGTTAATTACACTAATTAGTCTCCTTAATACACTATTTTCAATTAAAATAAAACTCCTTTTAAATTATATATATATATATATATTAATTTAGAAACATGATTTTTATAAAACTTACTGCAAAATATTTATATACTTTTCCTTTTCTGTAATTAACCAAATAAAATCTTTTCCCAACCTACACACACATATATGCATATAGTTAAAACAGAAACCTTAATGTTTATTATTTTTTCTGTAAAATGTACATATGTGATTTTAACGAAATAATTTAAAATAAAATATCTTCTATATATATTAAAATGAAATAGTACTGTCTTGTAAATCCTATACATATATTTTATTATTTGCCTATATTTTAAATTAAAAGAAAACAAGAAGAAAAAGAAAAGAAAATGACTGCAGATACCTCAAAACATCGCCACGCTCGAACCACCATCGACATCGGCCGCTACCACGACCCATCACTAAACGCGACCTCCTCGCTGCAGCCTCACAACGACAACCCCGTGTCGCCCTGTCACATCGCAAAGGCCAGCCTCCCAAAATTCGCCATCAAAGTCCATTCGAAGCTCGCGACTTCGCCCTCGCCTCATGCTCGCCTAAACCACCTTGCGATAAGCATTGAATCGATCTTGACTGATGGACGAACGGTTCGTTCGCCATCCCGGTAGTGCTCGCTCGAGACTAGGTTTTCGCCCTTCTCATCTGGACGAAATGAACTCGCAGCCTCCCCCCCCGCACACTGAAGTTTTGGGAGGAAGACGAATGTCGAACAAGATCTGAACTCGGCCATTGATTTTTCTCTCTTCGAATTAGATTTGGGGGTTTTATCTGAGATGGATTCGAAAAAAAGATTGAGTTACAGGAGAAAAATGAAGGAAGTTCGGCCATTAAAAGAAGATACGCTCGACATATTTTTTCGTGAAATGTTCGGCTGTCTGAAATGAAAGGAACATGATGTTTTTGAAAAGAGGGAAGCATGCAAAATAAGGCTACAGAGCTCTGATGTGAAATAATTTCAACTGCAGTTGACTGATATAAATATTCAATTTAAATTCAAATTCAAACCGTTTCGATAAATGCAACTTAAAACTTGACCTCCTATCGAGGCATGCCGCTAGGCGTTTATAATGTTAAACCCCTATTTTGAACGCAATGGAAAAGGTTTCGAGTCCTAATTCAATCGTATGGAGAAGATAGCTTTTTGGACCAGTTTTTATATTAAATTTTCGATATAAATTCAACGCGTTTATATATCGTACGCTCACACAACAAATCCAAACACTACGAAAATTGAAATTCGATAACAATACAATATTGCGGATCCAGTGGAACTTGTTTCGTCAAATTATGAGACTGTGCCTCGAAATGCTATTTTTAAATATCGTTTTAAACGATATATTTTCAAAACTGAACAAAACACTTCCGAGTCAAATTTTAACACTTTTACTATCTTCAGTATTATCAATATAAATTTTGCAAGCCTTTGAATTATTTTAATCAGGCTTAGAATTTCAGATTCAACAATTTACCCAATTCCAATTATTAAATTCAATATTTAAATTATCCAATAAACAACGATATTTGAAATTCAAGAAATATTTAAAATTAATTAAATATTCCAATTTCAAATGCCTAAAATTCTGGGTCATCACATGCAGTCTACAAGCATGATATGTAGATCTCCCTTGGACTCTCATGCCATGTCATCGATGCACAACTGATCGATATGGAGGAGCATCGATACGAAGGTCGGTCGACACGAAGTGATCAATACGCAACCATCACCTACCTACAAATCAATCTTAGATCAATCATAACTCAATATCTAAAAGTCCAAACACCTTCAAATTTTCACAGAAGCTTTCCTATTCACTCAAGAATGTTCCTGATCGATCACAGCTCAAATGGAGCTAAACTCGATCAATACGAAGATGACGGGGATTGATCCCAGTCGATCCCAAATGACCCCTGATCGATTGGTGGGCCCACCCACATGTGAGAAGGAGTATTCCGAGTTCAGGAGCATGTATTTTAGACCTACACCTATAAATAGCAACCCTATACCTACAGAAAAAGGACTTTTGACTCTGCTATGCCATTACTTTGCATAACTCCATTGTAACTTGAGTGTTAGAGTGTTGTATTGTCGTAATCAGTTGTCAATCATCAATAAACAACAAAACATTCAAAGTGGATGTAGGCTACAAAGCCGAACCACTATAATTTCTTGTCCTTTTCTATTTCTACATGCTTTTATTGGTGTGATTGTTAGATTAGCCTCATTTTCCATTTATTTTCTTCATTTTGATCTCTTCAATCACATCTAAAGAGTGTTGTGCCCAATTTTGATACAAACACTTTGGTTCTTTCACTAAGTGAACTCCGTTTTTCTTCAATTCTTTGGATCTACTGTCATTGTTGGATTGCCAAAATCTAAGGAGGAAATCCGGATTTGTTTATTGTTGTCCCTTCCATTCTACTTAGATTTCTCCAGATCTAAGAAAGAGCTATATCAATCATGGTGCATACTACTAAAACCGCTTTATATGCTATAGATTCAGAGGCAAGGGATAGGCAAGATCCCGTGCAACTGGCCACAACAGGCCAAATATCAGCTGAAGCTCCAAATCCACAAGGTTCTATGACCAGAGAGGTGTTTCAGTCCCTTATGCAAGAGCTTACTCAGAGCCATCAATAGCTCACTCAACAGATCCATGCCAATACGGAGCCCACAAACCAGCTGAATGAGGAAATGCGAAGGAGTTCTAGAAGGGATCATGTCTCTCATTCCTCAACCGAAAGCTTGATTTCATATGACTTCAATCACAGATCTACACGCCGTCGGCTGGATGGGAACTATGCAGAAGCCTCCGGGCATCAGCATACTGTGAATCCCGAACAAGTCAGGATTGGTCCTTCTACCAGGCACCAAGCTAGACCCTCCTCTCGAGGAGGGGCACTTCCTTATCACACCGCTCACAACCACGCAGCTGCCGCCTCCATAGATCTAGAAGCCTAGATCTGGAACCAACCAGATCTAGCTCATCGTCAACATGTTCATGCTCGAAATCCTCACTTCCTTGAAGATCGGGAGCCAAGGAGGCGAGAAACGGACCGTAGATAATGACCGGACCGTCCCTACAATATGGAAACCGACCATGCCTTGGCTCCGAATATCCAAATGCCTGACATTCTAACCATGATATGCTAGATGATCAAAGAAAATCAAGGCCTTACAAACGATGATTGGGGAATCTCCAGAAGTCATACTCCGTACAACAATGACATTCTTTATGCAGAGCCACCCCGTCGATTCAAGATGCCGACTTTGCCGGTGTATAAAGGAAATTCGGATCCTAACCAACATATCTTAAATTATGAATGGCTCGTAAACACCGCTCGAGCCGACGATGTGGTTAAGTGTAGAAGTTTTTATATCTCTTTGGGAGGCATAACAACTATGTGGTTCACTCGGTTACCACCCAGATCCATCTTATGTTTTGATCAATTGGCTACTAAATTTGTTGAGCGGTTCTGTATGCATGCTACTAGACCAAAGGATGTCAATACGTTGTCCAGTGTTACTCAAACTCCTGGAGAGACTCTTATACGTTATTTGGAAAGGTTCCATGCTGCTTATGTAGAGGTTAGCAACCCCAGTGATAATTCTATTTTGATGGCATTGACTAAATGGATCGATCTCGATTCCGATTTTGGTGATTGGTTGGCTAGGAAACCCCTCGCTTTATTGGATCATTTCTATGCTAAGGCGGCCCAGTTCTTGAGAAGAGAAGACGCTAGACGATCTAGGAAGCAGGACGTAGTAGGGCCCAATGGTGAAGGCATTCAAAGTAATGTTGTTGTGAAGCAGACTGGTGAGAACTCCAACAATGTGCAATTGAATATTTAGAATAAACAAGGTCAACAGAAGGGTAATGGAGATCAGGGAAAGAAGAAAGACCCAAATCATGAACCAAGACCTAGAGCTCCCATGTTTGACTGATATATCCCTTTAAACACATCGTTGGAAAATTTTTACCTTCAGATTTGTAATACCGAACAATATAAGAAGTCAGCTCCAAAACCATTATCTGAGAAACAAATTCAGGCCGAGAAATTCTGTAGGTTCCATGATTGTTATGGCCATAATAATAATGAGTGCTGTTATTTACAAGACATTATCGAAAAGTTGATTAGAAAAAGGAAGTTAGAGCAGTTTGGTCGGGCTCCGCGGGATGGAGGTGCATGCCCATCTAATCCAAATCAAGGTCAAGGCCAAGTTAGGCTCAAAGAACCCGCGCATACTGGTGGGAGGTTGGTAATAAACACTATGAGCGGTGGTCCTCATCCGGCTGATCGAAGCTAGA
The DNA here is from genome assembly GCA_030765085.1 of Allium cepa. Lineage (NCBI taxonomy): Eukaryota > Viridiplantae > Streptophyta > Magnoliopsida > Asparagales > Amaryllidaceae > Allium > Allium cepa. Next base: position 616,772,344 of record CM060941.1, read on the forward strand.
AGGAAATGGAGTCATATACCAGTTCGATTAGGCATATGCACTTTGAATGCTGTAGTAATGTTGATGAGGGTCCCTGGAAAATTAATAGAGGATGATGATAGATGGCATAGTTTTCAGGAACGAGATGCAAACAGAGTCGAGGCCCTCACAATTTGATCCGTTGGTTATTTCGACTCAGATAGGTCCTGCTTGGCTGATAAGGATATTAGTCGACAGTGAAAGTTCTGTCACTATACTTTTTAAGCACGCTTTATGACCAAATGAGGATGGAAGCAAAAGACTTGAAACCATGTTAATCACGTATTCATGGTTTTAACGGTAGCGCGACTATACCAACTGGGATGGTGGAATCGCCCGTTGAGTTGGGTATCGAAGATCGCCAGAGAGTTCAGATGTTGCAATTTATTCTGTTGGATATACTATAACAACCTGCAAACAGGTACCCCTTTGAGTCGCTAATATTCTCCATCGGTACAACTCAAATTGGATGGAAATACCAACCATTAGGGTTAAAGAAGAAAGAGGTAGAAGAAGAAAGTAGAAAACAAAATCAGAATCTCATAATCGTAGTGGAACGAAATATAATATATAATAACAGATTTTATATAAAAGAATCTGTAACTGTTTTATACATCACATCATCAGAGTACATACAAATCAATAGCACAATATTAGACAGTTATAATAACTTGTCCTCACAAAGATGAATATACAGCTTACACAATACAATGGAATATACATCAAGTACGTGTGATACGTCTCGCCATCCAGCTCATCTCCTAAGCTCTATAGCATCCTATCCTATATCTGTAATACTCGGTCCGACCCAAGCATTATAATAAAATAACACCCGAGTCAGTCTGGAAAACCAACATGAGAAAACACACTCAATTGGATTATTAAAGTTTTCAAAATCCTTTCAAATCAAAGGTATCTCGTAAGACCACGCTACAAATAAATATGTCGGGCGTTTACCTTACGATAACCAAAACATTTTTATTAAATTTGTCTGATATTATAATAGTGTATATAGAAAGTAAAATAGAATCTAGCTGAAATGCTTGCATCTCGCGTTCCAATATAGTTGGACACAATCAAAACCATACGGACGCTTATTGGAGATTGGATTCCATACAATGGCAGGGCAATTGGGGTAGCGCCCGTCACAGTACCTGGTCTAGATCAGAGTATCGAGGACCACCGCCGATCCTCTATAACACAAGAACGACCTCCCCTAACCTGGATATACTGAATAAGGTCACCCCGCGGTTGGGATCAACAACCTCCCACTAAGCCGAGAACAAAAAGGGACTCTAGACAAGGATGACCTTACCCTACTTGGGTGCTACCTACATAGCCTTGCTGCACCTTCCCTATTTTAGCCATTCCAGGTTGATGACGCTTGAGGCTATGTGTTACCTTTTAATACACATTTCACTTAGAATGCTCATCGTCCTCTTGACGATGTTCTGATAGCATTCGTCCATACAAGTTGCCCTGAGTCTGGACAAACCGAATCATCGTCTTCATCATCTTCACGGTCTTCATTCGCAGATGTTCAAACCGAATTGAAGTGGTTTTCGGATAATTAAACCCGATCCTGGTCTCTTCGAAACGATCAGCGCATTGGCCAATATTGATAGTCAGTTATTTAAATATCAAATTTATCAATCATTCAACCAATTATTTTATTTCCCCTAAAAACACCAAGTCTTATTAAATTTAGATTTTAAACAAACTAAATCACTTTACCCAAAAATATACCCTTAAAACGTTTAAAATTAAAACTACTTAAAACACTTTATTTAAAATATTAGTTATGAAATTCCATAATAATTCCCCAAGTAAAACTTTATCCACAACTTCTTTTTAAAATAAAACTATTGTATAGGGGTTTTTAGGCTCAAGGAAAAAGTTGGAGAAAAATTTAGTTTCAGGGACAAGAAGTTTATTTTTTAGGCTGAAGGACACTTTTTAGTGTAAATCGCATAATGATAGTTGTAACTATCATTTTCAGTTTACACTAAAAAGTGTCCTTCAGACTAAAAAGCAAACTTGTTGTCCCTGAGACTAAATATTTTTGCAAATTCTTCCTTGTGCCTATTTACCTGTATTGTATAAGGTATAAATATTTAATAGTTATCCTTTTAACCATAATACTAATTTAACCTTTAAAAATAATTACTACTATAATTAATTTAAATAAATATTTACTTTAACAATTTTAAAACAACTAAATAATAATTTTTCTAAAACATTCTTTCAAAAACCACTTTTAAAACTTCTAATTTATACTTAAAAATCTCCTTTGAATTTATACTTGGCTTTTTAGGAAAATACACTTTTCATTCCAATATAACCGTCTAGCATTTATAAATCCTTCTCGATTTATTTCCACTTTAATTTACGTCACAATCCTGTAAATTTTCTTTTCGATACTTTTAAAAATAAAACTACTCTTTTATTTTTAAAAACGATTTACTCATTCCTTTATAAATTCCCACCATGAATTTAAAATCTCAAAATATCCACTGATATTTATTCATTTTTATAAACCCAGTTTATAAATTCCATAACCACATTTCCCTTTTAATCACCGTTTTCAAAACACTTAATCAATTTTCAAATCGATTCTCTGAATTAGATTCCCTTTTAAAATTTCTTTCTCGATTTATCAAAATTTGTTCCAAATTCCATTAATTCCAGATTCACTTCTTTATTATGACTTAAAACGTTATTTAAATCTGAAATATCCATTTCATATTCTATTTCAAAAAATTCTCCTTTTACTTTTCCCAACTCATTTAAAACTTACACTTAAAAAAAATCCTTTTATATAAAATCAATATTGCTTAAGTCCTTACTTTTAAAATCCTTAAATTCACATTTATTCAACATTCTATTCTTTTCATATGTTTCAGAATTTTTTAAATATGATTTTAAAACCAAACTTTTATTTCTTTTCCAAATTCATTCCTTTAATTATCCAAATTCACTATAATTATTTTACTTAATTCACTTTTTAATTTCCTTCAAAAATCCAATCTTTATTATTTTTGACATCTTAAAATATCAAAATATATTCAACCAAAATATAACATTCATCAGTTTTAATTTTCAATATAATCAATATAATCTATTGCATATTATCAAATAAATCACATCACTGAATATGAAATAATTCAACATTTTGAGGAATCCAGTTGGTTCCTCCACCTATTTCCCTGCATCCATAAATGTTAGCACAATATAAAATACCAATCCCACTTCGAGGGGGATATCGCGGTATATACGGTCATCCGCTTTTATGCGGGGAGCATAGGGTCTCATCCACTATATAATGCGGGAATATTAATCATTCATATATATATATATATATATATAATATCACATATAGACTGATAATAAATTAACAATGCAAACAATCAACCAATAATTTAATTTTAACTAATTAAATTAACTAGTAATCCAATTTGAGTGAGATTAACTCACCTTTATTTGCTTTCACTCCACTCCAAACCGGCTTGTTTTCTTCACGATTTCAGTCCTTGTATATACATTTTATGGTTTTTTAATATTTGAACTAATCGAAAAATCAATTACCCTTTTGATAAATTTAATTAAATAATAATTTCATTTGAACTAATTTTCCTTTAAAAATATTTTAGTAACTAAAATAATTGAATAAATTAATTAAACAAACTAATTACCACAATACATTATTCTAAAATTAAATAGTAGGTTTAATACGTGTATAAGTACATTTATAGCGACCCACACCTCCACGTCGCTCGACTGGCGCTGCCGTACAAAACTTCGCTCGAGCTTCCCTCCACCGTACTCGCTGTCTGACCCCGATATGAAATTTTCGAGCTCGCGATTCGAAAGCCAAACCGAATATGAATCGCTACTGCCAATCTGAGGTAGGCCTGGCCTTGCATTTGATTGGAACTGCGATTTTCTCTGCAATCCCTGATTCGACTCAATTGTTTTAAAATGAAAAAGAATAAGGGGACACGATTTGGAATTTTTTGAATTGCTGATTCGATTTGAAAGAGGAGGACTTCGGCTTGGTTTCGAACAAAAAGAGAAGAGGGGGAAACTTGTTTGACCGAGAATAGAAAAAGGGGAGAACGAGGTTCTGAATGAATTCTGTTGTTCATTTCATTGCTTTTATATCGGCCATTTTTTCTGAACGATAGATATATTCTTTTTTTCTGCAAAGAAGGGCTTGGTTGAGTTTTTAAAAAGGTGAAAGGACGGAACACAATGGAATGTTAGCGTGCTACAGTCAATTAGCTACAGTATCCTCAAATGAAGGGGAAAAGCAATGAGGTGAAAGAAATACTGTTGGGAATTGACCAAAATATATATATAATTAAATCCAAATTGTCTCGATAAACGTAACTAAAATTTTTGACCTCCTATCGAGGTGTGCCGCTAGGCGTTTATAATGTTATACCTCTATTCCAAACGCAATGAAAAAGGTTCTGAGTCCTACGATCGTATGGAGAGATAGCTTTTGGTCCCAATTATTATATTAAATTTTCGATATAAATTACAACGCGTTTATAACCCGTACGACCACACGACAACTCCTAATGCACCGAAAACTGAAATTCGATAATAATACACTATTCCAGATCCAATGGAACTGGTTTCGTCGAATTCTGAGACTGTGCCCCGGAAGGCTATTTTCGATTATCAATTTAAACGATATATTTTTGAAACTGAGCAAATTGCTGTTAAATTCAATTTTAAAAGTTCTATTACCTTTAGCATTATCAATATAAATTTTACAAGCCCTTTATCTAATAAGCTCAAAAACCAAGATTTCATATCTTACCCAATTTCCAATTATTTAATTCAATAATTAAATTATCCAATAAATAGTGATATTTGAAATTCAAGTTAAAAAAATTAAGTTTTAAATATTTAAAATCAATTAAATATTCCAATTTCAAATGCCCAAAATTCCGGATCATTACTTATACATTCCCCCTATAATGTTTTTTTTTGGACCGACCGATCCTTGTGGAATTTGTGGCAGAGATTGCCTCGTGGTGTTTAACTCTGAAGTTCCCCACTGGTAATGAGGTTGGAGTAGTACATGGTGATCAGGTAGCTGGATGCACCTGCTATTTTACTAAGCCGCGGGATGCGCAACGTAAAGGGAAAGGAAATGGAGTAGATGAATCTCTCTACATAAGTTTTTTAGATAATTGACAGCTAGCGCTTGGGCCTAGGCCCGAGCACCACAACCAGTTCCTTGATCCATGGATAATAACGATTGTTAACCACAAAATACAAATGGGGATAAAGAAGGCACATCAGAAACCTTCCATAGAGGGAAAGAGTAATAGTAGAATTTACCTTTTGGTGATACTGAAAGGTTTACATAACACCTGAGAAAAAGAAGCGCATAATAACTTCAAAGGAGGGGCTTTTCTAGGTATAAAAAGGAAAATAGTTATAAGGCCACTTGACGTAATGAACAGATGAAAGGAAAGAAGAGTGCCCCAAACCTTTTGAATAAAAAGGAAGGAATGCAAGAAAAATGTTCTCCGTAAATCTAAACTCTTCGGAGCAGACGAGGGGATTTATCACTCGTCATTTAAAGCAAATATCTTCCAAGAAAGGTCGAAAGAATAGGACCAGAATAGATAACACGGTTGACAACCATTTCGAAAGCATAATAAGCCTTCCTAACCGGTTGAAGTACGTGTCCAGTATCCTTCAACAGTATCGAAAGGTTTACATAAAGATAGCATTCATAATTCAACAAAAAGGCCACCTACCGACGACATTTGGGAAAGGCGCAGCTCTCGGCAATAATTACACAAGGAAGCAACCTTCCGACAAGAGCGGAAGGTTCATAGTGTCTCATAAGAAACCAACCTTGTAGGAAGATGAAGATCACATAAATATATTAAGAAACACGAGGCCTTCTATGACGCTTAGCGGCCTATGATGGTGTGTAAAGAGTGAACCTTCCGTTAAAACTGAAAGGTTCATAACTCTATAGAAGAAGGAACCTTCTGTCCTGATGAGAGCATAGGGCCGTAAGGGAGGCCGCCTACATCTATAAATAAGACCCAAGGAGTCCGGTCTCAGGATCCGATTTTCTTCTCATTTCCATCTACTTAAAAATCTCTACTACCACCGCTCAACACATTATAACCCTAATTTTGAAATCAAATTTGGGGCTATCTTCTTAAATTTTGTATCAGATTCCATTATGGAGAAATAAAGAGGATTGTGGCTTGCGATCAATTCGGTGTTTGAGGATAATCATGATCAAGCGTTAGTTTTACATTAACGACTGATCTTAGATGATTTATTTCCTATATTTTTGTTCATTTCAAGAATATGCCATGAAATTGTTATCAGACAACCTCATAAGTTTCCTTCACCTCTACTTAATATCAATTACAAGAATGGGGAATGAAACTTGTGAGGCAGTTCCAATATAAATTTCATGGCATATTGACTCAACTCTTGTTATTGTCTTAAGATGTTTGAATCATGCATTCCTTTTGAAATGTTTTCATAAATGAAATGTCAACCTAAGAAGCTGAAAGTATTAAAGGAATGTCAAATAAAGCAATCTCATCAATTGATGCCCTCGAAGGATTTTTTTCTTGACCTTCCAAAGGGTTTAAATGGTTTCTTGAACCTTCCGGTCCATCGGAAGGTCTAATATAACCATCAAGGGATGAATTACTTTCGGCTTCTAAGAGAGATATAATGAAATGAAATGGATGAAGGTCATACGATCCAAATAAGTTGGTCGAAGGGTTTAAATGTTTCTTAAACCTTGCAGTCCATTGGAAGGTTTAATAAAACCATCGATCTGATTGAATCACAAGGTTTAAGATGTACTTGAACCCTTTGATAGGGGCCAAGTGACTGCCTGTAACTTCTAAAAACCTTCCGGATTACCAAAAGGTGTAGCAGTGTTATGGATCCCTTTCAGCCGAAATGCTTAGATCATACTTAAACCTTTCGGTGAGGCCTAAAGGTAAGATGATTCTTTCCCCAACTCTACACAAGAGATAAACGCTTGCTTAAAACCTTCCGCTACCGATCCCCTCCTGTTAGGGTTGGAATTATGATTGCAAAACCTTCTGTCTTAGTCATTTCACTCAAGTAATGAATAATCTACTCAATCGAAAGGTTGAATTCATATGAAACAGTCCTATGAAATGCATCGAGGACGTTGACAAGAAATCTTGTTGACATTTTTGGTGCTAGAAGGAGGGCCTGAACCTCCGACCTTGTGGTTAATATAACTAATTACGAAATCTAATTTGCTGTAGGTAAATGAAATCAAAAAGACCTCTAACTGTTAGCAAAAGGAATGATCAGGCTAGTTCTCTAGAGGAAAACATAGCACCTTCTTTCAATCTTGGAAACAGAGAGTAAGGGCAACCTTTCGCCCCACCTCAATCGACTCCACATCCAATTCAGGTTCAGGTGTCCCCACCTCCGGCTCCAACTCAAGATCTTCAACTTGAAGAACTTGTGGCCAAAATCGCATATTTAGAATGCCAGATGGGAGAAATAAAAGATCTTTTGAATGAAATGTTATCTCGCTGATTGTCAATGAAAGCTACCACTGTAGGGAAAGAAGTTGAGTCTCTAAAAAGGAATCTGAAAACCAATGCAGTTGTTGATAGAGGAAAAGCTCACATTTCTCTATCAAGACAAAAGGAGGGCCTTCCATCGAAGGCAAATTATCAAGGAAGAGTTCATGTGGAAGATAAAGACTGTTCCGCGAGTTCAACTTCAGACGGCTACTAACCTAATCAAAAAGGCTACATGAATAATAAAGCTTATCTTAAGGATGTGGTGGAAAAGGCTGCGAAAGACTTTCTAAACGCTAAGTGTAAAAGAACTAGAAGAAAGAGTGAACAACAATGAAAGGGTTGCACCCTTCATTGATGAAATTAAGTCAGCTCCAATACCATCTCATGTGAAGGTCCCCACCATGAAATATCATGGGACAACCGACCCGGATGACCATCTGATGGCGTTTGATAGCCAGATGGATTTATATAATGCTTCTGGTGCTATGAGGTGTCAAATTCTTCCGGTCACGTTATAAGAGGTCTTAGCCAAGTGGTACCGACAATATCGTGAGAATACGATATATTCTTGGAAGCAGTTCTCATACGAATTCTTTGCTCAATTCTACATATGTAAAGATCCTTATATTGATTATACCATGCTTGCTAACAGCAGGAAAAATCATGGAGAGTCCTTAGGGAATTATCTAAAGAGATTTAATACAAAAGCATTGAAGGCCAAAGGTATGAACGTCAAAGATAAACTCATTACCGTCCACTCAGGACTCATAGTTAACTCTCCTTTCTGGAAGGAGCTGTTCATCCATGGTTATCGGGATCTTCAAGATTTCCATTTTCAAGCCGAAAAGTTCATCCGAATGGATGAATTGTATTTATTGAAAAGGAAATTTGATCACAAGAAGGACAGTGGTAGATTTGGCCCAGAGAGAATTCCCAAGAGAGCTAGGTAGGAGGATACCAATACTAACATGATGGCGTTAAATCGACCAATCTCCTAAATCTACACGATGACCCAGGATAAGGTCAACTTCCCCAGTTCATTTAAGGCCTGAAATTATCCAAGTAGAAAAAAGGAGACAAATACTGTGCCTACCACAAAGCTAATGGCCACAAAAATAATAAGTGTAAGATTCTGGTTGGAATAATCCAAAAGTTGATTCGAGAGGGGCAGTTGAAAGAATTCGTGAAGAACCCACAAAAAACTCTCCCGACAAACACTGACGCGAGGAAGCCTATAGGAAATGCCGTAAATGTAATTGAGGAAGATGACCCGTTAAGCTTAATCCACCCCAAAACAGGATTGATGTCATATATAGAGGACCACATCCAGCTGGTAGAAGTCAAAGTGCCCGAAGTAAGTACATTCGAAAAGCTAAAAAGGGCGTATTCTCTATACAAGAAGAATCACTGTTTAAAAGTTCAAAACACAACATCAATATGCATACACTAGTGATTAACCCACAGGAGCTTAGGAGGGGGATCCAGCATCCCTATAATGATCCTTTAGTGATCATAGCCCAAATAGGATCTTCCGTGGTCACGAAAATCCCGGTTGACATGGGAAGCGCTGTGAATGTGATATTCCTCCATGCATTTGATCGAATGGGGATTTCGAAAGATAGACTTGAACCTAGTCCCGAGCCAATCTTTAGGTTCAACAATAGGGGGACAACTCCACTTGGGCAGATGAAGCTTTTTGTCCAACTGGAACTTCCCCATGCTCCTGAGTCTTTGAAACGACCTTCGTAATCATAGATCAGCCATCATTCTATAATGCCTTCTTTGGATGACCGACGCTGGATGAGGTGGATGTACTCGTCTCACCGAAATATATAATGCTTAAATTCCTCACTAAAAGCGGCTGGGGAACCATCTGGGGCGAACAATTCGCATCTCGAGAAATGTACTTTGCAACCCTAGAACAATACAACAAGGAGTTTACTTGTTGCTTTGATTCTTCTATTACTTTGCAGCCTTTGAAAGATGGGTTTCTACATCCATCATTTGAAGAAATGAATAAATATGATAAAACTAATAAACGTATTGCTGCAAGGTATTTTACAATTTATGGAAAAAGAAAGAGAGCAGATTCCAACTCAATCGAAGAAAGTGAAATCGCTACAGAATTAGATTGTCGAGGAGGGGTGGAAAGAGTTAAGCCAGTCGAAGAAACTGAAGAGGTTCTACTAGATTCTATCGATTTTACTAAAATAGTCAGACTGGGGAAGGGTCTTGAGGAACCTCTAAAGACAAGATTGATAGGATTCTTAAAAAACAGTATGGATGTTTTTTTTCTTGGACCTACTCGGACATGGTTGGAATTAGTCCTACAGTCATGAACCATACCCTGAATATCAATCCAGACATTCCTCCAGTTCGGCAAAAGAAAAGGCAGTTTGATAAGGTTATAACCGACGTCCTTAAGGAAGAAGTCAAGAATTTGCAACAAAATGGGTTTATCCGGGAAGTCCAATATCCCAAATAGTTGGCAAATCTGGTTTTGGTAAAAAAATCAAATGGAAAGTGGCGGACTTGTATGGACTACACAGATTTGAATAATGCTTGTCCAAAAGATTGTTCCCAGTTGCCAAGGATAGACCAGTTGGTCGACTCTACCAATGGACGTAAGCTGCTTTCTCTATTGGATGCATTTTCTAGGTGCAATCAGATTCCTATGTTTAAACCCGATGAGGAACATACTAGCTTCATTACAGATGAAGGAACCTATTGTTATAAGGTAACGTCCTTCGGAGTGAAGAATGCATGAGCAACTTATCAACGGTTGGTTAACCGAATGTTCAAAGAACAAATTAGGAGGAATATGGAAGTTTATGTTGACGACATGTTGGTGAAATCTCAAGAGGCGTAAAATCACCTCGAAGACCTGAATGAAATGTTTAAAGTGCTCCGCAAGTATCAAATGAAGCTTAACCCCTACAAATGCAACTTTGGAGTCCATTCTGGAAAATTTCTTGGATATATCGTGAGTGCACAAGGGATTGAGGCTGGCCCAGAACAGATTGAGTCCGTTAAGAATATGGCAGAACCAAGGACAAATAAAGATGTTATGAGCTTAAATGGTAAAGTGGTGGCATTAAGCAGGTTCATATCAAAAGCCATTGAGAAGTGCATACCATTCTTTGAAATGATCAAGAAAAAAAGGAATTTCGAATGGAACAAAGATTGTAAAAAGGCTTTCAAGAACTGAAGCTTCACTTGGAGAAGCCACCAATCTTATCTACCCCCAAAGAGGGGGGAGATCTATTCTTATATATGGCAATTTCTGAACATGCGGTGAGCTCAGTATTGATTAGAAATAGTAAGGGAATGCAACTACCAGTTTACTACATAAGCAGAAGATTGAAGAATCTGATACCCAGTCATCGAAAAGCTAGCGTACTGTTTAATTTTGACAGCTCAAAAACTAAGGTCCTATTTTCAAGCACATCCAGTAAAAGTGTTGACCAACTTCCCATTAAAGCAAGTCTTTGGCATGCCCGAAACTTCTGGAAGGTTAATTAAGTGGGGAATTGGACTTAGTCGGTACGATATAGCATATCAGCCTAGAATGGCTATAAAAGGTCAAGCATTAGCCGATTTCGTTAATGAATGTACAAGGTTCATTTCAGAGCAATCCGAAAAGGAAAAGGATACAAAACCCAAGTGGAAACTATTTGTGGACGGTGCATCAAATGAGCAAGGAGCGGGTGCATACTATGTGATAATTACCCCAGATAGGCACAAGTTACACTATGCTATGAAGTTGGGATTCTTAGCAACTAACAATATAGCAGAGTATGAATCAATGGATGCTGGATTAACCCTTGCTTTGCAACTTAAAATCTCAAGAATCTGGGTGTTCAACTATTCTCAATTAATGGTTAACCAGATCATGCAGATATATCAAACCATGGATCACAAACTTAACTAGTATGTGAAGAAAGTTTTAAAGATGCTTGTACTTTTTGATGATTTCTCCATACCTCAAATACCAAGAGGAGAAAATTCTCAGGAAGATTCACTGGCTAAGTTGGCAAGCTCAAGAGGAGCTCCTAAAACTCGAATTATTCCAGTAGGATTTCAGGCCAATCCCAGCATTAAGGAAAACATACAAGAGAAAGTTGTGGAAATACTAGTATTAACCCGATCACAGGCATTGGCATCAGAATCGGAAAAGATGGACCAAGAGATACCGAAGCAAGAATCTGTAGCTCTAATAGCAAAAGAAAGTTACAAAAACACTTGGATGGCACCAATCGTAGATTATATAATCAATGGAAAATGCCTGTAGATAAAGTAGAAGCGCGAAGACTAAAACGGCAAGCTCAGAGCTTTACCATTATGGATGGAATTCTTTACAAGAAAGGGTATGCCCTTCCCTATTTGCGGTGTGTGAAACCTGAAAATGGATTGGAAATAATAAGGGAAGCACACAAAGGATTTTGTGAGGATCGGTCTAATGGAATAAAGCTAGCCAAGAAGATAATGAGGCAAGGGTTTTATTGGCCGCTTCTAACTAACCAAGCTATGGAGTATGCTAAAAGGTGTGAGAAATATCAGCGTTATTCTAAGATACCACGTCTCCCACCAAGTCAACTAACCCCTATTACTACCCCATGGCTATTTAACGTTAGGAGAATCGACTTAATTTGACCGCTTCCAATCTCCAAAGGAGGAGCAAAAGATGCTGTGGTGGTAATGGATTATTTCATGAAATGGGTTGAAGTAGAGCCACACCCAAAGATTACCTTAGGTAAAGTGTTAACATTTAAAAACATTGTCGATTTGGGATACATTACAAGATCATATCCGATAATTGGACCCGATTTGAGAGTGAAGAGTTTTCACGGTTTTGCCACAAGAATGGGTTAATAAAAAGCTTCTCCTCAGTTTCTCATCCGAAGGCCAATGGAGCCATCGAAGAAACAAACAAAAAATCAAAACCATCTTGAAAAGGAGGCTAAAGAAGGCAAAAGGAAATTGGTAGACGAGTTTCCCTTAGTTCCGTGGGCTTATAGAACTTCAACTAGAACTGCAACGGGTCATACCCCATACTCTCTAACATATAGATGTGAAGCAATACTACCTATTAGAGATTGAGGTACCTTCTCATAGAAGAATTGCCTACACTTTTAATCCAAACCAGGAATTAAGAAAGGAATCACTCGACTTGATTCATGGATAAAGAGATGAAGCAACCTTGAGAACGGTCGAATATCAAAGAAGGATATTAAGATTTACAACTTAGAGGTAAAAGCCAGGTCATTCAGACAAGGGGATTTAGTACTTCGAAGGGTAATGGCCAGTACTAAAAACCTATCGAATGGACCATTGAGACCTAATTAGGAAGGTCCGTTAGTAATCTTCAAAGAAATACCTTCAGAAGCTTACAAGCTATGCTACCCTAATGGGACTATGGTACCAAGAACCTAGAATGCGAAACATTTGAGACTATATTTTCCAATTATGAATGAATAAAGCATTTCCAAGACACCTCTACTATGATCTAATAAAGAAAATCTACATGGTCATGAGTGGAATTCTCCTTAAAAACTTGGACTACCTAAGATGGTAGGCTGCCAATAATGGTAGAAGGCCATTGGCCACGCCAAGATTGCCAGGTCAAGGCACCTCCTGGAGGGAGGGCGTAAGCCTTTATCCATGCCAAAACTAGAAATGGCCAGGTTAAAGCAGTACAAACCCTTATCTGCGTCATGCTATGGATAGGATAAGACACCTCCTGGAGGGAGGATGGGTAATCCCTTGGTCCCGCCACGCTATGGCCTGACCAAGGTTTCGAGCAAGCCCTTAATCGCGTCACGCTATGACCAGGCTAAGGCATCTCATAGAGGAAGGTCGGGTAAGTCCTCGGACCCTGCTTCAGAAAATGCTAGCCAAGCGCACCAGAAACCCGGATGAAATGTCCGGTAGACTAAGAAATGTCCATGATGAAACATGCACTACCAGAAATTGGCATAGCTTGAAACAGCAACCACCAAAGAAGGTCGGTACTGTTAGTTATGCCAAACAGCCTAAAATAGGCTTTGCTTAAATAAGCACAAAATTGGACAAAAGAGACTCTGCTTGAAATAGGCCAGAACAAATGATAAATAGACAAAGAAAACTTGGACCCGAGAAAGAAATAGCATGCAAAGCACAAACACAGCCGAAGGTTGGAATAGTCAACAAGAAAATAAGAGGGAAGCTGCTGACTTCTTCCCACGAACATTTGCCAAACGAGAGTTCTAGGCTCCTATTGCAAGAGATAATATCCCAATCTTCTAATACTTGGCACTGGAAAGGGTATTCTAGTATTCAATCAATTATTACCAGCAACGGTATTCTGGTCTTCAATTATCAATTGCCAGCAATGGCATTCTGGTCTTCAATTGTTAATTGTCAAAATTGGTATTTTGGTCTTCTATTATTAATTAGCAAAATTGTATTTTGGTCTTTTATTATAAGTTACCGAAATTGGTATTTTGGTCATCTATTATTAATTCACGAAATTGGTATTCTGGACTTCTATCATTAACTATTGGAAGAGATCTTCCAGCCTTCCATTATCAATTATCGGAAATGACCTTCTGGAATTCCTATTAGAAGTTATCAAAAAGCGGTGCCTCGAAAGTGGCATCCTGGACTTCAAGGGCTCCTATTATCAATGTTAGATCGGGTCTTCTGATCTTTGGTTATTCATTATCAACCAGAAGAATCCAGGGATAGTTCTGTGACCTCAGAGTCTTTGTCCTAAAGAACAAAAGCCTTTTTTTATATAAAAGGGAGGGCTAAATATTAACCATAAAATGCAAATGGAGATAAAGAAGGCACGTCAAAAACCTTCCATAGAGGCAAAGAGTAATAGAAGAAGTTACCATTCGGTGATACCGAAAGGTTTGCATAACACTGGAGAAAAATAAGCACACGACAACTTTAAAGGAGTGGCTTTCGTAGTTATAAAAAGGAAAATAGTTATAAGGTTGCTTGACGTAATGAACAGATGAAAGGAAAGAAGAGCGCCCCGAGCCTTTTGAATAAAAAAGAAAGGAATGCAAGAAACAAGTTTTTCGCAAATCTAAACCCTTTGGTGTAGATGAGGGCATTTATCACTCGTCATTCAAAGCAAATTTCTTCCAAGAAAGGTAGAAGGAATAGGATCAAAATAGATAACACGGTTGATAACCATTTCGGAAGCATAATAAGCCTTCCCAACCCAATAAAGTACGTTTCCAGTATCCTTCAACAGTATCAAAAGGTTTACATAAAGATAGCATTCATAATTCAACAAAAAGGCTACCTGCCGACAGCATTTGGAAAATGCACGACTCTCGGTAATAATTACATAAGGAAGCAACCTTCCGACAAGAGCAGAAGGTTCATAGTGTCTCATGAGGAATCAACCTTGCAGGAAGATGAAGCGCGCATAAATACATTATGAAATACGAGGCCTTCTATGACGCTCAGCGGCCCATGATGGTGTATGAAGAGTAAACCTTTCGTTAAAACCGAAAGGTTCGCAACTGTATAGAAGAAGGAAGCTTTTGTCCTAATGAGAGCATAAGGATGAAAGGGAGGCCACCTACATCTATAAATAAGACCCAAGGGGTCCAGTCTCAGGATTCGATTTTCTTCTCATTTTCATCTACTTAACAATCTCTACTGCCACCGCTCAACACATTGTAACCCTAATTTTGAATCAAAATTGGGGCTATCAACTTAAATTTTGTATCAGATTCCATTATGTAAGAATAAAGAGAATTATGGATTGCAATCAACTTGGAATTTGGGGATAATCATGATCAAGCGTTAATTTTACATTAACGGCTGATCTCAGTTGATTTATTTCCTATATTCTTTGTTTATTTCAAGAATATGCCATGAAATTTTCATCAGACAACCTCATAAGTTTCCTTCTCCTCTACTTAATATCAATTACAAGAAGGAGGGATATAACTTGTGAGATGGTTCAATATAAGTTTCATGACATATTGACTCAACCCTTGCTATTGTCTTAAGATGTTTGAATCATGCATTCTTTTCGAAAGTTTTTCATAAATGAAATGTCAATTTAAGAAGCTGAAAGTATCAAAGGATTGAAAATAAAAAAATCTCATCATTTGATGCCCTTGAAGGGTTTTCTTAACCTTCCGAAGGGTTTAAATGGTTTCTTGAACCTTCCGGTCCATCGAAAGGTCTAATCTAACAATTAAGGGATGTGAATTACTTTCGGCTTTTAAGGGAGATATAATGAAATGATATGGACGAAGGTCATTCGATCCAAATAAGTTGGCCGAAGAGTTTAATTGTTTTCTTAAACCTTCTGACCCATCGGAAGGTTTAATAAAACCATCGATCTGATCGAATCACAAGGTTTAAGATGTACTTAAACCCTTCGATAGGGGCCAAGTGATTGTTTGTAACTTCTAAAAACCTTTCGGATTACCGAAATGTGTAGCAATGTTATGGATCCCTTCCGGTCGAAATGCTTAGATCATATTTAAACCTTTCGGTGAGGCCAAAAGTAAGATGATTCTTTCCCCAACTCTACATAAGAGATAAACACTTTCTTAAAACCTTCCGATACCGATCCCCTCCTGTTAGGGTTAGAATTATGATCGCAAAACCTTCTGACTTAGTCATTTTACTCAAGTAATGAAAAATCTACTCAATCGAAAGGTTGAATTCATATGAAACAGTCCTATGAAATGCATTAGAGATGTTGATAGGAAATCTTGTTAACAATGATGAGGAGGATGTCAAAGACTCCCCGGCTTCCCCGACAGAGTTGACGATCGATGTTCCGATCAACGGTGAGGACAATTCCAGAATAGTAAGAGTCGGATCTCAACTTAGCCACCATATAAGACATGAATTGGTTATTTTCTCTGGGTAAACCTTGATGTGTTTTCTTGGACTCACTTAGACATGTGTGGGATCTCGCTGGACATTACGAGCCATGCGTTAAATATTGACCCACGGCACGTCTCGGTCAAACAGCGTGGTATGGATCTAGAGAGATCTGCCGCCCTGAAGGAAGGAGTAAATATACTCAAGTCAAATCGGTTTATTCGTGATGCGTTATACCCGGAGTGGGTATCTTATCTAGTGCTTGTAAAAAGTCAAACGAGAAATGGTGAACATGTGTGACTACTCAGATTTGAATAAAGCCTGCCCTAAAGATAGTTTTTTTCTTTCCAGAATTGATCAACTGGTGGATTCAAAAGCCGGACACGGGCGCTTATCTTTCATGTACACGTATTCCAGCTACAATCAAATACTGATGCACTTATCTGACCAGGAACATACTAGCTTCGTCACTGATCGGGGACTCTATTGCTACAAAGTGATGCCTTTCGGACTTAAGAACGTTGGAGCAACTTATCAAAGGCTCGTGAACTGAATATTCGTTAACCAAATTTGGAAGACCATGGAGGTGTAAGTGGACGACATGCTCTTGAAGTCAGGACTATCCATCAACCATGTCAGAGATTTGGAAACGATGTTTAACATACCCTGACAGTACAGAATGATTCTCAATCCGTTGAAATGTCATTTCGGAGTTGCATCAGGAAAATTCCTTGGAGTCATCATTAACGCCAAAGGAATTGAAGCCAATCCTGAGAAAATCTAGGAGATTAGAAATCTTAAAACTCCAAGAACCATAAAGCAAGTGCAAAGCCACAACGGGAAGGTGACAGCCTTAAGCAGGTCCATCTCCAGATCTACAGACAAGTGTATCTCTTTCTTCGATCTGATTAGAAAAGGAAATCGGAATTTCGAATAGACAGAGGAGTGTGAAGGCGCACTCCAAGCACTAGTTCAACATCTGGCAACACCTCCCATTTTTGGTGAAGCCGGTTGATCATGATAAATTATACATCTATTTGGTGGTTTCAGCAAACGCGGTCAATGCCGTGCTAATTTGGGAAGAGGATCGAATATAACGACCAGTCTATTATATCAGCAAGCGATTGACAGGGGCAGAAAGAAACTACCCGAAGTTAGAAAGGCTATTTCATTGTCTCGTCGTAGCCTCAAGAAAGCTCCATCCATATTTCCAGGCTCACCCGATCACAGTCTACAGCGACCAGCCATTATGATAGATTCTAACACGACCTGAGATGTCTGGTTGATTGCTCAAGTGGAACATTGAGTTGAGTCAATCTGATATCTCTTATACACCAAGGTGAGCCATCCAAGGACAAGTTATGGCAGACTTCATAGCCGAATTCACCATACCAGAAGACTTGGCCGAAGCCATTGAATCTCCTAAGCATGTGTGGAAGCTATACACCGATGCTGCATCAAACAACCGCTGCTCAGGCACTGGAGTGGTACTCAAAACCCCAGAAGGCCGATCCATATGCTATGCTTTAAGTTTGACTTCTACGCAACTAAAAACGAGGCCGAGTACGAAGCTTTACTTGTTAGACTTAGGCTTGCCAGAGACTTAGGCATCATTACCATGGAGTTTTATTGTGACTCGCAATTGGTCGTGTGCTAGGTTCGGGCAGAGTATCAAGCAAGAGACCGGAGATTGGCCACATACCTCACTCGGGTTTAGGAAATGTTGAATTAGTTCGACTATTATTCTATCCACTACATACCTCAAGAGCAAAATTAGAAAGTCGATTCTTTGGCAAAACTGGCTAGCACTGGCGAAGCACAACAAATGGGACTTGTCCCCATTGAGACACTTACCGATCCAAGTATCGACTAAATAGAGACAAACTAGGTATGCGAGGTGATGCCCGAGAAGGAGTCATGGATGACTTCATTCAAAAATTATCTTGAGCATGGAGCCTTGCCCGAACGCAGAAGTGAGAAAAGACAGGTTCTTCGAAAAGCTTCGCGATTTGTTATCCAGAATAAAGTCTTGTATAGGAGAGGGTATGTTGTTCCTTTACTCTGGTGTATCTCCTATGATGAGATCAAATGAATGTTGCAAGATGTGCACGAGGGAGGTTTGGCGACCATACCCGGGGGTAAGCACTTGCAAAAAAGATACTAAAATATGGGTATTACTGGCCAACCGTGAATCGAGATGCATCAGATTATGCCAAGAAATATGATAGGTTCCGAAAACATGTCAGAATTCCAAGAGCCCTGCCTACAGAAATTAATCAAATGGTCAGTTCATGGCCATTCGCCACATGGGGTATTAAAATAATAACGTCACTACCTCTAGCCAAGGGTGGTGCGAAGTATGTCATCGTTGCAGTTGACTACTTCACTAAATGGGCGGAAGCTGAGCCCTTTGCCACTCTCAGGACGAAGAAAGTAATCAAATTTGTTGTGCACAACATCATCTATCGCTTTGGCCTTCCATACAACATCATAACTAATAACGGGAACCAATTCGTTAGTGTTGAGTGCAAAGATTTCTGTCAACGCTATCGCATCCAGAAGTTCTCAGCAGTAGTTCACCCTCATGCAAATGGACAAGTTAAAGCTGTCAACAAAATTATCATGTCCATTCTGAAGAAATGACTGGAGATGGCTTGAGGCAAATGGGTCGATGAACTTCCCATGGCCCTATGGGCATATCGAACTGCCCACAAGTTTATGGTCGACCACACTCCATTTGCACTTTCCTGTGGCTCTGAAGCTGTTATTCCAATTGAGCTAGAAGTACCTTATCACCGTGTAACCTATTATGATCCATAGACGAATGCCATCTTGCTTGTAGAATCTTTAGATTTATTAAATGAGAAGCGTGAATAGGCTGAGAGGGCAGCGACATACCACAGTCGAGTCGCCCGATTATACAATGCTAAGGTCCGATCCAGAACCTTCGAAGTTGGCGATCTCATACTTAAGAGAATTTATCCGGTCCCTTCACACATGAAACTGACATAGGAAGGACCGTATGTCATTGAACGAAAACTTGGATATGGCACATTCAGATTATCAACTGTTGAGGGTCTCACTTTATCGAGAGCGTGGAACAACGAGAGTCTCCATCGCTATTACACATAACTGGCTTTGTATTCATTTTAGTACGCCTTTCCTTTGAAATTTGTTTATTCATTTTTTTGAATTTGAACTTGTAATAAGGCAACTGATTTTGCCTGTACTTCCTTATTCCAGTAATAAAGTGCAATCTCAACAAGCTAGCACGATGTACGAAGAGCTAAGTCCCATCATACGGTGGGACTTATTCAAATAGGGAGTGATCATGATCCGACCAGTCACCCGCTAAGTGAAACCCCAAGCTCGAGGGCAAGCAATGATAAAGTCAAGAAGGATTGAATCACGACAATCCTTCGACGAACTCCAACACCCAAAGTGCAAGCTGACGTACAAAACTCCAAAATTCAGGCTTGGGGAGTATGTATCCGTCCATCCACGACCTAGCCTTCATTCTTACATGTTTAAAGAGGATAGATACGTCCATCTACGACTTCACTTGCCAAATCATGGTGGATGTGATCCGACTATCCACAACTTGATCAACTCCTTGTCCCCAGAATGCGAACGAGATCCTAATACTTAAACAGATGCGACTGACCGTTTATCGACCGACTCTAGGTTCGCAGAGTGCGAATTGGAATATAAAAATCAAATGGGTGTGATTGACTACCCATCGATCAACTCTGATCCCGAGAGCACGGACTGGAGTATAAACACCAAATAAGTGTGACTGACTACCCATTAACTAACTCTGGTCTCGAGAGCGCGGACCGAAGTATAAACTTTAAACGGGTGCGACCGATAACATGAAAAACACTTATGTACCCGGAATGCGGATATAATCCTAAATTTAGATGGATGTTGTTGTCCGCCCATTAATTAACTCTGGCCCTGAGAGCGTGGACCAGAGTATAAACATTAAACGGGCATGATCGACCACCCGTAGAATAACTTATCTCCCCGAAGTAAGGATATAATCCTAAACGTTAGATGGATGTGGCTGACCACCCATCAACTGACGTTGACCCCGAGAGCATGGACCAGAGTAAAAACAGTAAACGGGCGTGATTGACTGCTCGTAGATTAAGTCATGTCCCCGGAGCATGGATATGATTCCAAACACTTAAACGGTGTGACCGCTCGCCTGTAAATTAGCTCATGTCTCCGAAGCATGGGTTTGACTTTAAGTGATAAGCATGCATGACTGGCCACCGACATGTAAGTTCAATCCCTAGAGTGCAGATGCAACTACTAGCAGATGAGCGAGTGTGATCCGACCACTCAAACTCATTTCACTTTAACTTTGTTCCGACCTGGTTAAATTAAAATTAGGAAAGGTGGAAAATGGCTGTTGATTGACTACTTCAGTTCTCTCCAAGACTGGGGAATAACTCAGGTATCAACCGCTACCGAGATAGCACAATGTTGGGATTCGAGTCGACATTTGACTATGACCCAAAGCCATGACTTCAGGACTTAGCAACCGGACTCAATTTCATCTTAGAAACTAAAGTCTCATAAGTACATTGAATGGTAACTTGAGTGCTGAAATACTTAAACAAATGAATGCAAAGTTATGTTGAAAAACGAAATAAAGTTTTATTTCCACTATTCTTTGAAAAAGATAAGTACAAAAAACTTATTCGAAGAATTCCTATAAGCAGGGGCACACCCACATCTATACCTGACCTATAAAAAGAAAAAGAGAATCCTATTCCAGCTATCTACAAAAAGAAAAAGCAAAAGTGCAAGTCTACGCCTTTGATTTTTGATCCTTCTTGCTCTTCTTTGGCGTAGACCCGCTTGTAGTGCCACCCGGTCCTCACTTCAAGCCTTTACCTCCCTGGCCTGCTTTAGCCGGTTTGTCTTCGGCTGGGGAACTAAAGCAGTTTCCTCCTCGAAACTCACGGGGATCGGAATATCCCCCGTCTGCGGAACTGGAGGAATGTGGGAACTCTCAATGTTAGAAGAAGTGGGCATACTGGTATCGATGATAGTGCCACCCAGAGAAACGATAAGCATAGAGATCAGACCAGGACCTTCCATGCCTCCACTAACCCTACGAGCCTGCTCGACTTGCTCCATCTTGGTTTTGATCTCTTCTATTATTTGCTCGGCCCGGTTTGCGTAAACACTCATTGGAATGCTACTAGTCGGGTCCAAGGAGCCCGTAATGATCACATCTTCATCCATGATGAAAGGAATTTCGATGTTTGGGTCTCTTTGATGACTGAGGAGTGCTTCCAACATTTTTTCGTCGAGCACAGAGCTGCTTTTATGCAACTCCCCAGTCGATGTAGCGACCATTGTAGTTGTGGCCTCCGTCATTATAGCCTCCTGCTCATGATGTATTTTTGGGATGCAGGTGGATCGACTGATGAAGAATCTAGAGATGAATAAAGATAGGAGAAAATATTATTAACATCTTCTAATAGTGCTCTTGCATTTGGAAAAATAGGAGAAGTGTTCAGAATACCTTCCTCAGGTCGACTCATTTGCTAGGTTGATGTGCCTTTAGATCCATGTCCATGTATCGGAGATAGGTGCATCTTATCAGGGTCGTATCCCGGTATAGCTGGAGGATCAATAGAAGAGGTGGGCTCAGATTGAGAGGTTTGGCGCGCCTCGGAACATACTTCATAATGCTCGACTTCAGATCCTTCTCTAGTGTCCAGATACTTAGTAACTAACTTTTCTTTTTCAAGGGTGACGATATTGTCGTGGAGGACTTTCGGTTCATCTCCGACAAGTATTTGAGCTTCCAGTTCAAACTCATCAATAGTTGTGGTATTTCAGATCACCTTCTCGTCCTCCACCAAGCAGCTCTAGGCCTTGTACGGTTGGAAGAGATAATCTACGTCGATCCAGTTTAAATTGTGGCTCCTTAAGACGTTGGCATTGTATGTGACCAGATGATCTTCAAATTAATTCTCCACCCTAGCCTCCGCTACTTTAATTTCATTCTCAATCCTGGCATTGGCTTCCCGAGCCTTTAAATTCTCCGCATCCCTCTCATCCTTAAGTGCCACCGCCTGTTCACATGCTTCCTGGACGGCTTTGTTGGCCTCGTCTTTTTCCTTGTTGGCCGCGGCTAATTTTGCTTTAACTTCTCGACCTCTTTCCTTTCCTCGTCCCTTTCCCACTTGATAGCAGTGTTATGGTGGCTCATCTCATGTACTAGGTCCATGTGAGTTTTTCCACGTTTTCCATAGACTGCCTGCCCTCTTCGGCTCTTTGGTTGGCTTCCGTCTTCGAATTCCTTGAAGATTTAGCTTCGTTATTATGCACTCCTATTATTCTGTCTTTTTGAGCAAGGTCGGCCTCCATTTTCTCAATTATTTTGGCCCGCTTGAAAGTTACCGCCAAAGCCTTTTCTGTAGTTTTAACCTACTCCCAGTACTGGCTATACATGTCGTGCACGTAATCCTGTGTTAGTTTTTCTACATCATTGGGAATTATTTTCAAGTTTGGGGGAAGCGGAAACCATCGGAACAAATATTTGGAAAATCTTTCTTTAACTTAGCAATTCGGATGGCTCCATCCCTTGTGGACTTAATAGCGGCTTGCTCCGGAACGATGGGAGTTTCCATTTCAGTTCTACAGCGTTGATCGTCAGATTTCAAAGTATGAGGAGGTGCTACTTGATATGTAGTTTCAGAAGATTTCCTGCCAGAGCCAGATGGCTTTGAGGAACCTTTAGGTGGTGGCGATCGTAATCGGGAGTGGCGCCTACTTTGATGTGACCTTTCTTTCTTCCTTTCATAAAGCTCATGCTCTTGGCTGGAGTAGTGGCCGCGATCGTAGTCTCTTTAACTTTCACGCCTATAAGATTTAGAGTAAGAACTGGAAGAATGGCGTTTAAAGAAAAGATTGCTGAGCATAGACCCCTGCCTCACCATCGTATCCATATAATGAAAAGAATAGAAGAATTAGTCATCTCCATAGATTAGAGAACATGTGATTAGAAGTTGTATGTGTTAGTCCTTGAGAAGGATGGTTTTGATGAGAACAACCTTAGGACTTATTAGAAAATATAAATACTAACATTATAGTTTAGATATATATGTATATGTAGGATATAAATATGAAGGTGCCAAGAATGAAGACTGTACAGTATAAAGATACAAGACTGATGAATTTAAAGATCAAAGATATCAAGATTGAAACTCATGAGTATCAAGATATCAAGAGTTCAAGATTTCAAAGTACAAGATAAGTATTGAGTCTAGAATTATGTTAAAACTTCTTGAAAGCACTTACATCTTTATTCGAAATTTATCCGTGGAATGGAATCCACTTCGAGCCTGTTAAAGGGATGGAACCCTAGTAGGATGGAACCCATGATAATATCTAGTGGAACATATAGTGGTCCTATTTTGATATCCACTAAATTTATGAAAATGCTTTTCAAAAATATATCTCTTATTTTAAAATGTTTTCAAAACCTTCTTTTTAAAAAGACATCTCTCCTGTTTGAAATACTTTAGCCTCAAAATTATCTTTATCATTTTTAATATTCTGATTTCAAAATTGTCTTTGATTTTAAACTATCTCTTGTTTTAATATTTAGCTTTTAAATATTCATATACTCAGATTTCAAATCACTTAATAGATTAAGATTATATATTAAAAATTACTTTCTAAACTCTTTTATATGTTTAAACTATATTCAGGTATATTTATAAAAGTTTAGATATTGTTTTGAAAAATTATAGAAACCAATTTTATTAAAATCAAAATCAACATTTTTGCCTAGAGCATGTCGACATACTCCTACCCCCCATGTCGACATGGTGCCCATTAATATTCAAAATTCAAATTTTCAAAAGAAGTGTTTATTCGTCATATCCTTTTACGAATAGATATGGATGTTGATCTTCTATAAATATCAGTAGTTCTAAATGAATTTTCAATTAGATTTCACTTATTTTCTCTCCTCTTCATCTTCCACATTTATTCTAAAGAATCCCAAAACTATACTCTACCGAAATACCAAGTGAATCAAACTTGAATATCTCCTGTTTGATTCTCTGCCACTCTCTCCATAAGATCTCAGTGCTATTCAAAGTTATAGGATTATTTTTAAATCAAACTATTGAGTAAAATGTGCGGTTGAGCCTTAAAATCAAGTGGGTGTTATTGTTGCCCCGGAAATCGATCAGGTGATCTTGTGGCCTGGTAAATCAAGAGAGTTTGCCCCAGACTCGAATACAGGATTGTGTACCTCGTGGCCTTGAAATCGAGGGTGTAATCTGGGAGATTACTTTGAAAAGAAACCCGTACAATTGTGCGGGACTAGATGTAGGGTAACTCCGAACTAGTATAAAATCTTGGTGTGTTCTTTCCTTTACTGATTTTATTTATTATTTGCATCTGTGTCCGATTCTATGATTATACCTGTGTCTGTGTATTGCATTTGTTGGTGATTAAATTACATAAGTTTGAAAAGATTTATTAAATCCACAAAACACTATTCACCTCCTCTAGTGTTATTCTAGCCTCAAGATCCGTAATCTGCATTTCTAACATTTGGTATCAGAGCAAGGTTTTCAAAGTTTTCATAATCTGAATTTTGAAAAGTTTTTAAAATGGCTACCAACACCGGTTCTATTAACACTATCACTCGTTCATTTATAGAGGGTCAGTCTACTCCAGACCATCACTTTTTAATGGCAGTAACTATACATATTGGGCATGCAAAATGAAAATATATTTACTGTCAATTGGATCAGACACTTGGAATGCCACACAAACTGAATTTTCTAAACCCACCACTAGTTTTGAATAGTGGACTGCTGAGCAAATGACTATTACACAAAATAATTCCAAAGCCATGAATATTTTATTTTGTTCACTTGATAGGAATGAATTCAATAGTGTATCTGTTTGTAAGTTTGCACATGATATCTGGAAAACTTTGCAAGTTACCATGAAGGAACAAGCAAATTCAAAAAGACCAAAATATCCATACTCACGAATCAGTTTCATTTATTCAAAATGAATTCAAATGAGTCTATCTCAGATATGTATAGTAGATTTCAGGATATTATGCATTCTCTAATATCATTGGGAAAGAGTTTCTCCGAAGAAGATCAAGTCAAAAAAATTCTAAATTCTCTTATTCCGGAATGTGATCAAAAAACTCTTGCAATCGAAGAAACAAATGATATCAGTACTTTAAAGATTGAAGAATTGATTGGAAATCTAATGTCATTCGAAGTTCAAATGCAAGGGAGAAGAGATAGCAAGGCATTTGAAAAGAAGTCAATTGCGTTTAATGCATTAACAGATGAATCAGAATAGGGTAGTGATGGTGATGAAGAAATAGCCTTCATGACAAGGAATTTTTGAAAGTTTCTAAAATAAAGAAAGATGAACAACCTCAAAAGGAATGATCACAGGAATTCTGGAAATCATAATGTAGTACCAAATCACGTCAAATATTTCAACTGTGATGAACCAGGTCATCTAAGAAAAGACTGTCCGCACCCTGATAAGCAACAGTTTCCTACAAACAATGATTATACAAAGAAAAGAAAAAGAGCATATACCACTACTGTAGACGATTCAGACTCAGATTCATCCTCAAGCAATGATGATCAGAAGACAGAAAATTCAAATATGTGTTTTATGGCTATTCATGATTCATATGATCTTAGAGATACAAACCTAGAAAAAGGTAGACGTTTACAATATTTTTATTGAAATTGTTTGCTTAAAATTGATTGTTTGATTGCTCTTGAAATTATGTGTTGTTTGAATTTTAAAATTTTATTATTATTATTATTATTATTATTATTATATTTTTATTTTTAAATATTATAATATTTTATATTAAAAGAGTATTATTATATTACTTTAGAAAAATATATAGACATTAAAAATAATATATATATAGATATAGATATTAAAGTATTTAGAATAGATAGGTCACATGAATTCTCGAACCCATTTCGACATGGCCCTACCCATGATGTCGACATGCTTGTCAGAAAGTTGAAATTCAAATTTGAATTCAAATCTTTGAACTTCCCTCCACCTTTTCACCAACTCCAATGTTCCGGAAAGGCACCTCTTGACCAGAGAACATGACTATTGAATATCTATTTATTTCCTTTATCCTACCATATCTTTTCACTTTCATTTCAAAACTCAAACTCTCTTTTACTCTTTCAAACTCTCCACTCTCTTCAAAAATGGCTTTTTCAAGTACTCCATCCACAATAAGGCTGTCACAAACCATTAAAGAGTATCTCTATTATGATCCGAAAGCAATCAAGGCTTATATAAGCTATGTGAATTATGGAAAAGTTCATATGGGAAAGTTTGCTATCTTTAGCGATTTCTCTACATATGAAATCAATACTCTTATTGAAGAGAACCATATTCTTAGTCTTTTTGACAATTCTGAAAATGATTTTGCTTGCTATCCAAATCTTGTTAAAATGTTTTATGCGAATTTAAATCGCGGTTTTCATGAAGGAAATGAAAATGAAATTTGAAGTAGTGTTAAACGCACTAAAATTGTTTTAAATTGTGAAATTTTGAGCAACATTCTCAATTGCAAGAATTCGGGAATAGATCTTTCTACTTTTAATATTGATGAACATGATCGTGAGACATTTCATCATATTTTCGAAGGAGATGACAACCTTGAATTTAAAAATTGTAACTTTCGTCCGAATGCACGTATTGTTAATCTTCTTTTGCAACATACTATTACTCCTAGATTGGGAAATTTCAATAACCCAACTTTGAAGTTTGTAAAGCTCTTTTTCCTATTTGTGGTCATTATCACATTAATTGGGCGCAAGTGATTATGGATGAACTTCATCCTAAGAATTTCGAAATGGGTGAGAATACTTTGTATCATGGAATCTATCTCACTCGGATTTTTAATTATTTTGGTGTTGATTATAAACGTGAAGAATTTTTTTCAAGAAAAATGTTTAATCATGCCATTATTTCTCTTATGAAAATTCCTTTAATAGTTCAACAATATGAATCGATTGCCAAAAAGGATGAAAGGTTGGCACATGAAAAGATGGAAGAAGAAAATGAGGAAGAAGTAGAAGAAGAAGGGGAGGAAATGAAAATTGAAGGAGAGAACGAAGACACCTCCTTGGAAAGTATTGAATATCTTATCAATACTAACAATCCTTCCGACAAAACTCTCCTCAAAAATCAAAAGATCATAGTGGAAAATCAACAGATTCTCAAAAGATCCATTAGTAAGAAATTGGAAAAAATGACCACTAATATGAACAAGTTCTTTGCTAAAGTTAGTCGGAAACTTGGCCTGTCATCATCCTCCTCATCATCTAGCACATTCTAAAAGATGTGATGTACTAGTTTATTTTGTATGAACTTGTATTGCTCTTTTATCATGTTATGAAGTATCTCAAGTATCAACTCACCTATCTATAAACTTTTTGTCTATCTTATGTTTTTCTATCTTATCATACCTCTGGAATAAATGATAGTATAATATATAAGTGTATATATATATATACACATACTTATGCATAAAACAAAGAAGACACATAAATCAACACCCTCATGTCGACATACCCCAACACCCTATGTCGACATATAACTGTCTGATTTAATTATTTTTTAAAATTTTGAATTTAAAATAACTCACTTGTGTCTATTCATTTTAAATGAATTCCTGCCTATTCAAACACCTGTTTCTTCTTAAACTCTTTATTTCTACTCATCTTTATTTACATCTTTTAACTATTGATCAATAATGGCATCCTCTTCTCAAACTCTAAGTGAAAATCTTGAAGAAACTCTCAAGTCATTCAAGAATATACTTACTTTTATTCTCCGCAATCAAAGGCACTTAGAACTAAGTCAAATGCAGATGATAAAAGAACAAGAGAAGCATTTCGATGCCCTCCGTTGGATGATTTCTGCCCTAAACAAATATGATTTCGATCCTTAAAAAGGACCCTATTTTTGGAGAAGAAGGATGGGTTGAAGTTCCTAAAATTATTTGATCTTCTTATAATTAAAATTGTTTGAACATTTTGATTTGATTTGAATTTTTTGATTTGATTTGAATTGTTTGATTTGATTCGCTTTGATTAGAATTGATTTGGTTTGAATGGAATGTATAACAATATATAAAACGTAGTATATGGTTATTGGATTTAAACTATCATATTTGTTATATTAAGTAACTTATGTCATTATATATATATATATATATATATATTCCATCTTAGTTTGTCATAGGTACTCCAATATTAGTTTAAGGGGGAGTTTTATAGTTTTATGGTATTAGGATGGTTTTTTTGTTGATGACAAAGGAGGAGAATTATAAAATAGAGTAGTTAGAGTATTTAGGCTTAGATTAAGAGGGAGTTATTAGTTTTAGGGGGAGTTATTTGTTTTAGGGGGAGTCATAGTAAAGGTGAAGTATATTTTATAAACATAGGTTGTCATCATCAAAAAGGGGGATATTGTTAGTCCTTAAAAAGGATGGTTTTGATGACAACAACCTTAGGATTTATTATAAAATATAAATACTAACATTGTAGTTTAGATATATATATGTACATGTAGGATATAAACATGCAGGTACCAAGAATGAAGACTATATAGTATAGAGATACAAGACTGATGAATTTAAAGATCAAAGATATCAAGATTGAAAACTTATGAGTATCAAGTTATCAAGAGTTCAAGATTTCAAAGTACAAGATAAGTATTGAGTCTAGAATTATGTTAAAACTTCTTGAAAACACTTACATGTTTATTCGAAATTTATTCATGGAATGGAATCCACTTCGAGCCTGTTAAAGGGATGGAATCCTAGTGGGATGGAACCCACAGCAATATCTAGTGGAACATATAGTTGTCCTATTTTGATATCCACTAAATTTATGACAATGCTTTTCAAAAATATATCTCTTATTTTAAAATGTTTTCAAAACCTTCTTTTCAAAAAGACATCTCTCCTGTTTGAAATACTTTAGCCCCAAAATTATCTTTATCATTTTTAATATTTTGATTTCAAAATTGTCCTTGATTTTAAACTATCTCCTATTTTTAATATTTAGCTTTTAAATATTTATATACTCATATTTTAAATCACTTTATAGATTAAGATTATATATTAGAAATTACTTTCTAAACTCTTTTATATGTTTAAATTATATTCAAGTATATTTATAAAAGTTTAGAAATTGTTTTGAAAAATTATAGAAACCAATTTTAATAAGAAAATCAAATCAACATTTTGCCTAGAGCATGTCGACATGCTCCTACCCCCATGTCGACATGGTGCCCATTAATATTCAAAATTCAAATTTTCAAAAGAAGTGTCCATTCGTCATATCCTTTCACGAATAGATATGGCTATTGATCTTCTATAAATATCAGTAGTTCTAAATGAATTTTCAATTAGATTTCAATTATTTTCTCTCCTCTTCATCTTTCACGTTTATTCTAAAGAGTCCCAAAACTATACTCTGCCAAATACCCAGTAAATCAAACTTGAATATCTCTTGTTTGATTCTCTGCCACTCTCTCCATAAGATCTCAGTGCTATTCAAAGTTATAGGATTATTTGTAAATCAAACTATTGAGCAAAAGGTGCAGTTGAGCTTGAAATCAATTGGGTGTGATTGTTGCCCAGGAAATCGATTAGGTGATCTTGTGGCCTGGTAAATCAAGAGAGTTTGCCCTAGACTCGAATACAGGAGGGTGTACCTCGTAGCCTTGAAATCGAGGTTGTAATCTAGGAGATTATTTTGAAAATAAATCCGTAAAATTGTGTGGGATTAGATGCAGGGTAACTCCGAACCAGTGTAAAATCCTAGTGTGTTCTTTCCTCTACTGCTTTTACTTATTATTTGCGTTTGTGTCTGATTCTATGATTATATCTGTGTCCATGTATTTCATTTGTTGGTCATTAAATTACATAAGTTTGAAAAGATTTATTAAATCCACAAAACACTATTCACCCCTCTCTCGTGTTATTCTAGCCTTAAGATCCGTAATCCGCATTTCTAACAGTATGGTGTCATGAAATGTGTGTATATATATGTGCAAACCCCCTAACCAACTGATTTTTGGTATCCTTGCTCGAAGTAGTTGGCTCCCCTATGTCTAAGGAAGTTAAGGCTGCGCTAGTTCACGGCGGCGAAGGAAGTACCTCTAATCCAAGATCTTGGAATGAAGCTATGTCATCTAGAATAGAGATATCAGATAATCATCTCAAAGAACTTTCCATTTGCGAAAAGGAAGTCTCCGGAATTATAACAGCAGTAGTGGGCAGAGGTAGGTCTTACGCCTCTTGGATTTGTGGGCGAGAGCCTTGCCTTTTCTTTTTGATTCTGGTGATTGAAGGCCCTGCGAAAGCACAACTGCGGGCTTATCCCTAGCTGGCATATTCTTTTCATCACCCATTCAGTGATAATGACTCGAGGAGCTCTCCTTCCTCCTTACCTTACTGGAGCCACTTTGGGAACTCATGTTAATCCAATGCTTTGGCCTCTCTTTATGAGCCACATGATGATCAAATTATCATCGCTAAGGACTTCATCGATCTCTTTAAGTTCAATATGCACCGATTAGAGAGTTCTCACTATATCCTTGAATTGCACTCCTTCAGGCCGGGGAATTGAAACTCTAAAAGAAAAGCAGTGTTAGACTCAAAATCGACTTATAGTATCTAGTTAATCGATGAAGAAGTTGGAACACTTACTTCTAACTTGCCACCGTCTAGCAAATCCTAGTGGGCATTGAACGAATAACCATTCGGTTTTGAAATAGCTTAACTTGCTCCAAGCCCCTGCCACTACTTGGCAGTTTCTGACTGCTTCTAAAAAGGTGAACGAAGGGTTATCCCCATGACTCTTGATGTTGAATAGATATCTGATTTCCTCAACGGTTAGAGGCAGGAAAAAATGCTCCATGAAGATAATATACAAGCTGTTGAGTAGAACATATCCGTTCAGATGCAATTAAGAAGGCGCAATAGTAAAAAAGGACAACACTTCCTGAATAATTGGTTGAACGAGGGCAACGTTCTAGCTATGCACATGAACCTATTGCAAGCAGTATACTCTTCTGGGGGATTGTGGGCTCTTTCTGTCGGCCTTAGTAACAAAACATCATCTAGAGATAGGCCATGTATGAGGCAGATTCTGCCTAGCATATCTTCAGAGATTTTAGCACGTACTGAATCCTCCGGATTTAAAACTAATGCTGCACTCGACAGTTCATCTAGAGCAGGACTGACTACATCTACCACAATGTCTGGCACTTTCATTCCAGGAAGTGGAGGACTCTAAATATTCTACGGCTTCGAGCTCCCAGGATCCATAACTATTAAACTCAGTAAGAAACATCGTTAAATGGTAATAAACCAGTGTTCCCCCATTGGAAGTGAATGATCGTGTTGTGTAGTGCAGTGCTACATAATACTTTAAATTTATACAAGTCCAAAAGAGGGCAAAACGATAAGACTTCAAGATTCGTCCGGAGTAACCGTCGTCGCTGACTGTCTCAACCGTGCAATTTTGACTTTGAAGAACGATCCATATTATAGTTCGTTATGTTTGTCAAATTAAAGTTCCATCGTCGATCTTCGAAGGATAGTCAAATATGCAGTTTAATGGTCAAGTCCACTTACGCAAGGCTAAAGCTCATCGGAGTCAAGTGTTCGAATATGCAAAAGGCTATGTTTTGTATCCATCAAGTTTCAACCTGGATCGTCCCTCTAAAAGCGTGATTTCGTATCGATCCAAGGGGTTTGACTTCGTATCGATCATACAACCATAGTTTTGTATCGATCACTCCAAATCAATACGAACTCCCACATTTCAGATCGATACAAAGCAGCTTTCTCCATCCACAATTGATATGAACTCCCTCCATTCCAGATCGACACGAAGTAACTCCATCTTTCGTATCGATATGAGTTTGAAGAAAGAGATTCTTTTTCCAGTGACTTCCTCATCTCCATCAATCATTCTTCTTCTTCCTCAAGCCTCCAAGGCTCCATTGCTATCTCTTCGACCTCACTCCACCCTGATTCCGACTTCAACGACGCTGAAATCGACGATGACCTTGGATAAGGCGGCATTGAGACTAGAATCTTACCATGTTGGGATGGGATTAATTAACTAATTACCTAGTTTAAAGGGTTGATTTGAAGGATTAACAAATTGTTTGTTTTGGAGATGAAAGGCTTGACAGTTCTTTTTCTCATGTTACGGATTGATATGAATCGAAAAGTGAAAGTAAAGGCAAGTGGAAAATTTTGTTTAAGTACGAAAGGTATTTATATTCCTTCACAACGAAGAGAAAGGCATTTCGTATCCCAGTGGAAAAAACCTATAGAAGCGGTCAAAGTATGATCGATGATATGAAGATACGGTTTCATATCCATCAACACAAGGCAGTCCAATTGGTTACACCCATTGGCATTTCGTATCCATCAGTGACCAGCCATCTATTTAGTAACGATTAATACAAATCCCATCGGTACGAAAGTTTCAGCAAATCATATTTGGACCACTCCAGCCATTGATGTGAAACACAATTTTCGTATCCATCAATTCAAGAACCCACCTGTTATATCGATCGATACGCAGAATGCCGTACTTGATCTATTTCGTATCAATAGCCAACGATACGAAATCCACATCCAGACATCTTAGATCGATCCAGGAGATGATCGATATGAAGGAGTGGGTTAAAACAACCATCGATCGTTGTTACAACTCGAATTTCACATCGTTCCATGGGAGGATTGATACAAAACTTGATCCAAACAAGAACAAAAGAACTTGACAATGACCCGTGAACGTATAAACGCGAATAGGAGTCAGAACATACGTGCATGTATGATGAACTAACATTCGATTTTCAAAATTAACCAGATTTGAATGCTTACCTGGTGACAATCAGAATAGTGAGCAACAAAAGCACTCGACTTTCAGTTACAACAAAACACTGCATGATCATTAGCAGTCTACAATTCAACATTTATATTACTGGAAATTGATCAAAGGTTGCATATCTTGATGAAAAGACAACAGCTATTCAGCGAATAGGATAGAACTTTTTCAGAATAAAGAATGATGCTTTTCAAAGAACGTCATGTTCACACAGGACGTACTTTGGGGGACAAATGTTATCCCGCCTTTTGGCAAGGACGTGACACCAAGGACTTGTTCGATTATAATAAGTCCACCATAGATACTGATAAATTTGGTCCGAATCCGGATCGAGCTACAGC
The DNA here is from genome assembly GCA_030765085.1 of Allium cepa. Lineage (NCBI taxonomy): Eukaryota > Viridiplantae > Streptophyta > Magnoliopsida > Asparagales > Amaryllidaceae > Allium > Allium cepa. The sequence continues at coordinate 616,806,106 of CM060941.1, forward strand.
TAACATGGTACAACAAACAAAGATATGAAAGCCAATATTCCAAATTTCGAGTCAATCAGAGTTCTTATGCACAAGTTATGGATCGATCAAAATCCATGAAGAAGATGTCAGTTCGTTTCCATCAGAGTCCATCCCTCTTCGTATCCATCCAACTTCGTATCCATCAACTCTATATCCATCCCCTTTGTATCCATCAACCATCAACTGCTACCCATTTTGTATCGGTTCCATTTCTACCCATTTTATATCGATCAATCAAGCATCGATACGAAACCTTCCGTCAAGCATCGATATGAAACCTACCACTAAGCATCGATATGAAGCCTATCACCAAGCATCGATACGAAACCTGCAGTTAATCACCGATACGAAGCTAAGGATATAATATTGATACGTATAGAAACACAAAGGATTGATATGAAGAAAGCATGGTCAATTAAGGAAAGTGGTCTGCAAGTGTTATATGTGGATCTCCACTGAACTCTCGCTCCACGTTATCGATGCACAACTGTTCGATACGGAGGAGCATCGATATGAAGGTTGATCGATACAAAGCGTGCAACCATCAGCCTACCCATAAAATCAATCTTAGATTGATCATAACTCAAAATCTACAAGGCCAAATGCCTCAAATTTTTTTACAGAACCTTTCCTATTCACTCAAGAATGTTCGTGATCGATCGTAGCTCAAATGGAGCTAAACTCGATCGATACGAAGATGATGGGATCGATCCCAAATGACCCCTGACAGATCTGGTGGGCCCATCCACGTGTGAGAAGGAGTATTCCAAGTTTAAGGGCAGATATTTCAGACCTACACCTATAAATAGCACCCCTACACCTACAGAAAAAGGACATTTGACTCTGCTACACCGTTACTCATTCATAACTCCATTATAGCTTGAGTGTTAGAGTTTTGTACTTTCGTAATCAGTTGTCGGTCATCATTAAACAGCAAAACATTCAAAATGTTGTAGGCTACAACGCTGAGTCACTATAATTTCTTGTCCTTTTCTATTTCTACAGGCTTTTATTGGTGTGATTGTTTGATTAGCCTCCTTTTCCATTTAATTTCTTCATTTTAATATCTTCAATCACATCCAAAGAGTGTTGTGTCCAATTTTGGTACAAACACTTAGTAGGTCTAAATATGGTCGTAGTCTAATTATCTACTAATCTATCTAACAGCAAATAGAACTTAAAATGGCCATATCTTCTAAAGTAAGTCCATTTTCCGATTATGGTCGCTCTACGGAAAGAGATACCATTATCCTGATCTAATTGAAGTGGTTTCAGACCCTAATTCAATTCCTATCAAAAGTTATAAGGTTTACAAGAATTTTTGTGTCCAAACTGTCCAATAAAAATTCTAGATGGAAAATGTCCCTGATAGTCTTTTCCTAAAATTATAGCGTCACACAACCTTATATGAAACAGATACTAATATTTTACGGTCCTCTGATATGTAAAATATAGATCGTTACGAAATGACACCAAAGATGGAGTGGGTCAGTATGTTTGCCTACATCCATTATTGAACCAAGGACTTTGTGTTTAGGCTATAAAGTTGAATGTTGATGATATTGGAATTTTGACCATTACCAAATTTCATAAGTCTAATGTGATATAGTTTTGACGTAGAGAATTGGTATAAATAATTGTCACTATTGGGTACTACTTATAAGTAAAACTAGGTTTTACCAAAAGATGTGTAAGCGATAAATTCAGCCAAAATGTCACACCACTAGCAAGATGACGTGTGAGCGCTAATTTTCGAATTATTCAATATTAATCACTGATTGAATTTACACCTTTGAGTCATACAACCGTAATGATGAATATTCAGCATAAACCATATGATTATATTAATTTATAAATGATTGTAAATTAATCAAATTAATTGGTATTTATGAAATATTAATTATTTTATTTTATTTGATTTGTTCGAATATCATTAGCATTTAATAATCTATGTCTATAAAAATTATAAATGCGCGTATTAATATTCATTATCAATAAAATATTTAAATTGGATTTAAATAGATTAATTGCTTAGTGTTTTGATAATTTTTTTTATTGAGGCCCACATGCATGACGAAAAATGGGAGAGTTTTCAAATGTGATTTGAAAATCCAAAGGAGGGATCAAAAGAAATAAATATCCTCTTTATAACTCACTAAAAGATCATTTATGAAATTATTTTTGTCATTTTCTCTTTATGTCTATTTCTCATGACGTAAATATGAAGAGGAGGAAAAGATTTTGATTAGATTTAATTAGGAATTAAATATGAAAGTTTTAAAAGGGAAAATTGAAAGGTCTCGATGTTTCCTTTAAAACATACCCTCTTTTATTAAATCCATCATTATTCTTCTTTTCCTAAAAAAATATATCTTATTCTTTCTCTCACTCTTGTTTCTCTTAATGCCCTCCATGAAAATAAAAATAAAATTGAATTCCTGAAAACAAATTCAAACAAAACTAATAAATTCAAGGTGGTTCTTGTCTCTAGATCTTTGCAAAATCCAGAGATTGATTCAATCGAATCAGAGTTATTCTTCATTCAAGATGCAAATCTTAGGCTTCATCTTTAGGTAATTCTAAATTTATTTATTATATATTCACCATGTTAATAATGCTTAAATCCTATACATGCTACATCCAATCTCATCTTTGCCTATTGTGTTGACCCAAGTTTAGATTTGAAAATTTGTATGCTTACATTAATTGGTTGGTTCCCCTTTTGTTAAATCAAAACAGAAACTTGTTTACGATTATATGATGTTTTAATTATAGATCTATGTTTTAAGCACTTAAATCAAAGTATATTTTTCAAATTTGAAAGTTTGTATGTTCTTATTATTTGCATCTGCACTGTAATAGAAACTCAAATATAATTAAAGGATGTCTTGTCATAAATATCTTTGTTTAAGTATTTAAAAAGACTTGTTTATATATTGCTTACTTTATAATGTTTTAATTTTTGTTTAGGTTACATCTCTTAATTTAATTGTATATGTAACGAGCTAGAATTTTAGTTAATTGATTTTTGAATATTTAATTGATTTTAAATATTGAAATGTTAATTTTAGAAGTTAAAACAATTTATATTTCAAATTCAGCAATTTATTTAATAACTGAATTTTAATTTGAATATTTGGAATTGTAAAAAATTATTAAATCTTAAATTTAATGTGAATGAAAATGATTTTAAAAGTTGATTTAAATTCTATTTGAATAAGAATAAAGATAATAAACTTTGAAATTTGAATTTAAAGTGAATAAAATGATTTTAATAATAATACGTTTTAATTAATGTGTGAAAATAGCTTTCAGAGGCATTGTCTCGGATTTCAATGAACCTGGTTTCATTGGATCCATATTAGTGAATTATTTTATGCCGTCGGATTTCATGGAGATCGGACGTGTCATTTGATCGTGCGAGCTTGAAACATATAGAAATTAATCAAAGGAATTTAATTTAATATAATCTGATTTTGAAAGCTAACTTCTGTATATGATGGAATTGGCTTCCAATACTAGTTCCATTGTGTTCAGAATAGGTGTATTACATATAGAATGGTAGACTGCACACCTCGATTGAAGTTCGAAAATTTAACATGTAAATAGTGCATTAAAATTTTCTATATAAGGACATCAACTTTCTCCATTTGCAAACCCTGAATGAAATAACTTCAGCCGCCATTAAATGTTAATTCCATCCAACGATAGCGGATGACCGGAGCTACCATGGTCATTTTCAGGCTTCGATCTCTACTAAAAAAACGTAGAACTTGTCGAGGTATAGCTAATCAACGGTTGTATCGAACCAAAAAGAAGCACGGTGGCGGCAAAGGAGGGATGAATTCATGGAATTCTTTGGTGAAATTGAGGAGATGGGAGGTGTTTGAGGTGATCGCACCGGTGGCGATAGGTGCGGCAGAGGAGAGGAGGTCTCCAACGGGGTCATGGCGGTGGAACACAGTCCTGTTTTTCTGTTACCTGGAAATGAGAACGAGATGGAAGGAAAGTTGGTTTTAAACTTAATTAATTTAAGTTAACTATAATTTAATTATTTCAAACGTTCATTAATTCATAACTTTTTCATACGCGATGAGTTGCATTACGATCATATCAGCAAATACTACTTTACGGAGTTGAATCGAATGGATTTGGAGCTTGTAGGAATTTGGGTTAAAATTGAACGCCTGTTAAATTTTAATCCAAACTGGAATGCTTTAGTGTAACGACCCATAATTTGACCGCTTTAAAATATACTATTTAGAATGATTTTAAACATAAAATACAAAAGGTTTTATGATTTAAATAATATTAGATAGGATTTGGAAACAGAAATATACATAAAAATAGCAACATTTTCTTATATCGACAAAAGTGACAAAATGCTAATTTCAGAAAAGTAAGTTTCAATGGTTGAATAAACCATTTTAATTGATTTATGAGTGTTTATATTTTTAAATAACATAGTGCAAATTTATTTTTAAATTTGGTTTACATAAATAAATAGTTTAACTAAAACGTCAAAATATGACCGTAAAACGTTTTGTTGAATTCAACGTTTTGTTCAAAACAAGTTGTCGCAACGTTGTTGCACCTTTATTAACATGTTTTAATATATATATATATATTCCAAATTTTAAAAACTAAAATGTGTTTACTTTTACTAATTATGATTAGGAAACTTCTAGAACATCATTAAGAAAAGTAAGTTTAAGAAAACTCAAAAGTAAACATCGAATCCAAATCACATCAAAATTCAACATAATAATTACTTTTCTTTACTTACTCTTTAAGTGACCAAGACATAAAGTAAGAAGTGAAAGGATTATGTTAAGTATTGAAAAATTGGATGTTGCTTTAGGTGGAAGTAAGGATAGTTTGGTAATTTGATAAGAGGTTATGTTGGTAAATTTACCACTTCTTTCTTTTTCTGTAAATAGCCACCTCCTCCTTCACTTTCATTCACATTTCTTTTTCTTTTCTCAAGCTTCTTCACCTTATTCCTCTTCTCTTTAATGGCTTTTGTCACGACCCGCTATTTTGGACCATTTGCATCCGCACATGTCAGACTTGAATAATTCAAAATACCGAATTATTAATTTAAATTTGGCAAAACTGAGCATATACAGTAAATAAATAATCATAGATCACAGACACAGAGTAATAAATGCAGCGGAAACAAAAGATAGTAGTTCATGAAGCTACTATATATATATAACAGAGTAAATAAGTTACAACAGAAGTCTCGAATACAATAGTCAAATACAAGAATCAGAATATATCACTAGAATCAACTGAATATCTGAAAGCTGGATAGATAGCCGGATCTCCAAGCGAAGCTCCAACTCTAAAGGTGAGTCTTGAATACTGGTATACTCAGTCTGACTCGAGCGTAAAGTAAAACACAGAACACTCGAGTCAAGATTAACATTCTTATATTAATAAATCCAACTCAAGTGAAATAACAACTGAAATACAAGTAACTCAAAGGACGTTGGAATAACCATCCTCTAAGGATCCATTAAACTATCTACTATGTAGTAATATACGCTAAATAGATAATGTCTATTAGTAATATAAAGTATCAAAATAGTGTTAAGGCGTTACCATTATCCCCCTTAACACATTTTATGCAGGCGTTATAGTCTATACAGCACTGTAAACTCTATCGTAAACTAGTGGGATATCAGGGAGTACTCCATAGGTATAACACAAAACAAATTCGTAGTGGTCGCGTATATAGGGATACAAGTATGAAAAGACACATGATGCAATACCCAAGGTAGTGAAACTACCGTTTGCCTGATCCAGACTGGTGAGAACGCATCGCCACAACGATCGCAACACCGCGAAACAACACTCCCAAAATTTCGAGGGTGCACCAATCAATAACAAGTAATGAGTAGTTTACGAAGAAGTGTGTTCGCTCGAGGTGGCTAACCCCATTTGGCCCGGCATGTCTCATGTTTTAATCATTTCCAATTTGACACAAGTGTCAAGGCTATCCATAATCGTTCTCTTTCTTCAGTCATCACGTACATCATTCCAACCACTTCATTCTGGATCACACTCCGCGTATAGTTATTAAAGTGGTTTTCGGTTTAGACAGAGAGTATGTCCCTAACCGATTCCGGTTTCTTTAATAACTTTCGTAATTATTACACCGATTGGTCGTTTAATATATTTCAAGACTAAATCCAATTCAATTTCAATTAGAATTTATAAATCAACATTTCATTTGTCTTCCTATATCAATTTCCATAATTTACGTTTCAAAACTTCCAAGTTACCATTTCAAAATCTTATAGTTCAATTTCAATTTTTATTTCAGACAATTCAAATATTGATTCAAGTTCGTATATAAGTTTCATTCTGAAATCATTTAAATCTATTTAATTTAACATTCAAATCAATTTAAATTCATTTATCGATTTCTTTCAATATTTGTTAAGTTAATTATCATTCAAAACTATTCCTATTTGGTTTTCAATTCATTAAATCAATTACTTAAGTTCATCTTCGTTATATCAAAACTTGAAATTGAATTAAATTAGATTCGTCAAATCAATTCTTTAAATTTCAAGTCCTACATAAATTTCAATAAATCACATTTTTTTTCTTGTTAAAGAATTTCAGTTTCACTTATTTATTTACTTAGTTACAAGTTTCAAAACTCAATTAATAAAGAAACTTAATCTCACTTATTCAAGAAGTTCAATTCCACTGATTAAAGAATTCAATTTATTTAATTATTAAATAATTCAATCTTATTCAATTATTAAATAATTTCAAAACTTAATTATTAAATAATTTCAAACTTAATTATTAATAATCCCAAATTTTAAAACAACGTTCTCTCATCAACTACAATGTTAACATTTTGATTTAGATTTTTAATTATTAACATTTTCCTTTCATTAAAATTCAAATTCCAGCTTCATTTCAAAATCTTATCTTTTATTCAAATAAAATTCTTATTTTATTATTAAATCAAATTATTGACCAATCGGGTTTTATTTAATTCTCTATCCTAAGTCAAAATTTATTTGGGTGTTTATCATTTCAACCCGATTCCATTTCAATTCAAAATCAAAGCATAGCAAAGGGAACTTAAAGTGTGATAACTGGGATGGTGTCAAAGTAAATAAACAAGCAATAACAACAATCAATAACAATCCAATAATTAATTCAAATAATCCCGAAATAATCGTATTAATTCACATTATTGTTTATGCAAATTAATATAATTATTTATAGAATCTACATTATCATTTCACGTAGACTAAAGATTATTACATTAATATTTATACGGTTCTTCACTTGATATCCATTATTCAATTTTATACTACATCGATTTATATAACATACATTCAATGGTTCAAGGTGTAGTTAACATTATTTTTACATGTCAATTTATTTAACATTTAAAAGGGGGTCATATTATGCAAATTTAACTAATTAACTTCAACACATATATCAATTTTGAGTTATTAACTATCCTATATCAAATTCAATCGCATATTATTTATCACTTTAAACATTAATAATTTAACGTCCAATGTAAACATCAAAAAATCAATCAATTATCGATCAAACTGGATTATCATCGTATAAATAACAGATAATGGTGTCAGATGTCACAGGTGAACTGATACAGGTAATAACATATATATAACAGAGTAATAACTAACAACAGCATATTTCAATTGTCATTTCAATTGAAATCAAATTTAATAAATAAAAGAACATTAATCGTGAGTGATCGCTCATCTTTCGAGGCTAGAGAGAACGGGAGATGACACAGATATGCACACTGATACGGACACTGAAATTTAAATGACGAATCGAAGCAAAGCGAAATCGGCTCGAATTCAACGATCAAAGCTGATAGCGAGGGACTGATGAAACAATTAAAATCAATTTGGCAAAAACTAAAATGAAATGTAAATCGTATCGTTATGCAATTTCTCCAAAATCAATGTAAAGCTGAAAAACACATGAAATGAGAAAAATAGATATAAAATTCCAACATCCTATTATATTATAAATACTTTTAAACCCAGATACATATAAACTCCATATTTTTTTAAACTTAAATAAACAAACCAAATATATATATAATATTAAAATAGCTAAGTGGTATGTATTAGTGTATGCAATAACCCAATGTATATATTCAAAAGTCAGACTAAACAAATTTCAATAAATACTCAATCCAAACACGAAGTCTCCGTCAAAAAAAAAATTCAAAACCAAACCCTCTTCACATTGTAACAAAACCAGACCTCTATCTTTAAATATATATGTGTAGACATTTGTATATACGCGAATAATTAACTCTGTATGAACAAACGTGCAGACTTGACCTTACATCTACTAATATACGAATATGCGACTACCATATATATACATGCCGAACCACATTCTATAATTATAACCACTTATATAAACAACATATATATATATGTGTGTGTGTGTGTGTGTACTACTTGTAATATACAACTGTAAACGTATGTGAAAACTTACTATATAAATTTATATAAACCTCAACAGACCATCATGCGTCATTTTTTTTCACGCATGCTAAAGATAACTCACACATATGCACAGCTGGCATCACTTATACACAAAGACCACATATTAAATAACTTAGGAAAACTAGTATTAAGGCATTTCATAAATTTTAAACCATGTATTTGGAGCTGGCGTATATAGAATATATATACAAATAGATTTTCATAGATTAATATGTATATCTAAAACTGGATGAGTTTGTAAACCATACATGCACACTGTAATATCTATATAACTAAAAATGTACAACAAATCATGTTTATAAATGAATGCATATGAACCAATAACTTGAAATATATCCAACCTGAAAAGAAAAGAAGGAGGAGATCGAGATCTCGATAAGGGGAGGTTGAGGCTGAGCTGGGTCGGACGCGGCTGCTAGTCAACGGCGAAGATGGTGGTGGAGGTTTGGAATGGTGGCAGGGCGGCGGTAGTGAGCGAGGCAAGTAGAAGAGGCGGATGGATGCATTGGTGACAGGTTGGTGAAGGGAAACGTCACAGTTGAAGGTGGCAGTCGGCGCAGGCGGAGGTGGTTGGGCGCACGGGTAGGGCGGAAGTGGGGGTCGTTGCAGGCTTCGGTCGGGGTTTGGGTGGAGGGGAATTTGAACTGAGGTGAAGAAAAAGAAAAAACAGGGGAGCAGCTTTTCAAAATATGAAGTATAAACTCTGATGGAATAATGTATATTTCTCAAAGAACGTAAAGGAATAGGAAGCGAGTGAAATGTGAGTGGACCGTAATAATAAGTTAACAGCGGGAATAGAGATAGTCAGCAAGATAATTTTTTGGAAATTGCAAAAGGCTAATGGTCTTCACAGGGTAAAATGAACGGTTATAAGAAATTCAAAAGTCAATCTGCGGAACCGATATGAAGATCGTTTCCGTAGATTTCGCCGTTTTTAGGACTCCAAAACACTGAAACGAATATACTGTAGAGATCAGCACGATGAGACGATCAACACAGTATACAGATATCTGTGTTACGATTAAATTTTTAAAATTCGAATTTTTTACTAGCTGAAAATGCAGCAAAAATGTAGGAAATAGGATCGACGGAGCTAAAGAAGTCCGAATTTGAAAAAACGAAAAATGACGTCTTGCTCAGAAGATGATTTAGAATTTTTCTATATAAAAATATTTAGGTTTCAAAAATATTTTATTTTCATCAATTCCTAACTGATTAAGTTGGAATAAAATTACACACGAAAATAAACTTTCATATTTTCGGATGAAAATTTACCAGTTGCTATGTTTAATTAGACGCATTCCAAATATCAAATTTATTTTTCATAATTTTATTTTTTAAAGTTTCACAAAATTTCAGTTAATAACGTTATTAAAACGAGTTAAATTTACGTGTCATTACAGCTTTTAAGGCATAGGAAAAAATTAGAAAGAAATAATATCAATATATTTACAAAATATTTAAACGAAATCAATGTTCATTCTCTTCAAATCAAACTCCTTTTTGTCCATATTTTACATCTTCTTCTATCGGCCATAACTTCTTTAAACAGAACCAAAATGCAATTTTTTTTCAAATCATGTATTTTTTCAATGGCTACAACTTTTAAGTTGATCACTTTGTCTTGTTCTGAAACAAATCATGTCAAAAATCCACTTCTTTCTAGTGCATTCTCTGACCCAGTTTTTAAGCCGAAAATATGCCATTTTGTTTTGATCACAACTTGATTATAACCAATCCAAATTAAGAAATTCTTTTTTTAAACCATATTAAATTCCAGTGGATAAGTTTTGTGTTGATCACTCTTTCCATTTTTATGGCTTGCTACACCTGAAATTCAATTATGTGAAGTACATTTTCGGACATTTTATTTGTAAATTCGAGAATAACTCCTTTTCTTTTGACCATATCTTCTTCAAAACTAATCAAAATCAAGTGATTCTTTTTTTAAAATTCAAGAGAAAAGAATTTTCAACAACTTTAAAGTTTACAACTTCTCAAACTTTTGAGATTTAGAGGGCATAAAACCAAATACAAGATAACCTATTTTTCGGATCTAAATCGTGAGAATTCAAGTTCAAAGCTCTACCACTTATTCTCTATACTTTCGGCCAGTCTCCATTTCTAGCCTTGGCCAAGCATTAGGAAAGAGGAATTCGGGCTTATTTTCATTTGATTTCGAAGCATGGTAGGTAGTATGCGTTAGATCTTAAATTCCTTGCCTTAAAGTTTGACGGAGTGGGATCCAAAGTAAGTTATTTTTTATTTTAAGTTCATTAAAACCATTGCTAAGTTGAAAGAATTTTAAATGTTAAGTTTTGTTTGAAAACCCTTGTTGAATGCTTATTTACTTTGGTTTCTAAATAATGGTTTGATTTCCTTGCTCAATATTATTTTTGGATGGTTAATTAAGTAATTTAAAATTTAGAAGTTAGGTCCTTAATTGGATATGCGGAAATGAATAGTGCATGTGTTTCGTATGTAGATCCAAAGAGACTTGGACGAGGGACGGAACATGTTGAAGGGAAAGTCCGGATGCTCCAAAATAAATATCAAATCGTTTTAACCCAAGATAAAATTAAGTGTTATAAATATTTGATAGAATGGAGCGTTGATTTATCATTTATTCTTGTGTTTATCTTGCTAATTGATTGTTTGGTTGTTTGAATTAGGCTCGGCCAGTTTATGAGCATTGGTTATTATTTATTGATTGTTGACTATGCTCGACCAATTTATAAGAAATTAATTATCCATATGCATGGGCAGGGTAGAAAATAATTATAGGATAACACCTTGTGATTTATTTCACAATTTGACAACAAGGTGTTCAGCGGTAATATTTAGTTCACTTCAATTTAATGAATTGTTTTGAAAATTAGTTTTCATTATGAAAATGTTATGAAATATTTTCCCTTTAAAACAAATAGAAATGTTTGGTAATGAATATTTTGAAGTTATACTATTAAAAGTGATTTATATAAGAATGTTTTTATATAAATGTTTTATAAAAATGAAAAGAATTTCGAGGACTAAACCCGATGGTTTTAAGATGATTTTTGAATGGATTTGGGAAATGAAATTTATTATGGATTTGAAAGTACTTGTGAATATTAGTGTGAAATGATTTATTGCTTTTGGATATAAAATGATTTGTTATGTTACCAATGATTCGGGTAACCCGTAATTAAAACGTAGGCACATGTTTTTGGTATAGTCCGCTCTTGGAATAGAGGGATGTACTTATTTATCGATTGTATAAAGGCTGGGACCCAGTTGCATGCTTATTGGGAGAAACCTCCCGATCTGGTTGAATATGGTTTGATATGTTTTTATTACAGTATTTGGGATTTCCATATAAACTTTTCAAAAGTTGATTTAAGATCCCGAAGTAAAGTATAAACTGAATATAAAAGATATGTATATATATATATATATATGTATGTATGTATGCATATGTATATGTATATATTTCAAAAGTTTTGAAATAAGAATTCGAGAATAAAGTCCAAAGAGATAATTTCCGTAAAGGTAATTAGATTTGAAAATCTAAAATTGAAGATTAAGGCTAAGTCGTTAATTTTGGGAATTGCATATTGTTTGTTACATCGTAGGCTCCATGAGTCCTATTTGCAGTAGGAGAACTATTTTGGCTTGATCGTGTATCTAATTGGATACCGAATTAGATAGGGGTACGTAGGTAGTCACAAGTGGTAGTGATGCAGCCCCTAAAATAATATAACCCTTTTATGTTTATCTATTATTGGTTGTGGTTTATCTTGTGTTATTGTATCTTTCCTGCTTACCATTTTATTCCGCATTTACATTGTTTATTGAGTTCACAGGTAAGGATAGTGTTGTTTCTCTCTCATCAGAGTTGTACTATGGTAGATTTATAGTCATTGTATTTGGTATGTATCAAAGCACATTTTGTAGAATTAATAAATTAATTAATTACTCTGATAAGCTGTATAATTGAAATTGTATCCTATACATTTAGTAATATTAATATTTATCAAATATGGTGTATTAAGTTGGTAGTTTTCATTAGTAATTTTAGAACAAACGGATTTTTGGGCAATTTTGATTGGTCTGAAAATCCAAGTCGTCACATTCAGCGATAACTGGAATCAAAGTGAATTAATTCACCTCTCTGGCCCACTTATATTTTTATACAAATGTGGATAATTTTGCTGTTGGTCGTTTATTTATTGTTTGGATGATTGGCTATTTTATTTGATGGTTTGGATACATTCCCACTCCTAGAGCGGATGAGGCCCTATTACTTTCTCGTGTATGACCGGATGACCCATTGTATACGATCTCGCCTCAAAGCGGTGGATTTATATTTTATGATTATGCTATATGTGACGCAGGGAGATAGATTGAAGGGATCCAACTGGATTCCTTACGCCGTTGATTTTGCTTTTCATATATTTTGATAAATGATGCGTTGGATGTCATATTTGATGACTTGCATGATTTTTCCCTATTTAGTGCTATAATAGCACTAGGCCATATTTTTAGTATTCTAAAATATTATAAAGTGAAGATTTAGTTTTTAAAAGGATTCTAAGTGATTTTCGAAAATTTATATGTTTTAATAAATATTCTTGAATTATTAAAAGAAAGAATTTATTTTAAAATAAAAGGTATGTTATTTAGATATTATGAATTAATAGTTTTATAAAATATTTTAAATAGAGATTTTTAAATTGCAAAATAAAGATTTTTAAAATCTTAGAAATAAGTCTGTCTTTAATAATAAAGGAATATAGTTTTAAAAAGAAGATAAAAATATTTTGGTATAAATATTTATTAACCAATTTATATAAAGTGATACACACACACACACACGCATATACTGAGATTTATTTATAAATGTGTAGATTTATAAATGTGATAATGTATAAAGGCGATATTTTATAAATAAAGGTTTTTATAAGAAAAGAAGTTTTATAAAATAGAAAGAGATTTATAAATACAGTTTTATAAATATGGTAATGATTGTGTTGATGGATTTTTATCAAGGAAATATATTTATGTTTTAAAAGCTGTTTATTTATATTAATATCGTTTTCAAGTTGTTTATCAATATTTTAATATTTTGAAAGGTTAATTCTTAAAATTATTAATATGGTTTGAAATTAATTATATTTGTGACGACCCGCCTTTCATTCCACAGAAAGACGCATCATCAATAAGAAAGAAAGAGGTAGAAATAGAATAGATAGAAGAAGAACTAAATAATATTAGAATCTCACAGCGGAAACGGAACAAAATATAATATATCACATAGATATTACATAGTCATTACATCAGAGTTACATAGATTTCACAACATTTCACATTAGATAGTTATAAAGACCTGTCTATCCATTACATCCAAAATACAACAGTCAAAGACACTAAATATAGCTACGTCTGGACTCCTTCTCCAAGCTTTCAAAATTCGTCAAGCCAAACCTGATCACTTGGCTACTCATAAAAATTTGAGTACCCTAGAGTTTAAGAAAACAGAAATAAACTCAGGTCAGACATGAGTCTGGTGTGAGTAAACGGTTAAGCTGTTTAACTTTGGAAAAACCATTGAAAATAAAGGTATCTCGTAAGACTCCGCCAATAAATACGGACAAGTTTTTCCCTTACGATAACCAAAACATTTGTTAGGAAATCCAGTTATATTATAATAGTGGCTAGGGCTTTCAATATAAAATACAGAAATAGCTGGAATGCTTACATCTCACGTTCCAACATAGTTAGGCACAATCAAAACCGTACATGCACTTATTGGAAATTGGATTCCATACAATGGCAGTGCTACTGAGGTACCGCCCATCACAGTACGTGGCTTAGATCACCGTATCAAGGATCCACGCTAAATCCCCTATAACACAAGGCCGAAACCATCCCTTATTGGACAGTCCCGAATAAGACAACCCCACGGTTGTAGCTAGAACCGCCCACACAGCCGAATAAAAGGGACTCTAGACAGGGGAAAATCTTATCCTACTTGGGTGCTACCCACTTAGCCTTGCTGCATCTCCGCTGTTTCAGCCATTCCCGATTGATGAGGCTTGAGGCTACAATTACCTTTAAAAAACACATCTTGGAATGTTCATCGTCCTCCATTGACGATGGTCTGATAGCATTCATCCATACAAGTTTGTTTCGGGTTCGAACGGAACCGAAGGAATTATCTCATTACACTAATTTAGGAATTGCCTTTAGAGTTAACGATAATAACCCTTGCACTCAGAAAACTCCATCTCGATCTTCACTTGAGATTTCCACGACCTATCATTTAACTTGGACCGATGTGGTTTTCAGATAATCAAATTTGATATCCGATCCGGGTCTCATAGAAATCCAAACGCCATCTTAAAGGTCAAGTTGTTTAAGGTTTAAACAATTCAATGCAATTCAATACATTGAATTCACACAGCATTCATCTCAGATAAATATCACACATTTATGACAACTTTATCCAATATCACATCACAGGATATCATAGATTATCATACAATAGATATCAATCAGTCTAGACATTCTACTCAAACAATCATCCGTAAGCAAGAATTTGTTAATCCATATTATAATTAATTTAATTAACTTAAATTAAATTAATTACTAAGAATTAATCACCTAACCCTTCTTAATCAATCATTAATTAATTACAACCCATTTAATTAATTAATCATACCTTAATTACCTTATTCATCAATTAATTAATCATTAATTTCAGATTAATTATCCTTTAACTATTAATTAATAAACCTTAATTATTAATTAATATCCCTTAATACGAATTAATTAATCCTTAATTACTAGTAGATTAATCAATTAATTAATCTTTAATTACAGATTAATTATTAATTAGTAAACCTTAATTATTAATTAATAAAACTTAATTGCAAATTAAGTACTTCTTAATTACAAATTAATTAATAATTGATTATCAAATTATCAATCCTTAATTACCAATTAATTAATTTCTAATTACTTAATTAATAAATTTCTAATTATAAATTAATTAATCTTAACTGCTTAATTAATTATTCCTTAATTATCAATTAGGTAATATTTAATTACTTAATTGACTAATCCTTGATCACAACTTAATTACTTAATTAATTAATCTCAAATCATCTAATTAATAATCCTTAATTACAAATTAATTAACCTCTAATTAATTAACTTCTAATCCTCAATATTAATTAACTAAATTAATTAATTATACTTAAATTACTTTAATTAATCTGAACTCATTTAAACCTTAGTTAACCTTAGGATAAAAAATTATCTTTATTAATGACTTAATTATCATTTACATATTTAAAACATTTTATCATTATAATTAACTTCATTAATTAAACATTTAATTACATATTAAAATAAAACATTTAACAAATTTAAAGTCAACAAATCATACTTCCTTTAAATAACTCAAAACATTTATCAAGTAATAGTTTCAACTAATTTTAATTTAAATTTTAAAAATTTGCTTTTATAAAACCTTAAAAAAACCTATTAAAAATTGTTTTTAAACATTATACCTTTAAATTACTTTTAAATTTCATTTCTAACTTAAGATTTAAAATATCTTACAATTTAACAAAATTTAAGTTAAACAAATTTCAAAAACTTCTTAATCAAATTTATATAAAATAAGTTTTAAACTAAATTATTTAAATTTTCAAAACCTTACTTTTAAAACTTTTAAAACTCGGTTTAACCCTTGCTTCGGGTTCAACCCGAAGATCACTAGGGTCTTGCCCCGAGTAAAACCACCTCCTTTTTTTATCTTAGATTTTAGTTTAAGTTTTAAAACCCGACTACATGAAAACACTCATGACAAACTACCCGAGCCTTCTTCTTATTCACCCGAGTCCCTCTTCGAGTCAATCCCACAACATAACCCACTGACACACCAAAATTACCGTGCATATGCATCGACGTCTGAGCCGCCTCCGACCTTCGATGCAACCTCCAACGCATCGACCATCACCTGATCCTTCAATCCTGACCTCCAATTTCCTAAATCAAGATCGAGCAAAACTGGCAACCTGGAACCAAACACCATGCTAGAAAAACTCCCCGTCCAAGCAATTCCGACCATCAGACATCGCGCAACCACGTCCTTAACTTCGCCAGACATCCACGCAACCAACGCCCCAGGTCCGATGCCACTTGATCAACCAGAGACGTCGTGGTGACCACAAATCCGGCCTCAACATAAACTAGGGTTTAAAACCTATTTCAACCAACCGCCGCCACCACGATGCTCTAACCACCCATCTGATATTTTTGCTGAGACCACCAGACATTTTCCTACCTCCAGCCAAGTTCCCGACCATCCAAGTACCTCCGGCCACCAGTATTTGCTCAAAAACCTTTTCTTGTCATCACCAAAATGCATACTCGATACAATGCTAAAATTCATGAATTTCTTTTTAAAAATCATATTTTACAAAGTCGATTCAAGTTGTGTAATTGAATCAGCAAATTTCAACATTTGATTTTAATCATGTTTTAAAATTTCTATTGTGATATCTTGATCCCAGCAGATTTTCAAACCTATTATGCCCAACATATTTTTAACACTTAGATTGAGTTTAAACTAACTTATCTTGTTTGGATCTCAAAGTCTAACAGAGATCAGATGAAAAGATTTTAAATTTTGATCAAAACTTTAAGCTCTGAACTAAGAACAGAGATGTTCACATACAACAGACATGTACACTTAAGTATATTCATATACACAAAGATATCACTTCTATATACACAAGCAAAGCATCATTCATCTCAGAACTTCACATGCCATAGAATTTAATTTACTTAAGCTTTTAATATAAAATGTTTACTCACCTGATTAAAAAGATGAACAGAGCTTTGAATTGAGATGCTGCAATTTGAGAAAAATGCTTGAACTTGTTTAACCAGAAGCTTGAGTTGCTTTTTATCTCTGAAAACTTGAATTTGCAGAAGAAAATGCTTTGAAACTTTGATTTAACTGAAAGCTTGATTGCTTTTGAAAAGAGTACATGTTGATGATAAAATGTTTACCAGCTTTTCTTCTTCTGGTTTGTAAAATGTTTACAAGGTTTTGATTTTTTTTTGAAAAATGGTTATAGGTTTTGTTTCTTATGGATTTTCTGGTTTGAAAATTAGTTTTACTGGTTGAGTTTTCTTCGTTGTAGACATGAGAATAGGAAAAGAAATGAAGAAAGAAGATGGATGTTTATATAAACTAAATTATAATTTATTAAAATTTAAAGAAAATGAAAATAAAAAGAAATGACACTTGTTCAATTACTAACATTTGTCATTTACAATATTTAATCACACTACACATGTACTTAGCATGATTTAAAAGCTAACACTTGTCATTATACATTTTTAATTATTTTAAAATGATTTAAACGCTTTTAGTATTAAATTTTCCTAATTAATAAGTACATTTCTTAATTTATATAAATTAAATCTTTTAAAGAAAATAAAATAAAAGCAATTATATTCTAAATAAAATCACATATAATATATTTAATTCAAAATATATTTAAGATATATATCTTTTAAATTTCAAATTTAAATCCAAATTTCAAATTCAAATTCAAATTTAAAAAATCCAATTTAAAATCAACTTAAATAAATATATATATTAATTTAAACAAACACATTATTAGATTTGCAAATAATTATTCTATTTAAAATCTATTTTTAACAACACATTATTATTATTGTTTGAAATAACAATTTTACCAATTTTAAATAATAAATAAAGGGAATTATCACATTTTAAATTGCTTGAAATTCTGGGATATCACATTCCCTCCCTTAAAAGAATTTCGACCCCAAAATTTAAAACAAAAGGTAATCCAAAATCTTTTATTTCATTTCGAACCATCCAAGCATACATATCAGCCATACACTAACAATCAAACAAATAATTTCATCTAAGCAAACAATTCATTCAAACAAACAACACTAGCTATCCAGACACAATTCCGGATAAGCTTCCTAAAACTATCCAGAGTTTCCCAAGACAAACTCTGGAATCATCGCTCCACTGCACCTTAACTAGCTTCACCACCTTACTTCCGAGTTGCCTCTCATCTTGATCAACGATCTGGACTAGATGTATGACAACAGATAAGTCCGGCTCGATCTCTAAATCTTCCTGCACTGCTGGCTCCACAATAAGAGATGGATCGTGCCCGTATTTCCTCAGATGAGATACGTGAAAAACATTGTGAATTCCAGCCATCCGGACTAGCAATTCAATCCTGTAGGCCACAACACCAATCCTCTCGAGCACTCAAAACGGACCAATATGCATTGGGGCAAGTTTCCCATCATCCCAAATCTAATCGCTCCTTTCATTGTAAAACTTTGACAAAGACTAAATCTCCAATATCAAATTCCAATTGTCTTCGTCTCTTGTCCGCATATTTCTTCTAGCGATCCTACGCTGCTCTTATTCTCTTCATGATAAGCTCCACCTTCATAGATGTCTCACAGATCAAATCTGGACCAAGAACAAGACGATCTCCCGACCCTACCTAACATGATAGGAATCTACAAGGTTTTCCATAAAAAGCTTCATAAGGTGCCATCTTGATACTCGCTTGATAACTATTATAGCATGAGAATTCCACTAAATGCAGATGGTCCTCCTATGATCCACCAAAATCCAAAACACAAGCCCTCAGCATATCCTCTAGAATTCTACTTAGCCTTTCAGTTTGTCCATCGGTCTGGGGATGATAGGCTGTACTCAAACTCAATCTCGAACCCAATTCTGACTGCGTGCTAAAATTTTGCTAGTGAAGATAGGATCATGGTCGCTAATAATGCTGACTGGAACACCATGCAGTCGGACAATCTCCTTCAATAAAATCTCAACCAAAGATGCTGCAGTATGGGTTGCCTTATCCGGAATAAAATGGGTGATGTTGGTCAACCGTCTACAATCACCCATATTCCTTCATTTCCCTTTTTGGTCCTTGGCAAACTGTCGACGAAATCCAAAGAAATCTTTTCCTACTTTCCCTTCGGAACTTCCAAAGGCTGCAACAAACCTGCGGTCTTCTTATTATCACCTTTAACCTACGGACAGATCACACATCCATTGACGAAAGCAGATACATCCTTCTTTATACCTTTCCACCAGAAGACTCTCTTCATATACTTATACATCTTTGAAATTCCCGGATGGATACTCAGCTCGGAGCGATTACTCTTTGATAAAACTTCTTGCTTCAAATCCTTGAAATTCGAAACACAAATCCTTATGTTGATCCTCAAAGTTCCTTGGTCATCAATTTCAAAACTGGAATACTGACCACTTTAACTCTCCGGATGATTCCTCTCAATCTTCCATTTGATCCTTGCTTACTCGAAATCCTTTCCAAAAGAGACGGAACAACTTCTTAGATAGACATAATAGCATTCCTACTCAGTGCATTAGCCCTGCACCCAAACCAACTCCACAAGCATCCATGTAAACCTCAAACTTACTCTTGCCATCAGGAATAGATAGAACAGGTGCACTGGTCAGCCTTGCCTTTAAGTCCAAGAAAGCCTCTTCACACTCGGGGGTCCACTTAAACTTTTCTCCTTTCCGAGTCAACTTTGTTAAGTGCGAAGAAATATTAGAATAGTCCTTGATAAAATTCCTGTAGTACCCTGCCAATCCCAGAAAATTGCGGATTTCTGTCGGAGTCTGCGGCTGCTTCCATTCCAGAATAGTAGCTACCTTGGCTGGATCTACAGAAATACCCTCACTAGAAACAATATGCTTCAAAAAAAATCTGACCTCTAATTTCCTAAAATGGCACTTCGAAAACTTAGCTTCAGAACATGCCTCCTCAAAGTCTTTAACACTATCCCCAAATGCCGCTTGTGCTCCTCTTCAGACTTGGAGTAGACAAGAATATCATCGATGAACACGAGAACAAACTTATTCAACACTTCTTGGAAAAATTCGGTTCATCAAATCCACAAAATAGGCAGGAGAATTGGTCAGCCCGAAAGGCATAACCAACCACTTCAAAAAAAAAAAACAATTGGGTCCCCTAAACGCCGTCAAGAGGATACCGTCCTCAGCTACCCTTAACTGATGGAAACCCGAAGCTAAATCTAACTGGGAGAAAACAGAAGCTCCATGGAGTTGATCAAAAAGATCGTCTATGGCAAAGAATACTTATTCCTAATGGTAACCTTATTCAACTCCCGAAAATCCACACAGAATCTCAAAGATCCATCCGACTTGGTCACAAAGTCTATGGCAGAACCCCAACTGGAAAAAAACTAGGCCGATTCAAACCTTTCTCTAAGAAATCTTAGGTCAGCTTCAACAACTTTTCTCTCTCCTTCGGCGCCATCCTTCTACGAGGCTGAATAACAGGTACTGCTCCTGGAACTAAGTTGATCCGAAATACTATCTCTTGATGAGGGGGCAAACCTTTCACTTCCTCGAAAACATCTAAAAAATCTCTGACCACTTCGATGGACTCTACGCCTTCTGGAGATGCCTCAATTCCTTGCAAAAGATTACTCAAATGAACTCCGAAATCATCGCAAGTCACCTTTGCGATTCTTCTCAACTCAGTCTCTAAAGATACAATCCTCTCTTCACATATCGTAACAGCTTATATTAATCCAACCAAACCATATCTAGAATAAGATCAAACCCCTTTGAAATCCAATACAAATGGGTTGCAAGAAAACTATGAGACAGATAAGAAAATCTTAGGTCTCTACGGATTTTATCTAACTTGGTTACTCCGCCTATAGGATTAGATATAAAGATAGGACGGTCAACCAAACCAGGGGAAAGATGAAACTTCTCTAGAACTCATGTTGGAAACCCAAATAGGTAATCCAACAAATTTAGATAGGTACATAGTTAAATAAAAATTACAAATACGCGCTCTCAAGATAGATACTACTCCAAAGCCTAGGTATTATCTCAACCTATGCTATGATACCAAGATGTAATTGGTCTAGGCTTTTCAACCATCGACAGCGGGTGCACCCACCGTAGCTTACATTGGTACCTTGAATTTGCTTTTACGACCAGCCGCTCGACTGTAAGCACCTAGCAAACCAACCCATCAAGGCCTTATACTACCTCTCCAAGATCGGATTTGCTTGGTGATAGGTTCATGCATGATAGGGGGTTCTCGTTTCTTGTACCAAATGTGTCGACCCGCCTTTCATTCCACAGAAAGACGCATCATCAATAAGAAAGAAAGAGGTAGAAATAGAATAGATAGAAGAAGAACTAAACAATTTCAAAATCTCACAGTGGAAATAGAAAAAATATAATATATCGCATAGATATTACATTGTCATTACATCAGAGTTACACAGATTTCACAACATTTCAAATTAGACAGTTATAAAGACATGTCAATCCATTACATTAAAATACAACAGTCAAAGACACAACACAGTGGAAAGATAGATATAGCTATGTCTGGACTCCTGCTTCAAGCTTCTAAAATTCGTCAAACTAAACCTGATCACTTAGCTACTCATAATAATTTGAGTACCCAAGAGTTTAAGAAAACAGAAATAAACTCCGGGTCAGACATGGGTCTGGTGTGAGTAAACGGTTAAGCTATTTAACTTTTGAAAAACCTTTGAAAATAAAAGGTACTCGTAAGACTCTCCGCCAATAAATACGGACAAGTTTTTTGCTTACGATAACCAAAACATTTGATAGGAAATCCAGTTATATTATAATAGTGTCTAGGGTTTTCAATATAAAATACAGAAATAGCTGGAATGCTTGAATCTCACGTTTCAACATAGTTGGGCACAATCAAAACCGTACAGGCACTTATTGGAAATTGGATTCCATACAATGGTAGGGATACTAGGGTACCGTCTGTCACAATACGTGGCCTAGATAACCGTACCGAGGATCCACCCTAAATCCCTTGCAACACAAGGTTGGAACCATCCCTTACCGGACAATCTCGAATAAGACAACCTCGCGGTTGTAGCTAGCAACCGCCCACACAACCGAATAAAAGGGACTCTAGACAGGGGAAAATCTTATCCTACTTGGTTGCTACCCACTTAGCCTTGCTGCATCTCCTCTGTTTTAGTTATTCCCGGTTGATGAGGCTTGAGGCTACGATTACCTTTAAAGAACACATCTTGGAATGCTCATCGTCTTCCAATCTCCATTGACGATGGTCTGATAGCATTCATCCATACAAGTTCGTTGCAGGTTCGAACGAAACCGAAGGCATTATATCGTTACACTCATTTTGGAATCACCCTCATAGTTAACGACAATAACCCTTGCACCGTGAAAAATCCATCTTGATCTTCACTTGAGATTTCCACGACCTATCGTTTAACTTGGATTGATGTGGTTTTCGGATAATCAAATTTGATATCCAATCCCGGTCTCATCGAAATCCAAACGCCGTCTTAAAGGTCAAGTTGTTTAAGGTTTAAACAATTCAATTCAATTCAATACATTGAATTCACACAACATTCATCTTAGATAAATATCACACATTTATCACAACTATATCCAATATCACATCACATGATATCACAGATTATCATAAAATAGATATCAATCAGTCTAGACATTCTACTCAAGTAATCATCCCCAAGCAAGAATTTATTAGTCCATATTACAATTAATTTAATTAACTTAAATTAAATTAAATACTAAGAATTAATCACCTAACCCTGCTTAATCAATCATTAATTAATTACAACCCATTTAATTAATTAATCATACCTTAATTACCTTATCAATCAACTAATTAATCTATAATTTCAGATTAATTATCCTTTAACTATTAATTAATAAATCTTAATTATTAATTAATATCCCTTAATACAAATTAATTAATCCTTAGTTACTTGTTGATTAGTCAATTAATTAATCTTTAATTACAGATTAATTATCCTTTAATATTAATAAATAAACCCTAATTATTAATTAATAAAACTTAATTGCAAATTAAGTACTTCTTAATTACAAATTTATTAATAATTGATTATCAAATTATCAATCCTTAATTGCGAATTAATTAATTTTTAATTACTTAATTAATAAATTTCTAATTATAAATTAATTAATCTTAACTACTTAATTAATTATTCCTTAATTATCAATTAGGTAATCTTTAATTACTTAATTGATTAATCCCTAATCATAACTTAATTACTTAATTAATTAATCTCAAATCATCTAATTAATAATCCTTAATTACAAATTAATTAACCTCTAATTAATTAACTTCTAATCCTTAATTATTAATTAATTAAATTAATAATTATACTTAAATTACTTTAATTAAGATATCATTCAAACCTTAGTTTACCTTAGGATAAAACATTATCTTTATTAATGACTTAATTAGCATTTACGTATTTAAAACATTTTATCATTATAATTAACTTCCTTAATTAAACATTTAATTTAGTTTTAAAATAAGACATTCAACATAACAAATTTAAAGTTAATAAATCGTACTTCCTTTAAATAACTTAAAACATTTATCAAGTAATAGTTTAAACTAATTTCAATTTATATTTTAAAAACTTATTTTATAAAAACTTAAAAAAAGCTGTTAAAAAACTGGTTTTAAACATTATACCTTTAAATTACTTTTAAATTTCATTTCTAACTTAAGATTTAAAATAAATTATAAATTAACAAAACTTAAGTTAAACAAATTTCAAAAACTTCTTAATCAAACATTTATTATTTATAAAAGAAATTTATATAAAATAAGTTTTCGAACTAAATTATTTAAATTTTCAAAACCTTACTTTTAAAACTTTTAAAACTCGGTTTAACCCTTGCTTCGGGTTCAACATGAAGATCACTCAGGTCTTGCCCCGAGTAAAACCACCTCCTTTTTTTAATCTTAGACTTTAGTTTAAGTTTTAAAACCGACTACATGAAAACACTCACGACAAACTACCCGAGCCTTCTTCTCATTCACTCGTGTCCTTCTTCGAGTCAATCCCACAACATAACCCACTAACACACCAAAACCACAGTGCACATGCAACGACGACTGAGCCGCCTCCAACCTCTGATGCAACCTCCAGCGCATCGACCATCACTTGATCCTTCAATCCCGATCTCCAATTTCCCAACAAAAACCCTGAATCAAGATCGAGAAAAACTGGCAACCTGGAACCAGACACCATGCCAGAAAAACTCCTCGTCCAAGTGATTCCGACCATCAGACATCGCGCAACCACGTCCTTAGCTTCGCCAAACATCCACGCAACCAATGCCCCAGGTCCGATGCCACTCGATCAACCAGAGATGCCGCGGTGACCACAAATCCGACCTCAACATAAACTAGGGTCTAAAACCTATTTCAACCCACCACCGCCGCCACCGTGCTTTAACCACCCATCTGATATTTTTGCCGAGGCCAACAGACATTTTCCTACCTCCATCCAAGTTCCCGACCATCAAAGTACCTCTGGCCACCAGTATTTGCTCAAAAACCCTTTTTTGGTCATCACTAAAATGCACACTCGATATAATGCTAAAATTCATGAATTACTTTTTAAAAATCATATTTTACAAAGTCAATTCAAGTTATGTAATTGAATCAGAAAATTTCAGCATTTGATTTAATCATGTTTTAAAATTTCTACTGTAATATCTTGATCCCAGCAGATTTTCAGACCTATTATGCTTGAACATATTTTTAACACTTAGATTGAGTTTAAACTAAGTTATCTTGTTTGAATCTCAAAGTCTAACAGAGATCAGATAAAAAGATTTTGAATTTTTGATCAAACCTTAAGCTCTGAACTAAGAACAGAGATATTTACATGTAACAAACATGCACACTTAAATATATTCATATACACAGAGATATCACTTATATATACACAAGCAAAGCATTATTCATCTCAGAACTTCACATTCCATAGAATTTAATTTACTTAAGCTTTTAATATAAATTTTTTACTCACCTGATTAAAAAGATGAACAGAGCTTTGAACTTAGATGCTGCAATTTGGAAAAAATATGCTTGAACTTGTTTAACAAGAAACTTGCTTTTGATCTCTGAAAACTTGAATTTGCAGAAGAAAATGCTTTGAAACTTTGATTTAATTGAAAGCTTGATTGCTTTTAAAAAGATTACAGGTTGAAGATAAAATGTTTACAGGCTTTTCTTCTTTTAGTTTGTAAAATGTTTACAGGGTTTTGATTTGTTTTTGAGAAACCGTTATAGGTTTTGTTTCTTGTGGATTTTTTGGTTTGAAAAATAGTTTTACAGGTTGAGTTTTCTTTGTTTTAGACATGAGAATAGGAAAAGAAATGAAGAAAGAAGAGGGATGTTTATATAAACTAAATTATAATTTATTAAAATTTAAAGAATATGAAAATAAAAAGAAATGACACTTGTTCAATTACTAACATCTGTCATTTACAATATTTAATCATATTACACATGTACTTGGCATGATTTAAAAGCTAACACTTGTCATTATATATTTTTAATTATTTTCAAATGATTTAAAAGCTTTTAGTATTAAATTTTCCTAATTAATAAGTACATTTCTTAATTTATATAAATAAAATCCTGTAAAGAAAATAAATAAAAACCAATTATATTCTAAATAAAATCACATATAATATATTTAATTCAAAATATGTTTAAGATATATATTTTTAAATTTCAAATTTAAATCCAAATTTCAAATTCAAATTTAAAAAATCTAATTTAAAATCAACTTAAACAAACTAGTATGGGCCCGTGCTTCGCACACTGGCTGTTTGTGTTATGGTATACATTGATATTTTGTTTGAGCGTAAATATGTAAATGGAAAGCAAGGGCATTTTTGGAATTTCATAAAGACGTCGAGTAAATTAGTTGAATGAATTTTCTTTATTAGTGGTAGTGATATATATATACACACACACATATTAATTTAAACAACACATTGTTAAATTTGTAAATAATTATTCTATTTAAAATCTATTTATAACAACATATTATTATTATTGTTTGAAATAATTTTTTATCACTTTTAAATAATATATAAAGGGTGTTATCACATTTTAAATTGCTTGAAATTCCAAGATATCACAATAATTATGTATCAATAAAGTTTTGGAAATTAGTTAATATTATTTATAACAATGTTGAAGCAAAATTATTATGTTTTATTAAGAATGTTTTGAGATTATTAATTATTATTTTTGATGTTTTGGAGTTAATTATTATTTATTTATAATGTTTATTATTATATAATAGTGCTTTAAAGTGAATGATTAGAATTTATTTATAAATATTTTCGAGATTTATAAATAGGGTTTCATTAACATATGTGGGTTTTATAAGAGAAATCTTATAACATGGTTTAGAAAACTTAAACGAAGATTAGTTAAATGGTAAAAAGAGTTTTATAAATGGTCTTAAATATTTTTAAAGGAATTTTAGAAATGGTTTTGTAGATTTATAAAAGTAGTTAATAAGTGGTTTTATGGATTTGTAAAGGGTTTATAAATGATTTTTGGAATGTATAAAAGGGAGTTTTATAAAAAAATTCAAAGATTAATGAATGGGGTTATAAATGAGTTTAGAGATTTATAAGGAATTTATAAATTGTTCTAGAATTGTATGAAAAGGAAATCTTCCCTTATTTTGTGAATATACTTACACTGTTGAGATATGTATATAGATTTTTCCCAAGTGTCAAAAATATAGAGGTTTGTGGGTATATCTTCGTAAAGATATTTTGGGACAAATATTTAAAACGTGTTTTAATTAATGGAAATTTGATCTCTAGTTGAATTATTTGTTTATTTGATAGTTAAATAACAGACCATCAATTGTTGGCCATTTTATAAACTAACATTATTGGTTCGAAGAGACCGGAATCAAATATGTTATCCAAAAATCACTTTAAACCGACATGATTGTTTTAATTGGAATATCTTAAAGATAATCAAAATGGAGCTTTTGAAGTGCAAGTGATACTTGCTACTAGTCATGAGGGTGATTCCAAAATGGATGTAATAGATGCGGTGCCTTCGGTTTCATTCAATCCTAGAACGAACACATATGGATGAATACTGGCATTGCATTGTTGCCTGAAGGGAAATGTTAGCATTCCAAGTGGGAAGTGCTATATAAAGGCAAAATGTAGCCTCAAGCTTCATTACCCGGGAAATGACAAAAATCAAGCGTGCATCATGGTCATGTGGGACTCTCCCATCAAGGTATGGTCATTCCAAATCTAAATCGATTATATCTACTCATGTATGCTTCAGGGCCCATTTATGAAAGGGGTGATCATATTTGGTACTGCTAGTCAAGTGGAAGGCCAGTCCTATGTGGTTGGGGTATAAGATGTTATTGTCAGACCTCGATGTATTTTATCTAGAGATGTACCTTCAGAAGGTAGTTCCTTACCTTGTCATAGTATGGAATTCAATCTTCAATACATGCCTTTATTATTTTGATTGTAGAACCTAGTATGCTGGAGTTTAATTAATGTAGCAATTTTGGCTACGATTAATAATTATTTGTATCTTAGACACTATTATAACATCAAATAATTTCGTATGAAAACATTGCGACGTGATCTTACGAGATACTTTTTTGATTTCAAAGATTTTTATAACTTTAAAATCCCGTTTGGTGTGTTTGCTCATGCTCGTTTACTAGACTAACTCTGGTGTTATTTTTTTACACTACTCTGGTCAGACCGAGCATATTTACAGATTCAGTCGGGATGCTTTGGAACTTTCAAAGATGAGCTGGCGGTTTTCAAGTCGTATTCACGTGTATGTTTATTTTCCACTGCATTGTTGTTGAAATTATCAGTATTTATGAAGGAGGGTTGTTATAACTGTCCAGGCTGATGATTGGTATTTGTGTACTCTGATTTGATGTATGTATATAACAGTTTCTCTTTTGTAAGGATCGTTGATATTATATTATATATTGTTTCGCTGTGATTGTGAGATTTAGTGTTGTTTTAGTTTTCTTTTTCCCTTCTTCTTCCTTTTTTCTTTCCTATAACTATCCATCTTTCTATTCACATTGGGTTAGACATGTATGGTTTATTGTCAGCTTGAATTGTGTAGATTTGTGGCAACTGGTATCAGAGCGAAGGTTAAGTGAGAACCTAGGCTTTGGTGGGGCAACTCATTACGAGATAAGGTAATGGAATGCCTTATTATGAGTTTGAGTGTATATAGTATGATCGTGTATTTATTAGTGATATAAAAATGTTTTATATTGTATTAATTTATATGTCGAGTGGTTTATGAATTTTGGTCGGTACGAAGGACGCAACGATATCGATAGGGGATTTTAAACACTTAAACAAGGCAAACCGATACGGTATTGTTTTGAAAATTGGTAAACGAAATAATTTTAGCTAAATTATATTTTATATATAAAATAATAATTTTAAAAATTATTATGGTTGTATATGGTGTGTTTGGTTATTAGTGAATGATTATATTTAATTATTATCATTTGTTGTTTGTTGATTGTGTTCCAATAAAAGTTGTTATTATTATAATGTAATTAAGAAATCATTTTATAAAACTAAATTGAAATTATATATAAGTGAAATTTATGAGTATGATTTGTAAATAAATAGATTTAAAATAAGAAATTTGAGAATTTAAATCTCTTCGATTTTGCAAATTGTTCTTTATAAGTTTTGAAGAAATAATAATGATATTATTCATAAAGTATTTTGGCTAGAAATATTTTTGAAAAGGATTTTAAAAAAATAGAAAGTATTGAACTCACTTTAGTCGTTGGAAAATAATTTTAGTTATGACTACAGCGTCATCGGCGTTCATTTTCAAGTTTCTAAGTGATGGATTGCTACCATTGAAGTTGTGTTTTGGTAAAACAAGTTTTGATTTTAAAATCCAAAATATAATTGATAAATATGATAAAATAATTTTTATAGCTTATAAATTTTTGAGAATTAGTAAGTTAAAACAAAATTTTAAATTTTGTTGAATATAAATGTTAAGGAAAGTAAGTTGGAAATTGAACTATGAAATGAAATTGAACTTAAGTTAAATAAAATGAATTTTGGAAAGAAATCTGACTCAACCAAAGTTAAGTGAAATTGAATTTGAGTTGTAACGAATTAATGAAATGGGTACGAACTTGAGTTATAAAATGAAATTCAAGTTAAGTTGTAAAATTAATTGAATATGGTTTAGAATGTTGTATGATAGAAACGAATCTAAACTTAAGTTATGAAGTGGTAATAAACATGAGAAGTGCTGTATAAAATGTTTATATTATACTTAAGTAAAATTTTATGAGGAGTAAAATGTTATTAAAAAATAAAATGAATGCGAAAAAAGCAATTCGAAATAAAGATTATAAATAAATGAATAAATAAAGGAATTTGAAAAAAAAGATGAAAAAGGGGATATAATAAGAAACCAATTGTAATAAATACGTAAGGTGTACGTATATTATTTTATTCGCATAACTGTTTGATTGAGATCCGAATATATGATTTGAGATGATTTACATCGATCCGAGTTAGAATTTTTCACTCGATTCTTGGCGGTGAAAATTGGATATGGATTTTTGATTGATTTTGATATTCTCTATCATAGTATATGGCAATGCAATGAGAAATGGCGGTTTCTAATCAAGTACCTAGATCCGAGTCCGCACTAGAATGGTCGTGTGAACGATATTAGTTCGGAAGTGAAATTGTGCGATTAAGCGAGCGATCAGGTATGGTTTTGCGTACAGATGCTATATGTACATCGTACAAGCTTAATAAATTAAACGTTGACATTGAAAAATGTAAATTGATATAGTTATAAATTAATTTGATGAATATTATTTGTCGGATGGTTTCTCTTGTTGCATTCGTTACATTTGCATATGATATTGTATATTTTATGTTTAATATTGATATTACTTTCCCTATACTTGTTCTCATTGGTTATTGAGTGTTTAGTAGGTGCAGATGTCGTATACTTCGTAGTTGGAGCTCGTTTTCGCACTATATTAATTGTATATGCTTGCTAATATCAATAAAAGGTACACATATCAGATTACATATCGTATTTTCATATTTTTTCCCTACAGGATGT
Source organism: Allium cepa (assembly GCA_030765085.1). Taxonomy (NCBI): domain Eukaryota; kingdom Viridiplantae; phylum Streptophyta; class Magnoliopsida; order Asparagales; family Amaryllidaceae; genus Allium; species Allium cepa. Next base: position 616,836,779 of record CM060941.1, read on the forward strand.
CTCATTGTTGTACATGAGATATGTATTTGTAATTACATATATATTGTAAAATTTTCAAATCAAGCCACGCAAAGGAAGCGCTGGCTAAATTTTCCGTAAATTTAAGGCGTTAGAAAATTTTTGATAACTAAAATTTGATTTTGAGTTATGACTTGGAATAAATGAATGGAGGTATATGTGGGTGAATCTGAAAGACATAGAAATTTTATAATCTCTTTCGGCTAACTGGCTTTGAAAAGTTAATGGGTTTGGACATTTTCCTTACTTGCTAATTTCAGGGATGAAATTCTTTTAAGGGCGAGAATATAATGACCCATAATTTTAGTCAATTGATTTTGGAATATTTAGTTGATTTTAAATAGTGAAAAGTTAATTTTTAAGTTAAAACTGTTTGCACGAAAAATAGGCAGACACCTCCAAGTCGTATGATTTAGTCGATTTTATGTTGTTCTTAGTGATTTGGGTGATTTATGCAAATATGTAAAAAGCAGGGACTAAATTGTAAAAGACACATAGATTTATAGTGGTTCGGCCAGAATGTGCCTACGTCCACTTCATATACTATTCTCCTTCACTATCCGGATTACAAGTACAAAGCTTTGATTACAAGTGTGTGAAAGTCATTTAAAAGTTCTGTCCGTGCTTCAGTTCTCTCAAACCTTGTCCTCCATTGTTGTACCCCTACCCCTCTATTTATAGAGTGAGGCTGGAGGTAGGGGTCTTGGATGTATATAGTTGCCGGTGGGCCTGGGCTGACGTGATCTGGCCTGGCAATGTTGGTTCGATAATGTCTCGGTCCGGTGGTGAGTGGGGCATGGATTGGTCCGGTAGTGAGTGGAGCGTGATTGGTCCGGTGGTGAGTGAAGCATGATCTGGTCCGGTGGTGAGTGGAGCGTGATCTGGTCTGGTGGTGAGTGGAGCGTGATCTGGTCCGGTGGTGAGTGGTCCGGTCGTGCCTTGGTCCGGTAGTGGGAGTAGGTGATCTGGTTCGGTCGTGCCTTGGTCCGGTGGTGAGAATACGCCCAACGTTCCCCCCCCAAAGTGGGGCATATGCCTGCATATGTCGCTCTTTGTTTTAGATCATTCGGTTTGGGGACTTTCATTCGGCCCAAGTGTCGAACCAGTTGGTCCGGTCATCCTACGCTCGCCTATAAGTATGGGCTTCACGCCTCCATTCTCCTTTACTGTTTGAAATAGCCGAACCAAACTTTTTTTGGCCAAATCAATCATATCACCGAACCATATTTAACTACCAGACCAGGTGAGGCTTTCTCCTGCTCAATAAACTTTATGCTTGAACTACCGAATGAACTTTAGGGAGTATGAGTGCCGAATGGACTCTTAGTCTCGAACTACCGAATAAAATTTTGTGCTTTGAATATGAATGAGATTCCAGATTGTATGTACTTGTTTTTTTATACCTCTATATTCCTGGCTCTAACGACATGCTTTCTCGTGTTACAGATAATGTCTCATAAAGTAGAAACTCGTTCTGATAAGAAGAAATCCAAGGACAAAGGAGAATCCTCCATAGTGTCCCCGGTTCAGTCAGAGCCAGAACGACATGGACCGTCCTTGGGATCATTAGTAGATGGGTACGACCCTCAGGAGCTCTTGGACTCACCGCCCGACTGCTTTCCCAGCTCCCTCAAAGATGAGCAGGTTGACGTTATATCTAGATCCTTTGGGATTGACAGAGTGCATATGATGTTGCTAGGGAAAGGAGTGATGCCGTATAACCCCCCTGAAGGATATTTTGCTTATAGTAGATATCACTGTATGTGCGGAGCCAGTCCTCCGATCAATGCTTGGATAGTCAGCTTCATCACATACTTGAAGGTGGCCCCTTTCTAGCTTCAACCTAACTCCTATGCCATCTTGGTGAGTCTGTTCATTATCTTCCAGAGAAAATACGGGCGTCCCCCTTCCAACCGGGAGATCCGGTACCTGTACAACTTGAGAGGGTACAAGAAGGGGTCTCCATATATTAGTTTAGAATCGACTGTGTCTTTCAAGCCAGTCCTGGACTTATATTCAAAATTTAGCATGTTCAAGAAGGAATGGTTCTTTGTCAGGGATGACTCTGTTTCTTTCCACCGCTTCACCTCTAGCTGTAAGTTGAATCTCATTTATAATTTCCGTTCTTTACAATGCTCCTCCTTATGTGCTTTATTTCTTGCTAGCGACAGGTGGCTTTGCGGTTGTAGAGAACGATCGTCTGGTTCAGATGGCTGCGGAAATAGAAGCCATTCTGGAAAACGAGAGGGCATCTTCTTATTTGATCAGGAATGCTACTCTTTTGGGGCTCAACTTGATTCTACCACGCCAGTCTGTGGACATGTAAAGAGACACATCTGAGGAAAGGGTCGCCAAAGCTAAAGGAGGGGCTACAGCGAAGAGCGGCAAAAGGAAACCCTTTTCGAAACATCCAATTGCTGGGGGGAAGAAACTTAATAAGTCCGATGGACCCTCCCCCAGCACATGTCCAGACATCCCGGAGGAGGAAGATGTGGAGGAGGAAAGAGGCGAGGATGAAGGAGGTGAGGTGGAGAGTGGAAGTGGTGGAGAAGGTGATGGTGATGGTCATAGCGATGATGGTGGCGACGGACAGAGTGGCGATGGCACTGGGGCTTTGTCTTCTAAGCAAGCAGGTGTGATCCAGGAGTGAACAGATGATGCTTTCCGCCTAGCTTTTGAAGGGTTGGAGGAAGGATCGGTTTGGAGAAGTCTAAGAAGGCTGACAAGGCCGAGACCGACGCCGATTCATCTTCCAAGAGCGCTTCAGCTGAGGCAATTCCTGTGATTCAAGGTGAATTTTTAACTCCTGCAGACTCCATTTATGATAAGGATTTAGGAATATTTTATGGTCAGCTCCCGTCCTGGAATGAGATCCAGGACTTATTGCAGTATCCTACTCATCCCCAGGGTTTGTATGGCAAAAGCGTCTCTTTACTCTTCCCATTTTGATACATTTCTTGAATTATAGTTCAATGTATGCTTGTAACACTTGGTTTTTATCCCAGAAGCGGGTAAGGCGGCCAAGACATCAGATGTCCGGCACCGTCTTGAACAATACAAACTTCTCAAGGCTTCTACTAAACCAAAGCCTCCGACTGACCGCTCTGGAGACGTAGTCGGAACCGCCCTCTTCTTGGAGTTATCGAAGAGGATATCCAAAGGAAGAAGAGGAGTCATTTCTTGTTTGAATCCTCACCTGGTCCTCAGTCCCCAACTCAGCCTCTTCGGGATACCACGAAGAAGAATACTGAATTTATACCTTCTCCGCACCCGTCTGAAAATCCTACCATTACCCGGATAGGCCATCCCGGCTTGGCTCGTAATCCTTTTGCAGGTCATCCGGATCTGGATCCGGGTTCTTGTGATATTACCTTTGATGAGGCTACCGGTGAGCACCTTCTTCCCCGTAATCCTATGGTAAGAGTATTGGATGAAGCTAAGTCTCTGGACCTTGATTTGCTTATCACTCGGGTTGTAACTTTGGGGGACGAAGCTAAGGCAAATATTGACCGGGTTGCTGAGGAAACCAGAAAGCTGATAGGGCATCACGCCCGACTGGTCAAGGCTGGAGAAGAAATTGGGAGTGCTAACATTCGACTGCGGTTAATGGTTTCCGACCAGGCCAAACAACTCGTTGATCAGGCCATCCAGATCTCCCAACATGAGGCCGTCTCAAGGCAACTAAAGAAAACCATGGAAAAGGCCAGCAGAGCAGAGTTACGGAAAATGGAGGCTGCTTGTAAGGAACGGATTGATATGGCTATCGCGACGGTTGATAAAGTCCGGAAAACGGATCTGGAGCGGGTACAGGAATTATCCGGGAAACTTGAAGCCACAGAGCTTACTCAAACCAAGCTGAAGGAGGAGATGGAGGCAATGAGGAAATCCTTTCAGGCTGACTGCTCGCGAGACCAATCGGAGAGGGACGCTGCTACTGCAAAGTTGTTGGCTTCTGAGGACCAAATAAGGGAGTTCGAGGAGAATGAGGGGATAATGGATGAGATGCTTCAAGACATATACTTTCGCACTTGGAAACAGGGCAACTTATCTTGGATGGATGATTATCCCCGAGTCATGGCCATGATTTATCTCAGGGCCTTGGAGGAGGCCAAGGCCAATGCAAATAGGGAGGGTGGCATGGCCTTTAGAATGGATGTGGTCACGACTCAATTCACCAAGGAGGAGAAAATGGCAGTGAAAGAGGGTATGCGGCTGCTTACTGTTGAGGAGGTTGGTGTGCAGTTAGAGGATGATGATCAAGGAGCAGATGCTGGTAAGTCTTCCCTTTTAGCTTCTCGTAACTTGATTGCTTATTGTTTTATGACTATTAATGGATTCTCTCCTGAATTGGACAGGTGGGACTTCTGGAGCACCAACCACCTCTGGTTAACATGTTGAGAGTTCCAATCCCGCGGTCAAGGAGTTCTCGGAGGGCCAGTAGGATAGAGGTAAAGCTCCGACGTAGCAGATTCCTTGACTTGATCTGGATATCTTTTGGTTTGTTTGACATTGCTACCTATGTCAGTCCCAAAACATCCATGTAACCTTTAAGCTGTAATTGTGTTATTGGTAACGAACGACTTTACTATGTAATTTCAAACTTAGGCTGATTCTGTCTTGTGAATGCTTTTGTCATCTTGGTGTGTTATATAAGAAATACAGCTGTGCACACGTCCGTGATTTTATTGTGTTTGATGTCAAGTTCTTGCTTAAAACATAATTTCATACCTTGCAATATTAGTGTGATGTGCGAATAAATTATAGCTACGTATTCATATACAAAAGAAGAAAGTACCGCCCTTCATGTTTTAGTTGTAGATGGTTGCTTTGAATGCTTGGTATGACTGAGTATGGGATGCAGCTGAGTGACCTGCCATCCAATTGTGAGTTCCTGTACCCATTAGTGAGCGTCTCCTATTTCGTGTCCTGTACTTAGGGATCGTTATAGGGGATAGGAGGAAAGTTTTTAAATAAAATAGAAATATAAGAAATAGTAAAACTTCCAATCACGGAAGGCCTGCGATGTGCTTAAGTTCGTGGCAAACGGGTTTTGTAGTCACTTACCCTAGCTGTGGGTCTTGGAGACATTTGTCACCCATCTTACGCCTCTGTAGGGAGTTTCTCTTTTTTACCACAGCCGTACTTATGACTCTCAGAGCCGAGATCGCGCACAACAACTACCTGGGCCGTTATGGCCTGTAATCGTGGGTATTATTCGATTTACCATGGCCGACTAGCGTGGGTGCCGATCGTCAACTATGAACTACCCCTGGCTGGCCACACCTTATGTTGGGGTTTAAAGTAGGTTCACGGTTGCCGGCGAGCCGAACGCCGTAATGAGCTGCCTAGGCTATAGTCAACCTACTCGGTGGCTTATAATTGGCTCATTACAGTTGGCTTTAAGGGCCGATCGCGAGTGATGAGTTAACCCGCAGCAGAGGGATGCTGGAGCAAAAGTGTCCCATTGGCGAGTGCATAGATTCATATAGTACCTGTTAGGTCTTGTCCAGGTGAAGTCGCGCTGCGATGTGTCTTGAATGGAAATGCTATTACACGGGATTTTGTTCAACAGAAAAGGATAAAGTTAAGAAGCAGCCAAGATATAAAGAAACAAGTTAAAAAAGAGACAAGTTTTTAAAGTGGTTCAGCACGAAAATGCCTACGTCCACTGATTCTCTTTGTTAATTCACTTCATATGGGCAGTACAAGTTAAGAAAAGTATCGACGAAGGTGTTGGATGTTCCATGCCCTCTGGAACACCTCTCCGTCCACTATTGACAAAATATAAGTTCCGTTGTGGAGATCTTTATGAATTACATATGGTCCATCCCAGATTGGATCTAGTGCTCCGGGGCGCGGGAAGGCTCGCTTGAGGACAAGATCTCCTTCTTGTAAGCTACGATACTTGACTTTGGAGTTGTATTGTGCTGCCACTTTTAGCTTGTGAGCTGCTGCTTTGAGTGCCGCATCGTTTCTTCTCTCTTCAGTTAGATCCAAAGACATGTGAAGGAGTTCTTCGTTCTCTTCTGGGTTATAGTGGATCCTACGGTGGGAAGGCACTACAGCTTCGACTGGGAGCAAGGCCTTCGATCCGTATGCCAAAGAGAAAGGAGTATGCCCCGTTGATGTTCTGAAAAATGTGCGGTAGGCCCAAAGTGCCGTAGGAAGTTCATCCACCCAAGCGCCTTTTGACTTTTCAAGTTTCTTCTTGATTAGAGTTTTGAGAATTTTGTTGACAGCTTCGACTTGTCCGTTTGCCTGGGGGTAAGCTACAGATGATAAGCTTTTGTGAATTCCGTGCTTTTGGCACCAGTTGGCGAACTCTTCACTGTCAAACTGAAGTCCATTGTCCGATATGATTTTGAGTGAAACCCCGTACCTGCATAGAACATTTTTGATCAAGAAGTTAATAACTTTTGTCGAAGATATTTTATTTAAAGGTTCCGCTTCCACCCATTTGGTGAAATATTCGACTGCCACTATAGATATTTGGCTCCACCTCGGCCCACCGACAGTTCGCCAATCAAGTCAACTCCCCAAACTGCAAAGGGCCAAGGGCTGGTCATTTGAGTGATCTCATTTGTTGGTAGTCGAGGAATCTTAGCAAACTTCTGACATCTGTCACATTTTTTGGCAAAGTCTAAGGCGTCTTTGTTTAAGGTGGGCCAGAAATACCCATATCAGAGTATCTTCTTTGCCAGAGTCTGCCCTCTAGTGTGATCTCCGCAGCTTACTTGATGGATGTTTGATAAGATTTCCTTGGCTTCCCTTCCAACGACACACCTTAATAAGGGGTTAGAGAAGCCGCGCCGATAGAGGATGCCTCCTTGTATTGTGTAGCGGGAAGCTCTCCTCAAGATTTTCTTGACTTCGTTACACCCATCGAGCAGTGTGTCATCTTGTAAGAATTTTCGGATGGGAGTCATCCAAGTTTCCTCTTCGATTGCAGCTATCAGATTCACTTACTCGAAACTCGAGGTTAGTTGCTTTGAGATGGCTACTGTTCCGGAAATGGTGCCACCTCTCATGCTATCTTGCTTTGCCAGTTCGTCGCCTCTTGGTTCTCTTCTCGAGGAATGTGTTTGATCAAATAGTGATCCAATTGATCGAGCAGCAGTTTGGTCTTCTTCATATATGCTGTGAGTCATTCTCCTCGAGCCTGAAATTCTCCTAGTATTTGATTCACAATAAGTTGCGAATCACTATGAAGACATAGAGAACTGACTCTAATCTCTAGGACCAGTTCTAATCCTACTATTACTGCTTCATACTCTGCATCGTTGTTGGTGGCAGCGAATTCCAACCTTAGAGCATAATGTAGCTTCCTTCGCCTGAGAGTGATTATTACAATACCTGCCCCCGAGCCTTGTTCGTTTGATGCTCCATCCACAAAGAGATTCCACTTGATGTCTTCTGCTATTTCATATTTCTCTTTACCTTCGTTGGCAGTGAATTCGGCAATGAAATCGGCCATGGCTTGTCCCTTGATGGCGGTGCGAGGATGGTAGGTGATATCATATTGACTCAGTTCAATGCACCATTTAAGTAGTCGCCCAGAAGTGTCGGGACGATGGAGTACCTGCCTTAGCGGTTGATCGGTTAGAAATCTGATGGAATGAGATTGGAAATAGTGTCGCAGTTTCCATGATATGATTAGTAAATAGTATGCTAGCTTCTCAAGTTTAGGATATCTGGCTTCTGCCCCCGTAAACCTCTTGCTCATAAAGTATACTGGCCGCTGTGCGCGGTTGTCTTCTCTCACCAAAGCGGCGCTCAGGGCATGAGACGACACAGCAAGGTATAGGTATAGATCTTCGCCTTCGTTTGGATTTGAGAGTACTGATGGTCTCTGGAGGTGTTCGATTAGGTTGAGGAAGGCTGTTAAGCATTCGTCAGTCCATTCGGACTTTCCTTTGTCTTTCTTTAGAGCTTCGAAGAAAGGGATGCACTTGTCAGTCGCCTTGGAGATGAATCTGCTTAGGGCGGCCACTTTTCCATTTAGACTTTGCATTTCTCTTCGAGTGGAAGGTATCCTGAAATCTCTCAGAGCTCGGACTTGTTCGGGGTTTTCTTCAATCCCCTTGGCATGCACGATGAATCCCAAGAACTTTCCTGATGATACTCCGAATGAGCACTTTAGAGGATTCAGCTTCATTCCATATCGGCGAAGTACTTGAAACATCTCGTCCAGGTGGCTTTCGTGATCGTTGGCTTTCCTCGATTTTACTAGCATGTCATCCACATAAACCTCCATAGTTCGTCCTATCAGTTCCGCAAACATCTTGTTGACGAGGCGCTGATAGGTAGCTCCGGTGTTTTTAAGTCCAAAAGGCATTACTCTATAGCAGTACAATCCCCGGTCAGTGATGAAACTAGTGTGGTCTTGATCGGGGGCGTGCATAGGAATTTGGTTATATCTTGAGTATGCGTCCATAAAAGATAAGAGTTCGTTCCCGGCTGTGCTGTCCACCAGCTGATCGATTCGGGGGAGTGGGAAGCAATCCTTCGGGCAAGCGTCATTTAAGTTAGAGAAGTCAATGCATGTTCGCCACTTCCCATTAGCCTTCTTTACTAGTACCGGGTTGGAGATCCACCCTGGATAGATGGCTTCTCGTATGAAGTTATTGGCAAGTAAGTTCTTTACCTCTTCATCGAGGGCTGCTGATCGTTCTGCCCCCATACTTCTCTTTTTCTGCTTTACTGGCACCTTGGTAGGATCGATGTTTAGTACGTGGCATGTCACGTATGGGAAGATTCCAGTCATGTCAGCGTGCGTCCATGCAAATACATCCAAGTTGTGGCGGAGAAAATCAATGAGTCGATCCCTCAATTATGCTCTTAGCTGAGATTCGATTTTCAACAGTCTACTTGAGTCGTGTTTGTCTACAGATACAAACTCCATAGCTTCTGCAGACTCGACGGTGGCCTCCTCCTCTTTGTCCTTGGGGTCTAATTCACTGAAAGGATCACTGGTATATCAAAGAGGATGGGCTTTCTTTAGTTGCTATGCTTCCAAGTTTTTCATGCAGAGAGTAGTCTCTGCATTCTTCCCTTTATCCTTCCTGTGATTATTGCGAAGTTCAGTTACATAGCAATCTCGAGCGGCGTCTTGATCTCCCTCTACTTCCCCTATTCCATTGTCTGTTGGAAATTTCATCTTTAGGCACCACGGGGCCAGGACAATTTGGAAGTCAGAAAAGGCTGGTCTTCCTAAAAAGGCGTTGTAGGCCGAGTGGTTATCTATTAGCACAAATGTTTGTTTCCGCACAATGGAGCGGGTGTGACTTCCTATTTCAACAAAGAGGACCAATTGCCCGAGGGGCATCTTCGCATCTCCAGTGAAATCGTGTAGTGGTTTGTTGCAGGGAGACACATCCTTCATTGACAGCTTCATTCTGTCGAAAGCATGTTACTGAGCTTCCAGTGTCTACTAGAATTTGGAAAACTTTGGCTGGGCCGAACCGGGCAGAGATGACCATAGGATCCATGTGATGGTATTGCCTTCCTTCTAGGTCACGCCTATTGAATGTATTGTCATCATTCTCTTTTTGCTTCGGGTGGCGTTCTTCCATAACAGAATTAACGTAGCCTTCATTGTTTCTAAGTGACTTTCCGTATCTTTCCATCTCTGTCTAGTTCCTGTCGGCGATGTGTGGTCCTCCCGATATGGTATGGACCACTATCTTCTCTTGACTGGAGCCGTTGGTGTTGCGATTTCCCCCTTCTGTTTCTGGGAGGGGTAGCCTTGGGTTCTCATTGGCAAGAGCTGGGGTCCTGTTCTGATCTTTTACATAGCGTTCCAGTCTCTTCCTTCTGATGTGTTCTTCAATTAAGTCCCGGAGATGATTGCATTCGTTGGTATCATGCCCATGAGATTCGTGGAAGCGGCAGAACTTTCCAAACTTAATTGCATTATCTGATTCCTTCTTGTACGGAGGGAGTCTGTATTTAACTTCATCTTGGGTGGCCAGGAAGATGTTTTCGATTGTTTCATTCAAAGGAGTGTAAGTGTCAAATCTTGGTCCTGGCCGATATAGACGTTTCTCTCCCTTCTTACGCCCAGCATTGCCTCTAGAGTCATTTCTTCGAACGTCCTTTGCTACAGCGGGTGTGTCACCATGAGCTGCCTTGGTTTGTTACCCTGTCTGTCTTTCAGTAGCAGCGTCTTCAAGTCTCATATATCTTCCGGCTTCATGGAAGAAATCGGGTAAGGTAGCTGGTTTTTCTTTCGTTAATCTTCTAGCAAACTTAGTATCCGGATGCACACCACTACAGAGGGCCATTAAGATAAGTTTCTCATCGGCATCTTGGACTACGACCGCTGCAGCATTGAATCGGGTTAGATATTGTTGTACTGTCTCTCCAGGCTTCTGTTTGATATTAGATAGGGAATAAGAGTCCTTGGGTTGTTCCACATGAATGTGGAACTGGCTGATGAACTTTTCTTTCAACATTTCCCATGAGCTGATGGATCCTTGGGGTAGATGGCAGAACCAGGAGGTTGCTAGATCTGCCAAGAATAGTGGAAAGCCTTTGCACAATACTCCTTCTGTGGCTCCGCTCATGAGCATATGCCATGTGTATCTCTGCAAGTGTACAACGGGGTCAGAGATTTCCTTGTAAGGTTCCATTGTTGGCATTTTCCATTCTCGGGGGGTGATGCAATTTCGATATTGCGGGTGAAAGGCTGGTTACCCTAGCGCCTATCCCTCGATCTCTTTGATCCCATTGGACGCACTCTCTGAACAATCGCGCCATCCTTTCATCAGAATTTAGAGCAGATAGAAATGAGTTTGGTTCTTCTCTGCGAGATTGATTCCGTCCAAATGACTTATAGGGATGGTATCGTCTATGACTCCTAATATTTTCCAGTGGCTGTCTCTGGTCTTCTGGGAGCATGCTAGGGTCAGCTACAGTTGGCCCTTGCCTTGATCTTCCCCTGTTGGGTTCTGTTCCGAGCACTTCCTCGGGTCCAACATCGGGCTGGACTCTAGCTCGGCCCTGTTCATTGGTGTTTCCGTGGCTAGGTAGCATGACAGGCTCAGCCACAGCCGACCCTCGCCTGGTACCTCCCCTGCTGGGTTCGGTTCCAAGCGTTTCCTCTGGTGGGAATTCAGGATGAGTTCGGGCTCGGCTCCTACCATTGCTGTTTCGGTTGTTAGCTTCTTCGAAGAAGAAAGATCTTTGTCGCCTCTGAGATCCTCCAGACCGGGACTCATCCCATGATTCAGTGTTGCGGTTGGATTCTTCAGCATCCCTTAAGCTTGACATGAGTCGGTTCACCAAGGCTTCTTGTTGGGATGTGAAGCGGTCAGTCACTTCAGCCACAACCCTGTCTAGATCTGCCCTAGTAATTGCTGCCGGCTGTTCCGTGGCAGGGGCTGTCGGATTTGCCTGATTTTCATTTGGTACTGCTGTTGGAACGGGACGATTCTCTTGATCTGGGATCACTGGATCTGGAATACTGCTAGTTGTGACGTTCTTTCCTTTGTTAACATCTTTCTTCTGCCTGGGAGGCATGTTTTCTGAGCAATGAGCGATGCTGTTAGGAAGAAGGTTAAGTGGGAGAAGCTGAAGCTTCGAGCTCCCGCTCTCAGTGAAAGCACCAAAAATGTTTGCACAAAAAATGGGCAAACACCTCCAAGTCGTATGATTTAGTCGATTTTATGTTGTTCTTAGTGATTTGGGTGATTTATGCAAATATGTAAAAAGTAGGGACTAAATTGTAAAAGACGCATTTATAGTGGTTCGGCCAGAATGTGCCTACGTCCACTTCATATGCTATTCTCCTTCACTATCCGGATTACAAGTACAAAGCTTTGATTACAAGTGTATGAAAGTCGTTTAAAAGTCCTGTCCGTGCTTCAGTTCTCTCAAACCTTGTCCTCCATTGTTGTACCCCTACCCCTCTATTTATAGAGTGAGGCTGGAGGTAGGGGTCTTGGATGTATACAGTTGCTGGTGGGCCTGGGCTGACGTGATCTGGCCTGGCAATGTTGGTTCGGTAATGTCTCGGTCTGGTGGTGAGTGGGGCGTGGATTGGCCCGGTAGTGAGTGGAGCGTGATTGGTCTGGTGGTGAGTGGAGCGTGATCTGGTCCGGTGGTGAGTGGAGCGTGATCTGGTCCGGTGGTGAGTGGTTCGGTCGTGCCTTGGTCCGGTAGTGGGAGTAGGTGATCTGGTTCGGTCGTGCCTTGGCCTGGTGTGAGAATACGCCCAACCAAAACAATTTATATTTCAAATTCAGCGATTTATTTGATAATTGAATTGTTAAATTGAATATTTGGAATTGTTAAAAATTATTAAATCTTGAATTTAATGTGAATGAAAATGATTTCAAAAGTTGATTTAAATTCTATTTGAATAAGAATGAAGATAGCAAACTTTTAATTTGAATTTAAAGTGAATAAAATGGTTTTGATAATAATTCATTTTAATTAACATGTCAACATAGCCTTCTGGGGCACTGTCTTGGATTTCAATGAAATCAATTTCATTGGATCCGTAATGGTGAGTTATTATATTCCATCGAATTTCATGGCGATCAGACGTATACTCTTGCGAGCTTGAAATGCTTAAAATTAATTAAAGGAATTTAATTTAATATAATTTTATTTTGAAAGCTAATCAATGTATATGATGGAATTGGCTCCCGGTACTAGTTCCATTGTGTTCGAGATATGCGTATTACATATATAATGCCAGACGGCACGCCTCGATTGGAGTTTGAAATTTAACGCGTGAATAATGCTTTAAATTTTTTCTGTATAAGGACATCAACTTTCTCCATTTGCAAACCCTAAATATAATAACTTCAGCCACCATTAAACGTTAATTCCATCCAACAACAGCTGATCATCGAAACCACCATGGTCACTTTCAAGCTTCGATCTCAAACAAGAAAACATAGAGCTCGTCGAGGCATAGCGAATCAACGGTTGGATTCGAGCTAAAACGAAGCACGATGGCAGCAAAGGAGGGGCGAAGTTGCGGCATTCCTTTGCGAAATTAAGGTGATGCAGGGCATTTAGGGTGGTCATGCTGGTGGTGATGGGCGTGGAAGAGGAAAAGCGGTCTCTAGGGGGGTCGCCGCGGCGAACGGCGGCGATGGGGAACACAGTCGAGTTTTTATGTTACCTGGAAACAAGAAAGAGAGGAAGGGAAAGGTGAATTAAGTTTTAAACTTAGTTAATTTTAAGTTAATTATAATATAATTATTTCAAGCATTAATTAATTCGTAACTTTTTCATACAAGATCGAATTTAAACGCGACGAGTTGTATTGCAATCGTATCAGTGTATACTACATTATGGATTGGGATAGATTTGGAGCTTGTAGGAATTTGGGTTAAACTTGAACACCTGTTCAATTTTAATCCAAAATGGAACACTTCAGTAATAATTGGAATCAAAGTGAGTTAACTCACCTCTCTGGCTCACTTATATTTTTATATAAGTGTGAATAATTTTACCGTTGATTGGTTTTTTACTGTTTGGATGATTTATTATTTTATTTGATGGTTTTCATATAATCCCACCCCTGGAGTAGATGAGACCCTATTATGTTTCCGTGTATGAGCCGATGACCCTTTATATACGATCCCACCTCGAAGCGGTTGATTTATATTTTATGATTATACTGTATTTGATGCAAGGGGCCATGTTATAGGGATCCAACTGGATTCCTCACACTATTGATTTTAGTTTTCATATATTTTGATATATGATGTGTTGGATGCCATATTTGATGACATAGATGATTTTTCCCTATATAGTGGCACAGTAGCACTGTACCATGTTTTTAGTATTTTGAAATACTATAAGGTGAAGATTTAGCTTTTAAAAGGATTTTAAGTGATTTTTGAAAATTTATATGTTTTAATAATTATTCTTGAATTATTTAAAGAAGGAATTTGTTTTAAAATAAAAGGTGTGATTTTTAGATATTATAATTAATAGTTTTATAAAATATTTTAACTAGAGATTTTTGAACTGTAAATAAAGATTTTTTTAAACCTTTTTTTGGCAAGGCTAGCCGGTTTTAGGGTGGGCCATCCACTTTTTATTACAATAAATGTAATAAACAATACAGGGATTAGGAGATAGGCAAGATACCTATACTGCTATTATATAGAGTAGAGAAAAGGAAAAGGAATAAAGCAAGAGGAAAAAGGGAAAAACCAAAAATAAGATAGCATCACAGCCAGTGAAAATTATCAAAGAACTTGCTCATTTTAAGGCCATGAGCTATATCCATTGGCAATGTATTCCAGAGAATCAAAGCTATCTTTCCTTCGATTGAAAAATCCTTCTATTTCTTTCAACTGACACAATGTTTAGGTAATTTTTCAAAATAAAAAAAGCAATGCTGTTTTACCCTTCCACTACCTTGTAGCTTTACTGATTACATCCCAATCAACAACAGTAACTCTAGTAAACTACAATAACCAGCCTTGGCCATAATAGATAGCCATAAATTTTTAACTAAGGGGTAAGCAAAGAATATGCGACATATGCTTTCACTATGAGATTGACATAATGTGTAGGCGGTATCAACATTTATACCATATTTGTCATGCTTTTCTTTAGTCATTAGGGCATTCTTTATAGTCTTCCACAACAGGAGATTTTCTCTGCTTGGCGAGTGGTTGCACTAGGTTACAAAAGACCAATGGCAATAAGGCACTGCATAAGCTAGAGAGAAGAGAATAGACATCACTAATCTTAAAAATAAGTCCGTCTTTTGTAATAAAGGAATATGGTTTCAAAAGAAGATAGAAATATTTTGATATAAATATTTATTAACCGTTTTATATAAAGTGATATACATACACACATATTAAGATTTATTTATAAATGTAATAATGTATAAGAATGATATTTTACAAATAAAGGGACTTTATAAGAAAAGAAGTTCTATGAAATAGAAAGAGATTTATATATTGTTTTATAAATATGGAAATGATTATGTTGAAATTTAAATATGGAGTATCATGGAAATATATTTATGTTTTAAAAGTTGTTTATTTATATTAATATTATTTTAAAGTAGTTTATCAATATTTTAATATTTTGAAAGTTGATTATTAAAATTATTAAGATGGTTTGGAACTAATTATAATTATTTATCAATAAAGTTGTGGAAATTAATTATTATTATTTATAATAATGTAGAAGAAAAATTATTATTGTTTTATCAAGAATGTTTTGAAATGATTAATTATCATTTTCAAGATGTTTTGAAGTTAATTATTATTTATTTACAATGTTTATTATTATATAATAGTGTTTTAAAATTAATGATTAGAATTTACTTATAAATGTTTTTGAGATTAGAATTTACAAAGTTTTGGAAATTAATAATTATAAATGTTTTGAGTTTATAGATTTATTGAAGTAATTTATAATTGGTCCTATAAAGATCAAAAAGGCCTGTAAAATAAAAGGGCTCTGTTACAATAAAAAAACAACCTCTGCTCTTTCAAATTCAAATCAAAGGCAAGAAATCAGGTTTTAAGATCAAAAACTTAAGATCAACGGGAAGATTCCAAGGATCAAAACAATGTTCAAGATGAGATTTAAAGTTTGAATTCTCGAAAATTGTTTATCATCTACTCTGTCATATTTAACAGAGTCAAAATTTTATATCTACTCTAGTTCAAAATTCAATATCTCTCATTTCGCTATGAATTTCCGGATGATGTTAACTAGAAAAATGTTTGTTTTCAAGTGTAGTTTTAATTAAAAATAGTTTGAAGATCATTTGTTATGTATAGTGTGGAAAATCTCAAAAATACAGTAGGTAACTTGTTTTTCGACGAAAATCGATATGCTTAAAACATCGAATAATGTACATATTTGTGATCGTCGTACGAAGATGGGATTTTTAGCGCTGAAATCATAGTTTTTAATGGTCTAGAATGTGAGAAATTGCTAGATTATCAAATCCCATTCAAAAATTAATTTTCGGCGGAATAGTTGACGCTAGACGAGGAGGTTTGTCGAGGAGGAGTGTGAGGACGTCGGGATGGGGTTCACCATGGAGGAATTTCGAATTTGCTTTGATTTGAGGTCGAATGGAACTTTTATGGTTTAAGGAATAAATGAGAGACGACATTGAACGCGACCGCTTTTGGGAGGAAAAGGTGACCGAACGGTGTGAATTTTGGCAGGAAGGAGGCAGCAATGGTAAGCATTCTAATAGCGGCAGCGGCGAGTGGATCAGTGGTGTAAGGCCAGAGAAGTATGAAGTTTTTGGTGGAGATGGGTTCTCTATTGGTTGCGGCGGAAGGCTCGATCTTTGATCGAGAGTGTTGGAACTTTGGCGAAGGGGTGAAAATGGTCGAGGGTGGTTAGGGGCATTCGTGGATGATCTCGGATCGGCGATCGATGGTTCGGAGTGTTTGTGCATGTATACGCGTGCATGCGTGCATTTGAACTGCAGGTGGAAGGATTGAAGGAACTGCTGTGGAATGAGTTGATCTTGGCTTGATTTGGAATGTTGGTCTAGACCTTGTATTGGATCGAGTTCAAGTTGATGGGGAAGTGAGTACTCAAGTTTGATGGATCGAGTTCATATTCTTTTGCATATAGTTTGGTCACCGGAAGCAATAGAGAGAAAGGGAAGAAGAAGAGAAGTTGGGGAGTGGGTCGTCTTTGCTCGATGGTTTGGGCTTCGGCCCAAGTTCTTAAAAATGAAATGAAAGAAAAATAGGGATGGAGGGAAGTTTGAATTTGAAATATATATATATATATATATATATATATAATTTGGAAACTTAAAAATGTGTTAACCAATGCATACGAACTCGATTAACGCGAAATTTTTTGCGATAGGTTCGTATCGAAAAACACTACGTTGTCGTGCGACCCATTGTTGAGCTTGAATAAGTGGAATTTTATAGTAATTTGAAACGGACTGAAATTTTAAGTAATCAATTGAAAAATAATATCGTCTATTAAATTTATACGACTCGAATATTAGAGTGTTCTGCCCGAGTTTATTTAATTTAATTACAATGTTTTGACATCTGTTTTAGTGGAACAAAATACCGTTCCGCTAATTGTTTTAAATTGGACCCCTGTTAGCAGAATAAATCACCGTTCTGCCATTACAATTGAATATATATCTATTGTGGACATTTAATAGCAGAAATAAAACCACATTCTGCTATTATACTTGTACGGACATCCATTAATTATCTTGATAATTATATTGGGTAATATGATGTTGAATTAATTGATAAAAGCATGATTGATGTGAATATCTATATCTATTATCTGGACTATTATGGAATTGAATGGTAACTTGATTAAGTAACATTGGAAATTTTTTAGGCCTACTTTTCCGCCTTGGAAGTTGACTTTTGGACCAAAATTGTTTAAAAGATGATTATTATTTATAAATGGTATTTTAAAGTTAATTAGCAGATATTTTGATAATGATTTAAAGTCATTAATTTGTTGTTCTTAAAAATTATTTAAAAGTACTAAATTTTGATTTAAAGTTATTAGTGATTTAATTGTTTAAAAGTATATTAATTTCTAATTAAGATTAACTTATAGTGGTTGTTCAAAGTAAAATTTTACATAGGAAATTAATTAGTATTAAAGTATATTTATTCCATAGATAGATTTATTAAATATTAATAATGTTTTTAAAAATAATATATTATATAGTAAACTTTTATAAAAGAGTATTTTACTTAATTAGAACATGGAAAAAAAATTATAGTGAACTTTATAAGTATTTATTTGAAAATTTTTAAATAAAATTTTCAGAAAATAAATGATATACTTTCATGGCGTAATCAAAGGCAGAGAGTGCCATCAGTTAAGTTATGGATTTCTCTAGTATAGAGACGCAACCATTGTGCCGTGAATCCATGGTTGATACCGCAGTGGTGCTTTCCTAAATTTATTTTAAAGGGTTTCGAGTATTTTGAAAATGAATGGTTTGTGGATATACTTATCCGGTTAAATAAGCATATTGTAACGACCCAAAAATTTCGAACCCGAAAATTCCAGATAGTTAGAAAAGAAAAAGAAAAAAAGAAAGAAAAAGAAACAAGAACAAGTCATAGAAACTTCACATTCACAGCGGATCAAAATATAATATCACATAAAATAACAGTTATACAAAGGAAAGCTGTACTTGTCAAATTACAGTTTAATATATCAGAGTTACAACATTTACACAAACACTAAACAGTTTAAAACATCATGTTCCAGATATACAACTATGCATCACAGCGGAAACTCTCCATACGTTCCTGCCATCCAGCTTGCCTCCTGAGCTGCAGAACGTCCTTACCTAAAAATCTGTAATACTCGGTCTGACCCGAGCATTACATCAATGTAACACCCGGGTCAGGCTGGAAACCAGCGTGAGTAAACCCATCTAACATGGAATGCAAATCATACAACTTATATATATAACCCGGGGTAACTCGCATCAATTTACAAATTCACAATTTGTTATAGGAACCACTTATTTCACACATCGATTTCCTAGGTACAAAAACTTAGATTAAATTGTCCAATTCACTTACATCATTTCGTTCCAATCTATTGATTTCACAAATCAATCTAAAAAGAATCGAAGTGGTTTCGGGTATTAACTAATACCCGACTCCGGTCTCTTCGAATCCAACGTCATCTTATCCCAAGTTATTCAAGTGAATATAATTCATTTTTATTTACAAGATATCAATTCGTGATCGAAAGATAATCCACATTATCACTGTCCACCCAAACATATTATATCACAAACATTTCATCTCATAGATATCAACCAATTCAAGTCATTTAAACATCATTCAATCACTCATAAGCAAGATTGATCACTTCCAAAAATTATTTAATTTATCTCTAATTAATTTAATTTTTAATCTTTAATCACTTGGATTATCTTTACTAAACGTTAATTTATTTCAAACCAATTAATTAATCACCTTTAATTATCCATTTTAATTAATCACCCTTGATTAATTTTCTTTAATTTCATAAAGTAATTATCCTTTAATTAATTACACAAATTAATTATAGTTAACCATTTAATGTAATTAATCTTATTATTAACTACACCAAATAATTAATCCTTAATTACTTTTATAACCAATAAATTAACCTTTAATTAGCTGTTTAATTATCCATTAACTATTTGATTTATCGGTTAATAACCTTATTTATTAATCGATATCTCTCAATACAATCTGATTAATCCATAATTACTTTTACAATAGTTTAAATTAAATTTTATTTTAAAACCAGCTTTCATAAAACCTTCTTAAAACGTTTTCTAACCTTGCTTCGGGTTTTAACTCGTTACTGACTCGAGTATTTGCTCAATACATTAGGTTCAAAACTTCATAAACCATGCTGAGGAAACAACTATTACATAAGTAATTTATATAATAAAGATTAAACTACTCTCATTTTAAAATTTTGAAAACCAAGTTTAAACCCTTTTTCTAAAAAAACTTGCCTAATACTTCTTCGGGACAAGCCAGAAGTTTACTCGGGTTTAACCCGAGTTCCCCTTTCATTTCAAAAATTTAGATTTAGGTTTAGTTTAAGTTTTAAATTTTAAACCAGGAACAAAACTCTCTCTTGAACCACTCGAGTTTAAACTCGATTCACAAGCCAAAACATACGAGACTTACTTCGAGACAACCTCCCCATACAACCCATAAACCCAAAACAATAGCCACGATAACCCTGTGCACATGCACCAATGTCAGAGCCGCCATCCACCTTCGATGAACCCTCCAACACACCATCCTTCACTGTTGCAACACTTCCAGATCAACAAAACACACGCACCAGCTATAGATCAAAATCGAATAGTCTAGTTGTAAACTGAAATCAAATTGTTGCCAGAATAATGACTCGAACGGCCAACGTTGATCACCGGAGTGCCAGAAGTTCCGTCCACATCCCCACGAACCCTTCACGTAGCTATTACCCAAACCTGATGCAACTCGATGCATCAGAGTCGCCTCCTCGACCAAAATTACAGACATGCCCAAATTAGGTTTAAAAACCTAAATCTTCTCCTTCCCATCGCCTCGATGATCTGGAGCTCTTCCAGGAATTTTTCTCAAACACCCTGCAACTACATCCACCTCCAGTTAAAACCCCAAGACCTCTCAACCCCTAGATCGTCAGAGATTGCCTCATGTACAAATTCCAGTCAAACCCATTATGCAACCTCAATGCATTATAAAAAAATTAGAGTTAAGGTTTTAGAAACATAACTTTCTAAACAGATTAAAGTTATAATCTTGCAACATCAAATTATGATGTTTGAAATTTAACTTATTTTTGAATTTTTTTCAGTATATTCCCAAATTTCCATAGAAACTTGCCTTGATTTACTTAAACTGTTTTTAAATTTAAATCTTGTCAAAACTAACATCTCTTGATTAGAAACTATTTTCTAAAATGAATCAGAGGGATGTGATATGATTTTTTTCCAGATATATTGCCTGTAGCCTGGAAACAAATTCATATGTCTGATTTTTCAGACAAGCACAACATATTTATGCATGTAAACATGTTTCAGAAACTAAAAACCATCATGCAATCCCATTTTCAAACATGCATTACTAGTTTACTTCAACCATTTAGCATATGCATCAAGTTTGAAGTGATTCATGTTTACAGATAAAAAAATAGAGGTTCAAAACTAAGATTAGAGATGTTTTAAAATCAACAGAAATACCATAGGCATTCATACATACAAATATGCAAAGAAATCTTCACACAGTTTTCACAAGCTATTTAAGTTTTTAAAAAAAAATCTTACTCACCTGATTGCTGAAGAACAGAGAAGCAGATTTTGAAATTTTAAAAGATTGGAAACTGTTCTTGATATGCTCTGATTTTAATTACTTTTTGTTTTGAGATGATCTGCATTTTTTTCTCTGATTTGAAACTGATCTGAAACTTGAATTTTCATTTTAAACTGAACTTTTGTACTGCTGAGTTGAGATGAACCTGATTCTTGCACTTTTGGATTAGCCACTTGATTTAAAACTAGAAATCTTTTGATTTTAAGCTCGCTTAAGATCTGCTTTAATTTTACTTCAGGTTGAAACTTTTTTTTTTATGATTTCAAGTTTTTGACCATTTTTCTTATTACCTTTTACCTAATTTCAAATCAAAAGAAAATGCCATTAGCTTACATTTATCAATACATATAATTATTTTCTTACAAGTGTTGGCATGCAAAAATGAGATATTTACAAGTGTTTTAAATTTATATTTAAATGTCTCTTGTGTCTTGTATGTATTTATATTAATAAATATATTTTTCTTTTAAACTTTTCTTTATATATACAAAGTACAAAAATTTCAAGTAATTAAAAATGTATTTAAACCCTTGTTAAATCTTATTTTAGGCTCTTATGATTTGAACTACTAAATATTTGTTTTTATTAATCTATGTTGATACCCTTAATACAAATCAAAATAAACTCCTTTATTTAAACCTCATTTAACTATCATACATTATATATATATATATCCCCCAATTATAATTATACACAATAATTATAGAAAATGTTATTAACCAATTATACATTAAATAAATTATCTATACAAATTATTCTAAAAATCCAAATTATTTACTAAGGAATTTATTTAAATCTTAAATTCAAGTTTCAAATTCAAACTCAAATTTCAGATTCAAATTTGTATTACAATTCAGGTATAACTATTTATTATCAGAATTATTTATTAAATCTATAATTCAATATTTCTATTAGTTAACCCCGTTAATTAACAATTAGCAGATACTCCAAAATTCAGGTTATCACATTCCTCCCCTCTTTGAATCTTTTCGTCCTTGAAAAGGAATGAAGCCAGAATTTATTAAATATTTTAAAACCAGTTAAAATATTCTTTGATCATATTAAAACACTTTTAAAATCTGTAATACTGCCAAAATAGTTTTATAAAAATACTTTTTATAACTCGATGTTTCAATAAGTCTGTCCTCGTTCTCACAGAAATTCGGTCATACGTTGATTAGGCGTAGGACTGAAAATCTACAAGTGCTTGGCAGACCCGTTTTCAACATCCATTGAAAATACTTTGAAAATAATTTTATTATAAATATAGAAAACAGTTTTTGAAAATAGAGGATATATTTTTGGTGAGTATGCTCTGGAAATCATCACCCCCCATCCATGGTCGCAGTTACATCCTGGGTTACGTTGCCATCGCAGCAAAAGTCCATGTAACTGCAGGCTCTCCGCGGCCTCTCGATTACGCCATGGAACCCACGACAGATCGCAGTTACATTCCAGGGTTACGTTGCCATTACAACAAAAGTCTATGTAACTGCAGGCTCTCTATGGCCTCTGATTTTTGCTGTCGAAATGAAACTTCTCCACTCCTTTATAGGTCGCTGTCTACCGATATAAAATCAAACGCAGACTGTTGGCTCTCAGCGGCACACACGACTTTCGCTATGTTACCATAGGTCACAGTCTACCGATATAAAATCAAACGCAGACTGTTGGCTCTCAGCGGCATACACGACTTTCGTTATTGTATACTCTACTCATAATCCCCAGAAACTAGTTTTGTCCGGACTCCTCACAGGATCAACTTTAGAACCCCCCTTGGGGCTCAAGGCAGCACCACCCGGTGGCACTCCTGAGAAGTTCATTTTAAGGAAGCGCCTTTTTCCCCAGAGCCATCATCAAAACACTTTATACTGTACACATATAGTATCTTTCAAATCATGCACCTAGTACGATCTCATACAAAGCACCTTTATACCAAAATCGATAATTCTCAAACTAGGCTTTCCAAATTCAATATTGATTTTACACAAAAATCAAAAGCCTTTCCAAATCCAAAGGTTCCCAAAACCTTTTCCAAAATCCTCATAAGATCCTTTATATATATATATACAGATATATATAATTTTTTAAAACTTTGGATCATTTCAAACTTGTATAAACTCCTTTTATACTTCAAAACACCTTCAAAATCCTTTTCTTCTAGCAATAGATTCAACAAGAGGAGATTTATCTTATATAACAAAGATATACAACTTTATTTATTCCAAATCAAATATTTAAATTTGATTACTCTATAAAGTCATTAACCATATTACTTATTTCCAAAAAGTAAATTTCTATCATAGAAATATCCAATTTCCACTTTACTTCATCATATGCTTCACAAAATATAACTTCCATTTCAAAAACCATTTCACATTTCTAATCCACAAATTCCCAGTATCAATTTTATTCAAATCCGTACGATGTATACAGATCATCTGTACGCTATACCAATCTGATCGCTCACTCGATCACACAATTTAATTTCCGAACTAGTATCGTCTACCCGACTTCCTAGTGCGGACTAAGATCTAGTTTCTTGATCAGAAACCGTCATTCTCCTTGCATAGTCATAACTATGATAGAGAATACCCAGAACCAATCAACAATCCATATCCAGGTTCGCCGTCGAAAATCGAGTGGACAATCCCAACTCGGATCGATATAACTATCTCGAAATTCTGTGCTCGAATCTGGATCAAATCACTATGCGAATAGAATAACATACATACACCCTACGTATTTATCTTCATTGATTATTAATCAAATGAATTCCCTTTCTATTCACATTCACTTATTCACAATTGCTTCAATCCCATTTGGATTATCACCTCTATTCTTATCTCAATTGGGTATTCAATCATAAACAGTTTAAACTCTGTCCATTTTAAATTTAAAAATAGCTTGAAAAGTTTGAAAATAGATAAGTGGTTGAAAAAAAATTACTAGTTTGTAAAATAGGTGTAAAATAGTTAGAAAATAGTTAAAATAATTATAGAAATTTTAGATAATTGCAAAATAATAGTAAGATAGTAATTAGTTTTGTAAAATAGTTGAAATATAGTAATTAGTTTATAAAACAGTTGGAAAATTGTTAAACGGTTTCAAAAATAATTGTAAAACAAGTATAATATAGTTTAGCTTTTAAAAGAAAGGTTGTATATATAATGAATAGCTTGGAAAAATAGGTTTATATGAAAACAATTTATATTAAAAATAGTCCAGAGTCAAAACTGTTCAATTCCCAACCTTCATTTCCAATCAATTTAATTTAAATTTCTACTTCCATTTGAATTGACCCAATTCCAATTTTAAATAACTTCAATTTCCATTGAAATTGATTCAACCCCAATTCAAGTTGAATTAACCTCAGTTTCTTTCCAAATTTAACTTTATTCAATCTTGATCTCAAATTCTACTAATTCAAATAAATTTCAATTGAACTAGTTCCAATTTCAATTCATTTCAACTCCAGTTTGAATTAATCCCGATTTCAAACTCCATTTCCAAATCAAGTTGAATTATTCTTGATTTCCTCCCAAATTCAATTCAAATTCCATTTGAATTTAAAACTATTCAACTTTGATTACAATTCCAAATTATTCAAATCAATTTGGACTAATTTCAAATTGAACCCACTTCAATTTCAAATCAATCCAATTCAAATTCTCCATTTGAATTTTTAAACTTATTCATCTTCAATCACAATTCTAATTAATTCAAATCAAATTTAATTTGAACTAATTCAATTCAAATTTCAAAATTTAAACCATCCCGAATTATATAAGTTCGAGTTAAATTTTTAAAGATTGATTTAATCCTTTAAATCAAATCAGCTAATATCTTTAAAACCATTTAATTCTGAATCCAAATTTCATTTCAAAATTATTTCAAAGTTCAAATAATAATTCAAATCTTTTTGAACAACTAAATCTTTGAAATTCAATTTATCATCAATTTCAGTTTTGAAACCAAACCTTTGAAGTTTAACTTAAACATTCAAAATTTAAGTCCAAAATGATTCCATTTTAACTTAATAATGGATATATTACCACACCCCACTTCTTCATTCATTTTAAACAAATCCAGCTTAAAGATTATTAATAACAATAGGATGGTGTCATTCAAATTATTTTAAAACATCCATCCATTTCCAATTTTCGAATCTCAAACCCATTTTGAGACCACTCAAATTTCCTAATTCAAATCAACCATTCAACTTCCCAAGTTAAATCTTAATTTCATCTTGAAAATTTCCAATCAGGTTGATCATTCCAACTTATTTATCCTTTCCAAAGTTAAACTCAATTCACTTAATCCAGTCAACCTTACCCAGTTTGAACTTCCATCTTAAATTTTGAACATTTCATAAATAATCTTCCCACTTATTAAGTTTCAAAACCTATCACTTTGGGTATCATATCTCATTCCAAATTTAAAACTCAATATTTAGAGTTTATTTCAAATTATCCTTGATATCATGTATATCCATACATATATACATATTTATTTCTTGGCCTCCCAGCCATGTTTTAAAGTTTTAAGCCATCTTTGGTTTTAAATTCAAGTTCAATCTTCAAACAACTCATTGTTTACAACAAGTCTCTTTTATTCAAATAATTCTTATTTATTCTTTTATCACTTTGAAACAACCTTTCAAATTTATGGACCTAGATTTAAAATTCCACAATTTAGGTATTTTCAATTTCAATTTATAAGTCATACTTTACATAAATGTTTATTTCTTTAGAATATTTCATTTTGGTTACTCATTAATACACATCTTATTATTAAACACACAACTATCACTTAGGAAAATAACCAAGATTATCATATCTGGAAACCAATACATTATTATCTTATTCTAAAACTCCTTTCCACATTCAAGATTTTAATTTCAGTTTGAATCCATTTCAAACTTATCTTTATTTAATTTTCAGTTTGGTTGTATTCTATTTAATTCTAATATTTTAACAACCAATTACCTTAATTTTTATTAGAAAGAAATATTGCTTTATATATCAAAATATATTCTTATATAAAATCATTTAAAATCTTTATATAAGAAAATAACAAGTACGCTCTCACACACACATACACACACACACACACACTCAACTCATTCTAGGGTACCATTGACCCTATTCTTAATGAGTATCCCACCAGAGCCTAGGTTCTCGCTTAATCTTCAGCTCTGATACCAAATGTAACGACCTAGAAATTTCGAACCCGAAAATTCCAGATAGTTAGAAAAGAAAAAGAAAAAAATAAAGAAGAAGAAACACAAACAAGTCACAGAAACCTCACATTCGCAGCGGATCAAAATATAACATAACATAAAATAACAGTTATACAAAGGAAAAATGTACTTGTCAAATTACACTTTAATATATCAGAGCTACAACATTTACACAAACACTTAACAGTTTAAAACATCATGTTCCAGATATACAATATTGCATCACAGCGGAAACTCTCCATACGTTCCTGCCACCCAGCTTGCCTCCTGAGCTCCAGAACGTCCTTACCTGAAAATCTGTAATACTCGGTCTGACCCGAGCATTACATCAAAGTAACATCCGGGTCAGGCTGGAAACCAGTGTGAGTAAACCCATCTAACATGGAATGCAAAG
This sequence comes from Allium cepa, assembly GCA_030765085.1. NCBI lineage: Eukaryota > Viridiplantae > Streptophyta > Magnoliopsida > Asparagales > Amaryllidaceae > Allium > Allium cepa. Next base: position 616,863,285 of record CM060941.1, read on the forward strand.
CATACAACTTATATATATATATATATATATATATATATATATATATATATAACCCGGGGTAACTCGCATCAATTTACAAATTCACAATTTGTTATAGGAACCACTTATTCCACACATCGATTTCCTAGGTACCAAAACTTAGATTAAATTGTCCAATTCACTTAAATCATTTTGTTCCAATCTATTGATTTCACAAATCAATCTAAAAAGAATCGAAGTGGTTTCGGGTATTAACTAATACCCGACTCCAGTCTCTTCGAATCCAATGTCATCTTATCCCAAGTTATTCAAGTGAATATAATTCAGTTTTAATTACAAGATAGCAATTCATGATCAAAAGATAATCCACATTATCACTGTCCACCCAAACATATTATATCACAAACATTTCATCTGATAGATATCAACCAATTCAAGTCATTTAAACATCATTCAATCATTCATTAGCAAGATTGATCACTTCCAAAAATTATTTAATTTATCTCTAATTAATTTAATTTTTAATCTTTAATCACTTGGATTATCTTTACTAAACGTTAATTTATTTCAAACCAATTAATTAATCACCTTTAATTATCCATTTTAAATAATCACCCTTGATTACTTTTCTTTAATTTCATAAAGTAATTATCCTTTAATTAATTACACAAATTAATTATACTTAACCATTTAGTGTAATTAATCTTATTATTAACTACACCAAATAATTAATCCTTAATTACTTTTATAACCAATAAATTAACCTTTAATTAGCTGTTTAATTATCCATTAAGTATTTGGTTTATCGGTTAATAACCTTAATTATTAATCGATATATCTCAATACAATCTGATTAATCCATAATTACTTTTATAATAGTTTAAATCAAATTTTATTTTAAATTTTAAAACCAGCTTTCATAAAACCTTCTTAAAACGTTTTCTAACCTTGCTTCGGGTTTTAACCGTTATTGACTCGAGTATTTGCTCAATACATTAGGTTCAAAACTTCATAAACCATGCCGAGGAAACAACTATTATATAAGTAATTTATATAATAGAGATTAAACTACTCTCATTTTAAAATTTCGAAAACCAAGTTTAAACCCTTTTTCTAAAAAAACTTGCCTAATACTTCTTCTGGATAAGCCAGAAGTTCACTCGAATTTAACCCGAGTTCCCTTTAATTTAAAAAATTTAGATTTAGGTTTAGTTTAAGTTTTAAAGTTTAAACCTGGAACAAAATTCTCTCTTTAACCACTCGAGTTTACACTCGAGTCACAAGCCAAAATATACGAGACTTACTTCGAGACAACCTCCCCATAAACCCAAAACAACAGCCACGATAACCCTGTGCACATGCACCAATGTCAGAGCCGCCATCCACCTCCGATGAACCCTCCAACACACCATCCTTCACTTTTGCAACACTTCTGGATCAACAAAACACACGCACCAGCTACAGATCAAAATCAAATAGTCCAGTTGTAAACTGAAATCAAATCGTTGCCAAAAAAATGACTCGAACGGCCAACGTTGATCACCGAAGTGCCAGAAGTTCCGTCCACATCCCCACGAACCCTTCACGCAGCTATTACCCAAACCTGATGCAACTCGATGCATCAGAGTCGCCTCCTCGACCAAAATTACAGACATGCCCAAATTAGGTTTAAAACCTAAATCTTTTCCTCTCCATCGCCTCGATGATCTGGAGCTCTTCCAAGAATTTTTCTCAAACACCCCGCAACTACATCCACCTCCAGTTAAAACCCCAAGACCTCTCAACCTCTAGATCGTCAGAGATTGCCTCATGTACAAATTCCAGTCTAACCCATATTGCAACCTCAATGCATTATAAATTTTTTAGAGTTTAATATTTAAAAACATAACTTTCTAAATAGATTAAAGTTATAATCTTGAAACATCAAATTATGATGTTTGAAATTTAACTTATTTTGAATTTTTTCAGTAAATTCTCAAATTTCCATAGAAACTTCACCTTGATTTACTTAAACTGTTTTTAAATTTAAATCTTGTCAAAATTAACATCTCTTGATTAGAAACTATTTTCCAAAAAGGATTCAGAGGGATGTGATATGATTTTTTTTTCCAAATATATTGCCTGTAGCCTGGAAACAAATTCATATGTCTGATTTTTCAGACAAGCACAACATCTTTATGCATGTAAACATGTTTCAAAAACTAAAAACCATCATGCAATCCCATTTTCAAACATGCATTACTAGTTTACTTCAATCATTTAGCATATGCATCAAGTTTGAAGTGATTCATGTTTACAGATAAAAAAAACAGAGGTTCAAAACTAAGATCAGAGTTGTTTTAAAATCAACAGAATGCCATAGGCATTCATACATACAAATATGCAAAGAAATCATCACACAGTTTTCACAAGCTACTTAAGTTTAAAAAAAAATCTTACTCACCCGATTACTGAAGAACAAAGAAGCAGATTTTTCAAATTTTAAAAGATTGGAAACTGTTCTTGATATGCTCTGATTTTAACTACTTGTTGTTTTGAGATAATCTGCATTTTGTTTCTCTGATTTGAAACTGATCTGAAACTTGAGTTTTCATTTTAAACTGAACTTTTGTACTGCTGAGTTGAGATGAACCTGATTCTTTCACTTTTGGATTAGCCACTTGATTTAAAACTAGAAATCTTTTGATTTTAAGCTTGCTTAAGATCAGCTTTAATTTTACTTCAGGTTGAAACTATTTTTTTATGATTTCAGGTTTTTGAAGAAAATAGGTCTGGCCACCATTTTTCTTATTACCTTTTACCTAATTTCAAATCAAAAGAAAATTCCATTAAGCTTACATTTGTCAATACATATAATTATTTTCTTACAAGTGTTGGCATGCAAAAATGAGATATTTACAAGTGTTTTAAATTTATATTTAAATGTCTCTTATGCCTTGTATGTATTTATATTAATAAATATATTTTTCTTTTAAACTTTTCTTTATATATACAAATTACAAAAATTTTAAGTATTTAAAAATGTATTTAAACCCTTGTTAAATCTTATTTTAGGCTATTATGATTTGAACTACTAAATATTTGTTTTTATTAATCTATTTTGATACCCTTAATACAAATCAAAATAAACTCCTTTATTTAAACCTCATTTAACTATCATACATTTTTTTTACATATTTCCCAATTATAATTATACACAATATTTACAGAAAATGTTATTAACCAATTATACATTAAATAAATTATCTATACAAATTATTCTAAAAATCCAAATTATTTACTAAGGCGTTTATTTAAATCTTAAATTCAAGTTTCAAATTCAAACTCAAATTCAGATTCAAATTTTAATTACAATCCAAGTATAATTATTTATTATCAGTATTATTTGTTAAATCTATAATTCAATATTTCTATTAGTTAACCCCGTTAATTAACAATTAACAGATACTCTAAAATTCAGGTTATCACACATATGCTATTTTGATTAAGTAATTTTAATTTATTGAAATTTAAATTAATAAGGCTTAAGGTTTTCAATGGGAAATGAAACCTTTGTTTTTGATGATTGTATATTTGATACTTAAATAATCGACTATCAAATTCCGGACCTAAAAACATAACTTTGAAATATCTAGAAGAAACACGGGAATTATGTGGTGCAGTTACCGTTCGAGGTGCTATACTGTACGTATAAACTCGTTTCGTTCTTCTAGGACGATTAAAAGGGATCCGTTCACTAACGGTTAGGAGGGGATCTCCAATCTTATTTTCGTCTGTTTATTTCCTAAAGAAACGGGGTTGAGTTTACCAGAAATACCAGACATTGTTTTGAAGAGACTGGGATCGGATAAGTTATCTGAAAACCACTATCATCCAACGAGTACGTTTTCGAATGAAGACAAGAGCATGAAGTAAAATATGGAGTATTGAAGTGCAATGGCTAATCGCTACTAATCCGGAGGATGATTCCAAAAAGGATGTAGTACGAATAATGCCTTCGGTTCCGTTCGGACCCAGAATGGACTTGTATGGATGAATGCTATCAGTACATTGTCATTGAAGGACAGTGAGTATTCTAAGTGAAAATATCCTTGAAAAGGTAATCGTAGCCTCCAGCCTCATCAACGGGGAATGACTGAAAAGCAGGGCAGTTGCAGCTAGGCTAAGTAGGTAGCACCCAATTAGGGTATGTTTGTCACCTTTCTAGATACCTTCGGATATTATTACTATGATATACGAAAGAAGCTCGGAAAGGGTGGAACACCCGGGGTGATAGCATATTCGAAATATCCAGGTTAGGGATAGTCTGGTCTTGTGTTGTAGGGGATTCCAGCGTGGTCATCGGTATGCTGTTTCTAGACGCGTACTGTGACAGGTGGTACCCCAGTGTCTAGTCGTTCGTATGGAATCCAGTATCCAATAAATGCCTCTACGGTTTTGGTTGTAGAGCCTAGTACGCTGGAATTTAATTAATGTAACAATTTCAGCTATTTGAATAAGTATTTGTACTTAGAAACTATTATAATATCATTGGATTTTCTATAAAAGTGTTTTGGTTACCGTAAGGGAAAAACCCGTCATGTTTATGTGTGGCGTGGTCTTACAGGATACCTTTTATTTTAAAAGGATTTTGAAAGTGATAACGAATAAAATTCCTTGTGATTTAAATTCTCACGCTGATTTTACCAGACTGACCCGGGCGTGGTTTTTCCAATATGCTCGGGTCAGACCGAGCATATTTCTTGGTTTAGCTGGAAGGATGGGAACTTCAGTAGGGGAGCTAGTGGACCAGAGTCGTATTCTCGCAGATGATTTTATTCCGTTCCTTTTTAGCTATGCATATCAGCAAATTGTAAGGACTGGTGTTATAACTGTTCGTGCTGAGTAGGTTATTATACTCTAATTGATGTCTATATATACATATATTTACAGTTTTGTTTATGTAAAGATTTGTTCCATATTATAGATTATTCGTTTCTGCTGTCAGATTCTGTGTAGTTCTATTTTCTTTCTCTCTTCTTTCTATCTTCTTTCTACCTTCTTTCTACACTCTTTTTCTTACTATCGACCTTTCTATACAATTTGGACTGGAAAAGAGTGGTAAAGGGTCAGTTCGAATTGTACGGAGAATACTTCGCCCCTTTGCATTTCGGGCTTGCATTCTATTTAATTACTGGAGGATGATACACTTTTCTTCTCTAAGGCCAGCATCGGCCTATTGAAAGACATTATGGCCAAACACGGGTTGGGACTCAGCCTACACCTGGGCGAAGTAGGAGATTCGCGACGAGATGAAGAATGGTGATGATGATAAATGGGAGTCCTTTCCTTATACACAAAGGGTGGCCTGCAATATGCAACCCGCCCTCCTTCTATTAATTTATTCCCGACTACACCCCATAGGATCTTGAGTATGCCGAGAGAGTCATATGTACCCTACCGACGGTAGGGGCACCACCATTGAGGTGGTGAAAAGCAGAAATTTGCAGATGATTAAAAACTGGTGGTCGTTCCATTGATAGGGAATGATGATGTCTTGGCTCTATAGGTGCAACCATATCTGATGTTTTCAAAACCTTCTTTTCAAAAAGACATCTCTCCTGTTTGAAATACTTTAGCCTCAAAATTATCTTTATCATTTTTAATATATTGATTTCAAAATTGTCCTTGATTTTAAACTATCTCCTGTTTTTAATATTTAGCTTTTAAATATTTATATACTCATATTTTAAATCACTTTATAGATTAATATTATATATTAAAAATTACTTTCTAAACTCTTTTATATGTTTAAATTATATTCAAGTATATTTATAAAAGTTTAGAAATTATTTTGGAAAATTATAGAAATCAATTTTAATAAGAAAAACAAAATCAACATTTTTGCCTAGAGCATGTCGACATACTCCTACCCCCATGTCGACATGGTGCCCGTTAATATTCAAAATTAAAATTTTCAAAAGAAGTGTCTATTCGTCATATTCTTTCACGAATAGATGTGGCTGTTGATCTTCTATAAATACCAGTAGTTCTAAACGAATTCTCAATTAGATTTCAATTATTTTCTCTCCTCTTCATCTTTCACATTTATTCTAAAGAATCCCAAAACTATACTCTGCCGAATACCAAGTGAATCAAACTTGAATATCTCTTGTTTGATTCTCTGCCACTCTCTCCATAAGATCTCAGTGCTATTCAAAGTTATAGGATTATTTGTAAATCAAACTATTGAGCAAAAGGTGCGGTTGAGCTTGAAATCAATTGGGTGTGATTGTTACCCAGGAAATCGATTAGGTGATCTTGTGGCGTGGTAAATCAAGAGAGTTTGCCCTAGACTCGAATACAGGAGGGTGTACCTCGTAGCCTTGAAATCGAGGGTGTAATCTAGGAGATTATTTTGAAAAGAAATCCGTAAAATTGTGTGGGACTGGATGCAGGGTAACTCCGAACCAGTGTAAAATCCTAGTGTGTTCTTTCCTCTACTACTTTTACTTATTATTTGCATTTGTGTCTGATTCTATGATTATATCTGTGTCCATGTACTTCATTTGTTGGTGATTAAATTACATAAGTTTGAAAAGATTTATTAAATCCACAAAACACTATTCACCCCTATCTAGTGTTATTCTAGCCTTAAGATCTGTAATCCGCATTTCTAACAGTATGGTGTCGTGAAGTGTGTGTATATATGTGAAAACCCCCTAACCAATCGATTTTTGGTATCCTTCCTCGAATTAGTTGGCTCCCCTATGTCTAAAGAAGTTAAGGCTGCGCCAGTTCACGGCGGCGAAGGAAGTACCTCTAATCCAAGATCTTGGAATGAAGCTATGTCATCTTGAATAGAGATATCAGATAGTCATCTCAAAGAACTTTCCATTTGGGAAAAGGAAGTCTCTGGAATTATAACAGCCGTAGTGGGCAGAGGTAGTTCTTTCGCCTCTTGGATTTGTGGGCGAGAGCCTTGCCTTTTCTTTTTGATTCTGGTGATTGAAGGCCCTGCGAAAGTGCAACTACAGGCTTATCCCTAGCTGGCATATTCTTTTCATCACCCATTCAGTGATTATGACTCGAGGAGCTCTCCTTCCTCCTTGCCTTACTGGAGCCACTTTGGGAACTCCTGTTAATCCAATGCTTTGGCCTCTCTCTATGAGCCACACGATGATCAAATTATCATCGCTAAGGACTTCATCGATCTCTTTAAGTTCAATATGCACCGATTGGAGAGTTCTCACTATATCCTTGAATTGCACTCCTTCGGGCTGAGGAATTGAAACTCTAAAAGAAAAGCAGTGTTAGACTCAAAATCGACTTATAGTATCCAGTTAGTCGATGAAGAAGTTGGAACACTTACTTCTAACAAGCCACCGTCTAGAAAAATCTAGTGGGCATTGAACGAAGAACCATTCGGTTTTGAAATAGCTTAACTTGCTCCAAGCTCCTGCCACTACTTGGCATTTTCTGACTGCTTCTAAAAAGGTGAACGAAGGGTTATCCCCATGACTCTTGATGTTGAATAGATATCTGAATTCCTCAACGGTTAGAGGCAGGAAAAGATACTCCATGAAGATAATATACAAGCTGTTGAGTAGAACATATCCGTTCGGATGCAATTAAGAAGGCGCAATACTAAAAAAGAACAGCACTTCCTGAATAATTGGTTGAACGAGGGCAATGTTCTAGCTATGCACATGAACCTATTGCAAGCAGTATACTCTTCTGGGGGATTGTGGGCTCTTTCTTTCGGCCCCAGTAACAAAACATCATCTAGAGATAGACCATATCTGAGGCAGATTCTGCCTAGCATATCTTCATAGATTTTAGAATGTACTGAATCCTCCGGATTTACTAATGCTGCACTCGACAATTGTGACGATCGCGATTTTTCGTTGACGAAAACCAACATCAATACGTCCATTGTATCAACTGCCGAGCAATCGAAAGCCGAAAAACCGTACCGTTAGGGTTTTAGAAAAAGAAAAAGTAGAAGAAGATAGAAAAAGATAGAACAGAGCAGAAGAAATAACATAACAACATCAGAATCTCACAATTCGCAGCGGAACAACATATAATAGATAAATGAATAATCTTTAAACAAAGAACTATATCAGTTATTACATTACATCTCATTATATTTCATTACATCATCAGAGTGTACAACAACAAACAACATCAACAGCGGAAAATAAATACTATATACTAGTAATACGCCATGCCATCCATCTTGCCTCCAGCAACTCCTGAATATCCTGAATAAACCTTAACTCTTGACTGCCCGTGTGGAAATTGGTGGGCACCTAGAGTTTAGGAAGGAAAACAATAAACTCCGAGTCAGTCATGTGACTGGTGTGAGAACTCAAAACAATTTATTTATCTTTAAAATCAAAATAGAAGAATAATTTTAAAGTCAATTCGCAATGCTTTTAAAAATGAGACTACCATAAGGCCTCCCGCACACACACACACACAATGCAAACGCAGAATCGGAGGAGATTTCTCCTTATGATAATCAAAGATGCTTGATACACATTAAAAAGGAATATTTGATATTATTACTAGTGCATAGTGTAGAAAAATTTATTTCGAAAGTAAAGATATAAATCTTAGCCAACATACGACCATTATCGTATGCCTACTATAGCTACCATGTTCAATAGCAGGTTACCGCCACATTCCATGGCAGGTTCTACAACTAAAACCGTACAAGTCCCGTATTGTTTCTTTGGATTTCCAACAAATGGTCAGGCCAAGGAACTTCCCATTACCACATGGAAACGCCTCTGGAATGACGTCCCGAGAACCAAACCGGATCTCTGCCAACACAAGGCCGGGTTACCCCTAACTGGGTAACTACTGACACGAATATGTCATCCCCCGATCGTAACCGATCTATCCGAGGATCCTCGATTTCCAACAACCATAAAATTTGCAGCAACAACATAGGTTAAGTATCTGGGCTCCATACCATGATACCACCTCTATCCAGAAGGAATGACATACACTAAAGGGGCGCTACCCCCTAATAACCTTGCCGCATCCTTCCTGTTTTGACCAATTCCGGGGTGTGAGGTCCAACGAAGTCTCGTCCATAAAGCCACGCTTTATACAAAAGCCGTGCTTTAGGTCAACAAATGATCATAGAAATGATCACCAAGATAAATGATCAAATAAATGATCCTATCACAAATGATCAAACAATGATCATTTCACAGCAACACTCAGCATGCCACACTACCAAATTGGGAGTATATCACCAATAACCTCCAACTATATAACCTCTGAGCTCATACGTCTCAGAGAAGGGTGTTAAGCTAAGAGAATAAATTCTCCGCCACCAACAGAAATATATTTGAAAGAAATCAGCTTTATATCTCAATTTGTAATGTCAGACATACAATCCATACAAGTCTGTTCCGGGATCGAACAGAACCGAAGGCACTTACAAAGAAGTCCTTGTATTCCGGATATTCACTAATCACGACCGGACTTTCCGTCACTAAGGGAGACAAAACCTCTATATCGGAGATCGGCCGATGTAGAGTAACTCGACGGTAATCCTTCCGTTTTCACAAATATCAGGTCTTCAACACCGGTCATCGAATGCAATCCATTACGACGTATCACATATTCAGAATGGGTTATACGATCCTAAGGTCCTTTCCCGACTAACCCGAATAGTGAGCGCTTATTCAAAAATAAGTGTGGAATTCAAATTCAAGCAAATCACAACAAATACCTATTTAAAGGTAAATATTGATAGTCGGATTATTTAACTATCAATAGGCATGCTCAACATCACCAAATTCCAATTTTTTTCCCAAATTATTTACTTTCCAAAATATCTTTACTAGATATAAAATTTCCCACACTTCAAACATTTGAAAACTAATTTTCAGAGCACTTTTCACCTTTACCACTTTTGAAAACAAATTTCAAACATTTTACTTATGCGAAATACTTTCATTTCAACATGGTTCATTTAAACCAATTAAATAAATCCTTAACGATTTACTTTATATTTACGTTCCAAATCCGTAAATTAATTCCCACACTTCAAAAATAAATCAACATTTATTTTTAAACAAATTCCCCTTTTCATTTATAAATTCCATAGTGAATTTACATTCCAAAATATTTATGAATATACGATTTCAATTATTCATTTTCAATTTATCTTCAAAAAGATAAATTCTCAAAACATTTCATTTCACATTGGAAAAACATTTCCATACTTATTTATTAATAAATAATTCACAAATCCATTTATTTTCAATACTTAGAAAATATTCCATATACTTAATATCGAAATTAAGTATATATTTCATTCTTTAAGGAAAACATTCACTTAATACATTTATTTGGGCTAAAACGAACGTTGCATAAAACATCGTTACGACGACCCAAAAATCACTAGTATAGAGATTCGAAATTTAGATAGATATACAAATCCCAATACTATACAAAAACATTTCCTTTCGGAAATCATTTACTATAACAACAGTGTTATAGTCCACCATTTCCTTCTTTCTCGAAAACGTTTATTTCAACAATAAATGTTGAAATATATGGTTTCGATTCATAATACATTTTAAAACATCTTTAAAATGTTTATCTTCATTCTATAACATTCATTTTGCCAAACATGACCATTTTATTCAATAAGGTATTCACTGTCCAAAATCGTGAATATATTTCCTTTAATAAACTTCAATATTCAATTTATCAAATTCAATTGATTTCGAGTTTATAAACAATGTTTATAAATTCCATTTCTATTTATATGCTTCGAGTTATAAATCTCATTATTAACAAATTCCATTTATATCTCATTTAAATGCCAAAATCTGATTTATAAGATAATTACTTATAAACCTTCTATTTTACAAAATCTATTCATTTTATAACTTCACAATTTATAAATCTATAAATTCTCATTCACTTATGAATCCATTATACTTCATTTTAACACTTATAAAAACTTCGTTTTATAATTCCAATATTTTTAATTTATAAATATCCATTTTATAAATCTTTTATAAAAATTGTTTGTAATAGTCCAAAAATTTCAATTTAAACCATTTCATAAATTTATTAACTATTTATTTCAAAAATCACTTTTCACTTACATTTCATAAAAACCATACTTTTATAACATTAAAATTTTAACGTTTATTTATTTTTAACAATTCAAAATTTAATAAAACGTATACTTTCGAAAATCACTATAAAATTCCTTTTAAAACCAAAATCATTATTTTAGAACTTCAAAAATGGATCCGATGATGCAACAGCACCAAATAGTCAATCACGACATCCAAATATCATATATCGATATGATAATCAATAAATATCAAAATATCTGTAAATAAATCAATACAGTTGAGGAATCCAGTTGGATCCCTCCAACCTGTTTCCCTGCATCCAAAAACATTAGCACAATACCAATTCCGCTCCGGTACGGAATTATCGCGGTATATGGGATTTATAAAATATTATCCGCTTAATAGACGGCGTAATAGGGTCTCATCCGCTATAAAGTGCGGGAAATCAACAACTGCAATATATACATATGCCAATATATATATATATATATATATATTGCTATTATATATAATACCAATTTCACTGTTTATGAAATATTCGCGGTATATATTTTTAATAAATAACATCCGCTTACTAATGGCGCATAATGTCTGTTTTAACAATCAATAGATAACAATCATCATTCAAACATGCATTCAACAATTTTAAATCTAACTATTTAAAATAAAAATCGAAACCGATTCGATTGAGTGAGAAGTTCTCACCTTGATTTCAATTTCGTTTTTTTAGCTTTTATTTCGAATAAAATTAAACACGCGTTTAATTTTATCCGAAATTCTCACTAACTCCAAACGACTCAAATCCAGCTCCATAGAGTAGTGCTCGTCCATACGATTCCAACGCAACTGGTTTCGCGCGTTTTCGACCTCGTATGAAAAAGTTATGCTATTTAGAAGTTTACACGATTTTAAACTATATAAATTTACAATTTATTTTATAATTTTTAACCTAACATTTTTCTGGCCGTTAGATCCTGCTTCTTTGAATCCAGGCTGCCCATCACCATCTCCCCCCTTCTTCCCAAAATCACGTTTCCAGGCCGACAACATGAACCCATGCCATGATATTAGGGTTTAAAAATTCGGCCACCACAACAACCATGAACACGATCAACTACCTCCATATTGAAGCCCAACTCCTGCTCTACCCACGGCCACCACCATATGCAACTCGGCCACCCCTAGCGCCCTCGAAAGTCGTGCAAACTACTGCCGAACGCGGCCACGCAACGTCCCCATCGAGCCTCCATTCGTGATCATATCCGTATAGATACGAAGCTCTTCCAATGCTCTACGTTTTTGCAGTTGGGAACATTGGCTAATTGTTGATGGATTAGAAATAATTGAGAGAGAAAGAGAATTAATTTCTGGCCATTCATATCAGGGGTGGCGGCTACAGTTTAAAACCCTAGGGTTTGATATTTTTGCAAATTATGAAGAGGGGGGCTTTTATAGAAAATTCGCGCGACACTATTCATCCCGGATTTTCCGAACTCCAAACGAAGCGTGCCGGTTGGCGTTTCTAAGGTTTACCCCGCGTTCCGAACACAATGGAACATATTTCGGGAGCTAATTCGGTCATCTGTGCAAGTAATGGCAATAAACGTTCGATTTAAAATTAAACCGATTAAACGATTTTCTAGGCATTTTAGGTTGCACCGGACAAACGGTAAATCCAATTGACACGAAATTTGAAATCTTACAATAATATCATATTACGGATCCGATGAAACTAGTTTCGTCGAAATCCGAGACTTTTTGAAAAATGACTATTTTAACTCGCCAAATTAATATTAAAACAATTTCGATGCGTTTCGAGCTGCCACGATCAAACGATAACTCCGATTGCTACGAAAATTGAAATCCGACAATAAAAAACTATTACGGATCCAATGGAACTAGTTTCGTCCAATTCTGAGACTGTTCAGAAATTGGCTAATTTCACTAGTCGATTAAATATTAAAATATTCATTTTTCACAGATTAACTCCAAATTCAATTTTAAAAGTTCTATAATATCGTTCTAACTCCAACATGATAAAATAAAATTTTACAAATCAATTTTAATCATATTTAACCCTATTTTCAATTATTTCTGTAATTTCAACTATTAAATTATCGGTTTAATTGTCAAATTTAATCTAATATTCGAAAAATAAATTATTCGACTTATTAATTTCACTTATTAATAATTTAAAATTAATTAAATATTTAAATTTTAATTAATATAAATTCTGGGTCGTTACATATTTCCCCCCTTAAAAGAATTTCGTCCTCGAAATTATCAAGTAAGAAAAGTTACAGAATCTACTAACTTTCCCAAAATCCATAGTTAAACTTCTTACAATAACTTTACTAAGTTTTCAAATCATACTTAGTTATCTTTTCAAAAACAACTACTATTGTTTAACTTTCAACTCCAAATCAAAGTTATAGTTTTCACAAATTTTCCCAATTTTTCAAAAAAATGTCTAACGCCTTAAATTTTCGGAAAAATTCGCCAGAGTCTTCTTTGCGCGGCTCGATCCGAAAAAAAAATGACAGTATATATATCACAAATATACATCTCATCAAGTGATGAGGCATCCCGCAGGGAAAAAGTGTAAAAGTACGGTATGTAATCCGAGATATGTACCTTATTATATTATTAGCGAGCGTATACGGCTAATATAGCGCGAAAGCGAGCTCCAAATGCGAAGCAAACGCCATCCGAACCTACTAAACACTCAACAACAACATGAGAATCATGCATATATGAAAATAGTATCAATATACAACATATAGCAACATAACAACTACATATGCCAACATAACAAATGCAACAAAACAACAAATGCAAACATCAACCAACTATCATCCATAACCAAATCAATATTCATTCATATTCTCATTAATATTCAATGAATTGGTTTTCAATTTAAATCACATTTGATTCATTAACAGTGGATGTTTTTACTAACATTCATTTTCAATTAGTTTATTTTCACTAATCCATATTCAAGTTGTTTCACTCCTAAATCAATTTCAATTCTATTTAAGATTCACTTAACTTCCAATTGAATTCCAATTTCGCTAATTCACTTTCCTAACACTTAATGAATTTATATACAATCAATCAATAATCAAATAACAACCAATGTTTATTCAATACAACCAAATTTATTCACTTTTCATTCAATTTGGTTCAACACTTTTAATTCCATTTGGATCATATTAAATTGACTTCCATTCAATTTATTCAACTAGCTTTTAATGAATTAACACTTATATTCATCATCTTATAAGTTATACAACTTATATTCAACAATTACTACTTGGATTTTATTGATTTACTTATACTTCCTTTAATTTAACTTCATCCTTTAAGTTAAATTTATACTATCGAAATTCAATTTGTATAAGTTATCAACTCATTTATCATTTCCATAATATTTAAATAGGATTCCAGAGTCTTTTCAACCTTTCAAAACCAAATCCCTTATTTTCCAACAACTTTCTTTTAACAATTTGGCAGCAATCCCTCATTTGAAAACCCGAAAATGAACACCAATGATGTCGCGATCATCATCGGAATTATTTTCCAGCGACCAAAAAGAGTTTAGAGCTTTAATTTCTCCAAAACAATTTTCCCAAAATATCAAATCCTTTCAAAACACTTCTCTGGAATTTTATTTTCAGATTATAAATCACATTTATAAACTTTTTACTTATATAATTTCACTTCTTATATATAAGGTTATTTTACAATTGTAAATTACATTAATTATAATTTCACACTTATGATTTATTTGTTTATACAATTCATTCTTTTTACAACTGTTGTTTTTATTTAACTTATTCAACAACCAAACAATCAATTATATACTTTAATAATTCTGAAAAATTATTCCTTTATATATAAAAATATAATCGAGGTAAAATTATTTCATTTACCCAATTTAAAATAATATCGTGTCAATTTGTTCTGTGCAAGTGTTTAGAGATCCCTATCAACAACGTTAATTACTCGTGTTGACCAAAATCCATATACCACTCAACAAACCAATCATCACAATATAAAACAATTTATATTCACTAACAAATACGCGCTCGTATCTATTATTACACTCAAACTCATTCTAGAGTACTGACTCTATCTCTAATGAGTAATTCCCAACAGAGCCATGGTTGTCGCTTAACCATAAGCTCTGATACCAAATGTGACGATCGCGATTTTTCGTTGATGAAAACCGACATCAATACGTCCATTGTATCAACTGCCGAGCAATCGAAAGCCGAAAAACCGTACCGTTAGGGTTTTAGAAAAAGAAAAAGTAGAAGAAGATAGAAAAAGATAGAACAGAACAGAAGAAATAACAGAACAACATCAGCATCTCACAATTCGCAACGGAACAACATATAATAGATAAATGAATAATCTTTAAACAAAGAACTATATCAGTTATTACATTACATCTCATTATATTTCATTACATCATCAGAGTGTACAACAACAAACAACATCAACAGCGGAAAAGAAATACTATATACTAGTAATACGCCATGTCATCCATCTTGCCTCCAACAACTCCTGAATATCCTGAATAAACCTTAACTCTTGACTGCCCGTGTGGAAATTGGTGGGCACCCAGAGTTTAGGAAGGAAGACAATAAACTCCGAGTCAGTCATGTGACTGGTGTGAGAACTCAAAACAGTTTATTTATCTTTAAAATCAAAATAGAAGAATAATTTTAAAGTCAATTCGCAATCCTTTTAAAAATGAGACGACCATAAGGCCTCCCGCATACACACATAATGCAAACGCAGAATCGGAGGAGATTTCTCCTTATGATAGTCAAAGATGCTTGATACGCATTAAAAAGAAACATTTGATATTATTACTAGTGCATAGTGTAGAAAAATTTATTTCGAAAGTAAAGATATAAATCTTAGCCAACATACGACCATTATCGTATGCCTACTATAGCTACCATGTTCAATAGCAGGTTACCGCCACATTCCATGGTAGGTTCTACAACTAAAACCGTACAAGTCTCGTATTGTTTCTTTGGATTTCCAACAAATGGTCAGGCCAAGGAACTTCCCATTGCCACATGGAAACGCCTCTGGAATGACGTCCCGAGAACCAAACCGAATCTCTGCCAACACAAGGCCGGGTTACCCCTAACTGGGTAACTACTGACACGAATATGTCATCCCCCGATCGTAACCGATCTATCCGAGGATCCTCGATTTCCAACAACCACAAAATTTGCAGCAACAACATAGGTTAAGTATCTGGGCTCCATACCATGATACCACCTCTATCCAGAAGGAATGACATACACTAAAGGGGCGCTACCCCCTAATAACCTTGCCGCATCCTTCCTGTTTTGACCATTTTCGGGTTGTGAGGTCCGACGAAGTCTCGTCCACAAAGCCACGCTTTATACAAAAGCCGTGCTTTAGGTCAACAAATGATCATAGAAATGATCACCAAGATAAATGATCAAATAAATGATCCTATCACAAATGATCAAACAATGATCATTTCACAGCAACACTCAGCATGCCACACTACCAAATTGGGAGTATATCACTAATAACCTTCAACTATATAACCTCTGAGCTCGTACGTCTCAGAGAAGGGTGTTAAGCTAAGAGAATAAATTCTCCGCCACCAACAGAAATATATTTGAAAGAAATCAGCTTTATATCTCAATTTGTAATGTCAGACATACAATCCATACAAGTCTGTTCCGGGATCGAACAGAACCGAAGGCACTTTCAAAAAAGTCCTTGCATTTCGGATATTCACTAATCACGACCGGACTTTCCGTCACTAAGGGTGATAAAACCTCTATATCGGAGATCATCTGATGTAGAGTAACTCGACGGTAATCCTTCCGTTTTCACAAATATCCAGTCTTCAACACCGGTCATCGAATGCAATCCATTACGACGTATCACATGTTCAGAATGGGTTATACGACCCCAAGGTCCTTTCCCGGCTAACCCGAATAGTGAGCGCTTATTCAAAAATAAGTGTGGCATTCAAATTCAAGCAAATCACAACAAATACCTTTTTAAAGGTAAATATTGATAGTCGGATTATTTAACTATCAATAGGCATGCTCAACATCACCAAATTCCTATTTACTTTCCAAAATATCTTTACTAGATATAAAATTTCCCACACTTCAAACATTTGAAAACTAATTTTCAGATCACTTTTCACCTTTACCACTTTTGAAAACAAATTTCAAACATTTTCCTTATGCGAATACTTTCATTTCAACATGGTTCATTTCAACCAATTAAATAAATCCTTAACGATTTACTTTATATTTACGTTCCAAATCCGTAAATTAATTCCCACACTTCAAAAATAAATCAACATTTATTTTTAAACAAATTCCCCTTTTCATTTATAAATTCCATAGTGAATTTACATTCCAAAATATTTATGAATATACGATTTCAATTATTCATTTTCAATTTATCTTCAAAAAGATAAATTCTCAAAACATTTCATTTCACATTGGAAAAACATTTCCATACTTATTTATTAATAAATAATTCACAAATCCATTTATTTTCAATACTTAGAAAATATTCCATATACTTAATATCGAAATTAAGTACATATTTCATTCTTTAAGGAAAACATTCACTTAATACATTTATTTGGGCTAAAACGAACGTTGCATAAAACATCGTTACGACGACCCAAAAATCACTAGTATAGAGATTTGAAATTTAGATAGATATATAAATCCCAATACTATACAAAAACATTTCCTTTCGGAAATCATTTACTATAACAACAGTGTTATAGTCCACCATTTCCTTCTTTCTCGAAAACGTCTATTTCAACAATAAATGTTGAAATCTATGGTTTCGATTCATAATACATTTTAAAACATCTTTAAAATATTTATCTTCATTCTATAACATTCATTTTGCCAAACATGACCATTTTATTCAATAAGGTATTCACTGTCCAAAATCGTGAATATATTTCCTTTAATAAACTTCAATATTCAATTTATCAAATTCAATTGATTTCGAGTTTATAAACAATGTTTATAAATTCCATTTCTATTTATATGCTTCGATTTATAAATCTCATTATTAACAAATTCCATTTATATCTCATTTAAATGCCAAAATCCGATTTATATGATAATTACTTATAAATCTTCTATTTTACAAAATCTATTCATTTTATAACTTCACAATTTATAAATCTATAAATTCTCATTCACTTATGAATCCATTATACTTCATTTTAACACTTATAAAAACTTCATTTTATAATTCCAATATTTTTAATTTATAAATATCCATTTTATAAATCTTTTATAAAAATTGTTTGTAATAGTCCAAAAATTTCAATTTAAACCATTTCATAAATTTATTAACTATTTATTTCAAAAATCACTTTTCACTTACATTTCATAAAAACCATACTTTTATAACATTAAAATTTTAACGTTTATTTATTTTTAACAATTCAAAATTTAATAAAACGTATACTTTCGAAAATCACTATAAAATTCCTTTTAAAACCAAAATCATTATTTTAAAACTTCAAAAATGGATCCGTTGATGCAACAGCACCAAATAGTCAATCACGACATCCAAATATCATATATCGATATGATAATCAACAAATATCAAAATATCTGTAAATAAATCAATACAGTTGAGGAATCCAGTTGGATCCCTCCAACCTGTTTCCCTGCATCCAAAAACATTAGCACAATACCAATTCCGCTCCAGTACGGAATTATCGCGGTATATGGGATTTATAAAATATTATCCGCTTAATAGACGGCGTAATAGGGTCTCATCCGCTATAAAATGCGGGAAATCAGCAATTGCAATATATACATATGCCAATATATATATTGCTATTATATATAATACCAATTTCACTTTTTATGAAATATTCGCGGTATATGTTTTTAATAAATAACATCCGCTTACTAACGGCACATAATGTCTATTTTAACAATCAATAGATAACAATCATCATTCAAACATGCATTCAACAATTTTAAATCTAACTATTTAAAATAAAAATCGAAACCGATTCGATTGATTAAGAAGTTCTCACCTTGATTTCAATTTCGTTTTTTTAGCTTTTATTTCGAATAAAATTAAACACGCATTTAATTTTATCCGAAATTCTCACTAACTCCAAATGACTCCAATCCAGCTCCATAGCATAGTGCTCATCCATACGATTCCAACGCAACTGGTTTCGCACGTTTTCGACCTCGTATGAAAAGGTTATGCTTTTTAGAAGTTTACACGATTTTAAACTATATAAATTTACAATTTATTTTATAATTTTTAACCTAACATTTTTCTGGCCGTTAGATCCTGCTTCTTTGAATCCAGGCCGCCCATCACCATCTCCCCCCTTCTTCCCAAACTCACGTTTCCAGGCCGACAACATGAACCCATGCCATGATATTAGGGTTTAAAAATTCGGCCACCACAACAACCATGAACATGATCAACTACCTCCATATTGAAGCCCAACTTCTGCTCTACCCACGGCCACCACCACATGCAACTCGACCACCCCTAGCGCCCTCGAAAGTCGTGCAAACTACTGCCAAACGCGGCCATGCAACGTCCCCATCGAGCCTCCATTCGTGATCATATCCGTATAGATACGAAGCTCTTCCAATGCTCTACGTTTTTGCAGTTGGGAACATCGGCTAATTGTTGATGGATTAGAAATAATTGAGAGAGAAAGAGAATTAATTTCTGGCCATTCATATCAGGGGTGGCGGCTGCAGTTCAAAACCCTAGGGTTTGATATTTTTGCAAATTATGAAGAGGGGAGGGGCTTTTATAGAAAATTCGCGCGACACTATTCATCCCGGATTTTTCGAACTCCAAACGAAGCATGCCGGTTGGCGTTTCTAAGGTTTACCCCGCGTTCCGAACACAATGGAACATGTTTTGGGATCTAATTCGGTCATCTGTGCGAGTTATGGCAATAAACGTTCGATTTAAAATTAAACCGATTAAACGATTTTCTAGGCGTTTTAGCTTGCACCGGACAAACGGTAAATCCAATTGACACGAAATTTGAAATCTTACAATAATATCACATTACGGATCCGATGAAACTAGTTTCGTCGAAATCCGAGACTTTTTGAAAAATGACTATTTTAACTCGCCAAATTAATATTAAAACAATTTCGATGCGTTTCGAGCTGCCACGATCAAACGATAACTCTGATTGCTACGAAAATTGAAATCCGATAATAACAAACTATTACGGATCCAAAGGAACTAGTTTCGTCCAATTCTGAGACTGTTCAGAAATTGGCTAATTTCACTAGTCGATTAAATATTAAAATATTCAATTTTCACAGATTAACTCCAAATTCAATTTTAAAAGTTCTATAACATCGTTCTAACTCCAACATGATAAAATAACATTTTACAAATCAATTTTAATCATATTTAACCCTATTTTCAATTATTTCTGTAATTTCAACTATTAAATTATCGGTTTAATTGTCAAATTAAATCTAATATTCGAAAAGTAAATTGTTCGACTTATTAATTTCACTTATTAATAATTTAAAATTAATTAAATATTTAAATTTTAATTAATATAAATTCTGGGTCGTTACAACTATTCATCTAGAGCAAGACTGACTACATCTACTGCAATGTCTGGCACTTTGATTCCAGGAAGTAGAGGACCCTAAATATTCTACGGCTTGGAGCTCCCAGGATCCATAACTATTAAACTCAGTAAAAATCATCATTAGATGGTAATAAACCAGTGTTCCCCTGTTGGAAGTGAATGATCGTGTTGTGTAGTGCAGTGCTACATAATACTTTAAATTTATACAAGTCCAAAAGAGGGTAAAACGATAAGACTTCGAGATTCGTCCGGAGTGACCGTCGTCGCTGACTGTCTCAACCGTGCCATTTTGACTTCGAAGAACGATCCATATTAAAGTTCGTTATGTTTGTCAAATTACAGTTCCATCGTCGATCTTCGAAGGATAGTCAAATATGCAGTTTAATGGTCAAGTCTACTTGTGCAAGGCTAAAGCTCATCGGAGTCAAGTGTTCGAATATGCAAAAGGATATGTTTTGTATCCATCAAGTTTCAATCTGGATCGTCCCTCTAAAAGCCTGATTTCGCGTCGATCCGAGGGGTTTGACTTCATATCGATCATACAGCCATAGTTTTGTATCGATCACTCCGAATCGATACGAACTCCCACATTTCAGATCGATACAAAGCAGCTTTCTCCATCCACAATTGATATGAACTCCCTCCAATCCAGATCGACACGAAGTAACTCCATCTTTCGTATCGATACGAGTTTGAAGAAAGAGATTCTTCTTCCAGTGACTTCCTCGTCTCCATCAATCATTCTTATTCTTCCTCAAGCCTCCAAGGCTCCATTGCTACCTCTTCGACCTCACTCCACCCTGATTCCGACTTCAACGACGCTGAAATCGACGACGACCTTGGATAAAGCGGCATTGAGACTCGAATCTTACCATGTTGGGATGGGATTAATTAACTAATTACCTAGTTTAAAGGGTTGATTTGAAGGATTAATAAATTGTTTGTTTTGGAGATGAAAGGCTTGACAGTTCTTTTTCTCATGTTACGGATTGATATGAATCGGAAAGTGAAAGTAAAGGCAAGTGGAAAATTTTGTTTAGGTACTAAAGGCATTTATATTCCTTCGTAACTAAGAGAAAGGCAGTTCGTATCCCAGTGGAAAAAACCTATAGAAGCGGTCAAAGTATGATCGATGATACGAAGATACGGTTTCATATCCATCAACACAAGGCAGTCCAATTGGTTTATACCCATTGGCATTTCGTATCCATCAGTGACCAGCCATCTATTTAGTATCCATTGCTACAAATCCCATCGGTACGAAAGTTTCAGCAAATCATATTTGGACCACTCCAGTCCATCGATGTGAAACACAATTTTCGTATCCATCAATTCAAGAACCCACCTGTTATATCGATCGATACGTAGAACGCCGTACTTGATCTATTTCGTATCAATAGCCATCGATACGAAATCCACATCCAGACATCTTAGATCGATCCAGGTGATGATTGATATGAAGGAGTGGGTTAAAACAACCATCGATCGTTGTTACAACTCGAATTTCACATCGTTCCATGGGAGGATCGATACAAAACTCGATCCAAACAAGAACAAAAGAACTTGACAATGACCCGTGAACGTACAAACGCGAATAGGAGTCAAAACATACGTGCATGTATGATGAACTAACATTCGATTTGCAAAATTAACCAGATTTGAATGCTTGCCTGATGACAATCAGAACAGTGAGCAACAAATTGCTAGCACTCGACTTTCAGTTACAACAAAACACTACATGATCATTAGCTGTCTACAATTCAACATTTATATTACTGGAAATTAATCAAAGGTTGCATATCTTGATGAAAAGACAACAGCTATTCAGCGAATAGGATAGAACTTTTTCAGAATAAAGAATGATGCTTTTCAAAGAACGTCATGTTCACACAGGACATACTTTCGGGGGCAAATGTTATCCCGCCTTTTGGGAAGGACGTGACACCAAGGACTTGCTCGATTATAATAGGTCCACCATGAAGAAGATGGATCGATCAAAATCCATGAAGAAGATGTCAGTTCGTTTCCATCAGAGTCCATCCCTCTTCGTATCCATCCAACTTCGTATCCATCAACTCCTTATCCATCCCCTTTGTATCCATCAACCATCAACTGCTACCCATTTGTATCGGTTCTATTTCTACCCATTTTATATCGATCAATCAAGCATCGATACGAAACCTACCATCAAGCATCGATATGAAACCTACCACTAAGCATCGATATGAAGCCTATCACCAAGCATCGATACGAAACCTGCAGTTAATCACCGATACGAAGCTAAGGATATAATATTGATACGTATAGCAATACAAAGGATTGATATGAAGAAAGCATAGTCAATTAAGGAAAGTGGTCTGCAAGTGTGATATGTGGATCTCCACTGAACTCTCGCTCCACGTTATCGATGCACAACTGTTCGATACGGAGGAGCATCGATATGAAGGTCGATCGATACAAAGCGTGCAACCATCAGCCTATCCATAAAATCAATCTTAGATTGATCATAACTCAAAATCTACAAGGCCAAATGCCTCATTTTTTTTACAGAACCTTTCCTATTCACTCAAGAATGTTCGTGATCGATCGTAGCTCAAATGGAGCTAAACTCGATCGATACGAAGATGATGGGATCGATCCCAAATGACCCCTGACAGATCTGGTGGGCCCATCCATGTGTGAGAAGGAGTATTCCAAGTTTAAGGGCAGATATTTCAGACCTACACCTATAAATAGCACCCCTACACCTACAGAAAAAGGACATTTGACTCTGCTACGCCGTTACTCATTCATAACTCCATTATCGCTTGAGTGTTAGAGTTTTGTACTTTCGTAATCAGTTGTCGGTCATCATTAAACAACAAAACATTCAAAATGTCGTAGGCTACAACGCCGAGTCACTATAATTTCTTGTCTTGTTCTATTTCTGCAGGCTTTTATTGGTGTGATTGTTTGATTAGCCTCCTTTTCCATTTAATTTCTTCATTTTAATCTCTTCAATCGCATCCAAAGAGTGTTGTGTCCAATTTTGGTACAAACACTTAGTAGGTGTAAATATGGTCGTAGTCTAATTACCTACTAATCTATCTAACAGCAAATAGAACTTAAAATGGCCATATCTTCTAAAGTAAGTCCATTTTCCGATTATGGTCGCTCTACGGAAAGAGATAAAATTATCCTGATCTAATTGAAGTGGTTTCAGACCCTAGTTCAATTCATATAAAAAGTTATAAGGTTTACAAGAATTTTTGTGTCCAAACTGTCCAATAAAAATTCTAGATGGAAAATGTCCCTGATAGTCTTTTCCTAAAATTATAGCGTCACATGACCTTATATGAAATAGATACTAATATTTTACGGTCCTCTGATATGTAAATTATAGATCGTTACGAAATGACACCAAAGATGGAGTGGGTCAGTAAGTTTGCCTACATCCATTATTGAACCAAGGACTTTGTGTTTAGGCTATAAAGTTGAATGTTGACGATATTGGAATTTTGACCATTACCAAATTTCATAAGTCCTAATGTGATATAGTTTTGACGAAGAGAATTGGTATAAATAATTGTCACTATTGTGTACTACTTATAAGTAAAACTAGGTTTTACCAAAAGATGTGTAAGCGATAAATTCAGCCAAAATGTCACACCACTAGCTAAGGTGACGTGTGAGCGCTAATTTTCGAATTGTTCAATATTAATCACTGATTGAATTTACACCTTTGAGTCATACAACCGTAATGATGAATATTCAGCATAAACCATATGATTATATTAATTTGTAAATGATTGTAAATTAATTAAATTAATTGGTATTTATGAAATATTAATTATTGTACTTTATTTGATTTGTTCGAATATCATTAGCATTTAATAACCTACGTCTATAAAAATTATAAATGCGCGTATTAATATTCGTTATCAATAGAATATTTAAATTGGATTTAAATAGATTAATTGCTTAGTGCTTTGATAATTTTTTTTATTGAGGCCCACATGCATGACCAAAAAGGGGAGAGTTTTCAAATGTGATTTGAAAATCCAAAGGAGGGATCAAAAGAAATAAATATCCTCTCTATAACTCACTAAAAGATCATTTATGAAATGATTTTTGTCATTTTCTCTTTATGTCTATTTCTCATGACGTAAATATGAAGAGGAGGAAAAGATTTTGATTAGATTTAATTAGGAATTAAATATGGAAGTTTTAAAAGGGAAAATTGAAAGGTCTTGATGTTTCCTTTAAAACATACCCTATTTTATTAAATCCATCATTATTCTTCTTTTCTTAAAAAAATATATCTTATTCTTTCTCTTACTCTTGTTTCTCTTAATGGCCTCCATAAAATAAAAATAAAATTGAATTCCTGAAAACAAATTCAAATAAAACAAATAAATTCAAGGTGGTTCTTGTCTCTAGATCTTTGCAAAATCCAGAGATTGATTCAATCGAATCAGAGAATACTTCGCCCCTTTGCATTTCGGGCTTGCATTCTATTTAATTACTAGAGGAGGATACACGTTTCTTCTCTAAGGCCAGCATCAGCCTATTGAAAGACATTATGGCCAAACACGGGTTGGGACTCTGCCTACACCTAGGCGAAGTAGGAGATTCGCGGCGAGATGAAGAATGGTGATGATGATAAACGGGAGTCCTTTCCTTATGCACAAAGGGTGGCCTGCAATATGCAACCCGCCCTCCTTCTATTAATTTATTCCCGACTACACCCCATAAGATCTTGAGTATGCCGAGAGAGTCATATGTACCCTACCAACGGTAGGGGCACCACCATTGAGGTGGTGAAAAGCAGAAATT
This sequence comes from Allium cepa, assembly GCA_030765085.1. Lineage (NCBI taxonomy): Eukaryota > Viridiplantae > Streptophyta > Magnoliopsida > Asparagales > Amaryllidaceae > Allium > Allium cepa. Next base: position 616,888,839 of record CM060941.1, read on the forward strand.
CGCAGATGATTAAAAACTGGTGGTCATTCCATTGATAGGGAATGATGATGTCTTGGCTCTATAGGTGCAACCATATCTGATGGTGATATCAATTTGACTAGGCATATGCACCACGTACCTTCTTAGATAAGCATGAACAACCACGAGTGGTGTTTCAAGCACTATTCTTTCCCGAGACTTAACAATGTTTGTGAGGTCTAAACATTGGGAAGCATGGACATGTGAGCAGGCAGGTCGACTAGGTTGGCCATAGGAGGAGCTGGTGGGATAAAGTTTATAGTTGCTTGGGCATCCAACCACGTCCTTAAGCCATTCACTTCGTGAGCTAGCTGACCCACATTTGATAGTTGTGGTAGCACAGACGCCATATTTCTTTGTTCACACCAAGATTGAGTTAGACAACACTAGAAACCATGTTACCATTAGTTTCATGCCCTTCGGGTTATTACCTTCTATTGGAGGAAGATTGTCCGTGGTAACAAGTCAGATTAGATTTTTGTAGAAAATAAAAGTGAAGAAAGGTGAGACTTTTAGGGGGAGGCCCTCCTTATAACAGCAAAATGTTGGTAAGATTTTTAACCAACCTAGAGTTAGACTAATGCATTGTAAAGAACAAAGGTTACTTGCTAATCACTAGCCTTAAAATGGAAAAGGAGGAAGAACGTAAACAATTAAAGTAAATTACAACAAATATAGAGTGGTTCGACAAGCTTTCCTATATCCATTATGAAGTTCTTATACTATATTTTTATCTTATAATTCAAGGAATTACAAGAGAATATTAAGAGAAAAGAAAGTTCTTAAAACTAATGATATCCACTAAATTTATGAAAATACTTTTCAAAAATATATCTCTTATTTTAAAATGTTTTCAAAACCTTCTTTTCAAAAAGACATCTCTCCTGTTTGAAATACTTTAGCCTCAAAATTATCTTTATCATTTTTAATTTTTTGATTTCAAAATTGTCCTTGATTTTAAACTATCTCCTATTTTTAATATTTAGCTTTTAAATATTTATATACTCATATTTTAAATCACTTTATAGATTAAGATTATATATTAAAAATTACTTTCTAAATTCTTTTATATGTTTAAATTATATTCAAGTATATTTATAAAAGTTTAGAAATTATTTTGGAAAATTATAGAAATCAATTTTAATAAGAAAAACAAAATCAACATTTTTGCCTAGAGCATGTCGACATACTCCTACCCCCATGTCGACATGGTGCCTGTTAATATTCAAAATTAAAATTTTCAAAAGAAGTGTCTATTCGTCATATTCTTTCACGAATAGATGTGGTTGTTGATCTTCTATAAATACTAGTAGTTCTAAACGAATTCTCAATTAGATTTTAATTATTTTCTCTCCTCTTCATCTTTCACATTTATTCTAAAGAATCCCAAAACTATACTCTGCCAAAATACCAAGTGAATCAAACTTGAATATCTCTTGTTTGATTCTCTGCCACTCTCTCCATAAGATCTCAGTGCTATTCAAAGTTATAGGATTATTTGTAAATCAAACTATTGAGCAAAAGGTGCGGTTGAGCTTGAAATCAATTGGGTGTGATTGTTACCCAGGAAATCAATTAGGTGATCTTGTGGCGTGGTAAATCAAGAGAGTTTGCCCTAGACTCGAATACAGGAGGGTGTACCTCGTAGCCTTGAAATCGAGGGTGTAATCTAGGAGATTATTTTGAAAAGAAATCCGTAAAATTGTGTGGGACTGGATGCAGGGTAACTCCGAACCAGTGTAAAATCCTAGTGTGTTCTTTCCTCTACTGCTTTTACTTATTATTTGCGTTTGTGTCTGATTCTATGATTATATCTGTGTCCATGTATTTCATTTGTTGGTGATTAAATTACATAAGTTTGAAAAGGTTTATTAAATCCATAAAACACTATTCACCCCTATCTAGTGTTATTCTAGCCTTAAGATCTGTAATCCGCATTTCTAACAGTATGGTGTCGTGAAGTGTGTGTATATATGTGCAAACCCCCTAACCAATCGATTTTTGGTATCCTTCCTCGAATTAGTTGGCTCCTCTATGTCTAAAGAAGTTAAGGCTGCGCCAGTTCACGGCGGCGAAGGAAGTACATCTAATCCAAGATCTTGGAATGAAGCTATGTCATCTAGAATAGAGATATCAGATAATCATCTCAAAGAACTTTCCATTTGCGAAAAGGAAGTCTCTGGAATTATAACAGCCGTAGTGGGCAGAGGTAGGTCTTTCGCCTTTTGGATTTGTGGGCGAGAGCCTTGCCTTTTCTTTTTGATTCTGGTGATTGAAGGCCCTGTGAAAGTGCAACTACAGGCTTATCCCTAGCTGGCATATTCTTTTCATCACCCATTCAGTGATTATGACTCGAGGAGCTCTCCTTCCTCCTTGCCTTACTGGAGCCACTTTGGGAACTCCTGTTAATCCACTGCTTTGGCCTCTCTCTATGAGCCACACGATGATCAAATTATCATCGCTAAGGACTTCATCGATCTCTTTAAGTTCAATATGCACCGATTGGAGAGTTCTCACTATATCCTCGAATTGCACTCCTTCGGGCCGAGGAATTGAAACTCTAAAAGAAAAGCAGTGTTAGACTCAAAATCGACTTATAGTATCCAGTTAATCGATGAAGAAGTTGGAACACTTACTTCTAACAAGCCACCGTCTAGAAAAATCTAGTGGGAATTGAACGAAGAACCATTCGGTTTTGAAATAGCTTAACTTGCTCCAATCTCCTGCCACTACTTGGCATTTTCTGACTGCTTCTAAAAAGGTGAACGAAGGGTTATCCCCATGACTCTTGATGTTGAATAGATATCTGAATTCCTCAACGGTTAGAGGCAGGAAAAGATACTCCATGAAGATAATATACAAGTTGTTGAGTAGAACATATCCGTTCGGATGCAATTAAGAAGGCGCAATACTAAAAAAGAACAGCACTTCCTGAATAATTGGTTGAACGAGGGCAACGTTCTAGCTATGCACATGAACCTATTGCAAGCAGTATACTCTTCTGGGGTATTGTGGGCCCTTTCTTTCGGCCCCAGTTACAAAACATCATCCAGAGATAGACCATATATGAGGCAGATTCTTCCTAGCATATCTTCAGAGATTTTAGAACGTAATGAATCCTCCGGATTTACTAATGCTGCACTCGACAATTCATCTAGAGCAAGACTGACTACATCTACCGCAATGTCTGGCACTTTGATTCCAAGAAGTAGAGGACACTAAATATTCTACGGCTTGGAGCTCCCAGGATCCATAACTATTAAACTCAGTAAAAATCATCATTAGATGGTAATAAACCAGTGTTCCCCTGTTGGAAGTGAATGATCGTGTTGTGTAGTGCAGTGCTACATAATACTTTAAATTTATACAAGTCCAAAAGAGGGTAAAACGATAAGACTTCGAGATTCGTCCGGAGTGACCGTCGTCACTGACTGTCTCAACCGTGCCATTTTGACTTCGAAGAACAATCCATATTAAAGTTCGTTATGTTTGTCAAATTACAGTTCCATCGTCGATCTTCAATGGATAGTCAAATATGCAGTTTAATGGTCAAGTCTACTTGTGCAAGGTTAAAGCTCATCGGAGTCAAGTGTTCGAATATGCAAAAGGCTATGTTTTGTATCCGTCAAGTTTCAATTTGGATCGTCCCTCTAAAAGCCTGATTTCGCGTCGATCCAAGGGGTTTGACTTCGTATCGATCATACAGCCATAGTTTTGTATCGATCACTCCGAATCGATACGAACTCCGACATTTCAGATCGATACAAAGCAGCTTTCTCCATCCACAATTGACATGAACTCCCTCCAATCCAGATCGACATGAAGTAACTCCATCTTTCGTATCGATACGAGTTTGAAGAAAGAGATTCTTCTTCCAGTGACTTCCTCGTCTCCATCAATCATTCTTATTCTTCCTCAAGCCTCCAAGGCTCTATTGCTACCTCTTCGACCTCACTCCACCCTGATTCCGACTTCAACGACGCTGAAATCGACGACGACCTTGGATAAAGCGGCACTGAGACTCGAATCTTACCATGTTGGGATGGGATTAATTAACTAATTACCTAGTTTAAAGGGTTGATTTGAAGGATTAATAAATTGTTTGTTTTGGAGATGAAAGGTTTGACAGTTCTTTTTCTCATGTTACGGATTGATATGAATCGGAAAGTGAAAGTAAAGGCAAGTGGAAAATTTTGTTTAAGTACTAAAGGTATTTATATTCCTTCGTAACTAAGAGAAAGGCATTTCGTATCCCAGTGTAAAAAACCTATAGAAGCGGTCAAAGTATGATCGATGATATGAAGATACGGTTTCATATCATCAACACAAGGCAGTCCAATTGGTTTATACCCATTGGCATTTCGTATCCATCAGTGACCAGCCATCTATTTAGTATCCATTGATACAAATCCCATCGGTACGAAAGTTTCAGCAAACCATATTTGGACCACTCTAGTCCATCGATGTGAAACACAATTTTCGTATCCATCAATTCAAGAACCCACCTGTTATATCGATCGATACGCAGAACGCCATACTTGATCTATTTCGTATCAATAGCCATCGATACGAAATCCACATCCAGACATCTTAGATCGATCCAGGTGATGATCGATATGAAGGAGTGGGTTAAAACAACCATCGATCGTTGTTACAACTCGAATTTCACATCGTTCCATGGGAGGATCGATACAAAACTCGATCCAAACAAGAACAAAAGAACTTGACAATGACCCGTGAACGTACAAACGCGAATAGGAGTCAAAACATACGTGCATGTATGATGAACTAACATTCGATTTGCAAAATTAACCAGATTTGAATGCTTGCCTGATGACAATCAGAACAGTGAGCAACAAATTGCAAGCACTCGACTTTCAGTTACAACAAAACACTACATGATCATTAGCAGTCTACAATTCAACATTTATATTACTGGAAACTGATCAAAGGTTGCATATCTTGATGAAAAGACAACAGCTATTCAGCGAATAGGATAGAACTTTTTCAGAATAAAGAATGATGCTTTTCAAAGAACGTCATGTTCACACAGGACATACTTTCGGGGGCAAATGTTATCCCGCCTTTTGGGAAGGAAGTGACACCAAGGACTTGCTCGATTATAATAGGTCCACCATGAAGAAGATGGATCGATCAAAATCCATGAAGAAGATGTCAGTTCGTTTCCATCAGAATCCATCCCTCTTCGTATCCATCCAACTTCGTATCCATCAACTCCATATCCATCCCCTTTGTATCCATCAACCATCAACTGCTACCCATTTTGTATCGGTTCCATTTCTACCCATTTTATATCGATCAATCAAGCATCGATACGAAACCTACCGTCTAGCATCGATATGAAACCTACCACTAAGCATCGATATGAAGCCTATCACCAAGCATCGATACGAAACCTGCAGTTAATCACCGATACGAAGCTAAGGATATAATATTGATACGTATAGCAATACAAAGGATTGATATGAAGAAAGCATAGCCAATTAAGGAAAGTGGTCTGCAAGTGTGATATGTGGATCTCCACTGAACTCTCGCTCCACGTTATCGATGCACAACTGTTCGATACGGAGGAGCATCGATATGAAGGTCGATCGATACAAAGCGTGCAACCATCAGCCTACCCATAAAATCAATCTTAGATTGATCATAACTCAAAATCTACAAGGCCAAATGCCTCAAATTTTTTTACAGAACCTTTCCTATTCACTCAAGAATGTTCGTGATCGATCGTAGCTCAAATGGAGCTAAACTCGATCGATACGAAGATGATGGGATCGATCCCAAATGACCCCTGACAAATCTGGTGGGCCCATCCACGTGTGAGAAGGAGTATTCCAAGTTTAAGGGCAGATATTTCAGACCTACACCTATAAATAGTACCCCTACACCTACAGAAAAAGGACATTTGACTCTGCTACGTTGTTACTCATTCATAACTCCATTATAGCTTGAGTGTTAGAGTTTTGTACTTTCGTAATCAGTTGTCGGTCATCATTAAACAACAAAACATTCAAAATGTCGTAGGCTACAATGCTGAGTCACTATAATTTCTTGTCTTTTTCTATTTCTGCAGGCTTTTATTGGTGTGATTGTTTGATTAGCCTCCTTTTCTATTTAATTTCTTCATTTTAATCTCTTCAATCACATCCAAAGAGTGTTGTGTCCAATTTTGGTACAAACACTTAGTAGGTCTAAATATGGTCGTAGTCTAATTACCTACTAATCTATCTAACAGCAAATAGAACTTAAAATGGCCATATCTTCTAAAGTAAGTCCATTTTCCGATTATGGTCGCTCTACGGAAAGAGATACCATTATCCTGATCTAATTGAAGTGGTTTCAGACCCTAATTCAATTCCTATCAAAAGTTATAAGGTTTACAAGAATTTTTGTGTCCAAACTGTCCAATAAAAATTCTAGATGGAAAATGTCCCTAATAGTCTTTTCCTAAAATTATAGCGTCACATGACCTTATATGAAATAGATACTAATATTTTACGGTCCTCTGATATGTAAAATATAGATTGTTACGAAATGACACCAAAGATGGAGTGGGTCAGTAAGTTTGCCTACATCCATTATTGAACCAAGGACTTTGTGTTTAGGCTATAAAGTTGAATGTTGACGATATTGGAATTTTGACCATTACCAAATTTCATAAGTCCTAATGTGATATAGTTTTGATGAAGAGAATTGGTATAAATAATTGTCACTATTGTGTACTACTTATAAGTAAAACTAGGTTTTACCAAAAGATGTGTAAGCGATAAATTCAGCCAAAATGCCACACCACTAGCTAAGGTGACGTGTGAGCGCTAATTTTCGAATTGTTCAGTATTAATCACTGATTGAATTTACACCTTTGAGTCATACAACCGTAATGATGAATATTCAGCATAAACCATATGATTATATTAATTTGTAAATGATTGTAAATTAGTTAAATTAATTGGTATTTATGAAATATTAATTATTGTACTTTATTTGATTTGTTCGAATATCATTAGCATTTAATAATCTACGTCTATAGAAATTATAAATGCGCGTATTAATATTCGTTATCAATAAAATATTTAAATTGGATTTAAATAGATTAATTGCTTAGTGTTTTGATAATTTTTTTTTATTGAGGCCCACATGCATGACCAAAAAGGGGAGAGTTTTCAAATGTGATTTGAAAATCCAAAGGAGGGATCAAAAGAAATAAATATCCTCTCTATAACTCACTAAAAGATCATTTATGAAATGATTTTTGTCATTTTCTCTTTATGTCTATTTCTCATGACGTAAATATGAAGAGGAGGAAAATATTTTGATTAGATTTAATTAGGAATTAAATATGGAAGTTTTAAAAGGGAAAATTGAAAGGTCTTGATGTTTCCTTTAAAACATACCCTCTTTTATTAAATCCATCATTATTCTTCTTTTCCTAAAAAATATATCTTATCCTTTCTCTTACTCTTGTTTCTCTTAATGGCCTCCATGAAAATAAAAATAAAATTGAATTCCTGAAAACAAATTCAAATAAAACAAATAAATTCAAGATGGTTCTTGTCTCTAGATCTTTGCAAAATCCGGAGATTGATTCAATCGAATCAGAGTTATTCTTCATTCAAGATGCAAATCTTAGGCTTCATCTTTAGGTAATTCTAAATTTATTTATTATATATTCACCATGTTAATAATGCTTAAATCCTATACATGCTACATCTAATCTCATCTTTGCTTATTGTGTTGACCCAAGTTTAGATTTGAAAATTTTGTATGCTTACATTAATTGGTTGGTTCCCCTTTTGTTAAATCAAAACTAAAACTTGTTTACGATTATATGATGTTTTAATTATAGATCTATGTTTTAAGCACTTAAATCAAAGTATATTTTTCAAATTTGAAAGTTTGTATGTTCTTATTATTTGCATATGCACTGTAGTAGAAACTCACATATAATTAAAGGACGTTTTGTCATAAATATCTTTGTTTAAGTATTTAAAAAGACTTGTTTATATATTGCTTACTTTATAATGTTTTAATTTTTGTTTAGGTTACCTCTCTTAATTTAATTGTATATGTAACGACCTAGAATTTTAGTTAATTGATTTTTGAATATTTAATTGATTTTAAATATTGAAATGTTAATTTTAGAAGTTAAAACAACTTATATTCCAAATTCAGCAATTTATTTAATAACTGAATTTTAATTTGAATATTTGGAATTGTAAAAAATTATTAAATCTTAAATTTAATGTGAACGAAAATGATTTTAAAAGTTGATTTAAATTCTATTTGAATAAGAATAAAGATAATAAAATTTTAAATTTGAATTTAAAGTGAATAAAATGATTTTAATAATAATACGTTTTAATTAACGTGTGAAAATAGCTTTCAGGGGCACTGTCTCGAATTTCAATGAAACTGGTTTCATTGGATCCATATTAGTGAATTATTTTATGCCGTCGGATTTCATGGAGATCGGACGTGTCATTTGATCGTGCGAGCTTGAAACATATAGAAATTAATCAAAGGAATTTAATATAATTTGATTTTGAAAGCTAACTTCTGTATATGATGGAATTGGCTTTCGATACTAGTTCCATTGTGTTCAGAATAGGTGTATTACATATAGAACGGTAGACTGCGCACCTCGATTGAAGTTCGAAAATTTAACATGTAAACAGTGCATTAAAATTTTCTATATAAGGACATCAACTTTCTCCATTTGCAAACCCTGAATGAGATAACTTCAGCCGCCATTAAATGTTAATTCCATCCAACGACAGCGGATGACCGGAGCTTCCATGGTCATTTTCAGGCTTCGATCTCAACTAAAAAAACGTAGAACTTGTCGAGGTATAGCTAATCAACGGTTGGATCGAACCAAAAAAAAGCACGGTGGCGGCAAAGGAGGGATGAAGTCATGGCATTCTTTGGTGAAATCGAGGCGATGGGAGGTGTTTGAGGTGATCACACTGGTGGCGATAGGTGCGGCAGAGGAGAGGAGGTCTCCAACGGGGTCATGGCGGCGGAACACAGTCCTGTTTTTCTGTTATCTGGAAATGAGAACGAGAAGGAAGGAAAGTTGAATTAAGTTTTAAACTTAATTAATTTAAGTTAACTATAATTTAATTATTTCAAACGTTCATTAATTCGTAACTTTTTCATATGCAACAAGTTGCATTACGATCATATCAGCAAATACTACGTTATGGAGTTGAATCGAATGGATTGGAGCTTGTAGGAACTTGGGTTAAAATTGGACGCCTGTTAAATTTTAATCCAAACTGGAATGCTTTAGTGTAACGACCCAGAATTTGACCGCTTTAAAATATACTATTCAGAATGGTTTTAAACATAAAATATAAAAGGTTTTATGATTTAAATAATATTAGATAGGATATGAAAACAGAAATATACATAAAAATAGCAACATTTTCGTATATCGACAAAAGTGACAAAATGCTAATTTCAGAAAAGTAAGTTTCAATGGTTAAATAAATCATTTTAATTGATTTATGAGTGTTTATATTTTTAAATAACATAGTACAAATTTATTTTTAAATTTGGTTTACATAAATAAATAGTTTAACTAAAACGTCAAAATGTGACCGTAAAACGTTTTGTTGAATTCAACGTTTTGTTCAAAACAAGTTGTCGCAACGTTGTTGCACCTTTATTAACATATTTTAATATATATATTCCACATTTTAAAAACTAAAATGTGTTTACTTTTACTAACTATGATTAGGAAACTTCTAGAACATCATTAAGAAAAGTAAGTTTAAGGAAAGTCAAAAGTAAACGTCGAATCCAAATCACATCAAAATTCAACATAATAATTACTTTTCTTTACTTAATCTTTAAGTGACCAAGACATAAAGTAAGAAGTGAAAGGATGATGCTAAGTATTGAAAAATTGGATGTTGCTTTAGGTGGAAGTAAGGATAGTTTGGTAATTTGATAAGAGGTTATTTTGGTAAATTTACCACTTCTTTCTTTTTCCGTAAATACCCACCTCCTCCTTCACTTTCATTCACATTTCTTCTTCTTTTCTCAAGCTTCTTCACCTTATTCCTCTTCTCTTTAATGGCTTTTGTAACGACCCACTATTTTGGACCATTCGCATCCGCACATGTCGGACTTGAATAATTCAAAATACTGAATTGTTAATTTAAATTTGGCAAAACTGAGCATATACAGCAAATAAATAATCACAAATCACAGACACAGAGTAATAAATGCAGCGGAAACAAAAGATAGTAGTTCATGAAGCTACTATATATATAACAGAGTAAATAAGTTACAACAGAAGTCTCGAATACAATAGTCAAATACAAGAATCAGAATATATCACTAGAATCAACTGAATATCTGAAAGCTGGATAGATAGCAGGATCTCCAAGCGAAGCTCCAACTCTAAAGGTGGGTCTTGAATACTGGTATACTCAGTCTGACTCGAGCGTAAAGTAAAACACAGAACACTCGAGTCAAGATTAACATTCTTATATCAATAAATCCAACTCAAGTGAAATAACAACTGAAATACAAGTAACTCAAAGGACGTTGGAATAACCATCCTCTAAGGATCCGTTAAACTATCTACTATGTAGTAATATACGCTAAATAGATAATGTCTATTAGTAATATAAAGTATCAAAATAGTGTTAAGGCGTTACCATTATCCCCCTTAACACATTTTATACAGGCGTTATAGTCTATACAGCACTGTAAACTCCACCGTAAACTAGTGGGATATCAGGGAGTACTCCATAGGTATAACACAAAACAAATTCGTAGTGGTCGCGTATATAGGGATACAAGTATGACAAGACACATGAGGCAATACCCAAGGTGGTGAAACTACCGTTTGCCTGATCCGGACTGGTGAGAACGCATTGCCACAACGGTCGCAACACCGCGAAACAACACTCCCAAAATTTCGAGGGTGCACCAATCAATAACAAGTAATGAGTAGTTTACGAAAAATGTGTTCGCTCGAGGTGGCTAACCCATTTGGCCCGGCATGGCTCATGTTCTAGTCATTTCCAATTTGACACAAGTGTCAAGGCTATCCATAATCGTTCTCTTTCTTCAGTCATCACGTACATCATTCCAACCACTTCATTCTGGATCACACTCCGCGTATAGTTATTAAAGTGGTTTTCGGTTTAGACAGAGAGTATGTCCCAAACCGATTCCGGTTTCTTTAATAACTTTCGTAATTATTACACCGATTGGTCGTTTAATATATTTCAAGAGCAAATCCAATTCAATTTCAATTAGAATTTATAAATCAACATTTCATTTGTCTTCCTATATCAATTTCCATAATTTACGTTTCAAAACTTCCAAGTTACCATTTCAAAATCTTATAGTTCAATTTCACTTTTTATTTCGAACAATTCAAATATTGATTCAAGTTCGTGTATAAGTTTCATTCCGAAATCATTTAAATCCATTTAATTTAACATTCAAATCAATATAAATTCATTTATCGATTTCATTCAATATTTGTTAAGTTAATTATCATTCAAAACAATTCCTATTTGATTTTCAATTCATTAAATCAATTACTTAAGTTCAACTTCGTTATATCAAAACTTGAAATTGAATTAAATTAGATTCATCAAATCAATTCTTTAAATTTCAAGTCCTAGATAAATTTCAATAAATCACATTTTTTTCTTTTCAAAGAATTTCAATTTCACTTATTTATTTACTTAGTTACAAGTTTCGAAACTCAATTAATAAAGAAACTTAATTTCACTTATTTAAGAAGTTCAATTGCACTGATTAAAGAATTCAATTTATTTAATTATTAAATAATTCAATCTTATTCAATTATTAAATAATTTCAAAACTTAATTATTAAATAATTTCAAACTTAATTATTAATAATCCCAAATTTTAAAACAACGTTCTCTCATCAACTACTATGTTAATATTTTGATTTAGATTTTTAATTATTAACATTTTCCTTTCATTAAAATTCAAATTCCAGCTTCGTTTCAAAATCTTATCTTTTATTCAAATAAAATTCTTATTTTATTATTAAATCAAATTATTGACCAATCGGGTTTTATTTAATTCTCTATCCTAAGTCAAAATTTATTTGGGTATTTATCATTTCAACTCGATTTCATTTCAATTCAAAATCAAAGCATAGCAAAGGGAACTTGCAGTGTGATAACTGGGATGGTGTCAAAGTAAATAAACAAGCAATAACAACAATCAATAACAATCCAATAATTAATTCAAATAATCCCAAAATAATCGTATTAATTCACATTGTTGTTTGTGCAAATTAATATAATTATTTATAGAATCTACATTATCATTTCATGTAGATTGAAGATTATTACATTAATATTTATACGGTTCTTCACTTGATATCCATTATTCAATTTTATACTACATCGATTTATACAACATACATTCAATGGTTCAAGGTGTAGTTAACACTATTTTTACGTGTCAATTTATTTAACATTTAAAAGGGGGTCATATTATGCAAATTTAACTAATTAACTTCAACACATATATCAATTTTAAATTATTAACTATCCTATATCAAATTCAATCGCATATTATTTATCACTTTAAACATTAATAATTTAACGTCCAATGTAAATATCAAACAATTAATCAATTATCAATCAAACTGGATTATCATCGTATAAATAACAGATAATGGTGTTAGATGCCACATGTGAACTGATACAGGTAATAACATATATATAACAGAGCTATAACTAACAACAGCATATTTCAATTGTCGTTTCAATTGAAATCAAATTTAATAAATAAAAGAACATTAATCGTGAGTGATTGCTCATCTTTCGAGGCTAGAGAGAACGGGAGATGACACATATATGCACACTGATACGGACACTGAAATTTAAATGACAAATCGAAGCAAAGCGAAATCGGCACGAATTCAACGATCAAAGCTGATAGTGAGGGTCCGATGAAACAATTAGAATCAATTTGGCAGAAACTAAAACGAAATCTAAATCGTATCGTTATGCAATTTCTCAAAAATCAATGTAAAGCTGAAAAACACATGAAATGAGATAAATAGATATAAAATTCCAATATCCTGTTATATTATAAATACTTTTAAACTCAAATACATATAAACTCCATATTTTTTTTTAAACTTAAATAAACAAACCAAATATATATAATATTAAAATAGCTGAGTGGTATGTATTAGTGTATGCAACAACCCTATGTATATATTCAAAAGTCAGACTAAACAAATTTCAATAAATACTCAATCCTAACACGAAGTCTCCATCAAACAAAAATTCAAAACCAAACCATCTTCACATTGTAACAAAACAAGACCCCTATCTTTAAATATATATGTGCAGACATTTGTATATACGCGAATAATTAACTCTGTATGAACAGATGTGCAGACTTGACCTTACATCTACTAATATACAAATATGCGACTACCATATATATACATGCCGAACCACATTCTATAATTATAACCACTTGTATAGACAACATATATATATATATATATGTGTGTGTGTACTACTTCTAATATACAACTGTAAACGTATGTGAAAACTTACTATATAAATTTATATAAACCTCAACAGACCATCATGAGTCATTTTTGTTTTCACGCATGCTAAAGATAACTCACACATATGCACAGCTGGCATCACTTATACACAAAGACCACATATTAAAAAACTTAGAAAAACTAGTATTAAGGCATTTTATAAACTGTAAACCATGTATTTGGAGCTGGCGTATATAGAATATATATACAAATAGATTTTCATAGATTAATATGTATATCTAAAACTGGATGAGTTTGTAAACCATACATGCACACTGTAATATCTATATAACTAAAAATGTACAACAAATCATGTTTATAAATGAATGCATATGAACCAATAACTTGAAATATATCCAACCTGAAAAGAAAAGAAGGAGGAGATCGAGATCTCGGCAAGGGGAGGCTGAGGCCGAGCTAGGCCGGACGCGGCTGCTAGTCAACGGCGAAGATGGTGGTGGCAGTTTGGAATGGTGGCAGGGCGGCGGCAGTGAGCGAGGCAAGTAGAAGAGGCGGATTGATGCATTGGTGATGGGTTGGTGAAGGGAAACGTCACAGTTGAAGGCGGCAGCCGGCACAGGCGGAGGTGGTTGGGTGCACAGGTAGGGCGGAAGTGGGGGTTGTTGCAGGCTTCGGTTGGGGTTTGGGTGGAGGGGAATTTGAAGTGAGGTGAAGAAAAAGAAAAAATAGAGGAGCAGCTTTTCAAAATATGAAGTATAAACTCTGATGGAATAATGTATATTTCTCAAAGAACGTAAAGGAATAGGAAGCGAGTGAAATGTGAGTGGACCGTAATAATAAAGTTAACAGTGGGAATAGAGATAGTCGGCAAGATAATTTTTTGGAAATTCAAAAGGCTAATGGTCTTCACAGGGTAAAATGAACGGTTATAAGAAATTCAAAAGTCAATTTGCGGAACCGATATGAAGATCGTTTCCGTAGATTTCACCGTTTTTGGGACTCCAAAACACTGAAACGAACATACTGTAGAGATCGGCACGATGAGACGATCAAAACAGTATACAGATATCCGTGTTACGATTAAACTTTTAAATTCGAATTTTCTACTAGCGGAAAATGCAGCAAAAACGTAGGAAATAAGATCGACGGAGCTAAAGAAGTCCGAATTTGGAAAAACGAAAAATGACGTCTTGCTCAGAAGATGATTTTGAATTTTTCTATATAAAAATATTTAGGTTTCAAAAACATTTTATTTTCATCAATTCCTAACTGATTAAATTGGAATAAAATTACACACGAAAATAAACTATCATATTTTCGGATGAAAATACCAGTTGCTATGTTTAACTAGACGCATTCCAAATATCAAATTTATTTTTCAAAATTTTATTTTTTAAAGTTTCACAAAATTTTAGTTAATAACGTTATTAAAACGAGTTAAATTTACGTGTCATTACAGATTTTAAGACATAGGAAAAAATTAGAAAGAAATAATATCAATATATTTACAAAATATTTAAACGAAATCAATGTTCACCCTCTTCAAATCAAACTCATTTTTCTCCATATTTTACATATTCTTCTATCGGCTATAACTTCTTTAAACAGAACCAAAATGCATTTTTTTGTTCAAATCATGTATTTTTCCAATGGCTACAACTTTTAAGTTGATCACTTTGTCTTGTTCTGAAACAAACCATGTCAAAAATCCACTTCTTTCCACTGCATTCTCTGACCCAGTTTTTAAGTCAGAAAATATGCCATTTTGTTTTGATCACAACTTGATCATAACCAATCCAAATTAAGAAATTCTTTTTTTAAACCATATTAAATTCCAGTGGATAAGTTTTATGTTGATCACTCTTTCCATTTTTATGGCTTGCTATACCTGAAATTCAATTATGTGAAGTACATTTTCGGACATTTTATTTGTAAATTCGAGAATAGCTCCTTTTCTTTTGACCTATCTTCTTCAAAACTAATCAAAATCAAGTGATTCTTTTTTTAAAATTCAAGAGAAAAGAATTTTCAACAACTTTAAAGTTTACAACTTTTCTAACTTTTGATATTTAGAGGGCCTAAAACCAAATACAAGATAACCTATTTTTCGGATCTAAATCTTGAGAATTCAAGTTCAAAGCTCTACCACTTCTTCTCTATACTTTCGGCCAATCTCCATTTCTAGCCTTGGCCAAGCATTAGGAAAGAGGAATTCGGGCTTATTTTCATTTGGTTTCGAAGCATGGTAGGTAGTATGCGTTAGATCTTAAGTTCCTTGCCTTAAAGTTTGACGGAGTGGGATCCAAAGTAAGTTATTTCTTATTTTAAGTTCATTAAAACCATTGCTAAGTTGAAAGAACTTTAAATGTAAAGTTTTGTTTGAAAACCCTTGTTGAATGCTTGTTTACTTTTGTTTCTAAATAATGGTTTGATTTCCTTGCTCAATATTATGTTTGGATGGTTAATTAAGTAATTTAAAATTTAGAAGTTAAGTACTTAATTGGATATGCGGAAATGACTAGTGCATGTGTTTCGTATGTGGATCCAAGGTGACTTGGACGAGGGACGGAACATGTTAAAGGGAAAGTCCGGATGCTCCGAAATAAATATCAAATCGTTTTAACACAAGATAAAATAAAGTGTTATAAATATTTGATAGAATGAAGCGTTGGTTTATCATTTATTCTTGTGTTTATCTTGCTAATTGATTGTTTGGTTGTTTGAATTAGGCTCGGCCAGTTTATGAGTGTTGGTTATTTTTATTGATTGCTGACTATGCTCGACCAGTTTATAAGCAATTAATTATCCATATGCATGGGCTGTGTAGAAAATAATTATAGGATAACACCTTGTGATTTATTTCACAATTTGACTATAAGGTGTTTAGCGGTAATATCTAGTTCACTTCAGTTTAATGAATTGTTTTGAAAATTAGTTTTCAAATGAAAATGTGATGAAATATTTTCCCTTTACAACAAATAGAAATGTTTGGTAATGAATATTTTGAAGTTATACTATATAAAAGTGATTTATATAAGAATGGTTTTATAAATTTATAAAAATGGAAAGAATTTCGAGGACTAAACCCGATGGTTTTAAGATGATTTTTGAATGGATTTGGGAAATGAAAATTATTATGGATTTGAAAGTACTTGTGAATATTAGTGTGAAATGATTTATCGCTTTGGGATATAAAATGATTTGTTATGTTACCAATGATTCGGGTAACCCGTAATTAAAAGGTAGGCACATGTTTTTGGTATAGTCCGCTCTTGGAATAGAGGGATGTACTTATTTATCGATTGTATAAAGGCTGGGACCCAGTTGCGTGCTTATTGGGAGAAACCTCCCGATCTGGTTGAATATGGTTTGATATGTTTTTATTACAGTATTTGGGATTTCCATATAAACTTTTCAAAAATTGATTTAAGATCCCCAAGTAAAGTATAAATTGAATATGAAAGATATATATATATATATGTGTGTGTGTGTGTGTATGTGTGTATGTATATGTACATATTTCAAAAGTTTTGAAATAAGAATTCGAGAATAAAGTCTAAAGAGATAATTTTCGTAAAGGTAATTAGATTTGAAAATCTAAAATTGAAGATTAAGGCTAAGTCGGTAATTTTAGGAATTGCATATTGTTTGTTGCATCGTAGGCTCCATGAGTCCTATTTGCAGTAGGAGAACTATTTTGGCTTGATCCTGTATCTAATTGGATACCGAATTAGATAGGGGTACGTAGGTAGTCACAAGTGGTAGTGATGCAGCCCCTAAAATAATATAACCCTTTCATGTTTATCTTATTGGTTGTGGTTTATCTTGTGTTACTGTATCTTTCATGCTTACCATTTTATTCCGCATTTACATTGTTTATTGAGTTCACAGGTAAGGATAGTGTTGTCTCTCTCATCAGAGTTGTACAATGGTAGATTTATAGTCACTGTATTTGGTATGTATCAAAGCACATTTTGTAGAATTAATAAATTAATTAATTACTCTAAGAAGCTGTATAATTGAAATTGTATCCTATACATTTAGTAATATTAATATTTATCAAATATGGTGTATTAAGTTGGTAGTTTTGATTAGTAATTTTAGAACAAACGGATTTTCGGGCAATTTTGATTGGTCTGAAAATCCGAGTCGTCACATTCAGCGATAACTGGAATCAAAGTGAATTAACTCACCTCTCTGGCCCACTTATATTTTTATACAAATGTGGATAATTTTGTTGTTGATCGTTTATTTATTGTTTGGATGATTGGCTATTTTATTTGATGGTTTGGATACATTCCCACTCCTAGAGCGGATGAGACCCTATTACTTTCCCGTGTATGACCTTATGACCCATTGTATACGATCTCACCTCAAAGCAGTGGATTTATATTTTATGATTATGCTATATGTGACGCAGGGAGACAGATTGAAGGGATCCAGCTGGATTCCTTACGCCGCTGATTTTTCTTTTCATATATTTTGATAAATGATGTGTTGGATGTCATATTTGATGACTTGCATGATTTTTCCCTATTTAGTGCTATAATAGCACTAGGCCATATTTTTAGTATTATGAAATATTATAAAGTGAAGATTTAGTTTTTAAAAGGATTCTAAGTGATTTTTGAAAATTTATATGTTTTAATAAATATTCTTGAATTATTAAAAGAAGGAATATATTTTAAAATAAAAGGTATGCTATTTAGATATTATGAATCAATAGTTTTATAAAATATTTTAAATAGAGATTTTTAAATTGCAAAATAAAGATTTTCAAAATCTTAGAAATAAGTCTGTCTTTAATAATAAAGGAATATAGTTTTAAAAAGAAGATAAAAATATTTTGGTATAAATATTTATTAACCAATTTATATAAAGTGATACACACACACATACACGCATATACTGAGATTTATTTATAAATGTGTAGATTTATAAATGTGATAATGTATAAAGGCGATATTTTATAAATAAAGGTTTTTATAAGAAAAGAAATTTTATAAAATAGAAAGAGATTTATAAATACAGTTTTATAAATATGGTAATGATTGTGTTGAATTTTAAATATGGATTTTTATCAAGGAAATATATTTATGTTTTAAAAGCTGTTTATTTATATTAATATCGTCTTCAAGTTGTTTATCAATATTTTAATATTTTGAAAGGTTAATTATTACAATTATTAATATGGTTCGAATTATATTTGTGACGACCGGCCTTTCATTCCACAGAAAGACGCATCATCAATAAGAAAGAAAGAGGTAGAAATAGAATAGATAGAAGAAGAACAAAACAATATTAGAATCTCACAGCGGAAACGGAACAAAATATAATATATCACATAGATATTACATAGTCATTACATCAGAGTTACACAGATTTCAAAACATTTCACATTAAACAGTTATAAAGACCTGTCTATCCATTACATCCAAAATACAACAGTCAAAGACACAACACAGCGGAAAGATAAATATAGCTACGTCTGGACTCCTGCTCCAATCTTCCAAAATTCATCAAGCCAAACCTGATCACTTGGCTACTCATAAAAATTTGAGTACCCTAGAGTTTAAGAAAACAGAAATAAACTCGGGTCAGACATGGGTCTGGTGTGAGTAAACGGTTAAGCTGTTTAACTTTGGAAAAACCTTTAAAAATAAAGGTATCTCGTAAGACTCCGCCAATAAATACAGACAAGTTTTTCCCTTACGATAACCAAAACATTTGTTAGGGAATCCAGTTATATTATAATAGTGGCTAGGGCTTTCAATATAAAATACAGAAATAGCTGGAATGCTTACATCTCACGTTCCAACATAGTTAGGCACAATCAAAACCGTACATGCACTTATTGGAAATTGGATTTCATACAATGGCAGTGCTACTGGGGTACCGCCCATGCCAATACGTGGCCTAGATCACCGTACCAAGGATCCGTGCTAAATCCCCTATAACACAAGGCCGGAACCATCCCTTACTGGACAGTCCCGAATAAGACAACCCCGCGGTTGTAGCTAGCAACCGCCCACACAACCGAATAAAAGAGACTCTAAACAGGGGGAAATCTTATCCTACTTGGGTGCTACCCACTTAGCCTTGCTGCATCTATGCTGTTTCAGCCATTCTCGATTGATGAGGCTTGAGGCTACGATTACCTTTAAAGAACACATCTTGGAATGTTCATCGTCCTCCATTGACGATGGTCTGATAGCATTCATCCATACAAGTTTGTTTCGGGTTCGAATGGAACCGAAGGCATTATCTCATTACACTAACTTGGGAATCATCTTTAGAGTTAACGACAATAACCCTTGCACCGAGAAAAATCCATCTCGATCTTCACTTGAGATTTCCACGACCTATCGTTTAACTTGGATCGATGTGGTTTTCGGATAATCAAATTTGATATCCGATCCCTGTCTCATCGAAATCCAAACGTCGTCTTAAAGGTCAAGTTGTTTAAGGTTTAAACATTTCAATTCAATTCTATACATTGAACTCACACAACATTTATCTCAGATAAATATCACACATTTATCACAACTATATCCAATATCACATCACAGGATATCACAGATTATCATAAAATAGATATCAATCAGTCTAGACATTCTACTCCAATAATCATCCGCAAGCAAGAATTTATTAGTCCATATTACAGTTAATTTAATTAACTTAAATTAAATTAAATACTAAGAATTAATCACCTAACCCTGCTTAATCTATCATTAATTAATTACAACCCATTTAATTAATTAATCATATCTTAATTACCTTATCAATCAATTAATTAATCATTAATTTCAGATTAATTATCCTTTAACTATTAATTAATAACCTTAATTATTAATTAATATCCCTTAATGCAAATTAGTTAATCCTTAATTACTAGTTGATTAATCAATTAATTAATCTTTAATTACAGATTAATTATCCTTTAATTATTAATTAGTAAACCCTAATTATTAATTAATAAAACTTAATTGCAAATTAAGTACTTCTTAATTACAAATTAATTAATAATTGATTATCAAATTATCAATCCTTAATTACCAATTAATTAATTTCTAATTACTTAATTAATAAATTTCTAATTATAAATTAATTAATCTTAACTGCTTAATTAATTATTCCTTAATTATCAATTAGGTAATATTTAATTACTTAATTGACTAATCCTTAATCACAACTTAATTACTTAATTAATTAATCTCAAATCATCTAATTAATAATCATTAATTACAAACTAATTAACCTCTAATTAATTAACTTCTAATCCTCAATAATTAATTAACTAAATTAATTAATTATACTTAAATTACTTTAATTAATCTTAACTCATTCAAACCTTAGTTAACCTTAGGGTTAAACATTATCTTTATTAATGACTTAATTATCATTTACATATTTAAAACATTTTATCATTATAATTAACTTCCTTAATTAAACATTTAATTACGTCTTAAAATAAAACATTTAACTTAACAAATTTAAAGTCAACAAATCATACTTCCTTTAAATAACTCAAAATATTTATCAAGTAATAGTCTAAACTAATTTTAATTTAAATTTTAAAAACTTGCTTTTATATGACCTTAAAAAACCTATTAAAAACTGTTTTTAAACATTATACCTTTAAATTACTTTTAAATTTCATTTATAACTTAAGATTTAAAATATCTTACAATTTAACAAAATTTAAGTTAAACAAATTTCAAAAACTTCTTAATCAAATTTATATAAAATAAGTTTTAAACTAAATTATTTAAATTTTCAAAACCTTACTTTTAAAACTCGGTTTAACCCTTGCTTCGGGTTCAACCCGAAGATCACTGGGGTCTTGCCCCGAGTAAAACCACCTCCTTTTTTATCTTAGATTTTAGTTTATGTTTTAAAACCCGACTACATGAAAACACTCATGAAAAACTACCCGAGCCTTCTTCTTATTCACCCGAGTCCCTCTTCGAGTTGATCCCACAACATAACCCACTGACACACCAAAATTACCGTACATATGCATCGGCGACTGAGCCGCCTCCGATCTTCGATGCAACCTCCAGCGCATCGACCATCGCCTGATCCTTCAATCCCGACCTCCAATTTCCTAAATCAAGATCGAGCAAAACTGGCAACCTGGAACCAAACACCATGCTAGAAAAACTCCTCGTCCAAGCGATTCCGACCACCAGACATCACGCAACCACGTCCTTAGCTTCGCCAGACATCTACGCAACCAACGCCCCAGGTCCGATGCCAGTCGATCAACCAGAGACGCCGTGGTTACCACAAATCCGACCTCAACATAAACTAGGGTTTAAAACCTATTTCAACCAACCGCCGCCGCCACGGTGCTCTAACCACCCATCTGATATTTTTTCTGAGACCACTAGACATTTTCCTACCTCCAGCCAAGTTCCCGACCATCTAAGTACCTCCGGCCACCAGTATTTGCTCAAAAACCCTTTTCTTTTCATCACCAAAACGTATACTCGATACAATGCTAAAATTCATGAATTACTTTTTAAAAATCATATTTTACAAAGTCGATTCAAGTTGTGTAATTGAATCGGCAAATTTCAACATTTGATTTTAATCATGTTTTAAAATTTCTACTGTGATATCTTGATCCCAGCAGATTTTCAAACCTATTATGCCTAACATATTTTTAACACTTAGATTGAGTTTAAACTAACTTATCTTGTTTGGATCTCAAAGTCTAACAGAGACCAGATGAAAAGATTTTGAATTTTGATCAAAACTTTAAGCTCTGAACTAAGAACAGAGATGTTCACATACAACAGACATGTACACTTAAGTATATTCATATACACAAAGATATCACTTACATATACACAAGCAAAGCATTATTCATCTCAGAACTTCACATGCCATAGAATTTAATTTACTTAAGCTTTTAATATAAAATGTTTACTCACCTGATTAAAAAGATGAACAGAGCTTTGAATTGAAATGCTGCAATTTGAGAAAAATGCTTGAACTTGTTTAACTAGAAGCTTGAGTTGCTTTTGATCTCTGAAAACTTGAATTTGCAGAAGAAAATGCTTTGAAACTTTGATTTAACTAAAAGATTGATTGCTTTTGAAAAGATTACAGGTTGAAGATAAAATGTTTACCAGCTTTTCTTCTTCTGGTTTGTAAAATGTTTACAAGGTTTTGATTTTTTTTTTGAGAAATGGTTACAGGTTTTGTTTCTTGTGGATTTTCTGGTTTGAAAATTAGTTTTACTGGTTGAGTTTTCTTTGTTGTAGACATGAGAATAGGAAAAGAAATGAAGAAAGAAGATGGATGTTTATATAAACTAAATTATAATTTATTAAAATTTAAAGAAAATGAAAATAAAAAGAAATGACACTTGTTCAATTACTAACATTTGTCATTTACAATATTTAATCACACTACACATGTACTTAGCATGATTTAAAAGCTAACACTTGTCATTATACATTTTTAATTATTTTAAAATGATTTAAACGCTTTTAGTATTAAATTTTCCTAATTAATAAGTACATTTCTTAATTTATATAAATAAAATCTTTTAAAGAAAATAAAATAAAAGCAATTATATTCTAAATAAAATCACATATAATATATTTGATTCAAAATATATTTAAGTTATATATCTTTTAAATTTCAAATTTAAATCCGAATTTCAAATTCAAATTCAAATTTAAAAAATCCAATTTAAAATCAACTTAAATAAATATATATATTAATTTAAATAAACACATTATTAGATTTATAAATAATTATTCTATTTAAAATCTATTTTTAAAAACACATTATTATTATTGTTTGAAATAACAATTTTACCAATTTTAAATAATAAATAAAGGGAATTATCACATTTTAAATTGCTTGAAATTCCGGGATATCACATTCCCTCCCTTAAAAGAATTTCGTCCCCAAAATTTAAAACAAAAGATAATCCAAAAGCTTTTATTTCATTTCGAACCATCCAAGCGTACATATCAGCCATACACTAACAATCAAACAAACAATTTCATCTAAACAAATAATTCATTCAAACAAACAACACTAGCTATTCATACACAATTCCGGATAAGCTTCCTAAAACTATCCAGAGTATCCCAAGACAAACTCTGGAATCCTCGCTCCACTGGACCTTAACTAGCTTCACCACCTTGCTTCCGAGTTGCCTCTCATCTTGATCAACGATCTGGACTAGATGTCTAACAACAGATAAGTCCGGCTCGATCTCTAATTCTTCCTGCACTGCTGGCTCCACAGCAAGAGATGGATCATGCCTGTATTTCCTCAGATGAGATACGTGAAAAACATTGTGAATTCCAGCCATCCGGACTGGAAATTCAATCCTGTAGGCCACAGCACCAATCCTCTCGAGCACTCGAAAAGGACTAATATGCATTGGGGCAAGTTTTCCCATCATCCCAAATCTAATCGCTCTTTCATCGAGAAACTTTGACAAAGACTAAATCTCCAATCTCAAATTCCAATTGTCTTCGTCTCTTGTCCGCATATTTATTCTGGCGATCCTACGCTACTCTCATTCTCTTCTTGATAAGCTCCACCTTCAAAGATGCCTCACGGATCAAATCTGGACCAAGAACAAGACGATCGCCCGACCCTACGCAACAGGATAGGAATTCTACAAGGTTTTCCATAAAAAGCTTCGTAGGGTGCCATCTTGATACTCGACTGATAACTATTATAGCACGAGAATTCCATTAAATGCAGATGGTCCTCCCAAGATCCACCAAAATCCAAAACACAAGCCTTCGGCATATCCTCTAGAATTCTATTCAGCCTTTCAGTTTGTCCGTCGGTCTAGGGATGATAGGCTGTACTCAAACTCAATCTCGAACCCAATGCTGACTGCAAAGCCTCCTAAAATTTTGCTAGTGAAGATAGGATCACGGTCGCTAATAATGCTGACTGGAACACCATGCAGTCGGACAGTCTCCTTTAAGAAAATCTCAGCCAAAGATGCTGCAGTATGGGTTGCCTTATCCGGAATAAGATGGGTGCTGTTGGACAACCGGTCTACAATCACCCATATTCCTTCATTTCCCTTTTTGGTCCTTGGCAAACTGTCGACGAAATCCAAAGAAATCTCTTCCTACTTTCCCTTCGGAACTTCCAAAGGCTGCAACAAACCTGCGGTCTTCTTATTATCACCATTAACCTACGGACAGATCGCACATCCATTGACGAAAGCAGATACATCCTTCTTCATACCTTTCCACCAGAAGACTTTCTTCATATACTTATACATCTCTGAAATTCCCGGATGGATACTCAGCTCGGAGCGATTACTCTTTAATAAAACTTCTTGCTTCAAATCCTTGAAATTCGAAACACAAACCCTTCTGTTGATCCTCAAAGTTTCTTGGTCATCAATTTCAAAACTGGAATACAGACCACTTTAACTCTCCGGATGATTCCTCTCAATCTTCCATTTGATCCTTGCTTACTCGAAATCCTTTCCAAAAGAGACGGAACAACTTCTAAGATAGACAGAATAGCATTCCTACTCAGAGCATCAGCCCTGCACCCAAACCAACTCCACAAGCATCCATGTAAACCTCAAACTTACTCTTGCCATCAGGAATGGCTAGAACAGGTGCACTGGTTAGCCTTGCCTTTAAATCCAAGAAATCCTCTTCACACTCGGGGGTACACTTAAACTTTTCTCCTTTCTGAGTCAACTTGGTTAAGTGCGAAGAAATCTTAGAATAGTCCTTGATAAAATTCCTGTAGTACCCTACCAATCCCAGAAAACTACGGATTTCTGTCGGAGTCTGCTGCTGCTTCCATTCCAGCATAGTAGCTACCTTGACTGGATCTACAGAAATACCCTCACCAGAAACAATATGCTTCAAAAAAAATCTGACCTCTAATTTCCTAAAATGGCACTTCGAAAACTTAGCTTCAGAACGTGCCTCCTCAAAGTCTCTAACACTATCCCCAAATGCCGCTTGTGCTCCTCTTCAGACTTGGAGTAGACAAGAATATCATCGATGAACACGAGAACAAACTTATTCAACACTTCTCGAAAAAACTCGGTTCATCAAATCCACAAAATAGGCAGGAGCATTAGTCGCCCCGAAAGGCATAACCAACCACTTCAAAAAAAAAAAAAACAATTGGGTCCCCTAAACGCCGTCAAGAGGATACTGTCCTCAGCTACTCTTAACTGATGGAAACCCAAAGCTAAATCTAACTGGGAGAAAATAGAAGCACCATGGAGTTGATCAAAAAGATCGTCAATGGCAAAGAATACTTATTCCTAATGGTAACCTTATTCAACTCTCGGAAATCCACACAGAATCTCAAAGATCCATCCGACTTGGTCACAAAGACTATGGCAGAACCCCAACTGGAAAAAAACTAGGCCGAGTCAAACTTTTCTCTAAGAAATCTTGGGTCAGCTTCAACAACTATTCTCTCTCCTTCGGCGCCGGCTGAATAACAGGTACTTCTCCCGGAACTAAGTTGATCTGAAACACTATCTCTCGTTGAGGGGGCAAACCTTTCACTTCCTCAAAAACATCTAAAAAATCTCTAACCACTTCGATGGACTCTACGCCTTCTGGAGATGCCTCAATTCCTTGCAAAAGATTACTCAAATGAACTCCGAAATCATCGCAAGTCACTTTTGCGATTCTTCTCAACTCAGTCTCCAAAGATACAATCCTCTCTTCACATATCGTAACAGCTTATATTAATCCAACCAAACCATATCTAGAATAAGACCAAACCCCTTTGAAATCCAATGCAAATGGGTTTTAAGAAAACTATGAGACAGATAAGAAAATCTTAGGTCTCTACGGATTTTTATCTAACTTGGTTACTCCACCTATAGGATTAGATATAAAGATAGGACGGTCAACCAAACCAGGGGAAAGACAAAACTTCTCTAGAACTCATGTGGGAAACCCAAACAGGTAACCCAACAAATTTAGATAGGTATATAGTTATATAAAAATTACAAATACGCGCTCTCAAGATAGATACTACTCCAAAGTCTAGGTATTATCTCAACCTATGCTATGATACCAAGATGTAATGGTCTAGGCTTTTCAACCATCGACAGCGGGTGCACCCACTGTAGCTTACATTGGTACCTTGAGTTTGCTTTTACGGCCAGCCTCTCGACCGTAAGCACCTAGCAAACCAACCCATCAAGGCCTTATACCACCTCTCCAAGATCGGATTTGCTTGGTGATAGGTTCATGCATGATAGTGGGTTCTCGTTTCTTGTACCAAATGTGACGACCCGCCTTTCATTCCACAGAAAGACGCATCATCAATAAGAAAGAGGTAGAAATAGAATAGATAGAAGAAGAACTAAACAATATCAAAATCTCACAGTGGAAATGGAAAAAATATAATATATCACATAGATATTACATTGTCATTACATTAGAGTTACACAGATTTCACAACATTTCAAATTAGACAGTTATAAAGACCTGTCTATCCATTACATCCAAAATACAACAGTCAAAGACCCAACACAGTGGAAAGATAGATATAGCTATGTCTGGACTCCTGCTTCAAGCTTCCAAAATTCATCAAACCAAACCTGATCACTTAGCTACTCATAAAAATTTGAGTACCCAAGAGTTTAAGAAAATAGAAATAAACAACAGCTCAGATATGGGTCTGGTGTGAGTAAACGGTTAAGCTATTTAACTTTTGAAAAACCTTTGAAAATAAAAGGTACTCGTAAGACTCTCCGCCAATAAATACAGATAAAAATTTTCCCTTACGATAACCAAAACATTTGATAGGAAATCCAGTTATATTATAATAGTGTCTAGGGTTTTAAATATAAAATACAGAAATAGCTGGAATGCTTGAATCTCACGTTTCAACATAGTTGGGAACAATCAAAACCGTACAGGTATTTATTGGAAATTGGATTCCATACAATGGCAGAGCTATTAGGGTACCGTCTGTCACAATACGTGGCCTAGATCACCGTACCGAGGATCCACCCTAAATCCCTTGCAACACAAGGCCAGAACCATCCCTTACTAGACAATCTCGAATAAGACAACCCCGTGGTTGTAGCTAGCAACCACCTACACAGCCGAATAAAAGGGACTCTAGACAGGGGAAAATCTTATCCTACTTGGGTGCTACCCACTTAGCCTTGCTGCATCTCCTCTGTTTTAGCTATTCCCGGTTGATGAGGCTTGAGGCTACTATTACCTTTAAAGAACACATCTTGGAATGCTCATCGTCTTCCAATCTCCATTGACGATGGTCTGATAGCATTCATCCATACAAGTTCGTTTCGGGTTCGAACGAAACCGAAGGCACTATATATTTACACTCATTTTGGAATCACCCTCAGAGTTAAAGACAATAACCCTTGCACTGAGAAAAATCCATCTCGATCTTCACTTGAGATTTCCATGTCCTATCGTTTAACTTGGATCGATGTGGTTTTCGGATAATCAAATTTGATATCCAATCCCGGTCTCATCGAAATCCAAACGCCGTCTTAAAGGTCAAGTTGTTTAAGGTTTAAACAATTCAATTCAATTCAATACATTGAATAAACACAGCATTCATCTCAGATAAATATCATACATTTATCACAACTATATCCAATATCACATCACAGGATATCACAGATTATCATAAAATAGATATCAATTAGTCTAGACATTCTACTCCAATAATCATCCGCAAGCAAGAATTTATTAGTCCATATTGCAATTAATTTAATTAACTTAAATTAAATTAAATACTAAGAATTAATCACCTAACCCTGCTTAATCTATCATTAATTAATTACAACCCATTTAATTAATTAATCATACCTTAGTTACCTTATCAATCAATTAATTAATCATTAATTTCAGATTAATTATCCTTTAACTATTAATTAATAAACCTTAATTATTAATTAATATCCCTTAATGCAAATTAGTTAATCCTTAATTACTAGTTGATTAATCAATTAATTAATCTTTAATTACAGATTAATTATCCTTTAATTATTAATTAGTAAACCCTAATTATTAATTAATAAAACTTAATTGCAAATTAAGTACTTCTTAATTACAAATTAATTAATAATTGATTATCAAATTATCAATCCTTAATTACCAATTAATTAATTTCTAATTACTTAATTAATAAATTTCTAATTATAAATTAATTAATCCTAACTGCTTAATTAATTATTCCTTAATTATCAATTAGGTAATATTTAATTACTTAATTGACTAATCCTTAATCACAACTTAATTACTTAATTAATTAATCTCAAATCATCTAATTAATAATCATTAATTACAAATTAATTAACCTCTAATTAATTAACTTCTAATCCTCAATTATTAATTAACTAAATTAATTAATTATACTTAAATTACTTTAATTAATCTTAACTCATTCAAACCTTAGTTAACCTTAGGGTTAAACATTATCTTTATTAATGACTTAATTATCATTTACATATTTAAAACATTTTATCATTATAATTAACTTCCTTAATTAAACATTTAATTACGTCTTAAAATAAAACATTTAACATAACAAATTTAAAGTTAATAAATCATACTTCCTTTAAATAACTTAAAACATTTATCAAGTAATAGTTTAAACTAATTTCAATTTATATTTTAAAAACTTGCTTTTATAAAAACTTAAAAAAAGCTATTAAAAAACTGTTTTGAAACATTATACCTTTAAATTACTTTTAAATTTCATTTATAACTTAAGATTTAAAATAAATTACAAATTAACAAAACTTAAGTTAAACAAATTTCAAAAACTTCTTAATCAAACATTTATTATTTATAAAAGAAATTTATATAAAATAAGTTTTTAAACTAAATTATTTAAATTTTCAAAACCTTACTTTTAAAACTTTTAAAACTCGGTTTAACCCTTGCTTCGGGCTCAACCTGAAGATCACTCGGGTCTTTCCCCGAGTAAAATCACCTCCTTTTTTTAATCTTAGATTTTAGTTTAAGTTTTAAAACCGACTACATGAAAACACTCACGACAAACTACCCGAGCCTTCTTCTCATTCACCTGTGTCCTTCTTCGAGTCAATCCCACAACATAACCCACTAACACACCAAAACCACAGTGCACATGCAACGACGACTGAGCCGCCTCCGACCTCTGATGCAACCTCCAGCACATCGACCATCGCCTGATCCTTCAATCCCGATCTCCAATTTTCCAACAAAAACCCTGAATCAAGATCGATAAAAACTGGCAACCTGGAACCAGACACCATGCCAGAAAAACTCCTCGTCCAAGCGATTCCAACCATCAGACATCGCGCAACCACGTCCTTAGCTTCCCCAAACATCCACGCAACTAATGCCCCAGGTCCGATGCCACTGATCAACCAGAGACGCCGCGGTGACCACAAATCCGACCACAACATAAACTAGGGTCTAAAACCTATTTCAATCCACCGCCGCCGCCGCCGTGCTTTAACCACCCGTTTGATATTTTTGCCGAGGCCAACAGACATTTTCCTACCTCCAGCCAAGTTCCCGACCATCAAAGTACCTCTGGCCACCAGTATTTGCTCAAAAACCCTTTTCTGGTCATCACTAAAATGCACACTCGATACAGTGCTAAAATCATGAATTACTTTTTAAAAATCATATTTTACAAAGTCAAGTTATGTAATTGAATCAAAAAATTTCTGCATTTGATTTAATCATGTTTTAAAATTTCTACTGTAATATCTTGAACCCAGCAGATTTTCAGACCTATTATGCTTGAACATATTTTTAACACTTAGATTGAGTTTAAACTAAGTTATCTTATTTGAATCTCAAAGTCTAACAGAGATCAGATGAAAAGATTTTGAATTTTGATCAAACTTTAAGCTCTGAACTAAGAACAGAGATGTTTACATACAACAAACATGCACACTTAAATATATTCATATACACAGAGATATCACTTATACATACACAAGCAAAGCATCATTCATCTCAGAACTTCACATGCCATAGAATTTAATTTACTTAAGCTTTTAATATAAATTTTTTACTCACCTGATTAAAAAGATGAATAGAGCTTTGAACTGAGATGCTGCAATTTGAAAAAAAATGCTTGAACTTGTTTAACAAGAAACTTGAGTTGCTTTTGATCTCTGAAAACTTGAATTTGCAGAAGAAAATGCTTTGAAACTTTGATTTAATTGAAAGCTTGATTGCTTTTAAAAAGATTACAGGTTGAAGATAAAATGTTTACAGGCTTTTCTTCTTTTGGTTTGTAAAATGTTTACAGGGTTTTGATTTGTTTTTGAGAAATCGTTACAGGTTTTGTTTCTTGTGGATTTTCTGGTTTGAAAAATAGTTTTACAGGTTGAGTTTTCTTTGTTTTAGACATGAGAATTGGAAAAGATATGAAGAAAGAAGAGGGATGTTTATATAAACTAAATTATAGTTTATTAAAATTTAAAGAATATGAAAATAAAAAGAAATGACACTTGTTCAATTACTAACATCTATCATTTACAATATTTAGTCACACTACACATGTACTTAACATGATTTAAAAGCTAACACTTGTCATTATACATTTTTAATTATTTTCAAATGATTTAAAAGCTTTTAGTATTAAATTTTCCTAATTAATAAGTACATTTCTTAATTTATATGAATAAAATCCTGTAAAGAAAATAAATAAAAACCAATTATATTCTAAATAAAATCACATATAATATGTTTAATTAAAAATATATTTAAGATATATATTTTTAAATATCACATTTAAATCCAAATTTCAAATTCAAATTTAAAAAATCCAATTTAAAATCAACTTAAACAAACTAGTATGGGCCCGTGCTTCGCACACGGGCTGCTTGTGTTATGGTATACATTGAAATTTTGTTTGAGCGTAAATATGTAAATGGAAAGCAAGGGCATTTTTGGAATTTCAAAAAGACGTCGAGTAAATTAGTTGAATGAATTTCTTTATTAGTGGTAGTGATATGTATATACATATTAATTTAAACAACACATTGTTAAATTTGTAAATAATTATTCTATTTAAAATCTATTTATAACAACATATTATTATTATTGTTTGAAATAATTTTTTTACCAATTTTAAATAATAAATAAAGGGTGTTATCACATTTTAAATTGCTTGAAATTCTAGGATATCACAATAATTATGTATCAATAAAGTTTTGGAAATTAATTAATATTATTTATAACAATGTTGAAGCTAAATTATTATGTTTTATTAAGAATTTTTTGAGATTATTAATTATTATTTTTAAGATGTTTTGGAGTTAATTATTATTTATTTATAATGTTTATTATTATATAATAGTGCTTTAAAGTAAATGATTAGAATTTATTTATAAATATTTTCGATTTATAAATAGGATTTCATTAACATATGTGGGTTTTATAAGAGAAATCTTATAACATGGTTTGGAAAACTTAAACGAAGATTAGTTAAATGGTAAAAAGAGTTTTATAAATGGTCTTAAATATTTTTAAAGGAATTTTAGAAATGGTTTTGTAGATTTATAAAAGTAGTTAATAAGTGGTTTTATGGATTTATAAAGGGTTTATAAATGATTTTTGGAATGTATAAAAGGGAGTTTTATAAAAAATTTCAAAAATTAATGAATGGGGTTATAAACGGGTTTAGAGATTTATAAGGAATTTATAAATTGTTCTAGAATTGTATGAAAGGAAATCTTCCCTTATTTTGTGAATATACTTACACCGTTGAGATATGTATATAGATTTTTCCCAAGTGTCAAAAATATAGGGGTTTGTGGGTATATCTTCGTAAAGATATTTTGGGACAAATATTTAAAACGTGTTTTAACTAATGGAAATTTGATCTCTGGTTGAATTATTTGTTCATTTGATAGTTAAATAACAGACTATCAAGTGTTGGCCATTTTATAAACTAACATTATTGGTTCGGAGAGTCAGGAATCAGATATGTTATCCAAAAATCACTTTAAACCGACATGATTGTTTTAATTGGAATATCTTAAAGATAATCAAAATGGAGCTTTTGAAGTGCAAGTGATACTTGCTACTAATCATGAGGGTGATTCCAAAATGGATGTAATAGATGTGGTGCCTTCGGTTTCATTCAATCCTAGAATGAACTCATATGGATGAATACTGGCATTGCATTGTTGCCTGAAGGGAAATGTTAGCATTCCAAGTGGGAAGTGCTATATAAAGGCAAAACGTAGCCTCAAGCTTCATCACCCGGGAAATGACAAAAATCGAGCGTGCATCATGGTCATGTGGGACCCTCCCATCAAGGTATGGTCATTCCAAATCTAAATCGATTATATTTACTCATGTATGCTTCAGGGCCCATTTACGAAAGGGGTGATCATATTTGGTACTGCTAGTCAAGTGGAAGGCCAGTCCTATGTGGTGGGGGTATAAGATGTTATTGTCAGATCTCGGTGTATTTTATCTAGAGATGTACCTTCGAAAGGTAGTTCCTTACCTTGTCATAGTATGGAATTCAATCTTCAATACGTGCCTTTATTATTTTGATTGTAGAACCTAGTACGCTGGAGTTTAATTAATGTAGCAATTTTGGCTACGATTAATAAGTATTTGTATCTTAGACACTATTATAATATCAAATAGTTTCGTATGAAAACATTGCGACGTGATCTTACGAGATACTTTTTTGATTTCAAAGGTTTTTATAACTTTAAAATCCCGTTTGGTGTGTTTGCTCATGCTCGTTTACTAGACTAACTCGGGTGTTATTTTCTTACAGTGCTCTGGTCAGACCGAGCATATTTATAGATTCAGTTGGGATGCTTTGGAGCTTTCGAAGATGAGCTGGCGGTTTTCAAGTCGTATTCACGTGTATATTTATTTTCCACTGCATTGTTGTTGAAATTATCAGTATTTATGAAGGAGGGTTGTTATAACTGTCCAGGATGACGATTGGTATTTGTGTACTCTGATTTGATGTATGTATATAACAGTTTCTCTTTTGTAAGAATCGTTGATATTATATTATATATTGTTTCGCTGTGATTGTGAGATTCAGTGTTGTTTTAGTTTTCTTTTCCCTTCTTCTTCCTTTTTCTTTCCCATAACTATCCATCTTTCTGTTCACATTGGGTTAGACATGTATGGTTTATTGTCAGCTTGAATTGTGTAAATTTGCGGCAACTGGTATCAGAGCGAAGGTTAAGTGAGAACCTTGGCTTTGGTGGGGAAACTCATTATGAGATAAGGTAATGGAATGCCTTATTATGAGTTTGAGTGTATATAGTATGAGCGTGTATTTATTAGTGATATAAAAATGTTTTATATTGTATTAATTTATATATCTAGTGGTTTATGAATTCTGGTCGGTACGAAGGACGCAACGATGTCGATAGGGGATTTTAAACACTTAAACAAGGCAAACCGATACGGTATTGTTTTGAAAATTGGTAAATGAAATAATTTTACCTAAATTATATTTTACATATAAAATAATAATTTTAAAAATTATTATGGTTGTATATGGTGTGTTTGGTTGTTAGTGAATGATTATATTTAATTATTATCATTTGTTGTTTGTTGATTGTGTTCCAATAAAAGTTGTTATTATTATAATGTAATTAAGAAATGATTTTATAAAACTAAATTGAAATTATTTATAAGTGAATTTTATGAGTATTATTTGTAAATAAAATGATTTAAAATAAGAAAGTTGAGAATTTAAATCTCGTCGATTTTGAAAATTGTTTTTTATAAGTTTTGAAGAAATAATAATGATATTATTCATAAAGTATTTTGGCTAGAAATATTTATGAAAAGGATTCAAAAGAAATAGAAAGTATTGAACTCACTTTAGTCGTTGGAAAATAATTTTGGTTGTGACTGCAGCATCATCGGCGTTCATTTTCAAGTTTCTAAGTGATGGATTGCTACCATTGAAGTTGTGTTTTGGTAAAACAAGTTTTGATTTTAAAATCCAAAATATAATTGATAAATATGATAAAATAATTTTTATAAGTTATAAATTTTTGAGAATTAGTAAGTTAATTTTTTTTTTAAAATTTTGTTGAATATAAATGTTAAGGAAAGTAAATTGGAAATTGAACTATGAAATGAAATTGAACTTAAGTTAAATAAAATGAATTTTGGAAAGAAATTTGACTCAACCAAAGTTAAGTGAAATTGAATTTGAGTTGTAACGAATTAATGAAATGGGTACGAACTTAAGTTATAAAATGAAATTCAACTTAAGTTGTAAAATGAATTGAATATGGTTTAGAATGTTGTATGATAGAAACGAATCTAAACTTAAGTTATGAAGTGGTAATAAACATGAGAAGTGCTGTATAAAATGTTCATATTATACTTAAGTAAAATTTTATGAGGAGTGAAATGTTATTAAAAAATAAAATGAATGCGAAAAAAGCAATTCGAAATAAAGATTATAAATAAATGAATAAATAAAGGAATTTGAAAAAAAAGATGACAAAGGGGATATAATAAGAAACCAATTGTAATAAATATGTAAGGTGTACGTATATTATTTTATTCGCATAACTATTTGATTGAGATCCGAATATATGATTTTGAGATGATTTACATCGACCCGAGTTAGAATTATTCACTCGATTCTTGGCGATGAAAACTAGATATGGATTTTTGATTGATTTTGATATTCTCTATCATAGTATATGGCTATGTAAGGAGAAATGGCGGTTTCTAATCAAGGACCTAGATCTGAGTCCGCACTAGAATGGTCGTGTGAACGATATTAGTTCGGAAGTGAAATTGTGCGATTGAGCGAGCGATCAGGTATGGTTTTGCGTACAGATGTTATATGTACATCGTACAGGCTTAATAAATTAAATGTTGACATTGAAAAATGTAAATTGATATGGTTATAAATTAATTGGATGAATATTATTTGTCGGATGGTTTCTCTTGTTGCATTCGTTACATTTGCATATGATATTGTATATTTTATGTTTAATATTGATATTACTTTCCCTATACTTGTTCTCATTGGTTATTGAGTGATTAGTAGGTGCGGATGTCATATACTTCGTATTTGGAGCTCGTTTTCGCACTATATTGATTGTATATGCTTGCTAATATCAATAAAAGGTACACATCTCGCATTATATATCGTATTTTCATATTTTTTCCCTACAGGATGTCTCATTATTTGTACATGAGATATGTATTTGTGATTACATATATATTGTAAATTTTTCAGATCAAGCCACGCAAAGGAAGCGCTGACGAAATTTTCTGTAAATTTAAGACGTTAGAAATATTTTGATAACTAAAATTTGATTTTGAGTTATGACTTGGAATAAATGAATGGATGGAAATTAGTTGGTATAGGTGGGTGAATCTGAAAGACATAGAAATTTTATAATCTCTTTCGGCTAACTGGTTTTGAAAAGTTAATGGGTTTGGACATTTTCCTTACTTGCTAATTTCAGGGATGAAATTCTTTTAAGGACGAGAATATAATGACCCATACTTTTAGTCAATTGATTTTGGAATATTTAGTTGATTTTAAATAGTGAAAAGTTAATTTTTTAAGTTAAAACAATTTATATTTCAAATTCAGCGATTTATTTGATAATTGAATTGTTAAATTGATATTTGGAATTGTTAAAAATTATTAAATCTTGAATTTAATGTGAATGAAAATGATTTCAAAAGTTGATTTCAATTTTATTTGAATAAGAATGAAGAAAGCAAACTTTTAATTTGAATTTAAAGTGAATAAAATGGTTTTGATAATAATTCATTTTAATTAACATGTCAACATAGCCTTCTGGGGCACTGTCTTGGATTTCAGTGAAATCAATTTCATTGGATCCGTAATGATGAGTTATTATATTCCATCGAATTTCATGGCGATCAGACATATACTCTTGCGAGCTTGAAATGCTTAAAATTAATTGAAGGAATTTAATTTAATATAATTTTATTTTGAAAGCTAATCAATGTATATGATGGAATTGGCTCCCGGTACTAGTTCCATTGTGTTCGAGATATGGGTATTACATATATAATGCCAGACGGCACGCCTCGATTGGAGTTTGAAATTTAACGCGCGAATAGTGCTTTAAATTTTTTCTGTATAAGGACATCAACTTTCTCCATTTGCAAACCCTAAATAAAATAACTTCAGCCACCATTAAACGTTAATTCCATCCAACGACAGCTGATGATCGAAACCACCATGGTCACTTTCAGGCTTCGATCTCAAACACGAAAACATAGAGCTCGTCGAGGCATAGCTAATCAACGGTTGGATTTGTGCTAAAACGAAGCACGATGGCAGTAAAGGAGGGGAGAAGTTGCGGCATTCCTTTGCGAAATTAAGGTGATGTAGGGCATTTAGGGTGGTCGTGCTGGTGGTGATGGGCGTGGAAGAGGAGAAGCGGTCTCCGGGGGGTCGCCGCGGCGAACGGCGGTGATGGGGAACGTGGTCGAGTTTTTATGTTACCTGGAAACAAGAATGAGAGGAAGGGATAGGTGAATTAAGTTTTAAACTTATTTAATTTTAAGTTAATTATAATATAATTATTTCAAGCGTTAATTAATTCGTAACTTTTTCATACAAGGTCGAATTTAAACGCGGCGAGTTGTATTGCAATCGTATAAGTGTATACTACATTATAGATTGGGATAGATTTGGAGCTTGTAGGAATTTGGGTTAAACTTGAACACCTGTTCAATTTTAATCCAAACTGGAACGCTTCAGTAATAATTGGAATCAAAGTGAGTTAACTCACCTCTCTGGCTCACTTATATTTTTATATAAGTGTGAATAATTTTACTTTTGATTGTTTTTTTACTGTTTGGATGATTTATTATTTTATTTGATGGTTTTGATATAATCCCACCCCTGGAGCAGATGAGACCCTATTATGTTTCTGTGTATGAGCCGATGACCCTTTATATATGATCCCACCTCGAAGCGGTTAATTTATAATTATACTGTATTTGATGCAAGGGAACATGTTATAGGGATTCAACTGGATTCCTCACACTATTGATTTTATTTTTCATATATTTTGATATATGATGTGTTGGGTGCCATATTGGATGACATAGATGATTTTTCCGTATATAGTGGCACAGTAGCACTGGACCATGTTTTTAGTATTTTGAAATACTATAAGGTGAAGATTTAGCTTTTAAAAGGATTTTAAGTGATTTTCGAAAATTTATATGTTTTAATAATTATTCTTGAATTATTTAAAGAAGGAATTTGTTTTAAAATAAAAGGTTTGATTTTTTTTTAGCAAAGCCAGCGGGGTTGACTGGACCCCTACCAGTTTATTGCAACACAATAAAAGTTACAAACAAAATGTTAGAAAAAGATAAAGGTAGAGAGAAAGGAAAAAAACAAAAAAAAAACAATTGAAAAAACAACAAAAAATCATGCCCATCGAATAATCAAATTGTCAGGGTAATCTCTGTTGCAAGTCTTCAATTGCAAGTGGATGGCAGTCTTAACTTCATGCCATAGGTCCTCCAGTTTCTTCCTTTGCGTATCAAAAACAATCGCATTCCTTTCCTTCCATATGAGTCTCATGTATATTTTCAAACTTACAACCAACACTCCAGATCGAGCACTTCTCCATCTCGTAGCCTTATATATGATGCTCCACACCATACTCGAGCTTCCAGAAGATAGATTATAACCAGTTGTGCTACTGATGCAGTTGATCAAGATCTTGAGTGCAGGTCATTCAAAAAAAAGGTGATATGCACTCTCCTCATACATTTCACAAAACAGACACATAGGTGAGCAAGGCAACCCAATACTGTTTAATTTACCTCTGGTCAGCAGTGCCTGATTTAACACTTTCCACATCATCAAATTTTATGAAGGAACAGAGTCGTTCGACCAGATAACTGAGTACCACTTAGATGCAGGTAGGGGAGAGAAGTCAGAACAAAAATTGTACACACAGTGTACACTGTGTGGCTTCAAGTCCCAAGTGATAGCATCATGATGATGAGTAGTGCAGTATTTGTCTTGGATATCCTTCCACATGACTTTGAGCATTTGATTACTAGTATTTGGCATCTGCACCTTCCCTTCATGCATGAATTCATTTTCTTTTGCATCATATCGTATACCAGATTGCCGAATCTGTTGATAATCACAAACCTGAGATAGAATAAGGCCCTTACATGCCCATGGTTCATGCCAAAAGCTAACCATAGAGTTAACAGTAACATGATATTGAATAATAGGGAGATAAACTTGTCTTAGCTTCAGAATGTTTCTCCAAATCCAGCTGCTGTTTTGTGATATGTCCATACTCCAAAAATATTTGTCTTAATGTAATGTTGCCATATCCATTTAACCCATATTGTATCCTTCTTGTTGATAATGGCATCAAAATGAGTACTTATTGCAGCTTGGTTCCACCTCCTAGGATTAATAACACCAAGACCACCAAGCTTCATGGGATTTTCAATTTTTCTATAGGAGCAAGGCATCAACTTCCTGTTATGAACACTGCCAGTCCAAAAGAATCTAATCATGGCCGACCTTACAAGTTGCATCAGTTTCATAGGGAGGATCACTGAACGTGCCCAGTAGACCAGAGAAGAAAAAACAACAGTTTTGATTAGAACAAGTCTACCACTTTGTGTTAATTTTCTATTCTCCCAAGCACTCATAACTGAAGTAATCTTATGGTATAATGCAAAACAGTCGGCATTAGTAATTCTCTTAGAGATTAGAGGGAGACCAAGATACTTCATATCGTTATCCATGCATGTGAAGCCAATATGTTGATAAAGAGCAGTTTTCAGAGCATCACTAACTCCCACAACAAGCATGGAAGACTTAGCATGATTGATAGTAAGACCTGTCATACAGTAAAAGGACTGTAATGCGTCCATAATGGCAGACAGAGATGGAAAATCAGGTTTAGTAAACAACATCACATCATCAGCAAACATTATAGAGTTAATTTGAAGAGTATTGCACTTTAGGTGGTACTTTGTTAATTTCTATGAGTATTTAGTGTTAAGTATAACAGTGAAAACTTCCATAACCAACAGAAATAGATATGATGATATTGGATCTCCCTGCCGTATGCCCTTGCTACTACTGAAAAGGCCCACAGGTCTTCCATTAATAACTACAGAAAATGTAGGGGAGGAGATACAAACATATATCCAGGACACAAAAATTCTGGGGAATCCCATGTGTGCCATAATTCGAACTATTGATGTCCAGTGAATAGAATCATAGGCCTTTGAAATATCAATTTTAAGAGCTGCCGCAGAGGCAACATTATTTCTACCATATCCTTTAAGCAGCTCTCGAGCTAGAAGCACATTGTCGAGAATATTCCTTGATGGTATGAAAGCTGCCTGATTCATTGAGAC
This sequence comes from Allium cepa, assembly GCA_030765085.1. Taxonomy (NCBI): domain Eukaryota; kingdom Viridiplantae; phylum Streptophyta; class Magnoliopsida; order Asparagales; family Amaryllidaceae; genus Allium; species Allium cepa. The sequence goes on from CM060941.1 coordinate 616,928,814, forward strand.
AACAAAAGGCATAACATTAACCAGACGAGTGGCTAGAATTTTTGTAATACATTTATATATCACATTGCAGCAGGAGATAGGCCCGAAAGAGGTCACACTAGATAGCGGTGTGACTTTAGGGATTAATGCAATATTAGTGCAATTCACTTCACGAAGAAGTTTGCATTTAGAAAAGAAATTGTGTATTGCTTGGCAGAAATCATGACCAAGCACATCCCATGTTGATGTGAAGAAAATCACGTTAAGGCCGTCTGGACCACCTGAAGAGTGTTTGTTCATTGAGAAAAGGGTGTCTTTGATTTCTTCATCTGTAACAGGCTTAATAAGAGTGTTAGCTTCATGAGAAGTAATACATGGCAAGGCAAGAGATGAAATTTGTTCAAGGTCAGGTGAGAAACCAGTAGTATTGCCAAGTAGATTAGTGAAGTATTCGACAAAGGCTTTATCAACTGAATCAGCAGTAGTACATAAGGTACCTTGTTCATCAAAAATTCTGTAAATATTTTCTCCAGCATGTTTTACCTTTAATGCATCATGGAAGAACTTAGTATTCCTATCACCTTCAATAATCCACTTATTGTGCAGTTGTTGCCTCTTCATGTTAGCTTCCATGCTGAGAGCATTATTAACTTTATCGAATAATATGGCTTCATCTGCAACAGCTTGTTCATCGTGGGGGTGGTCCATCATATAATCTTGCTATTTCTGTAGCTGTTCCTTAAGAGTTGTTGATAGCATGCTACCAGTTCCAAAGGTGGAAGAGGCCCACAACTTGGTCTCCTGTTTAATCCTTTTCAATTTCCTGCAAAACTTATACATGGGGTTACCAAAGCAATTGAATTCAGTATTTACTTGTGAAACTAATGCCAGAAAGTGTTCATGCTTGTGCCAATAAAGGTTTGATTTTTAGATATTATAATTAATAGTTTTATAAAATATTTTAACTAGAGATTTTTGAACTGTAAATAAAGATTTTTTTAAACCTTTTTTTTGGCAAGGCCAGCCGGTTTTAGAGTGGGCCATCCACTTTTTATTACAATAAATGTAATAAACAATACAAGGATCAGGAGATAGACAAGATACCTATACTGCTATTATCAAAGAACTTGCTCATTTTAAGGCCATGAGCTATATCCATTGGCAATGTATTCCAGAGAATCAAAGCTGTTTGTGTCAAAATTGGGCACAACACTCTTCGGGAGTCGTTGAAGAGATAATAGTCAAGAATGTAAATTCAAAACAGATATTATCTAACAAAAACTCCAATCAACAATAAAGTAAATGCGTAGACAAGCAATTTATAGTGGTTCGGCGTGTTGCCTACGTCCACTGTGAAGTATTTTGACATTTTATTGATTCTCTTTTAATGATTACAAGTTGTTGCAGCGATTAATAGCAAGTTACAACTGGAAATTCGAAATCAACCGTAAAATATGATGTAGGATGATGGAGATCTCGATCCGGCAGAGTCTGGGCGCTAGAGAGTCGAAAGTTCCCTTTTTCGTTGGCTCTGGGGCTCTATTTATAGGCGTAGGCTGCTGATATTTCGTTGAAAACTCGGGAGACCACTTCTGGCACGTGAGGGGGCCCACACGCACGGTCTTAGGAAGTTTGGGCCCACTTTGGCATCGGTTCGAACTCCCTTCGAACCGATCAAGAATTCATCCAATCGAGGTGAAATTTGGCGTGGACACTCTTCGACATGATTGCAAGCTTCTGTGAAAATTTCTTTGCATTTGGATCAGTGGATTGGGAGATACGATGGATTCGAAATACGGTTCACGGTGTGGCTGTTTGGTTTGAAACCATGCATTCGAACCGATGGTTTCGAAACCATGGTGGCACGTGGCTTCGTGTTGACGTGGAGCGCACACTTCGCTTCGATCCAGGTTTCGCTCCGAGTTGAATGCTTCGACTCCATGTATCTCGGCGCATTCGAACCGATGGAAGACACGTCATCATGGTTGGTTGACCCAGTGGGTTCGAATGGAGTTACACAGGTGGATTCGAACAAGGCTTATGTGATGGGTTCGAACAATGCTTATGTGATGGGTTCGAACAAGGCTTATGTATTGGTTCGAACAAGGCTTATGTGATGGGTTCGAAGCATGCATGTCTGATGGATTCGAACTTGTGTTCCTCCGATGGATACGAGCTGTGTGACTTCTCCACGAATACGAGGTACATGGATTCGAACACGATGGATTCGAACACAACAGATTCGAGGGTGATGGAGCCGAAGGTGATGGAGTCGGAACCGTAGTGGTTCGACGGTTTCGAAACCTATGGATTCGAAAGAGATCGGTTCGAACCATTGGTCAATGATGGGTTCGAAACCTAAGCCTTCCCCTTCAAATTGAATCGATCATAACTCGAGCGTGTTAACTCGGATTGACTTGAAACTTGAGATGCTGACTCCAATGGTCTTTCTCGCCGTGTCCATCAATTGTAGCACAATTCGAACTCGGACAAAATTCAGTGATATCCATAGCGAAACGAAGTATGACCGGTCTCTGAGACGAACTGTCCTCCGTTTATGATCGATCTTTCGGTATCGCGGCTTTGCCAAAAAGCGGGATAACATTTTGCCCCCCAAAGTACGTCTTGTGGGAACATGATGTGCTTTGAATAGCTGCCATTTCTCTCTGAAAAATCATTGCTCTCTTTTTTGCTGAAACTCGTAAGCTGTATTGCTGTAACCTTGCGTTGATATGATCGATTGCTGTATAATAGCGCTTAGCCGTTGGCTGTCGTATTTGTAACAGGATGAGTGTTAGATCCCTGTAAATGTTCAAAATCGAATGTTAGTTCGACATGTATGCACATATGCTAATTTGAACCTTGTTGACGTCGTGCGTCCACAAGTCGTTGTTAGTTTCGTTTGCTATTGAATTTCGTGTCGATTCTCTCCTGAACCGATTTTGAAATTTGAATTGAGACAACGCTTGATGGTCGTTTTGAAAAGTTCCTTCGTATCGATCCTCTCCTGAACCGATGTAGAAGGTTGAAGGAAACGACTCTGCGCTGTGTGGTTGCAATGCTTCGAACTGATGTGTTGGAGTATAGATGGGTTCGAAATCCACATTCGTATGGATGGAGTATACTTGTGTTGTGATGGGTTCGAAGCTGACGTTCGAACCGATGTGAAAGGATGGATTCGAACAAGCAGTTCGTATCGATGGGTTATGGATGGATACGAAGTCATTGATCCGAACAAGGGCTTCGAATCGATGCGCCCACTGTTAGTTTCGCATCGATGCAGCTTGTCACTCCACTGTGTACTTCGTATCGATGAAGTGTGATGTGAACTTCGAATCGATAGGGTCTTAGGCTGATGGATTCGAAGGCTGACTTCGAATCGACCCGGTTCTTGACCGGTTATGACCGGTTGGGTTAACTGGGATACGAAGCGACTCGGTCACATCCCAGGCTTCATATAAATAGCAGAGGGTTCGCCACTTTTTCGCTTTTTACTTTTTACTCTCGTCTTGTTTTCACTGTGCTACGCATCGTTTCGAAGCTTCAAAGGAGAAAACACTGCATCGCGTATTCGAACCAATCCAGATCCAAGACCTTAACTCCTCGAATCCATCACATAAACTAGGTAATTAGTCTCGAATCCAAACAGCAAAGCTATTTCGAATCCATTTCTCTATCGATTGCTCGCTTCAGTAATTGGCAAAACCAGATCTAGTTTGGGAAGGCTTCGAACCAATACGTGGATTCGAGTTCGAACCGATGATGGCGGCGTTATTTTTCTTGAATTTCGTATCGATCTCTTGGATGACCTTATGGGGGTGACGCAGTTCGCACCGATTGATGGGTTCGATGGGTTCATTCGAATCGATGGATTCGAACCCAGCGGCTATCGGTTCGAAGTTCGCAACTCTATATCGATTTGAATAGGATCGATTCGAATGATATCGATGTCAAGTTGGGGGTTTTTGATCGGTTCGAACTAGCCGAACAAGGATCGATTCGAAGTCAACCATTTTTGATCGATTCGAACTCGACACCTGTTCATCGTTTCGAAGCAAGCTTTCCAGCCATCGATTCGAAGTGATGTTAGGGTGGTTTCAAACGAGGTCCCTTTGTTCGGTTCGAACCCTCCATGATGGATACCAAAGTTTGACATTTTCTAAGCATAATTCCGGCGAGCTTCATCCTTGCATATTTGGACATATTAAACTGCATACTTGACTACCTTTCGAAGCTCGTCGATGGAACAACAACGACTTCTACTCAAATCAAATTTCCATCATACAAACAGTTCAACGATGACGGTCAGCGATGACGGTCATTATAACTGGACTCCATAGCTTTGTCGTTTGTATATTTCTTTTAACTCTGCGATATTTATTCAAGTAATGCATGGCACTGCACAACATACATTCATACACTTTACACTGGGGAACGCACTGGTCCTTTGTCGTCTAACGATGGTTCTCATGAGTTAGCTAGTTATGGAACCTTCAAGTTCGCAACAACAAGAGGTTCAAAGCACAGCCGCTCCGAGATTAGAGGTTCCAGATATTGAACCTGAGATCATTGGTCCGGCCCCGGACGAACTTCCCAATGCGTCTTTCATTGCCAATCCGTCGGATTCCGTCCCATCGAAGATTTCTGAAGACATGTTAGGGAGAATATGCTTGAGGCACGGCCTGTCACTGGATGACGTGTTATTGCCAGGGCCGAATGATAGACCACACAATCCGCCGGAGGGATATACAGCATTCAATCGTCACGCGTGCGCGGCTGGGGCACTTCCTCCGTTCAACGAGTATATAAGGGAGCTGTTGTCTTTTTTGAGGATCGCTCCATCTCAACTACACCCGAACGGGTATGCCTCCGTGAATAGTTTATTCATCGTCTTCATGGAGTACCTTCACAGACCACCGATCCCGACCGAGATTAGATATCTATTTAACTTCAAGACCCGAGGCGATTATCCTTCCTTCACATTTCTGGAAGCGGTGAGGAACTGCCAAGTGGTCACTGGGTCCTGGACCAGGTTGAGTTACTATAGGACGGAATGGTTTTATGTCAGGTGTCCTCGGGGTTTGCCCGGCGATGGTTATTCAGACGTGAGTGTAGTTGAGTTATCAAGTAATTACTAAGGCAATTGTTGTTAAAGTGAAACTTATGTTTTTTCTCTTTTTTACAACGATGATTCAACGACCTGAGGGCGAGCACTTTAGGGAGATGGTGCGAGTGCTTCGAGAAGTCCCGAGTGGAGATAGGGATATTGAGCTGCTCTTGACGGATAGGAATCTCCAAACTTACGGATTGATTGAACGAGGGCAGAGCATACTGTTCGAGGGGGCATTAAAGGCCGTTTTGAAAAAACGAGTCAAGCACAAGAAGCCTAAAGTCATTATAGCCGAGGGGGCAGACTCTGAGAGAACTCATACTGACGACGAGCCGTTGTTGGAGCCTACGGACGTGGCTCAGGATGTTGAAGAGCAAAGAAAAGGAAAGGCAGCTGTCGTCACGTCAACTAAGAAGGGGAGATGGAAGTCGGTTGTCACGGCCTGATCCTCTCCCGGAGTTAGAATTTTCGAGATGTCTCCTCTGCGAACCGGAAGTCTTTACGAAGGGCTTACCGACCTTCCAATCCCGGATGATGTGTCTTTTCAGCATGACGCCGGGTTGGAGGAGTTTCATCGTACTCTAGAATTAAGCGAGCCTTTTATTACTAGCTCAGTCGACACTTCTGGTTGGTCGGGGGGAATACATATTCATACACATTTCACGACACCACATAGTCCCGAGTCTTAGGTTATCGGTTTCGAGAAGCCACTAACTTTATTCTCATTTCGCTTTGCAGATATCATGACTGGACGTGGTTCGCTGCTAGGGAGCCTACGACACGCTCGCAAATCTTCCTCATACTACGAGTCACAACGGAGAGAAGGAGACAGGGGTTACGATCGCAGGTATTCCGGGTATTCTAGCAAAGAATGGAGAGATAGGGATTATAGACATCGGTCTCGATCGCACACTCCTCCTCCAAGAGCTCCCATACAAACTCCTGTCCATGTTTCTCGTTCTTCTGATTCCTCGCACTACCAGTCGGCCTCTCAATCTTCCAAGTATGAATCTCTCCACCCCAGATTAAGGCAATGCCTCCAGTAGTTGCAGAACAACCTCCCACTGAAATTTCGGGAGAAGGAGCAATCAGGCTTGCTCAGCTGAAGGACTTTCCGAATATTTGCTTCGATAACTATATCTTTCCTCTTCACTTGAAAAGAATTCCGCCGGAGGCCGAGCAGACGGCGCACGATTATGTGCACGATTTTTATGCCCAATACAGGGCGTGGTACAAGGCGGCCGAGAAAGCATCGTCACTGGCCTTTGAGCGTGGGGCCACCATTGAGAAAATGCAGGCTGAGTTGGCCCAAAAGAGCCGTATTATCGATGTGCTAAACACTGAGGCTGAGTCTTCTCGGAAATCTGAAATGGAAGCTATCAAGAAGGCCGATGAAGCCCAAGCAACAATGGATAGGATGAAACGTGAGCACTATGCCACAGTAGAGGACATGGGCCATCGAAACACCATGGTTGCTGCCGAGAGGGACGCAGCCCTAAAGGAGTTGAACGAGCTTAAGTCAAAATTCGTCGAAATCGCCAAGGATAGGGATGATGCAAACAATGCAGCCCAGGAGGCGTATGAACAAGCCGTGATTCTCCGGACTGAACGGGATGCGGCAGCAGCCAAGGTCCAGGCGGTTGAAATGGAGGTTGAGGAGAAAGTTCATCAAGCGGAGGCCAGGTTGGAGGCCGACATCGAAGACTTGCTTATCACTTACAATGCCAACGTGTTGAGACATCGAAATTTGGCCTGGCTCCAAGATTACCCGGTGCACCTCCGCAACGCTTGGGATCGTTTGGTTGAGGAAGAAGAGTAAGCACATCCGGACGAATCGGTCGACCGATTTGAACTTGAAAACTGGTTGTTGACTGATGGTGAGAAGAAGATCATCCACGATGCTATTTTTGCTCAAGAAAAGGAGATGATCGGTGGTCGATCTCTGGAGGTTGGAGAGGGGTCAGGTGTTGAGCATGTTACTGAAGTCACCGCTCCACCTTTGGTAGTGCCTGTATCTGCGGTCGGTACTCAATTCGTTTCTGCTTATGACCCAGAACAGCCGCGATTATCTCCCATTCGGAAGCATACTTCTGAGGCCGCTCAGTCATCCGCAAGTCAAACTGGAGAAGGTATTCCGAACTTATCTCAAGTGTTTTCCAAATAGAGAGTTTGTTCTGAAGCTGTTACTGATAACGTCTTCTTGTCTTTGTTTAGCGACTGGAGTTGCTCCGATTGCCGCGACTCGAGAATCAAGCAAAGGGGATAAGGCCATCATCACCGAGACTACTGTTGTAATGGCGGTATCAACCGAGACGGCGCAGGGGAGTGGACTATCTCCTGAGGAACAAATGGTGAGCGAGCTGCTCGGTGAGCAGGGTGGCTTCTCCTCAGATCTTCCGTTCATCATTAGTGATCTTCCGCCGACCTCGAGCTCTTCGATGCAGGCTGCGGATGCCCCCAGCCAAGCCTAGACGATTCGCGACGAAGAGATTCTGGCCGAGATTCAGGCAGAATTAGAAGCTGCGGGGCAAAGTGGTAGTGTTGGTGGTGGCACGGCGGCGCAGAGCCCAGCACCTGTGAGGATAGTATCGTCGAGTGGCACTATCCCATCTTCCATTGCGGGTCCGGTCCCTCCTACTCCTCCGGCGGGGAGCCTTCATTTAGATTCAAGTTCTGAGGAGGACGTAGATATTATGCCCCCGGCTGAAGAGCAACCACCGGAGAGGAGGTCGTCCAAACGAAGGATTTCGGTTCCTAGCGATTCTGACGACGAACCGCTGATAAGGAAGCCCAGGAAGAAGGAATAGATCGGCCTCCCAAGCAGATTTTTTGGTAGATAGGAACTTGTTTTCATTTTTTGTTAGTAGGCCGTGTATAGATGCAGGTTCGGCCCCTGCTAGTGAAGATTCTTTTTGGAAGAACTTATCTACGTGTAAGTCCTCGTCTTTAGTTAGTTGAAATAAAATTTAGTTTCTTTGTTTCAACTCTCATTTCTTTTGTGCTTAAGTGTTTGTAGCGTTATGTTTTCAGTCCGGTGCACTTGTGGTGTTTTTACCGTCAAGTAGAGTTCGTTTTTTATTTGCCAAGTTTGAGAATCTTGGTCGCAAGTTGTGATCGATGAATAATCGAACTTCAGACATTGTATTACTTTGGTTAGTGATTAACACTTAGCTTTTTTGCCCCCTAGTCTCGGGGAATAACATTTGTGTTTTGGTGGTTGAGTGTGTTTATTGCAAACTTTATGCACATGTCCACATCTGGGGACTTAAGATAATTTGAGATCGATAATCCGGTTCGCACTCCGGGAACTCGAGAGTTATCGATGTTTGTAGTACGGTTCACGCTCCGGGAACCTGGAATTGATGTTTACACTCCTCTTCGCGCTCTGGGAACTTGGAGTTAGTGTCGATATTTCAGTTCGCACTCCGGGGACTTTGACTTGGTATTTACGCTCCAATTCGCACTCTTGGGAACTCGGAGATAACATGTATGCTTGGGTTCGCACTCTGGGAACTTGGACTTGATGTTTATACTCCATTCACATTCTGTGAAGTTGGAGTTCGCGCAGATGCTTCGGTTCGCGCTCCGGGAACCTGTAATCCACTTTATGCTCCGATTCACACTCTGGGAAGTCGGAGTTAGCCGCTGGATGGTCAGTCACGTCTACTTGGTCTTTCAGGAATTCGTTCATATTCTGAGAGCGATGGATTCGATGTTTATGCTCCAATTCACACTCTGGGAAGTTGGAGTCCGTTCGCACTCCGGGAACGAATTTTTGAATGTTTATACTCCAATTCGCGCTCTGGGAAGTTGGAGTCCGTTCGCGCTCTGGGAACGAATTATTGAATGTTTATACTCCAATTCACATTCTAGGAAGTTGGAGTCCGTTCGCGCTCTGGGAACGAATTATTGAATGTTTATACTCCAATTCACACTCTGGGAAGTTGGTGTCCGTTCGCGCTCTGGGAACGAATTATTGAATGTTTATACTCCAATTCACACTCTGGGAAGTTGGAGTCCATTCGCACTCTAGGAACGAATTATTGAATTTTTATACTCCAATTCACACTCTGGGAAGTTGGAGTCCGTTCGCGCTCTGGGAACGAATTATTGAATGTTTATACTCCAATTCATACTCTGGGAAGTTGGAGTCCGTTCGCGCTCTGGGAACGAATTATTGAATGTTTGTACTCCAATTCACACTCTGGGAAGTTGGAGTCCGTTCGCGCTCTGGGAACGAATTATTGAATGTTTATACTCCAATTCACACTCTGGGAAGTTGGAGTCCGTTCGCGCTCTGGGAACGAATTATTGAATGTTTATACTCCAATTCACACTCTGGGAAGTTGGAGTCCGTTCGCGCTCTGGGAACGAATTATTGAATGTTTATACTCCAATTCACACTCTGGGAAGTTGGAGTTCGTTCGCGCTCTGGGAACGAATTATTGAATGTTTATACTCCAATTCACACTCTGGGAAGTTGGAGTCCGTTCGCGCTCTGGGAACGAATTATAGAATGTTTATACTCCAATTCACACTCTGGGAAGTTGGAGTCCATTCGCGCTCTGGGAATGAATTATTGAATGGACTGTTGTGTTGGTCCAGTTCAGCCTTTGATGTGATGGCTTGCCCCCGAGCTGGGGTTTCACTTAGTGAGTGGCCGGTCGTATCGTAGTCACTCGCTATTTGAATAAATTCCATTGTTTTATGGAACTTAGCTCTTCGTGTGTGGTGATTGTTGAACGTTGCATTCAGTGAATCACAGCTCTAGCTTGAAGAGATAGTATTTTATTGCTGAAATAAGAAAATATGGCAAAGTCAGTGCCTTATTACAAATTCAAATTTCAGAATGTAAAGGAAACTGCAAAGTATTCATAGATTGAAGGAGCCTGTCATGTGTGACAGTGACGAGGATCCTCGTCGGTCCAGGCTCCTGAGTAAGTAGGTCCGCCACTGATGGCGTTTATCACCAGTCTCCCGCAGGGACAAGTCGAGTCCTCCTGTCTCGGTCGATTGGGTTCATTGGTTGGATTTGATGGGCCCACTTCTCTGGGCTGCGGTGCCCGCACAAACTGTTCCAGCTTCCTTTCTCTGATCAGTTTTTCAACAAGATCCTGTAAGTGACGACACTCGTTCGTATCGTGCCCGTAGCTTTCATGGAACCTGCAAAACTTTCCAGTTTGGATTTGTCTTTCTGACGACGGCCTTGGCGCAGGCTTTTGATATTGAATTGTTCCACAGGTTTGTAAGTACAAGTCCTTTAGTGATGTATTTAGAGGAGTGTAACTTTCAAACATTGGATTCTTGCGCCGTGGGCCACGAGTTTGATCTTGTTTCTTAATTTGATCCACGCTTTCTCTTCGCCGAGCTTGTTTATTTTAATGTTCAACTGAACTTGTCCGGAGCTCTCACCGGATTGTTTTATTGCAACATTGCTTTGGGTCCCTTCCGCATTTGGCCCTGCGTCAGTTTGCTTCCTAGACTGTTTCGCGTCTTCCCGTCTCAGGAATTGAGCTGCTTTGGCATGGAAACGGTCCAATGACGCAGGTGGTTTCCCAGCTAGCCAATTGCCGAATTCGGAATCGGGGTCGATCCCCTTAGTCAGCGCCATAAGGATGGAGTTATCGTTTGGATTACTAATCTCCGCGCATGCAGTATGGAATCTTTCTAAGTAGTGTCTGAGTGTCTCTCCGGGAGCTTGTGTGACATTAGATAGAGTGTTGACATCTTTCGGCCTTGCGACGTGCATGCGGAATTGCTCAACGAATTTTGTGGCTAACTGATCGAAGGAAGAGATGGATCGAGGTGGTAGTCGGGTGAACCACATGGTGGCGATGCCCCCCAAGGATATGGGGAAACTACGACACTTCACTGCATCGTCAGCTCTAGCAGCAGTCATCGACCATTCATATTTCAGAATATGTTGGTTGGGGTCGGAGTTTCCCTCGTACATGGGTAGAGTGGGCATTCGGAATCGTCGTGGGGGTTCAGCATTAAGAATATCGTCCGTAAAGGGAGTGTGACTTCGGGAAACTCCCCAATCGTCGTTTGTGAATCCCTGACTCTCACGGATCATCTGACGTATCATAGTTGAAAGATCTGGCATTTGTGCCGGAGTTGATCACGTTCCATACTTTGGGCTTGAACCGGATATCGTCGACGGTCCAAGTCTCGCCTTCTTGGCTCATAGTCCTCTGGGACGTACGGTTCAGGAGTACGACCGCTATGACGACGGTCCAGGTCCGACTGATTTTGAGCGTCGACCCCTGGTTCAGCCGCATCGCTAGTGGTGCGGTATTCTGCGGCGTGGTGAGGAACGGCACCTCCTCAGGAGGAGGGTCCGGTTTGGAAACTGGCTGACGGACCAACTCTTATTTGTCCAACGGTCAATGTCGGTTGGTTTCCAACGGGTGGCATACGACTCCCATCTAACCGGGGTCGTGGAGGCCGGTTATGATAATCAGAAGATGAAGAACTTTCGCTGGAGGAGCGAGAAGCACGATCTATCGTGGATCTCTTTCGTTTCTGGCGATCCAACTTGTTGATTAGCTCAGTGTTAGCGCGTAGCTGTTCTTCTAGTTGTCGCCGACTCTGGGTCAGCTCTTGGAGCAGCAACTGCAACTCTTGTCGGGTAACCGGACCCGACGGCTCTGAATGCCCAGCGACATCTTGATAAGATGAAGGTAGAGGGGGCAAGATTCAGTCTATCCTGTTCTTCTTGATTGACAGCGTTTGAGGTGGTTCTTGTGCTAACCATCTTGATAGTCGAACTCCTTTCCTAGGCTTTATGCAAATCTGAGTAGAAGGGAAGGAAGTCGGATTCAATGATCTGGATTTCTCTCTTAGATTTATTCAATCCAGTATCGATGACAGATCCAACGAGCAGGAGAAAAGCTGGGTTCTCTCGATGAAAGCACCAAAGTGTTTGTGTCAAAATTGGGCACAACACTCTTTGGGAGTCGTTGAAGAGATAATAGTCAAGAATGTAAATTCAAATCAGATATTATCTAACAAAAATTCCAATCAACAATAAAGTAAATGCGTAGACAAGCAATTTATAGTGGTTCGGCGTGTTGCCTACGTCCACTGTGAAGTATTTTGACGTTTTATTGATTCTCTTTCAATGATTACAAGTTGTTGCAGTGATTAACAACAAGTTACAACTGGAAATCGGAATCAACCGTAAAATATGATGTAGGATGATGGAGATCTCGATCCGGCAGAGTCTGGGCGCTAGAGAGTCGAAAGATCCCTTTTTCATTGGCTCTAGGGCTCTATTTATAGGCGTAGGCTGCTGATATTTCGCTGAAAACTCGGGAGACCACTTCTGGCACGTGAGGGGGCCCACACGCACGGTCTCAGGAAGTTTGGGCCCACTTTGGCATCGGTTCGAACTCCATTCGAACCGATCAAGAATTCATCCAATCGAGGTGAAATTTGGCATGGACACTCTTCGACATGATTGCAAGCTTCTGTGAAAATTTCGTTGCATTTGGATCAGTGGATTTGGGGATACGATGGAGTCGAAATAGGGTTCACGGTGTGGCTATTTGGTTCGAAAACATGCATTCGAACCGATGGTTTCGAAACCATGGTGGCACGTGGCTTCGTGTTGACGTGGAGCGCACACTTCGCTTCGATCCAGGTTTCGCTCCGAGTTGAATGCTTCGACTCCATGTATCTTGGCGCATTCGAACCGATGGAAGACACGTCATCATGGTTGGTTGACCCAGTGGGTTTGAATGGAGTTACACAGGTGGATTCGAACAAGGCTTATGTGATGGGTTCGAACAAGGCTTATGTGATGGGTTCGAAGCATGCATGTGTGATGGATTCGAACTTGTGTTCCTCCGATGGATACGAGCTATGTGACTTCTCCACGGATACGAGGTACATGGATTCGAACACGATGGATTCGAACACAATGGATTCGAGGGTGATGGAGCCGAAGGTGATGGAGTCGGAACCGTAGTGGTTCGACGGTTTCGAAACCTATGGATTCGAAAGAGATCGGTTCGAACCATTGGCAATGATGGGTTCGAAACCTAAGCCTTCCCCTTCAAATTGAATCGATCATAACACAAGCGTGTTAACTCGCATTGACTTGAAACTTGAGATGCTGACTCCAATGGTCTTTCTCGCCGTGTCCTATCAATTGTAGCATAATTCGGACTCGGACAAAATTCAGTGATATCCATAGCGAAACGAAGTATGACCGGTCTCTGAGACGAACTGTCCTCCGTTTATGATCGATCTTTCGGTATCGCGGCTTTGCCAAAAAGCGGGATAACAAAAGCTATCTTTCCTTCGATTGAAAAATCCTTCTATTTCTTTCAACCGACACAATGTTTAGGTAATTTTTCAAAATAAAAAAGCAATGCTTTTTTACCCTTCCACTACCTTGTAGCTTTACTGATTACATCCCAATCAACAACAGTAACTCTGGTAAAACTACAATGACCAGCCTTGGCCATAATAGATAGCCATAAATTTTTAACTAAGGGGTAAGCAAAGAATATGTGGCATATGCTTTCGCTATGAGATTGACATAATGTGTAGGCGGTATCAACATTTATACCATATTTGTCATGCTTTTCGAAAGTCATTAGGGCATTCTTTACGGTCTTCCACAACAGGAGGTTTTCTCTACTTGGGGAGTGGTTGCACTAGGTTACAAAAGACCAATGGCAATAAGGCACTGCATAAGCTAGAGAGAAGAGAATAGACATCACTAATCTTAAAAATAAGTCCGTCTTTTGTAATAAAGGAATATGGTTTCAAAAGAAGATAGAAATATTTTGATATAAATATTTATTAACCGTTTTATATAAAGTGATATACATAAACACATATTAAGATTTATTTATAAATGTAATAATTATAAGAATGATATTTTATAAATAAAGGGACTTTATAAGAAAAGAAGTTCTATGAAATAGAAAGAGATTTATATATTGTTTTATAAATATGGAAATGATTATGTTGAAATTTAAATATGGAGTATCATGGAAATATATTTATGTTTTAAAAGTTGTTTATTTATATTAATATTATTTTAAAGTAGTTTATCAATATTTTAATATTTTGAAAGTTGATTATTAAAATTATTAAGATGGTTTGGAACTAATTATAATTATTTATCAACAAAGTTATGGAAATTAATTATTATTATTTATAATAATGTAGAAGAAAAATTATTATTGTTTTATCAAGAATGTTTTGAAATGATTAATTATCATTTTCAAGATGTTTTGAAGTTAATTATTATTTATTTACAATGTTTATTATTATATAATAGTGTTTTAAAGTTAATGATTAGAATTTACTTATAAATGTTTTTGAGATTAGAATTTACAAAGTTTTGGAAATTAATAATTATAAATGTTTTGAGTTTATAGATTTATTAAAGTAATTTATAAATGGTCCTATAAAGATCAAAAAGGCCTGTAAAATAAAAGGGCTCTGTTATAATAAAAAAACAACCTCTGCTCTTTCAAATTCAAATCAAAGGCAAGAAATCAGGTTTTAAGTTCAAAAACTTAAGATCAACTAGAAGATTTCAAGGATCAAAACAATGTTCAAGATGAGATTTAAAGTTTGAATTCTCGAAAATTATTTATCATCTACTCTGTCATATTTAACAGAGTCAAAATTTTATATCTACTCTAGTTCAAAATTATCTCTCATTTCGCTATGAATTTCCAGATGACGTCAACTAGAAAAATGTTTGTTTTCAAGTGTAGTTTTAATTAAAAATAGTTTGAAGCTCATTTGTTCTGTATAGTGTGGAAAATCTCAAAAATACAGTAGGTAACTTGTTTTTCGACGAAAATCGATATGCTTAAAACATCGAATAATGTACATATTTGTGATCGTCGTACGAAGATGGGATTTTTAGCGCTGAAATCGTAGTTTTTAATGGTCTAGAATGTGAGAAATTGCTAGATTATCAAATCCCATTCAGAAATTAATTTTCGGCGGAATAGTTGACGCTAGACGAGGAGGTTTGTCGAGGAGGAGTGTGAGGACGTCGGGTTGGGGTTCACCATGGCGGAATTTCGAATTTGCTTTGATTTGAGGTCGAATGGAACTTTTAGGGTTTAAGGAATAAATGAGAGACGACATTGAACACGACCGCTTTTGGGAAGAAGGGGTGACCGAACGGTGTGAATTTTGGCAGGAAGGAGGCAGCAAGGGTAAGCTTTCTAATAGCGGCAGCGGCGAGTGGATCAGTGGTGTAAGGCCAGAGAAGTATGAAGTTTTTGGTGGAGATGGGTTCTCTGTTGGTTGCGGCGGAAGGCTCGATCTTTGATCGAGAGTGTTGGAACTTTGGCGAAGGGGTGGAAATGGTCGAGGGTGGTTAGGGGCATTCGTGGATGATCTCGGATCGGCGATCGATGGTTCGGAGTGTTTGTGCATGTATACACGTGCATTTGAACTGCAGGTGGAAGGATTGAAGGAACTGCTGTGGAATGAGTTGATCTTGGCTTGATTTGGAATGTTGGTCTAGACCTTGTATTGGATCGAGTTCAAGTTGATGGGGAAGTGAGTACTCAAGTTTGATGGATCGAGTTCATATTCTTTTGCATATAGTTTGGTCACCGGAAGCAATAGAGAGAAAGGGAAGAAGAAGAGAAGTTGGGGAGTGGGTCGTCTTTGCTCGATGGTTTGGGCTTCGGCCCAAGTTCTTAAAAATTAAATGAAAGAAAAATAGGGATGGAGGGAAGTTTGAATTTGAAATATATATATATATATATATATATATATATATATATATATAATTTGGAAACTTAAAATGTGTTAATCAATGCATACGAACTCGATTAACGCGGAATTTTTTTGCTATAGGTTCGTATCGAAAAACACTACGTTGTCGTGCGACCCATTGTTGAGCTTGAATAAGTGGAATTTTATAGTAATTTGAAACGGACTGAAATTTTAAGTAATCAATTGAAAAATAATATCGTCTATTAAATTTATATGACTCGAATATTAGAGTGTTCTGCCAGATAAAAATAACGGCGAGTTAATTTAATTTAATTACAATGTTTTGACATTTGTTTTAGTGGAACAAAATACCGTTCCGCTAATTGTTTTAAATTGGACCTCTGTTAGCAGAATAAATCACCGTTCTGCCATTACAATTGAATTTATATCTATTGTGGACATTTAATAGCAGAAATAAAACCACATTCTGCTATTATATTTGTACGGACATCCATTGATTATCTTGATAATTATATTGGGTAATATGATGTTGAATTAATTGATAAAAGCATGATTGATGTGAATATCTATATCTATTATCTGGACCATTATGGAATTGAATGGTAACTTGATTAAGTAACATTGGAAATTTTTTAGGCCTACTTTTCCGCCTTGGAAGTTGACTTTTGAACCAAAACTGTTTAAAAGATGATATTATTTATAAATGGTATTTTTAAGTTAATTAGCAGATATTTTGATAATGATTTAAAGTCATTAATTTGTTGTTTTAAAAAATTATTTAAAAGTGCTAAATTTTGATTTAAAGTTATTAGTGATTTAATTGTTTAAAAGTATATTAATTTCTAATTAAGATTAACTTATAGTGGTTGTTCAAAGTAAAATTTTACTTAGGAAATTAATTAGTATTAAAGTATATTTATTCCATAGATAGATTTATTAAATATTAATAATGTTTTTAAAAATAATATATTATATAGTAAACTTTTATAAAAGAGTATTTTACTTAATTAGAACATGGAAAAAAATTAAAGTGAACTTTATAAGTATTTATTTGAAAATTTTTAAACAAAATTTCCGGAAAATAAATGATATACTTTCATGGCGTAATCAAAGGCAGAGAGTGCCTGCAGTTAAGTTATGGATTTCTCTAGTATAGAGACGCAACCATTGTGCCGTGAATCCATGGTTGATACCGCAGTGGTGCTTTCCTAAATTTATTTTAAAGTGTTTCAAGTATTTTGAAAATGAATGGTTTGTGGATATAGTTATCCGGTAAAATAAGCATATTGTAACGACCCGGAAATTTCGAACCCGAAAATTCCAGATAGTTGGAAAAGAAAAAGGAAAAAAGAAAGAAGAAGAAACAGGAACAAGTCACAGAAACCTCACATTCGCAGCGGATCAAAAATATAATATTACATAAAATAACAGTTATACAAAGGAAAGTTGTACTTGTCAACTTACACTTTAATATATCAGAGTTACAACATTTACACAAACACTAAACAGTTTAAAACATCATGTTCCAGATATACAACTATGCATCACAGCGGAAACTCTCCATACGAACCTGCCACCCAGCTTGCCTTTTGAGCTCCAGAACGTCCTTACCTGAAAATCTGTAATACTCGGTCTGACTCGAGCATTACATCAAAGTAACACCCGGGTCAGGCTGGAAACCAGCGTGAGTAAACCCATCTAACATGAAATGCAAAGCATACAACTTATATATATAACCCGGGGTAACTCGCATCAATTTACAAATTCAAAATTTGTTATAGGAACCACTTATTTCACACATCGATTTACTAGGTACCAAAACTTAGATTAGATTGTCCAATTCACTTACATCATTTCGTTCGAATCTATTGATTTCACAAATCAATCTAAAAAGAATCGAAGTGGTTTCGGGTATTAACTAATATCCGACTCCGGTCTCTTCGAATCCAATGTCATCTTATACCAAGTTATTCAAGTGAATATAATTCAGTTTTAATTACAAGATAGCAATTCGTGATCGAAAGATAATCCACATTATCACTGTCCACCCAAACATATTATATCACAAACATTTCATCTCATTGATATCAACCAATTCAAGTCATTTAAACATCATTCAATCATTCATAAGCAAGATTGATCACTTCCAAAAATTATTTAATTTATCTCTAATTAATTTAATTTTTAATCTTTAATCACTTGGATTATCTTTACTAAACTTTAATTTATTTCAAACCAATTAATTAATCACCTTTAATTATCCATTTTAATTAATCACCCTTGATTAATTTTGTTTAATTTCATAAAGTAATTATCCTTTAATTAATTAATTACACAAATTAATTATAGTTAACCATTTAATGTAATTAATCTTATTATTAACTACACCAAATAATTAATCCTCAATTACTTTTATAACCAACAAATTAACCTTTAATTAGCTGTTTAATTATCCATTAACTATTTGGTTTATCGGTGAATAACCTTAATTATTAATCGATATCTCTCAATACAATCTGATCAATCCATAATTACTTTTATAATAGTTTAAATTAAATTTTATTTTTAAACCAGCTTTCATAAAGCCTTCTTAAAACGTTTTCTAACCTTGCTTCGGGTTTTAACTCGTTACTGACTCGAGTATTTTCTCAATACATTAGGTTCAAAACTTCGTAAACCATGCCGAGGAAACAACTATTATATAAGTAATTTATATAATAAAGATTAAACTACTCTCATTTTAAAATTTCAAAAACCAAGTTTAAACCATTTTTCTAAAAAAACTTGCCAATACCTCTTCGGGACAAGCCAGAAGTTTACTCGGGTTTAACCCGAGTTCGGCTTTCATTTCAAAAATTTAGATTTAGGTTTAGTTTAAGTTTTAAATTTTAAACCAGGAACAAAACTCTCTCTTGAACCACTCGAGTTTACACTCGAGTCACAAGCCAAAACATACGAGACTTACTTCGAGACAACCTCCCCATACAACCCATAAACCCAAAACAACAGCCACGATAACCCTGGGCACATGCACCAATGTCAGAGCCGCCATCCACCTCCGATGAACCCTCCAACACACCATCCTTCACCGTTGCAACACTTCCAAATCAACAAAACACACGCACCAGCTACAGATCAAAATCGAATAGTCCAGTGGTAAACTGAAATCAAATCGTTGCCAGAATAATGACTCGAATGACCAACGTTGATCACCGGAGTGCCAAAAGTTCCGTCCACATCCCCACAAACCCTTCACGTAGCTATTACCCAAACCTGATGCAACTCGATGCATCAGAGTCGTCTCCTCGACCAAAATTACAGACATGCCCAAATTAGGTTTAAAAACCTAAATCTTCACCTTCCCATCGCCTCGATGATCTGGAGCTCTTCTAGGAATTTTTCTCAAACACCCCGCAACTACATCCACCTCCAGTTAAAACCCCAAGACCTCTCAACCCCTAGATCGTCAGAGATTGCCTCCTGTACAAATTCCAGTCGAACCCATAATGCAACCTCAATGCATTATAAAAATTTTAGAGTTTAGTTTTTAAAAACATAATTTTCTAAACAGATTAAAGTTATAATCTAGAAGCTCAAATTATGATGTTTGAAATTTAACTTATTTTTGAATTTTTTTCTGTAAATTCCCAAATTTCCGTAGAAACTTTGCCTTGATTTACTTAAACTGTTTTTAAATTTAAATCTTGTCAAAAGTAACATCTCTTTATTAGAAACTATTTTCTAAAATGAATCAGAGAGATGTGATATGATTTTTTTTTCCAGATATATTGCCTGTAGCCTGGAAACATATTCATATGTCTGATTTTTCAGACAAGCACAACATCTTTATGCATGTAAACGTGCTTCAGAAACTAAAAACCATCATGCAATCCCATTTTCAAACATGCATTACTAGTTTACTTCAACCATTTAGCATATGCATCAAGTTTGAAGTGATTCATGTTTACAGATAAAAAAACAGAGGTTCAAAACTAAGATTAGAGATGTTTTAAAATCAACAGAAATACCATAGGCATTCATACATACAAATATGCAAAGAAATCTTCACACAGTTTTCACAAGCTATTTAGGTTTTAAAAAAAAATCTTACTCACCTGATTGCTGAAGAACAGAGAAGGAGATTTTTGAAATTTTAAAAGACTGGAAACTGTTCTTGATATGCTCTGATTTTAATTACTTGTTGTTTTGAGATGATCTGCATTTTGTTTCTCTGATTTGAAACTGATCTGAAACTTGAATTTTCATTTTAAACTGAACTTTGTACTGTTGAGTTGAGATGAACCTGATTCTTGCACTTTTGGATTAGCCACTTGATTTAAAACTAGAAATCTTTTGATTTTAAGCTTGCTTAAGATCTGCTTTAATTTTACTTCAGGTTGAAACTTTTTTTTTTATGATTTCAGGTTTTTGAAGAAAATAGGTCTGGCCCCCATTTTTCTTATTACCTTTTACCTAATTTCAAATCAAAAGAAAATGCCATTAAGCTTACATTTATCAATACATATAATTATTTTCTTACAAGTGTTGGCATGCAAAAATGAGATATTTACAAGTGTTTTAAATTTATATTTAAATGTCTCTTATGCCTTGTATGTATTTATATTAATAAATATATTTTTCTTTTAAACTTTTCTTTATATATACAAAGTACAAAAATTTCAAGTAATTAAAAATGTATTTAAACCCTTGTTAAATATTATTTTAGGCTGTTATGATTTGAACTACTAAATATTTATTTTTATTAATCTATGTTGATACCCTTAATACAAATCAAAATAAACTCCTTTATTTAAACCTCATTTAGTTATCATACATTATATATATATATATATATATATATATATATATATCCCAATTATAATTATACACAATAATTATAGAAAATGTTATTAACCAATTATACATTAAATAAATTATCTATACAAATTATTCTAAAAATCCAAATTATTTACTAAGGCATTTATTTAAATCTTAAATTCAAGTTTCAAATTCAAACTCAAATTTCAGATTCAAATTTGTATTACAATTCAGGTATAACTATTTATTATCAGAATTATTTATTAAATCTATAATTCAATATTTCTATTAGTTAACCCCGTTAATTAACAATTAGCAGATACTTCAAAATTCAGGTTATCACATTCCTCCCCCCTTTGAATCTTTTCATCCTCGAAAAGGAATGAAGCCAGAATTTATTAAATATTTTAAAACCAGTTAAAATATTCTTTGATCATTTTAAAACACTTTTAAAATCTGTAATACTGCCAAAATAGTTTTATAAAATACTTTTTATAACTCGATGTTTAATAAGTCTGTCCTCGTTCTCATAGAAATTCGGTCATACGTTGAGCAGGCGTAGGACTGAAAATCTACAAGTGCTTGGCAGACCCGTTTTCAACATCCAGTGAAAATACTTTGAAAATAATTTTATTGTAAATATAGAAAACAGTTTTTGAAAATAGAGGATATATCTTTGGTGAGTATGCTCTGGAAATCATCACCCCCATCCATGGTCGCAGTTACATCCTGGGTTACGTTGCCATCGCAGCAAAAATCCATGTAACTACAGGCTCTCCGCGGCCTCTCGATTACGCCATGGAACCCACGACAGATCGCAGTTACATTACAGGGTTACATTGCCATCACAACAAAAGTCCATGAAACTGCAGGCTCTCTACGGGCCTCTGATTTTCGCTGTCGAAATGAAACTTCTCCACTCCTTCATAGGTCGCTGTCTACCGATATAAAATCAAACGCAGACTGTTGGCTCTCAGCGGCACACTCGCTATCTTACCATAGATCACAGTCTACCGATATTAAATCAAACGCAGACTGTTGGCTCTCAGCGGCATACACGACTTTCGCTATGGTATACTCTACTCATAATCCCCAGAAACTAGTTTTGTCCGGACTCCTCACAGGATCAACTTTAGAACCCCCCCTTGGGGCTCAAGGCAGCACCACCCGATGGCACTCCTGAGAAGTTCATTTTAAGGGAGCGCCTTTTTTCCCAGAGCCATCATCAAAACACTTTATACTATACACATATAGTATCTTTCAAATCATACACCAAGTACGATCTCATACAAAGCTCCTTTATACCAAAGTCGATTACCCCAAAATCGATAATTCTCAAACTAGGCTTTCTAAATTCAATATTGATTTTATCCAAAAATCAAAAGCCTTTCCAAATCCAAAGGTTCCCAAAACCTTTTCCAAAATCCTCATAAGATCCTTTATATATATATATACACACACAGATATATATAATTTTTTAAAACTTTGGATCATTTCAAACTTGTATAAAACTCGTTTTATACTTCAAAACACCTTCAAAATCCTTTTCTTCTAGCAATAGATTCAACAAGGGGAGATTTATCTTATATAACAAAGATATATAACTTTATTTATTCCAAATCAAATATTTAAATTTGATTACTTTGTAAAGTCATTAACCATATTACTTATTTACAAAAAGTAAATTTCAATCATAGAAATACCCAATTTCCGCTTTACTTCATCATATGCTTCACAAAATATAACTTCCATTTCAAAAACCATTTCGCATTTCTAATCCACAAATTCCCAGTATCAATTTTATTCAAATCCGTACGATGTACACAGATCATCTGTACGCTATACCAATCTGATCGCTCACTCGATCACACAATTTCATTTCCGAACTAGTATCGTCTAACCGACTTCCTAGTGCGGACTCATATCTGGTTTCTTGATCAGAAACCGTCATTCTCCTTGCATAGTCATAACTATGATAGAGAATACCCAGAACCAATCAACAATCCATATCCAGGTTCGCCGTCGAAAATCGAGTGGAAAATCCCAACTCGGATCGATATAACTATCTCGAAATTCTGTGCTCGAATCTGGATCAAATCACTATGCGAATAGAGTAACATACATACACCCTACGTATTTATCTTCATTGATTATTAATCAAATGAATTCCCTTTCTATTCACATTCACTTATTCACAATTGCATCAATCCCATTTGGATTATCACCTCTATTCTTATCTCAATTGGGTATTCAATCATAAACAGTTTAAACTCTGTCCATTTTAAATTTAAAAATAGCTTGAAAAGTTTGAATATCGATAAGTGTTTGAAAAATAATTACTAGTTTGTAAAATAGGTGTAAAATAGTTAGAAAATAGTTAAAATAATTAAAGAAATTTTAGATAATTGCAAAATAATAGTAAGATAGTAATTAGTTTTGTAAAATAGTTGAAATATAGTAATTAGTTTATAAAACAGTTGGAAAATTGTTAAATAGTTTCAAAAATAATTGTAAAACAAGTATAAGATAGTTTGGCTTTTAAAAGAAAGGTTGTATATATAATGAATAGCTTGGAAAAATAGGTTTATATTAAAACAATTTATATTAAAAATAGTCCAGAGTCAAAACTGTTCAATTCCCAACCTTCATTTCCAATCAATTCAATTTAAATTTCTACTTCCATTTGAATTGACCCAATTTCAATTTTAAATAACTTCAATTTCCATTGAAATTGATTCAACCCCAATTCAAGTTGAATTAACCTCAGTTTCTTTCCAAATTTAACTTTATTCAATCTTGATCTCAAATTCTACTAATTCAAATAAATTTCAATTGAACTAGTTCCAATTTCAATTCATTTCAACTCTAGTATGAATTAATCCCGATTTCAAACTCCATTTCCAAATCAAGTTGAATTATTCTTGATTTCCTCCCAAATTCAATTCAAATTTCATTTGAATTTAAAACTATTCAACTTTGATTACAATTCCAAATTATTCAAATCAATTTGGACTAATTTCAAATTGAACGCACTTCAATTTCAAATCAATCCAATTCAAATTCTCCATTTGAATTTTTAAACTTATTCATCTTCAATCACAATTCTATTTAATTCAAATCAAATTTAATTTGAAATAATTAATTTCAAATTTTAAACCATCCCGAATTATATAAGTTCGAGTTAAATTTTTAAAGATTGATTTAATCCTTTAAATCAAATCAGCTTATATCTTTAAAACCATTTAATTCTGAATCCAAATTTCATTTCAAAATTATTTCAAAGTTCAAATAATAATTCAAATCTTTTTAAACAACTAAATCTTTGAAATTCAATTTATCATCAATTTCAATTTTGAAACCAAACCTTTGAAGTTTTAACTTAAACATTCAAAATTTAAGTCCAAAATGATTCCATTTTAACTTAATAATGGATATATTACCACACTCCACTTCGTCATTCATTTTAAACAAATCCATCTTAAAGATTATTAATAACAATTGGATGGTGTCATTCAAATTATTTTAAAACATTCATCCATTTCCAATTTTCGAATCTCAAACCCATTTTGAGACCACTCAAATTTCCTAATTCAAATCAACCATTCAACTTCCCAAGTTAAATCTTAATTTCATCTTGAAAATTTCCAATCAGGTTGATCATTCTAACTTATTTAACCTTTCCAAAGTTAAACTCAATTCACTTAATCCAGTCAACCTTACCCAGTTTGAACTTCCATCTTAAATTTTGAACATTTCATAAATAATCTTCCCACTTATTAAGTTTCAAAACCTATCACTTTGGGTATCATATTTCATTCCAAATTTAAAACTCAATATTTAGAGTTTATTTCAAATTATCCTTGATATCATGTATATCCATACATATATACATATTTATTCCTTGGCCCTCCCAGCCATGTTTTAAAATTTTAAACCACCTTTGGTTTTAAATTCAAGTTCAATCTTCAAACAACTCATTGTTTACAACAAGTCTCTTTTATTCAAATAATTCTTATTTATTCTTTTATCACTTTGAAACAACCATTCAAATTTATGGACCTAGATTTAAAATTCCATAATTTAGGTATTTTGAATTTCAATTTATAAGTCATACTTTACATAAATGTTTATTTCTTTAGAATATTTCATTTTGCTTACTCATTAATACACATCTTATTATTAAACACACAACTATCACTTAGGAAAATAACCAAGATTATCATATCTGGAAACCAATTCATTATTATCTTATTCTAAAACTCCTTTCCACATTCAAGATTTTAATTTCAGTTTGAATCCATTTCAAACTTATCTTTATTTAATTTCCAGTTTGGTTGTATTCTATTTAATTCTAATATTTTAACAACCAATTACCTTAATTTTTATTAGAAAGAAATATTGCTTTATATATCAAAATATATTCTTATATAAAATCATTTAAAATCTTTATATACGAAAATAACAAGTACGCTCTCACATATATATAAACACACACACACATACACACTCTCTCTCTCAACTCATTCTAGGGTACCATTGACCCTATTCTTAATGAGTATCCCAACAGAGCCTAGGTTCTCGCTTAACCTTCAACTCTGATACCTAATGCAATGACCCGGAAATTTCAAACTCGAAAATTCCAGATAGTTAGAAAATAAAAAGAAAAAGAAAGAAGAAGAAACATGAATAAGTCACAGAAACCTCACATTCGCAGCGCATCAAAATATAATATCACATAAAATAACAGTTATACAAAGGAAAACTGTACTTGTCAAATTACACTTTAATATATCAGAGTTACAACATTTACACAAACACTTAACAGTTTAAAACAACATGTTCCAGATATAAAACTATGCATCACAGCGGAAACTCTCCATACGAACCTGCCACCCAGCTTGCCTCCTGAGCTCCAAAACGTCCTTACCTGAAAATCTATAATACTCGGTCTGACCCGAGAATTACATCAAAGTAACACCCGGGTCAGGCTGGAAACCAGCGTGAGTAAACCCATCTAACATGGAACGCAAAGCATACAACTTATATATATAACCCGGGGTAACTCGCATCGATTTACAAATTCACAATTTGTTATAGGAACCACTTATTCCACACATCGATTTCCTAGGTACCAAAACTTAGATTAAATTGTCCAATTCACTTAAATCATTTCGTTCCAATCTATTGATTTCACAAATCAATCTAAAAAGAATCGAAGTGGTTTCGGGTATTAACTAATACCCGACTCCGGTCTCTTCGAATCCAATGTCATCTTATCCCAAGTTATTCAAGTGAATATAATTCAGTTTTAATTACAAGATAGCAATTCGTGATCGAAAGATAATCCACATTATCACTGTCCACCCAAACATATTATATCACAAACATTTCATCTCATAGATATCAACCAATTCAAGTCATTTAAACATAATTCAATCATTCATAAGCAAGATTGATCACTTCCAAAAATTATTTAATTTATCTCTAATTAATTAAATTTTTAATTTTTAATCACTTGGATTATCTTTACTAAACGTTAATTTATTTCAAACCAATTAATTAATCACCTTTAATTATCCATTTTAATTAATCACCCTTGATTAATTTTCTTTAATTTCATAAAGTAATTATCCTTTAATTAATTACACAAATTAATTATACTTAACCATTTAATGTAATTAATCTTATTATTAACTACACCAAATAATTAATCCTTAATTACTTTTATAACCAATAAATTAACCTTTAATTAGCTGTTTAATTATCCATTAACTATTTGGTTTATCGGTTAATAACCTTAATTATTAATCGATATCTCTCAATACAATCTGATTATCCATAATTACTTTTATAATAGTTTAAATCAAATTTTATTTTAAATTTTAAATTCAGCTTTCATAAAACCTTCTTAAAACGATTTCTAACCTTGCTTCGGGTTTTAACTCGTTATTGTCTCGAGTATTTGCTCAATACATTAGGTTCAAAACTTCATAAACCATGCTAAGGAAACAAGTATTATATAAGTAATTTATATAACAGAGATTAAACTACTCTCATTTTAAAATTATGAAAACCAAGTTTAAACCCTTTTTCTAAAAAAACTTGCCTAATACTTCTTCTGGACAAGCCAGAAGTTCACTCGGGTTTAACCCGAGTTCCCTTTCATTTCAAAAATTTAGATTTAGGTTTAGTTTAAGTTTTAAATTTTAAACTGGAACAAAACTCTCTCTTGAACCACTCGAGTCACAAGCCAAAATATACGAGACTTACTTCGAGACAACCTCCCCATACAACCCATAAACCCAAAACAACAGCCACGATAACCCTGTGCACATGCACCAATGTTAGAGCCGCCATCCACCTCCGATAAACCCTCCAACACACCATCCTTCACTATTGCAACACTTCCAGATCAACAAAACACACGCACCGGCTACAGATCAAAATCGAATAGTCCAGTTGTAAACTGAAATCAAATCTTTGCCAAAAAAATGACTCGAACGGCCAAAGTTGATCACCGGAGTGCCAGAAGTTTCGTCCATATCCCCACGAACCCTTCACGCAGCTATTACCCAAACCTGATGCAACTCGATGCATCAGAGTCGCCTCCTCGACCAAAATTACAGACATGCCCAAATTAGGTTTAAAAACTTAAATCTTCTCCTCCCCATCGGCTCGATGATCTGGAGCTCTTCCAGGAATTTTTCCCAAACACCCCGCAACTACATCCACCTCCAGTTAAAACCCCAAGACCTCTCAACCCCTAGATCGTCAGAGATTGCCTCATGTACAAATTCCAGTCTAACCCATAATGCAACCTCAATGCATTATAATTTTTTTAGAGTTTAGTATTTAAAAACATAACTTTCTAAATAGATTAAAGTTATAATCTTGAAACATCAAATTATGATGTTTGAAATTTAACTTATTTTGAATTTTTTTCTGTAAATTCTCAAATTTCCATAGAAACTTTTCCTTGATTTACTTTAACTGTTTTTAAATTTAAATCTTGTCAAAACTAACATCTCTTGATTAGAAACTATTTTCTAAAATGAATCATAGGGATGTGATACGATTTTTTTTCTAAATATATTGACTGTAGCCTGGAAAAAATTCATATGTCTGATTTTTCAGACAAGCACAACATCTTTATGCATGTAAACATGTTTCAGAAACTAAAAACCATCATGCAATCCCATTTTCAAACCTGCATTACTACTTTACTTCAATCATTTAGCACATGCATCAAGTTTGAAGTGATTCATGTTTACAGATAAAAAAAACAGAGGTTCAAAACTAAGATCAGAGATGTTTTAAAATCAACAGAATACCATAGGCATTCATACATACAAATATGCAAAGAAATCTTCACACAGTTTTCACAAGCTATGTAAGTTTTAAAAAAAATCTTACTCACCTGATTGCTGAAGAACAGAGAAGCAAAATTTTCAAATTTTAAAAGACTGGAAACTGTTCTTGATTTGCTCTGATTTTAACTACTTGTTGTTTTGAGATGATCTGCATTTTATTTCTCTGATTTGAAACTGACCTGAAACTTGAATTTTCATTTGAAACTGAACTTTTGTACTGCTGAGTTGAGATGAACCTGATTCTTGCAATTTTGGATTAGCCACTTGATTTAAAACTAGAAATCTTTTGATTTTAAGCTTGCTTAAGATCTGCTTTAATTTTACTTTAGGTTGAAACTTTTTTTTTTATGATTTCAGGTTTTTGAAGAAAACAGGTTTGGCTACCATTTTTCTTATTACCTTTTACCTAATTTCAAATCAAAAGAAAATGCCATTAAGCTTACATTTGTCAATACATATAATTATTTTCTTACAAGTGTTGGCATGCAAAAATGAGATATTTACAAGTGTTTTAAATTTATATTTAAATGTCTCTTCTGCCTTGTATGTATTTATGTTAATAAATCTATTTTTCTTTTAAACTTTTCTTTATATATACAAAGTACAAAAATTTCAAGTATTTAAAAATGTATTTAAACCCTTGTTAAATCTTATTTTAGGCTATTATGATTTGAACTACTAAATATTTCTTTTTATTAATCTATTTTGATACCTTAATACAAATCAAAATAAACTCCTTTATTTAAACCTCATTTAACTGTCATACATTTTTTTTTACATATTTCCCAATTATAATTATGCACAATATTTATAGAAAATGTTATTAACCAATTATACATTAAATAAATTATCTATACAAATTATTCTAAAAATCTAAATTATTTACTAAGGCATTTATTTAAATCTTAAATTCAAGTTTCAAATTCAAACTCAAATTCAGATTCAAATTTTAATTACAATCCAAGTATAATTATTTATTATCAGAATTATTTGTTAAATCTATAATTCAATATTTCTATTAGTTAACCCCGTTAATTAACAATTAACAGATACTCCAAAATTCAGGTTATCAGACATATGCTATTTTGATTAAGTAATTTTAATTTATTGAAATTTAAATTAATAAGGCTTAAGGTTTTCAATGGGAAATGAAATCTTTGTATTTGATGATTGTATATTTGATACTCAAATAACCGACTATCAAATTCTAGACCCAAAACATAACTTTGAAATATCTAGAAGAAACACGAGAATTATGTGGTGCAGTTACCGTTCGAGGTGCTATACTGTACGTATAAACTCGTTTCGTTCTTCTAGGACGATTAAAAGGGATCCGTTCACTAACGGTTAGGAGGTGATCTCCAATCTTATTTTCATCTGTTTATTTCCTAAATAAACGGG
The DNA here is from genome assembly GCA_030765085.1 of Allium cepa. NCBI lineage: Eukaryota > Viridiplantae > Streptophyta > Magnoliopsida > Asparagales > Amaryllidaceae > Allium > Allium cepa. The sequence goes on from CM060941.1 coordinate 616,958,220, forward strand.
GTTGAGTTTACAAGAAATACCAGACATTGTTTCGAAGAGACCGGGATCGGATAAGTTATCCTAAAACCACTACCATCCAACGAGTACGTTTTCGAATGAAGACAAGAGCATGAAGTAAAATGGAGTATTGAAGTGCAATGGCTCATCGCTACTAATCCGGAGGATGATTCCAAAAAGGATGTAGTAGGAATAGTGCCTTCGGTTCCGTTCGGACCCAGAACGGACTTGTATGGATGAATGCTATCAGTACATTGTCATTGGAGGACAGTGAGCATTCTAAGTGAAAATATCCTTAAAAAGGTAATCGTAGCCTCCAGCCTCATCAACCGGGAATGACTGAAAAGCAGGGCAGTTGTAGCAAGGCTAAGTAGGTAGCACCCAATTAGGGTATGTTTATCACCTTTCTAGATACCTTCGGATATTATTACTATGATATACGAAAGAAGCTCGGAAAGGGAAGGAACACCCGGGGTGATAGCATATTCGAATTATCCAGGTTAGGGATAGTCTGGTCTTGTGTTGTAGGGGATCCCAGCGTGGTCGTCGGTATGCTGTTTCTAGACGCGTACTGTGACAGGTGGTACCCCAGTGTTTAGTCGTTCGTATGGAATCCAGTATCCAATACATGCCTCTATGGTTTTGGTTGTAGAGCCTGGTATGCTGGAATTTAATTAATGTAACAATTTCAGCTATTTGAATAAGTATTTGTACTTAGAAACTATTATAATATCATTTGATTTTCTATAAAAGTGTTTTGGTTACCGTAAGGGAAAAACCCGTCATGTTTATGTGTGGCGTGGTCTTATGGGATACCTTTTATTTTAAAAGGGTTTTGAAAGTGATAACGAATAAAATTCCTTGTGATTTAAATTCTCACGCTGATTTTACCAGACTGACCCGGACGTGGTTTTTCCTATATGCTTGGGTCAGACCGAGCATATTTCTAGGTTTAGCTAGAAGGATGGGAACTTCAGTAGGGGAGCTAGTGGACCAGAGTCGTATTCTCGCAGATGATTTTATTCCGTTCCTTTTTAGTTGTGCATATCAGCAAATTGTAAGGACTGGTGTTATAACTGGTCGTGCTGAGTAGGTTATTATACTCTAATTGATGTCTATATATATATATATATTTACAGTTTTGTTTATGTAAAGATTTGTTCCATATTATAGATTATTCATTTCCGCTGTCAGATTCTGTGTTGTTCTATTTTCTTTCTCTCTTCTTTCTCTCTTCTTTCTACCTTCTTTCTACACTCTTTTTCTTACTATCCACCTTTCTGTACAATTTGGACTGGAAAAGCGTGGTAAAGTGTCAGTTCGAATTGTACGGAAAAGCGGGTTGTGACATCGATTGTGAAATTCATTGTTGTTTCTATTTTCTTTTTCCCTTCTTCTTCTTTTCTCTTCTTCTTTCTTTCCCATAACTATCCGCCTTTCCATTCAAATTGGGTTGGACATATGTGGTTTATTGTTAGCTTAAATTCTGCAGATTTGCGGGTTGTGACAATATACTTGTGTATTTCGTTAACTAATTCAACTGTATTTATGTTTAGAAATATATCAAATTTTTTATATAGTATGAAATTTTATTTTAAATTACTTGGAAAGTTTTTTTAATCTTCACACATGCATAATTATATTTATATGTTTGTATACATATAAACTTAATATCCATTATAAATTGTAGGATTTAAACTCTTTGTTATCATCAAACAATTTAATACTAGACAATAATATATACATACCAATTATTACTGGTTATTCATATTCTTGTGTCATTATTATTTATTTATTATTGACTAAATGCTATACTAATTAAGTTTGATAAAGAGGGAAGATGAATCAATCATATATGTCATCGTTTATCTCTTTTCTCATTTGTCCCTTATATCATTGACTCTAAATTATTCTTGTTTATTTATGCATACCTATCAATTATCATTGACTATGCACTCTTCCTATATGTTGCACTTGAATATTATTTACTGTGAATATATTTACATTTCATTCCATATTCAGATTGGTCATTGATGTTATTTTACTAATCAATTAGTCGATTTAATTAAAAGAAGGAAATGAAAAATTTTCTTCTCTGAATAAATTTATGTCCCCTTATAAATTGAATAAGTTAAGGGAAAGGAAATAAAAAGTTTCCTTCTCTAAATAATTTATGCCCCCTGTGGGCCTCCACATATGGTCAAGATTTCGATGTTAGCTTGGTCATTTCAATTGCTGGGTTGTTGGGGCTGAGGCGGCTGGTTATCATTTCCCTTTGCGTTATTTGATGTCGTACAAAACTCCAAAAGTGTTCCTTATCGGATGAGTTGCTTAATCTCATCTTTAAGCACCCAACACTCTATTGTATAGTGGATGCTAATTTGATGGAACTCGCAGCATTTGTTGTTGTTATAAGGTTCCTCCCGTTTTCCATTCTCGGTGGTGTTAGGTCTATGAAAGGGCACTTGGTCTCGGGTAGCAAGAGATATCGTGGGATATCCCTATTCAAACTATCTTAACTATAATATTTGGGCTTGTATTGAGTTTCGGGCTCTGATCGCTTCTGATGTCAGCTTGATGACCATTGCCTTGTCAATTGTTGGTACTACAAGGAGCTTCTTAGGTAGGGTTCTTTGCCTTATTGTCACTATTCGAAAGATTTACATTTGCGATTCTCATCATATAGTTTGCCCGTTGATAAAAGTCGGTCAAGGATGTAGCCGACTGCTTCTGGAGCTCTCTCCACATTTTAGACTTATGTCCGACTCTAGAACATAGAGCCATGATAAAACTATTCACGTTAGCACCCATAGCCTGGGTGGACTCTTTGTTGAAGCGGCTAATATCCGACCGTAAGCTTTTTGAAGGACCATATCTAATGTTACCTATTTCGTTAGCCATCATGACATCAGTTTTGAAAGTGAAAAAACAAGTCTTGAAATCTATGCATAATTGGTCCCAGGAACCGATGCTGCCCAGATGTTGATACTTAAACCAGCTAGTGGTCGATCTTGTAAGAGCGGACAAAAAGAGAAAATACTTCGTCGAGCCATAAAGCTGGCCGGCACGGGTAGTGGAGTTGAAGGTAGCCATGTGGTCAGTTGGGTCAACATTCCCATCATACTTGTCAAAAGGCCGTAACGCATACCATCGATGGATGTAAGTGTTCAGAATTTCATTGGAGAATGGTCCCTTATTCTCCTCGTCAGAGAATACTTCGCCCCTTTGAATTTCGGGCTTGCATTCTATTTAATTACTGGAGGAGGATACACTTTTCTTCTCTAAGGCCAGCATCAGCCTATTGAAAGACATTATGGCCAAACACGGGTTGGGACTCAGCCTACACCTGGGCGAAGTAGGAGATTCGCGACGAGATGAAGAATGGTGATGATGATAAACGAGAGTCCTTTCCTTATGCACAAAGGGTGGCCTGCAATATGCAACCCGCCCTCCTTCTATTAATTTATTCCCGACTACACCCCATAAGATCTTGAGTATGCCGAGATAGTCATATGTACCCTACCGACGGTAGGGGCACCACCATTGAGGTGGTGAAAAGTAGAAATTCGCAGATGATTAAAAACTGGTGGTCGTTCCATTAATAGGGAATGATGATGTCTTGGCTCTATAGGTGCAACCATATCTGATGGTGATATCAATTTGACTAGGCATATGCACCACGTACCTTCTTGGATAAGCATGAACAACCACGAGTGGTGTTTAAGCACTATTCTTTCCCGAGACTTAACAATGTTTGTGAGGTCTAAACATTGGGAAGCATGGATATGTGAGCAGGCAGGTCAACTAGGTTGGCCATAGGAGGAGCTGGTGGGATAAAGTTTATAGTTGCTTGGGCATCCAACCACGTCCTTAAGCCATTCACTTCGTGAGCTAGCTGACCCACGTTTGATAGTTGTGGTAGCACAGACTCCATATTTCTTTGTTCACACCAAGATTGAGTTAGACAACACTAGAAACCGCGTTACCATTAGTTTCATGCCCTTCGAGTCGTTACCTTCTATTGGAGGAAGATTGTCCGTGGTAACAAGTCAGATTAGATTTTTGTAGAAAATAAAAGTGAAGAAAGGTGAGACTTTTAGGGGGAGGCCCTCCTTATAACAACAAAATGTTGGTAAGATTTTTAACCAACCTAGAAATTAGACTAATGCATTGTAAAGAACAAAGGTTACTTGCTAATCACTAGCCTTAAAATGGAAAAGGAGGAAGAACGTAAACAATTAAAGTAAACTACAACAAATATAGAGTGGTTCGACAAGCTTTCCTATATCCATTATGAAGTTCTTATACTATATTTTTATCTTATAATTTCAAGGAATTACTAGAGAGTATTAAGAGAAAAGAAAGTGCTTAAAACTAATGATGTAGCTAATCTCAATAACTTGCTATATGAAGACCTCTAAATGGTGTATAGTACCAAAAAAATTCTTATATTTACCAACCCCTTTAAAGTGGAGGTGCATGGGATATTTGTAGTAGCTGAGATGGATGATGGCTGGTTGAGATTGTATTATAGAACAGGTGGAAAGTGTGCCTAGCCGTCGATGCAGTTGCTTGGGCTGATGGGAGAAAGTTGTAAGTAAAAAGGGATGTGTGGTTGAGAAATATACCAACCCTCTATACCATATGCAGGCTTTACGTTTAATGTGCATTAAATGCTAATGGCTAGTTATAGGAGTAGCCAACACTTAATCCGCTTAGCTACAGAGCTTTGTATGGATGGCAAACAACTTGTCATTTGCTTTCATGTGCCTATGTAGAAAGGCTTGCTAAGCTGGTTGGTCGGTTATTAAAGGCGTGGTGGAAACTGAAAGTAAGTAAGGACCAAGCTAGGGAGCTGATATCGGGCCAAATGTCAAATTATAGGGTGGGTTGCCGGGACTAGTTGGTGGTGATTGCACTAAACTCGATCAAGGACAGGCCATATTTAAGCTAATCTTGTCGAGTATGTTGTTCTCCTGAGGCAACCTATAATAGTGTTGACTGGTAACTGAAGTGGCGTCGAGTGGATGGGATGCTTGGCTCAAGCTGAGAGTGGGTCGACATAGGATAGTTGTCCATCTTAGAGCCGAGTTGGAGAGGATTGGGCCTGCTGTACATGGCTTTGCTCTTATCTTGATAGTATTCTACCTAGGGATAAGGCGATTGACCTCCATCTCGAATGGGTCGGTCGAAGAATAGCTGTACTGGCTTTGATTAGGCCAAGTCGTGCTTTAATCGGCTTGCTAATTACTTGCGAGAACATTGAGCAACTATATATATATATATATATATATATATATATATATATATATATATATATATATATATATATATATCATATGTGCGTGTGCATGTGCGCCATATACCTCTCATGTTGTTGTACCATATTATCATGTTGTATCTTTCCACGTTTTATGATATATACTTGTAACGTTATTATTTTATCATATTATCATATATACATCATATTTTGTAATATACACCTCATACATGAGAAATATAAACATGTTAAATTAGATGAATAACTCATTATGAGTAGTAATTATAGAAGTTTCACATGTGAATCGTGAATGGTCCGAGTTTATGTGTATGTGTAATTATTCATATGCCATGTTATTCTTGTTTTATATTACCATGTTACATATATACTACATTGTACAACATACATTCTACATATGAGAAACAAAAGTACATTAAATTGGGTGAAAAACTCATTAGGACTAATAATAGTATAAGTTTCACATGTAGAATCTGAAAGGGATAAATTTATGTACATATAACGTAAACACATTTAAATTGAAATAAAGCATTAACTTAACATGGAGACTGGATTTGAATGCTAACCAATTATGTACATGCCCAATAAGATCCATTTAGGGAATTTCTTTTGAAATTTACCTAATTTCATCGCTGCCAAACAGATCTGAACTAACAAGGATATCAGAGCCCAATTGGTATATACAAAATAATTAATCAGCACTTATGCCGACCACTAGGCTTTACCATCTAACGGGCGTATAGGATGGAGTGTTTAAAGCTTGGGGTTGGAGCAACGAGTGACATTCCCTCCCTAGATTCAAATCTTGCCTAATGGATAGTGAAAGGTTATCCCAAGTATAAGGCCTAAAATTGTTTTTGGACTTTAGCTAGTTCAAATAAGCTTATTTGAATATTATAAAGTATTTTGAATTTAACCGTTAAATTTAAAATATGGAACTTCCTAATTTAGAAAGGTTTTTAATTCAAATTTTAAGCATATATGTTGTAACTATTACAATATACATTTATAATATGTATATGTATAAAATTATCAGAATTATAAATGTGTAACGTAATTGCTATAATATACAAATTTCCAAAATTATTTTGGAAATTTTGAATTTGAATTTAAATTTGAATTTTTAATTTGAATTTTTCAAAATTGAAATAAAGTTTATTTAAATTAGTTAATTAAAATAAATGATTAATTAAATTGTTAATTAATTAAAAATATATTGGTATAGACACACACACATATAACTATAAATATGTTGTAGTTATTTGATATTTCTTAAATGTATTTAAGGAAATAATTTGAAATATTCAAGTCTAAAATGAAATTATTAATCGAAATAATAATCAAAGATTAATTGAAATTATTTAATTAATAAGATATATATAATTATATATATATATATATAATGTAAGTTAACTACATTATAAAAGGTTCTAAATAAATTAATATTTGAATATACATATAGTAAAATATAATTGCTACGATTAAATACACACATACACACATATATAATTAAAATTGTAATAAATACATATGTAAATATTTATTATTGAACATATTAATTTAAAATTTCTTTGCATTAATATTCAAGATTTTATGACATCTTGAACTAATTTATCAATCAGGTTGTTAAATCAAGTAATTAAAATACATATAAACTTGTATGTATATAATATAAGTGTCAACCAAAAATATAAAAGTTATAAGTAAATTAATACTGTATGTATGTATGTACGTATAGGATGAAACAATCCCAACTTACGTTTCTAGAGTAAGTATATATGTATGGTACGCAAACCATGATGCAGATGTGTCAAACACTTGTATCATGTGGGTAATTTATAAAACACATTATTTCTTATGTCGATAGCACTCTCAATTATTAAATATTATAAATCTTAATAATGTTGCTGTCAGGACCCGATTCTTCGTCTTCCGAAAATTCAACATCGATACTCACTTTATCGACTGCCGAGCAATCGAACGACGGAAAACCGAACACTGAGGGTTTAAGAAATTTTAGGAAAAGGAAAAGAGAAGAAAAAGAGAGAAAAAGGTAGAAGATAGAGGGAAAAGAAAATAGAAAAATTTTAAAATAGAAGAAAAAGAGAATAGAACATAGAACGGAATAGAAAACAACAGAATCACATCAGAATCTCACAATTCGCAGCGGAACAACATATAATAAATAAATGAATAATCTTTAAACAAAGAACCATATCAGTTATTACATTACATCACATTTCATTACATCATATCATCAGAGTGTACAACAACAACAAATAGTGCAGCGGAAAAAGAAATACTATATAAACTAGTAATACGCCATGCCATCCAGCTTGCCTCCAGCAATTCCAGAATATCCTGATAAACCTTAACTCTAGACTGCCCATGTGGAAATTGGTGGGCACCCAGAGTTTAGGAAGGAAAACAATAAACTCCAAGTCAGTCATGTGACTGGTGTGAGAACTCAATACAGTTTATTTATCTTTAAAATCAAAATAGAGGAATATTTTTAAATTCTATTCGCAATGCTTTTAAAAATGAGACTACCATAAGACCTCCTGCCACACACACAATGCAAACACAGACTTGGAGAAAATTTCTCCTTATGATAGCCAAACATGCTTGATACGCATTAAAATCAAATCAATTTTGATATTATTACTAGTGCATAGTGTAGAAAATTCATTTCGAAAGTAGAATATAAATCTTAGCCAGCATAGGTACCATTATATTATGCCTACTAATAGCTACCATATTAGATGGCAGGTTCTACAACTAAAACCGTACAAGTTTCGTATTGTTTCTTTGGATTTCCAACAAATGGTCAGGCCAAGGAACTTCCCATTGCCACATGAGAATGCCTCTGGAAAGACATCCCCGAGAACCAAACTGGAACTCTGCCAACACAAGGCCGGGTTACCCCTAACTGGGTAACTACTGACACGAGCACGCCATTCCCCGATCGTAAACGACCTTTCTCACGGGATCCGATAACCAACAACCACAAAGTAATAAATTCGCAGTAACCACATAGGTTAAATATCTGGGCTCCATACCATGATACCACCTCTATCCAGAAGGAAATGTACATACCCTAAAGGGAGCTACCCCTCATAACCTTGCCGCATCTTTCCTGTTTTGACCATTTCCGGGGTGTGAGGCTCGACGAAGTCACGTCCACAAAAACATACTTTATACAAAAGCCATGCTTTGGGTCAATAAATGATCAACACAATGATCACCAAGATAGACGATCAAATAAACGATCCTATCACAATAATCAACACAATGATCATTTCAGCATCACTCAGCATGTCACATTACCAAATTGGGAATATATCGCTGATAACTTCAACTATATAACCTCTGAGCTCGTACGTCTCAGAGAAGGGTGTTAAGCTAAAAGAATAAATTCTTCGCCACCAACAGAAATATATTTGAAAGAAATCGGCTTTATATCTCAATCTGTAATGTCAGACATACAATCCATACAAGTCTGTTCCGGGATCGAACAAAACCGAAGGCACTTACAAAGAAGTCCTTGCAATCCGGATATTCACAATCCTGATCGGATTCACCATCACATATGGAGAACTCTATACCGGAGCAACTCGGTGCAGAGTAAATCGACAGGTCATCCTATCGCTCTCGCAAATACCGGGTCTTCAACACCGATCTTCAATGCAATTCATAACGACGTATCACATATTCGGAATGGGTTATACGACCCCATGGTCCTTTCCCGGTTAACCCGAATAGTGAGCGCTTATTCAAAAATAAGTGTAGCATTCACATTCAAACAAATCACATCAATTACCCATTCAAAGGGAAATATTGATAGTCGGTTATTGAACTATCACTGGATATGCACACATCACCAGTTTCCAAATAATTTTTCAAATTATTTATTTTCCAAAATATCTTCACTAGATATATAATTTTCAACACTTCAAAAATAAACCAATATTTATTTTTAAACCAATTTCACTTTCTTTTATAAATTCCTTAGTGAATTTACATTTCACAATATCTATTGATATACGTTTTCAATTATCCATTTTCAATTTATCTTCAAAAAGATGAATTCTAAATATCACTTCATATTGGAAACAATTCCATACTTATTTAATAAGTAATTCACAAATTTTATTTATTTTCAACACTTGGAAAATATTCAATATACTTAAATCGAAATTAAGTATATATTTCATTCTTTAAGGAAATCATTCACTTAGACATAATTATTTGGGCCAAAACGAATGTTACGTAAAACATCGTTACGACAACCCAAAATCACTAGTATAGGGATTCGAAATTAAAATAGATATATAAATCCCAATACTATGCAAAACATTTCCTTTCGGAAATCATTTACTATAACAACAGTGTTATAGTCTACTATTTCCTTCTATTTCTCGAAAACGTCTATTTCAACAATTAATGTTGAAATCTATGGTTTCGAATCTCAACACAATTAAAACTTCGTTAGATCGTTTTAATTCTATTTCAATATCACATTCAAAACAATTTCTTTAACATCTTATTCACTATTCAAAAACGTGAATATACTACGTTAACAATTTTTCATCCTTTTATTCATTTTAATTCAAAGGATTATTCACTATTCAAAAATGTGAATATAACTCCATTTATAGGTTTCAACAATTAACTTATCAAAATAAGTTGTTTGCGAATTTATAAACAACGTTTATAAATTCCATTTCTATTTATTTATAAAAACTTCCTTTTTATAAATTCTTTTATTAACCTATTCCAGTTTATAACTCAATTATAAACTAAAAGTTCATATTATAAGTTAAATACTTATAAATTTATTCGTTTGCAAAAAATCGTTCCTTTGAACTTCATAATTATAAATCTTATAACTTATAAGATTCAATTATTCATCCAAATATATTCCTTAATAACTTCACAAAATTTATAAATCTTACTATTTATAAATTTCACTTATAACTTCATCATTTATAATTTTATAAATTCCATTCACTTATACAATCCATTTGCACTTCATTCAAACACTTATAAAAACTCGTTTTATAATGTCAATATTTCAATTTATAAATATCCATTTATAAATCTCTTAATATAAATCAATTTATATTATTCTTTAAAACGTCTTTAATCTCCTTTATTATTTCACCATTTTGATTCATAAAATAATTAAATTTTATAAATCCTATATTTAAACTTTTCACAATAAATTCTAAAATCCCGATTTAACTATTTTATAAAATTATTAGCATCGTATTCTCAAAAATCAGTTTTTAACTATATTTCTCAAAAATCATAATTTTTATAACATTAAAAATTATAACGTTTATTTATTTAAAATGGATCAATTTCCAAAATATAGCATATTCTCAAAAATCACTTTAAAAATCATTTTAAAATCCCAAAATTTGGTCCAATGATGCTACACACCAAAAAGTCAATCACGACAACAACGATATCATATATCGATATGAAAATCCATCAAATATCAAAATATCTGAAATCAAATAAATACTGTTGAGGAATCCAGTTGGATCCCTCCAACCTGTTTCCTGCATCACAAAAATTAGCACAATACCAATTTCGCTCCAGTACGAAATTATCGCGGTATATGGGATTTAAATATTATCCGCTTAATAGATGGCGCAATAGGGTCTCATCCGCTAAAAAATGCGGGAAATCAACAACTGCAATATATACATATGCCAATATATATATTGATATTATTTATAATACCAATTTCACTGTTTATGAAATATTCGCGGTATATGTTTTTAATAAATAACATCCGCTTACTAACGGCGTATAATGTCTATTTTAACAATTAATAGATAACAATCATCATGCAAACATGCATTCAAATATTTTAAATCTAACTATTTAAAATAAAATCGAAACTGATTCGATTGAGTGAGAAGTTCTCACCTTGATTTTAAATTCAGTTTTAGCGATTTATTTCGAATAAAATTAAACGGACGTTTAATTTTACCCAAAATTCTCACTAACTCCAAACGACTCCAAACCAACTCCATCGCGTAGTGCTCGTCCATACGATTCCAACGCAACTGGTTTCGCGCGTTTTCGACCTCGTATGAAAAAGATATGAATATTTGAAGTTACACCAGTTTTAAATAATAATTTACAACATATAATTTACTTTTTATAAACCTAAATCAATCTTAGCCTCAGGATCTCACTGCCAAGCCATCACCACCGCTCTTTTCTTCTTCCTCTCCCCCTTCACGCACGCGTGCAAGATGATACGGCCGAACCCAACATTTAGAATTAGGGTTAGGAATTTCGATCACCTCGCTCAACGAAAGTTAATCAAACCACCTCCACGCGAAAGCTCTTCACCCCATCTATGCACGGCCCCAACCTCGACACACTCGCCCCCCCCTCGCATGCAATTCGAGAATGAACGCGCGCGCTTCCAGCTCCATTACCCGTTGATTCGCTCCACCATCTTCGATCTTGACCGTTGAGAATGTAGATTGTAGTGCCCCCTACAACTTTCTAGTTGAAGGTTTGTCGAATCGTTGAGTAGATGAAGAGATAATTGAAGAAAAGCGAGGGTGATTTTCAGCCATTGACCCATAACTGGCGGCTAGGGTTTCTATTTTGTTTTTTTTTTAGAGTGAGGGTGCCTATTTATAGAATTTCGAACGACACTATTCATCCCGGAAATTCCGAACTCCGATTTACGCGCCGTAACCAGCGTTTCTAGGGTTTACCCCGCGTTCTGGACACAATGGAATAGGTTTCGAAAGCTAATTCGGACATCTGTGCGAGTTATGGCTACAAACGTTCAATTTGAATTAAACCGATTTAAGCGATTTTCTAGGCGTTTTAATTTGTACGGGACAAACGGTAAATCCAATTGACACGAAATTTGAAACCTTACAATAATATCACATTACGGATCCGATGAAACTGGTTTCGTCGAAATCCGAGACTTTTTGAAAAATGGCTATTTTAACTCGCCAAATTAAAATTAAAAATAATTCGATGCGTTTCGAGCTGCCACGATCAAACGGTAACTCCAATTGACACGAAAATTGAAACCCGGTAATAAATAACCATTACGGATCCAATGGAACTGGTTTCGTTCAATTCTGAGACTGTTCAAAAATTGACTATTTTCACTAGTCGATTTAATATTAAAATATTCAATTTTCACAATTTAACTTTTAATTCGATTTTAAAAGTTCTAAAATATCATTCTAACTTCCATATGATAAAATAAAATTTCCCAAATCATTTTCAATCATATTTAACTCAATTTTCAATTATTTCCATAATTTAACATATTAAATTATCGATTTAATTATCCAATTAAATCCAAAAATTCAAATAAAAATTTATTTGACTTATAAATTCACTCATTTATATTTAAAATTAATTAAATATTCAAATTTTAATTTCTAAAAATTCTGGGTCGTTACAGTTGCCTTATTCATGTGTGTGTGTATTAGATAGATTACTATCATACATGTTGGTTGTTGAGGCGACTAAAGCTAGAGCTATTATGTATAGTACTACCCAATATATCTCTACATGGGTATGATAAATGGTTGTACTTATTAAGACAAATCAATGTACGAGCATCCATTCTCGGGATATTGCGAAATGGTAGGTCAGAAAGTGTCACGGCCCGGAATCCAGCGTCCAAAAATCAACATCAAATACCTTATTTGTATTCGACTGCCGGAGATTCAAATGTTGAACTCCAGTTCGGAAGAGTTTATAACAATATTAGATGAATATAAACAACGGACACAAAAGATGATTTCATTAATAAACAACACAGATACAACACTGATACAATATCATCACAATATTTGAACAACACCAACATCAGATGCTATATACATGATACAACAACAAAACGATAACACCACAGCGGAACAATAACAACAAAGTCTTCAAAAAGTTTCCAACATACTTCGACTTCGACAAGGTCTTCCAAATCTCCAAACACTTTTAGATCCAAAAGGCTTCAAACCCTAAAAGATTTCAAAATCTGACATCTTCCAAAAGACTTCTAAATCCAAGCTAGCTCCAAAACCCGGATAACCTGCTTCTAGGCGGCCCGTGTGGAAAATTATGGGCGCTCAGAGTTTAGGAAGGGCACAATAAACTCCGGGTCAGTCATGCGACTGGTATGAGTAAACAAAAATAGTTGTTTGTACAAAACAATTTATAAAAGAAACCCATTCATTCTTTTGGAAAATGAAACTACCATAAGGCCTCCCGACACACACACAATGCAATCGCACACTTGGGGGAGATTTCTCCTTATGATAGTCAAACATGCTTGATACGTAAAAACTTCTTTGATATTATTATTAGTGCATAGTGTAGAAAATATTTCGAAAGTATAATATTAATCTTACCCAACATGCGTACCATTATAGTATGCCTACTATAGCTACCATGTTAAATGGCAGGTTCTACAACTAAAACCGTACAAGGCTCATATTGAATGATTGGATTTCTAACAATGGTCAAGCTAAGGAACTTCCTTATCTAATAGGTACGCCTCTGGAAAGACGCCCCGAGAACCTAACCGGATCTCCGCCAACACAAGACCGGGTTACCTCTGTAACTAGGTAACTACTGACACGAGTATGCCATTCCCCGGTCGTAACCGACCTTTATCTGGGGCCCCAACAACAACAACAACCAACAACCACATAAGTTAAGTATCTGGGCTCCATACCATGTGTAACATTGCCGTACCATGCATTAGAATTACACTGAGAATTTTTCTCAAACTCCCAAACCTCCCAGAAAGCTTCAACTTCGATCACGAGACCAACCATGTCGCCGATCACCAGAGTTTACCCAAAATGGGATTTTTGTTCATCCATGTATTTCTTACCCAATACCCAATTAAAGTTCTTGATTCCAATTTTAAAAATCAATATTTTCAAAAACGTTTTAGGTTATATAATTAAATCAAAAATTAAGGGAATCAAATTTTCATCATAAATTGATTTTGCAGTATTTTCTTGTTCCAGATTACATCCACTAGTTATTTATTTTTAAAAGTATTTTTACGACCTAGATCTTGATCAAACAAACATATTTTGTTTGAATCCTAAAGCTTAAAGAAGATTAGACAGAGAGAATTTGGAATTTGAATCAGGTTTAAAGCCTGTAAACCTGGAATAGAAGTAAGTGCCTGTTACCCGGACATGCATAGTCATATTCACTTACATATATACATATATTTGTACACATGCACCCAATTTTCAAATTTACTTTAAGCATATTTTCAAACAACAAGTTCAAATCCAGATTTTTAAAGAGTTTACTCATGTGAATAAAATGAGTAGAGAGCTTTTTGGTATGGCCTGAAAGTTGTTTGAATTTCTATAACTGAGACTTTGCTTTGAAATCGGTTTGCTGATCTAAGTTGAAATTTGTTAAGTTGAAATTTGTTTTACAGGCTTGAGCTTTGAATTTTGCTTAATCACTTGATGGCTTTGATGTTTGAGATGATTTCAGGCTTTAGATTTGAAAAAAATGTTTTTGTTGCTTCGATCTTTTGTTTTCTGGTTTTAGTTTCAATTTGCTCTGATTTGTACAGGCTTTTGATTTTTTTTAGACTTTTAAAGAGTGAATATAAAAGAAATGAGAGAAAGGAGTTAGAGTGGTTTATATAATCTTATTTTCTATTTTTATTAATTTTCTCAAAAATAAAAACAAAGTGACATTTGTAAATCTTAATGATAACATTATTACACTTGTTAAACTATAGGTTAATATTTCAACACTTGTTAATTTGTTCATGTTATATGTTTACATTTGTATTATGCATGCATTAAATATTTTAATTAAATTTTTATATTACATTTCCTTATTTTTATAAAGACATTAACTTTATATATATATAATATAAAAAGAAATGACTTAAAACTAAACTAAACATTAATAAATAGTCACATTCATATATTTTTTCTTCTATTTTCAAAATATTATTTATTTTTGAATTACAATTCAACTTCAAATTCCAATATATCCACACACACATACATATATATATATATTTTTTTAAATTGAAATAATTTCAAAATATTTATTATTTTGAGTTTTAAACTCAAATGCAAATTATAATCTATTCATATATGCAAATCAATACTTATCTAATTTGTTTTGAAAATTTCAAATTAATTCCAAAATTTTATATTAATTACTAATTTTAAATTTAATAAAAAAATTGGGATGTTACAGATTCCCCCCTAAGAAATTTTCGTCCTTGAAATTTAAAAGAGAGAGAGACAAACAAAGAATATATGAACACATATAAATAGACAGAGAAATGGCTTACCAGATTAAGCCGAAATATCTACTCTGGAATTGGGTTAGGACTTATGCATGCTATCCTCTATTTCCCAAGTACAGTCATTTGGATCACCACTCCATTGCACTTTTACCAGTTTTACCACTTTATTCCTTAGCTGCTTTTCATCTCGATCAATTATCTTTAATGGTTCTCTCTTCACTGCCAGACTTGGTGTGATCTCCAAATCCTGCTGAGCGGCTTCTTCAATGATACAGTCTGGATCGTGTACATATTTCCGAAGGTGTGAAACATGTAGCACATTGTGTACGCCAGATAACCAATTGGGTAGCTGTACTTGATAAGCCAAAGGACCGATCCTCTCCAGTATAGGAAAAGGACCAATATATCGTGGTGCCAGTTTACCAGTCTTTCCAAGCCTCAACACTCCACACATTGGAGAAACCTTTAGGAAAATAGAATCTCCAACTTGAAATTCTAAAGATCTTCTTCTGCGGTCAACATAGCTTTTCTGACGACTTTGAGCAACTTTCAACTTTTCTTCGAATAAAATCAACTTTCTCAATGGCCTCCTTTATCATATCTAGTCCTAGGACAAGTCTATCACTGACTCAATCCAACACGTAGGTGATCGACACGGATGACCATATAATGCTTCGAAAGGAGCCATTTTGATACTGGCCTGATAGATATTATTGTATGAGAATTCAACCAGACGCAAATGATCCTCCCATGAACCGCCAAAGTCAAGTATACAAGCACGCAAAAGGTCTTCTAAGATTCGATTTATTCTTTCGGTTCGCCCATCAGACTGCCGGTGGCATGCAGTACTGAAGTTCAATTTGGTTCCAAGTGCGGCTTGAAATACCTCCCAAAATCTACTAGTGAAGATCGGGTCACGATCACTCACTATACTACTTGGTATAGCATGGAGACGAACGATCTCTTTCACATACAATTCTGCTAAACTCGCTGCTGTTCGGGTGGACTTTACTGGGATAAAGTGGGCAGTCTTGATCAGATGATCCATAATAACCCAAATCGATTCATTCTCCTTTCGAGTTCGTGGCAATCCGTCTATGAAATCCATAGACACTTGATCTCATTTCCACTTAGGCACCTCTAATGGTTGGAGTAAACCCGCCAACTTCATCTGATCACTTTTGATTTGTTTACAGGTTGCACATCAACCGACATAAATAGATATATCCTTTTTCATTGTTTTCCTCCAAAAATTCCTTTTGATATCTCGATACATCTAGTTAACTCCAGGATGGATACTAAGTTTGGACTCGCGACACTCATCCAATACCTCCCGTTTGAGATCAGGGATGTGAGGTACCTATTCTGCCTTCTAGTCTAATAATTCCACAACTGTCGATTCCAAAACTGGAATCATCGCCTCGAAGGATTGTTCCATAAATATCTCGAAGAAACTTATCTTCTTTTTGCTTACTTGCAATCTTCTCAAGAAGAGTAGGAGTAACAATAAGATGAGCAAGAATAACATGTCTTATACTCAAAGCGTCGGCTACCGCGTTTGTGACGACACGAAAATTTCAACATTTGAAATTGTAATATTTAATTGATTTTAAATGTTTTAATGATAGTTTAACTTGAATTTCAAATATAACTATGGGTTTTACAATTTAAATTTTGAAATTTATCATTGAAATTTGAGTAAAATATTTTATCTTCAATTTTAAGCTTGTTAAAAATAATTTAGTGGCTTAGAAAATTTATATTGATAATACTGAAGATAATGGAAGCTTCAAAATTGAATTTGGAAATGTTTTATTCAGTTTTGAGATTTTATCGTTTAAATCGACGTTTAAAATAGCCTTCCGAGGCACGGTCACGGAATTCGACGAGACCGGTTCCATTAGATCTGTAATATTGTATGATTATCGGATTTCAATTTTTGTTGTATTTGGAGTGATCTTATGGCCGTACGATTGATAAATGCGCTGAAAATTAAATCGAAAATTCGATATTTTAACTGGTTCAAAAAGCTATCTTCTCCATATGATCAAATTTGGACTCGGAACCTTTTCCATTGCATTCAAAATAGGGCCATAACATTATAAACGCCTGGCGGCACGCCTCGATTGGAGATCGAGATTTCGGGTTGCGTTTATCGAAGCGATTTGAATTTGAATTTAAATTAGTATATATATATATATATATGCACATATATTGAGCAAACAGACACGTTGAAAATTTTCAAACACGTGTTATCTTCTTTCTGAAAATGTTTACACGCGTTTGTAATTTTTTTATATTCGTTCAAAAACAAAAATAGGAAGAAAACGAAAACGTTTAAACAAAATTACAAAAAATCAAATCAAATAGCTGAGCCCTCTCTTCTCTAAAAATCAGATTGTTCGAAATCGAAATAAATGGCAGCAAATCGAAAAATGAATCTCCAAACGAAATCTCAATTCGTTCGAATCATAATCTCGTTTAAAAAGGGGATCGCGATCATACCGTGATGGCGAGCTAGGGCGTTTGAGCTCGGCATCGAGGCGCTCGTGTGCAATTGATAAATCGAAGGCGAAGGTCGTGGGTTCGCAACCGTGCACGTTCAACGAGGCTGGGTTGAATGAAAGTCGAGGCGATCTCGAGGCGCACGGCAAGGGAGGCAGTCGCGTGCATATAAGGGTTTGATTGCGGCTAGGGTTGGGAAGTCAACGACGATCTTTGGATGTGGTCGTGCACGCGAGAATCGAGGTAATCTGGTGTACGCTCGAGTGGGCAGTAGAGGTAGAATCGCGATGGATTGGGGCTCGAGTTCGAGCAAGGTGATTCGGCGGCAGGTTCAACTGGAGGCAGTGAGGTCATGGATTGAGTCTTGGAGTGGCGATCGATGGTGGTCTGCTCGCTGCTGTGATAAGGTATTGTTTTTTTTATACATATTTATTTTCAATATTGACCAGTTAAATTTAAAACTATTTTAGAAAATAATAATAATAAATAAATAAATAAATAAAGAAAAAAATATAGCAGTAATATGTATATATATTACAGTGAAGTATTAATGATTGACAATTTTAAACTTACTGTTAAAATTTAAATTTTATATTAAGGTGTTTAATTAATTTAATTGACTTATTTAACAATGTTAGAACTTGTGAAAAGGAAAGTTTGTTTAATTTAATAAATATGATTTTGGGAAAAAGATAAATAAACCTATACACATTTTATATTTACTAGTTAATTTTAAGATAAAAATATTGGAGATTAATTAGGCTAATTTACCTATTTGATTATTTTAGTCACTAAGAGAATTTATTAAGGTGATTAATTTGTTTTATTAACTTATTTAATTTATCTAATTACTAAATATTATTTATTAAAGTAAATAAATTTATTTAAAATTTAATTCTTTGTTTAAAACTAAATAGTTAGTTTAAAATTTAAAATATTAGTTTAAAATAAAATCACGGGTCAATTTAAATTTATCAAATGGAATTTAATAATTCAATTTATTTCGAATATTAATATAATTGTATAAATGTTATACAAGGTCAAAAATCATGGAGAAAATAAACTGGATTGGAAATGGGTTGCATGCGTAAGAAAAAGGTAAGACCTTCTCACTCAATCAAATATTTTTCTGATTTAAATTTTGAATAGTTAGATTTAAAATTGATTTACTGTGTGCTTGGATGATTGATTTATTATTAGTTATATTAGTTTAGACTCTATGCGCCGCATAATAGCGGATGATATTATATTAAACCCATATACCGCGATATTCCACATCGAAGTGGAATTGGTATTACATATGTATTTGGAGTTGTTGATTTCCCGCATTATATAGTGGATGAGACCCTATGCGCCGCATAATAGCGGATGATATTTTATAAATCTCATATACCGCGATATTCCACCTCGAAGTGGAATTGGTATTAAATCATTGTGCTAAAATCTATGGATGCAGGGAAACAGGTTGGAGGTATCCAACTGGATTCCTCAAAACATTTTGGTTTGTTTTCAAAATTTTGTGTTGATTATTTATAATTTGTGTGTGATTATTTGTGATTGAAACCCTTGAAGGCTAATATTTAGGCGAATATATTTTTGGTATCGTAGGATACCAGAAATAAATAAGATTGGATCTTTAAATTTAGGTAGAAAATCTGTAGTGAAATCTTATTGAATAAAATTCCAAAATATGGGAAAAAGTTTAATAAATGGATTTCAAGTAATAATATCCAAAATGTAAAGAATTTATTTTAAAAATATGGTTTTTAAATAATTTGGAAAAGATAAAGGAATTTATTTTTAAAATAAATTCGAAAATCGATTAGGTGTTAAAAGAATAAATCCTTGGGAAATCGATATGAAAATTGATTTAGTGTTTGAATGAAAATCGATTTGGTGTTGAAATAAATTTAGAAATTAAATTTGAAGATTAATTTGGTGTTTTAAAAATGAAACCCTTGGAAATCAATATGAAAATTGATTTGTTGATTGAAACTAATTTAGAAATCAATTTGGAATTTGATTTGGTGATTGAAATAAATCTGGAAATCAATTTAAAAAAAAATTGATTTGGGTGTTGAAGGTGAATATTTGAAAAACGATTTGAAAATCGTATATCAGCGGATATTTGAAAGTTTAAAATTCATAATGGAAATTTTATAAAGGAAAGGGAATTTTGTTTTAAAAATAAATATCGGTTTATTTTTAAAAATGCAGAAAGAAATTTACAAATTTGGAATGTAAATTAAAATAAATCGAGAAGATTTATTAATTTATTTAAATGGACCATTTTGTAATGGAAAAAGAATTCTTCCCTGGAAAGCTGAGTATATTTTTAAAATAGCTTTTAAATAAAATTTAAGAGTTCTATATTTGGTTTTAAAATAATATTGTTGGAGAAATTAGTTTTGGAAATTGTTTTAAAGTAAAAAATTATTTAATTAATTATATAAGGGATTATTTTAAAGATTTAAATTGATATTTGATTTGGAAGATAGTTATTTAAATATTTATACTCTATATACTAATTTTATTTTAAAATTAGTTTTGGACCTGAATTTTTATATGAGATATTAGTATAATATTTTTCATAACTAATATTTAAGCAAATATTCTAAAATAGTTTAATTTAAATGTTTCCAGGTATATTTTGTATAAGTATTTTATATTATTTTAAAATATTTGAAATCGGCAGATTTTTAGTGGAAAAGAATAAATATTTGGAAATGTTTTCTGCTTAAGGAAAAATTGATTGAAATTTATTTTCAAAGGATTGAAGTGTGAAAAATTGATTTGAATTTATTTTCAAAGTGTTGAAAAGTGAAATTTTATCTTGCGAAGATATTTTGAAAATAATAATAATTGGAGGAAAATTATTTGAAATCCAGTGACTGTTGTAAATGATGACTGACAGTTAAGTAACTCGCTATCTATATTGGCCTTTACATGGCATTTGAATTTCGATGCGACCGGGAGTCGAATTCCAAATGGATATTCGAAACCCACATCGAACCGTTGTGATTGTGATGGATCTTTATTTAAAAGATCGAAGTGGAATTTATTGTGATTTGTTTGAATCTGAATTTAACACCTATTTTTCGGATTAGCAGAGAGAGGACCTCGTGTCATAAAACCCATTCCGAATAATGATACGACGAAATGAGATTGCATTTGAAGATGGTGTTGAAGACTGGGTATTTTCGAAAGCGAAAGGATTACCTGTCGAATGTCTCTGCACCGAGTTGCTCCGGTATAGAGATTTTATCACCCTTTGTGATTGGGATTCCGGACGTGATTAGTGAATATATGGATTGCATGGGCTTCTTTGAAGTGCCTTCGGTTCTGTTCGATCCCGGAACGGACTTGTATGGATGTGTGTCTGACGTTACACTTTGAGATGTAAAGCTGGTTTCTGTCAAATACATTTCTGTTGGTGGCGGAGAATTTATTCTCTTAGCTTAACACCCTTCTCTGAGACGTATGAGCTCAGAGGTTATGTAGTTGATGGTTACTAGTGATACATTCCCAATTTGGTAATGTGGCATATGAAGTGCTGCTGATCATTTGTTGATCGAAGCATGGATTTTGCTAAAAGCGTAGCTTTGTGGACGAGACTTCGTCGAGCCTCACACCCCGGAATGGTCGAAACAGGAAGGATGCAGCAAGTTTATAGGGGGTAGCGCCCCTTAGGGTATGTTCATTTCCCTCTGGATAGAGGTGGTATCATGGTATGGAGCCCATATACTTAACCTATGTGGTTGCTGCAAATTTATTACTTTGTTGTTGTTGGTATTGAGGATCCTCGGATAAAGGTTGTTTACGACCGGGGGATGACATACTCGTGTAGTAGTTACCTGTTTTTGCAGAGGTAACCCGGCCTTGCGTTGGCAGAGATCCAGTTAGGTTCTCGGGGTGTCCCTCTAGAGGCATACCTATGTGGCCCAGGAAGTTCCTTAGCCTGACCATTTGTTGGAAATCCAATCACCAATACGCGCTTTGTATGGTTTTAGTTGTATGACCTGCTATAATAGGCATACTATAATGGTACGTATGCTGGCTAAGATTAATATTATACTTGCAAATGTTTTTTGCACTATGCACTAATGATAATATTAAAATGATTTTGCGTATTAAGCATATTTGACTATCATAAGGAGAAATCTCCCCCAACTATGCGATTGCAATTTGTGTGTGCCGGGAGGCCTTATGGTAGTTTCATTTTCCAAAAAGCATTGCGAATTTCTTTTAAATTCTTTTGTTTTCTTTGTTAAAAATAATTGTTTTTAAGATCTCACACCAGTCCTACGACTGATCTGAAGTTTATTGTTTCCTTTCTAAACTCTGGGTGCCCACAATTCTCCACACGGGCAGCCTAGAGTCAGGTTGTCAATTATTCTAGAGCGAAATCAAGAAGTTGCTGTGGAGATCAGGAGTTGAAGCTGGATGGCGAGGCGTATCACTTATATATGTAATATTTCTTTTCCACTGTTTGTTGTTGTAAACTCTGATAATGTGATGTATAAACTGATATAGTGTTTTTGTTTTAAAGATTATTCTTTATCTATTATATATTGTTCCGCTGCAAAATGTGAGATTCCGTTATTGTTTCTATTCTTCTTCTATCCTCTTCTTCTTTAACCCTAAGGTTCGGTTTTCCGGAATTCGATTGTGCGGCATTTGATACAGTGGACGTATTAATGTCGACTTTCGAAAGTCGAAAAATCGGACCGTTACATTTTGGCATCAGAGCATTTGGTTAAGCGACAACCTTGGCTCTGTTGGGTGTTACTCATTAGAGATAGAGTCTGCAGAACTCTAGAATGAGTTGAGTGTAATAATATATATGAGTGTGTATTTCTTAGTGAATATAAAAATTTTTTATATTGTGACGATTGGTTTGTTGAGTGGTATATGGATTCTGGTCGGTATAATCTGTACAACTCTATCGATAGGAATCTCTAAACACTCGTATAGAACAATTCGACATGATATTGTTTTAAATTAGGGTAAATGAAATAATTTTATCCAAAACTATTTTGTATATAAAAGGAAATAATTTTTGTAAATTATTATAGTCTATGGTTACTTGGATATTAGAAAGCGATAATATTAAACTATTATCATTGAAATTGAATTGGAAATTGAAATTATAACTTGAAGCTGAGTAATAAAATCCATATGCAAATGGAATTTGTAAATATGAATTGTAAATATGATTTATAATTTAAAATAGAATTCTAGAGAAATATTTGAAAATGTTTTTGAAAAAGATTTTAAATTTGGAAATTTTAGAAATTAAATTCCTTTTTGATTTGAAAATGAATTTCAAAGGTTTGGAAAAATGTTTTTGAAGGGATAAAAGCTCTAAACTCTTTTCGGTCGCTAGAAAATAACTTCGGTGATGACTGCAGCATCATCAATGTTCATTTTCGGGTTTCCAAAAGAGGGATTGCTGCCAAATTGTTTTAAATGAAAGTGGTTTGCAAAACTGGTTTGGATTTTTTTTAATTCAAAGAATAATTTGAATTGCTTTCAAAAATGATTGACTCTGGAATGTTATATAAAATATTTATGGAATATCATTAAGTTAATAGCTTGTAAAGTTTGAAGTTGTTAAAATAAAATCTAACTTAGAGAGAAGTTAGATAAAAGTAAATGTGGAAACAAAATAAGTTGGAAGGAAAATTTAATTCAAGTGGAATTAAAAATTGAATAAAAAAAATGAGATTGAAAATTTGAGTAAATTTGTATGAAGGTGAATTTGAGAAGTCTTATAGAATAAACGATTGGAATAAAATCTATAAAGGTGGAAACTAAAATTGTGAATGAATAAATGAATTTACAATTGCAAGTAAATGAAAGTGAAATTGAATGTTGAAATTAATTTGGAATTTGTAAGCAAATAGAATGGAATTGGAATTGAATTTGATTTGTGATAAACAAAGCGAAGAATTGAAATAAAAATTAGTAAGTGAACCAAATTGAAGAAAAGGCCAAATAGATATGGTTTAAAATGAATTGAATTCAATATTTATAAATGAAAGATAAATTAAATTCATATGGAATTCGAAGTCCAGTTTAAATAAAAGTGGTTGTAAACCAAAATGGTAAATTGAAATTGAATTGTGTTTGGGAATGAACAAAAGAATAAAATTGGAATTGAAACTGAATATTGAAAACCAATTTGAATTGTGTGAAATAAAATGAAGTTGTAAAATTAGTTCGAAGTGAACTAAAGATAATAAAGATGGAAATGGAAAAAAATGGTTTGAGACGAAATGACTTAGAACTTGTAATGAATTAGTAATAAAAACTAATTTAAAATAGTGATATGAATCAGTTGTGAATGAAAGATAGTTGATAAAAATTCAATATTCAGAAGGTAAATTGAATCCAAATAGAATTGAAATTGTAAATTGAATACAGATGAAACTAAAAATGCAAGATTAAATGAAAATGGACATATAACTTCAATAGTGAAGTAAAAAGGGTATAAGAAGTATGTATTCAAACTTTTGCAATGGAATGTGCAAATCATTTTTTTATATATAGAAATTGGATATGGTTGTTAAATAGCTTACAGGTGATATAAAGGAAAATGGAATTGGGATTTTGAATTGCTCGACAAAAAGGTACGTATTTGAATTTCAGTATGAAATTTGATGATTTTCTTGTCTAACCGCTTGGCTTTTGGTTTTCTTTTTGAAATCTGGGGGCTGTGGTGCCATTTTGTAGTCGTACCGAGCTAGCCGCGCAAAGGAGACGTTGGTGAAATTTTTCGAAAATTTAGGGAGTGAAAAAATTTTGAGAAAATTTTGAAAATTTGAAATTTGAATTTAAATTTAAATTTGAATTGTTAAGAAAACAATGTTGTTGAAATCTATGATTAATTTTGGAAAGCTAGTTGAAGTAATAATGGGTCTTTAATAAAAAGATTGGTTTTGACAAGTTGTTAAAGCTGTTTATTTTGGGTACATAGTAAACGCGTTAAGGTCCATTCTTCTTAACTAGTAATTTCGAGACAAAATTCTTTTAAGGGGGGAAGGATGTGACGACCCAGAAATTTCAACATTTGAAATTGTAATATTTAATTGATTTTAAATGTTTGAATGATAGTTTAACTTGAATTTCAAATATAACTATAGGTTTGGCAATTTAATTTTTGAAATTTATCATTGAAATTTGAGTAAAATATTTTTTCTTCAATTTTAAGCTTGTTAAAAATAATTTAGTGGCTTAGAAAATTCATATTGATAATACTGAAGATAATGGAAGCTTCAAAATTGAATTTGGAAATGTTTTATTCAGTTTTGAGATTTTATCGTTTAAATCGACGTTTAAAATAGCCTTCCAAGGCACAGTCTTGGAATTCGACGAGACTAGTTCCATTGGATCTGTAATATTGTATTATTATCCGATTTCAATTTTCGTAGTATTTGGAGTGATCGTTTGGTTGTACGATTGATAAACGCACTGAAAATTAAATCGAAAATTCGATATTTTAACTGGTTCAAAACGCTATCTTCTCCATACGATCAAATTTGGACTCGGAACCTTTTCCATTGCATTCGGAATAGGGCCATAACATTATAAACGCCTGGCGGCTCGCCTCGATTGGAGATCGAGATTTTGGGTTGCGTTTATCGAAGCGATTTGAATTTGAATTTAAATTAATATATATATATATATATATATTCATATATATATATATATATATATATATATATATTCATATATATTGAGCAAACAGACACGTTGAAAATTTTCAAACACGTGTTATCTTCTTTCTGAAAATGTTTACACGCGTTTGTAATTTTTTTATATTCGTTCAAAAGCAAAAATAGGAAGAAAACGAAAACGTTTAAACAAAATTAAAAAGAAAATCAAATCAAATAGCCGAACCCTCTTTCTCTAAAAATCAAATTGTTCGAAATCGAAATAAATGGCAGCAAATCGAAAAGTGAATCTCCAAATGAAATCTCAATTCGATCGAATCATAATCTCATTTAAAAAGGGGATCCGATCATATCGCGATTTCGAGCTAGGGCGTCTAAGCTCGACATCGAGGCGCTCGTGTGCAATTGATGAATCGAAGGCGAAGGTCATGGGTTCGCAACTGTGCACGCTCAATGAGGCTGGGTTTAATCAAAGTCGAGGCAATCTCGAGGCGCACGGCAAGGGCGGAAGTCGCGTGCATATAAGGGTTTGATTGCGGCTAGGGTTGGGAAGTCAACGACGATCTTTGGACGTGGTCGTGCGTGCGAGAATCGAGGTAATC
The DNA here is from genome assembly GCA_030765085.1 of Allium cepa. NCBI lineage: Eukaryota > Viridiplantae > Streptophyta > Magnoliopsida > Asparagales > Amaryllidaceae > Allium > Allium cepa. The sequence goes on from CM060941.1 coordinate 616,984,584, forward strand.
TGGTGTACACTCGAGTGGGCGGTAGAGGTAGAATCGCGATGGATTGGGGCTTGAGTTCGAGAAAGGTGATTCGGCGGCAGGTTCAACTGGAGGCAGTGAGGTCATGGACCGAGTCTTGGAGTGGCGATCGATGGTGGTCTGCTCGCTGCTGTGATAAAGTATTGATTTTTTATATATATTTATTTTCAAGATTGACCAGTTAAATTTAAAACTATTTCAGAAAAAAATAAGTAAAGAAAATGTAGCAGTAATATATATATATATATATATATATATATTACAGTGAAGTATTAATGATTGACAATTTTAAACTTACTGTTAAAATTTAAATTTTATATTAAGGTGTTTAATTAATTTAATTGACTTATTTAACAATGTTAGAATTGGTGAAAAGGAAAGTTTGTTTAATTTAATAAATATGATTTTGGGAAAAAGATAAATAAACCTATACACATTTTATATTTACTAGTTAATTTCAAGATAAAAATATTTTGGAGATTAATTGCGCTAATTTACCTATTTGATTATTTTAGTCACTAAGAGAATTTATTAAGGAGATTAATTTGTTTTATTAACTTATTTAATTTATCTAATTACTAAAAATAATTTATTAAAGTAAATAAATTTATTTAAAATTTAATTCTTTGTTTAAAACTAAATCGTTAGTTTAAAATTTAAAATATTATTTTAAAATAATCACGGGTTAATTTAAAATTATCTAATGGAATTTAATAATTCAATTTATTTCGAATATTAATAGAATTGTATAAATGTTATATAAGGTCAAAAACCATGGAGAAAACAAACTAGATGGAAATGGGTTGCATGCGTAAGAAAAAGGTGAGATCTTCTCAATCTATCAAATATTTTTCTTATTTAAATTTTGAATAGTTAGATTTAAAATTGATTTACAGTGTGCTTGGATGATTGATTTATTATTAGTTATATTAGTTTAGACCCTATGCGCCGCATAATAGCGGATGATATTATATTGAACCCATATACCGCGATATGCCACCTCGAAGTGGAATTGGTATTATATATGTATTTGGAGTTGTTGATTTCCCGTATCATATAGCAGATGAGACCCTATGCGCCGCATAATAGCGGATGATATTTTATAAATCCCATATACCGTGATATTCCACCTCTAAGTGGAATTGGTATTTAATTGTTGTGCTAACATCTGTGGATGCAGGGAAACAACGTTAGTCCGTGAGATGATGGTTTTGATGACAACAACCTTAGAATAGATTATGAAATATAAATACTAACATTATAAGTATAGATATATATGTTTATGCAGGATTTAACCATGAAGGTACCAAGAATGAAGATTGTACAGTATAGAGATTCAAGATATCAAGATTATCAAGAGTTCAAGACTTCAAGAATAAGTATTTTTATTAGGAGTTTTTGTTAAAACTCGTAGAAAAGCACTGGCATCTTAAAATCTAATTTATTCGTGGAATGGAATCCACTTCGATCCCGTTAAAGGGATGGAACCCTAAGTAGGATGGAACCTACGAAAATCTAATGGAACATTGTTTTGTATCCACTAATTTTAATTCAAATGATTTTACAAAATTATCTTGTTTTCAAAATGATTTCAAAACTTTCCTTTTAAAAAGATTCAAAACCCTCTATCCTCGTTTTAAATAATTTTAGCCTCAAAATTATCTTTAATTTCAAAGTCAAATTACTCCTGATTTTAAACTATCTTTTTAAATAATATATTTAACTTTTAAATATTTATACCTAGATTTAAATATAAAATTATAGTTAAAATATATATATATTATTCTTTATATTTACTTATGAATTTTAACTATAGTCAAGTAATTTTATAAAGTTTAAAATAGTTTTGATATAAGATAAAGTCATTTTCAAAGAAAATCAAAACACCAAAAAAATCCTTTGGGATGTCGACATGCCTAGGATGACCATGTCGACATGGTGACAGTTTGATTCAAAAATTCAAATTTTAAAAGAAGTGTCTATTCGCCATAACTCTTCATGAATGGTCATGGCTGTTGTTCTTCTATAAATATGGGTTAGTTTCAACGAATTTTTAATCACTTTTTTCTAGTTCTCACTCCTCTTCTTCTTCCTCTTTTCTTAATACATATTCTTATCATTACTCTGCCGAAATCAACATTGAATCATACTCGATTACTTCTAGTTTGATTCTCTATCACTATCTCTACAGGATTCTCAGTGCTATTCAGAGTTATAGACTTCTTTGTAATCTATTAAGCGAGAAAAGGTGTGATTGTAGCCTTGGAAATCAATCAAAAGGGAAAAGGTGTGATTGTAGCCTTGGTAAATCAATTGGGTAAACTTGTGGCACGGAAATCAAGTATCTCTACCTAAAGGATCGAAATTCTGGAGGGTGTACCTCGTAGCCTTGAAACCGAGGGTGTAATTGTACGATTGCTGTTGAAGCGAAATCCGTACTTCTGTTGCGGGACTGAATGTAGGTAACTCCGAACCAGTATAAAATCCGGTGTATTCTTTCCTTTACTGCTTTTATTTTATTTCTGCATCTGTGATTGTTTTTGTAATCATATCTGTGTCTGTATATTGCATACTTTTGTTTCTAAATTAACATAAATTAAAAAGATTTAGTAATTCTTTATTAACACTATTCATCCCCCTCTAGTGTTAATCTTAGTCTTAAGATCCGTAATCCGCATTTCTCACAAATAGGTTGGAGGGATCCAACTGGATTCCTCAAAACATTTTGATTTGTTTTCAAAATTTTGTGTTGATTATTTATAATCTGTGTGTATTATTTGTGATTGAAACCCTTGAAGATAAAATTTAGCCGAATATATTTTTGGTATCGTAGGATACCAGAAATAAATAAGATTGGATCTTTAAATTTAGGTAGAAAATCTATAGTGAAATCTTATTGAATAAAATTCCAAAATATGGGAAAAAGTTTAATAAATGGATTTCAAGTAATAATACCCAAAAGGTAAAGAGTTTATTTAAAAATATGGTTTTTAAATAATTTGGAAAAGATAAAGGAGTTTATTTTAAAAATAAATTCGAAAATTAATTTGGTGTTAAAAGAATAAATCCTTGGGAAATCAATATGAAAATTTATTTAGTGTTTGAATGAAAATCGATTTGGTGTTGAAATAAATTTAGAAAGTAAATTTAAAGATTAATTTGGTGTTTTAAAAATAAAACCTTTGGAAATCAATATGAAAATTGATTTGTTGATTGAAACAAATTTAGAAATCAATTTAGAATTTGATTTGGTAATTGAAATAAATTTGGACTTCAATTTAAAAAATAAATTGATTTGGGTGTTGAAGGTGAATATTTGAAAAACGATTTGAAAATCGTATATCAGTGGATATTTGAAAGTTTAAAATTCACAATGGAAATTTTATAAAGGAAAGGGAATTTTGTTTTAAAAACAAATATCGGTCTATTTTTAAAAATGTAGAAAGAAATTTACAAATTTGGAATGTAAATTAAAATAAATCGAGAAGATTTATTAATTTATTTGAATGGACCATTTTGTAATGGAAAAAGAATTCTTCCCTGGAAAGCCGAGTATATTTTTAAAATAGCCTTTGAATAAAATTTAAAAGTTCTAGATTTGGTTTCAAAATAATATTGTTAGAGAAATTAGTTTTGGAATTGTTTTAAAGTAAAAATTTATTTAATTAATAATATAAGGGATTATTTTAAAGATTTAAATTGATATTTGATTTAGAAAATAATTATTTAAATATTTATACTATATCTACTAATTTTATTTTAAAATTAGTTTTGGCCCTGAATTTTTATATGAGATATTAGTATAATATTTTTCATAACTAATATTTAAGCAAATATTCTAAAATAGTTTATTTTAAATGTTTCCAAGTATATTTTGAATAAATATTTTATATTATTTTAAAATATTTGAAATCGGCAGATTTTCAGTGGAAAAGAATAAATATTTGGAAATGTTTTCTACATAAGGAAAAATTGTTCGAATTTTTTTCTTCAAAGGATTGAAGTATGAAAAATTGATTTGAATTTATTTTCAAAGTGTTGAAAAGTGAAATTTTATATTGCAAAGATATTTTGAAAATAATAATAATCGAGGGAAAATTATTTGAAATCCACTGACTGTTAAATGATGATTGATAGTTAAATAACCGACTATCAATATTGGCCTTTAAATGGAATTTGAATTTCAATGCGGCCGGGAGTCGAATTCCAAATGGATATTCGAAACCCATATCGAACCTTTGTGATTGTGATGGATCTTTATTTAAAAGATCGAAGTGGAATTTGTTGTGATTTGTTTGAATCTGAATTTAACACGTATTTTTAAAATAAGCGCTCATTATTCGGATTAGCCGGGAGAGGACCTTGTGTCATAAAACCCATTCCGAATAATGATACGACAAAATTGGATTGCATTTGAAGATGGTGTTGAAGATCGGGTATTTTCGAAAGTGAAAGAATTACCTGTCAAATGTCTCTGCACCAGGTTGCTCCGGCATAGAGATTTTATCACCCTTTGTGATGGGGATTCCGGACGTGATTAGTGAATATTCGGATTGCAAGGGATTCTTTGAAGTGCCTTCAGTTCCGTTCGATCCTGGAATGGACTTGTATGGATGTGTGTCTGACGTTACACTTTGAGATGTAAAGATGGTTTCTATCAAATACGTTTCTGTTGATGGTGAAGAATTTATTCTATTAGCTTAACACCCTTCTCTGAGACGTACGAGCTCAAAGGTTATGTAGTTGATGGTTACTAGTGATACATTCCCAATTTGGTAATGTGGCATACAAAGTGTTGCTGATCATTTATTGATCGAAGCATGACTTTTGTGAAAAGCGTAGCTTTGTGGACGAGACTTCATCGAGCCTCACACCTCGGAATGGTCGAAACAAGAAGGATGCAGCAAGGTTATAGGGGGTAGTACCCCTTAGGGTATGTTCATTTCCTTCTGGATAGAGGTGGTATCATGGTATGGAGCCTAGATACTTAACCTATGTGGTTGATGCAAATTTATTACTTTGTGGTTGTTGGTATTGAGGATCCTCGGATAAAGGTTGTTTACGACCGGGGGATGACATACTCGTGTAGTAGTTACCTATTTTTGCAGAGGTAACCTGGCCTTGTGTTGGCAGAGATCCGGTTAGGTTCTCGGGGCGTCCCTCCAGAGGCGCACCCATGTGGCCCAGGAAGTTTCTTAGCCTGACCATTTGTTGAAAATCCAATCACCAATACGTGCCTTGTGCGGTTTTATTTGTATAACCTGCCATCTAATATGGTAGCTATAGTAGACATACTATAATGGTACGTATGCTGGCTATGATTAATATTATACTTGCAAATGTTTTCTGCACTATGCACTAATGATAATATTAAAAAGATTTTGCGTATTAAGCATATTTGACTATCATAAGGAGAAATCTCCCCCAACTGTGCGATTGCAATTTGTGTGTGCCGGGAGGCCTTATGGTAGTTCCATTTTCCAAAAAGCATTGCGAATTTCTTTTAAATTCTTTTGTTTTCTTTGTTAAAAATAACTGTTTTTAAGATCTCACACCAGTCCCACGACTGACCTGAAGTTTATTGTTCCCTTTCTAAACTCTGGGTGCCCACAATTCTCCATACGGGCAGCCTAGAGTCAGGTTGTCAATTATTCTGGAGCGAAGTCAAGAAGTTGCTGTGGAGATCAAGAGTTGAAGCTGGATGGCGAGGCGTATCACTTATATATGTAATATCTCTTTTCCGCTATTTGTTGTTGTAAACTCTGATAATGTGATGTATAAACTGATATAGTGCTTTTGTTTTAAAGATTATTCTTTATTTATTATATATTGTTCCGCCGCGAAATGTGAGATTCCGTTATTGTTTATGTTCTTCTTCTATCCTCTTATTCTTTAACCCTAACGGTTCGGTTTTCCGGCATTCGATTGTGCGGCATTTGATACAGTGGACGTATTAACGTCGACTTTCGGAAGTCGAAAAATCGGACCGTTACAGCGTTGGTTTTTCCTGGCGTATACAAAATATCCAGGTCATATGACGCTAGAAATTCTAACCAACGTTGTTGCCTTAAATTCAAATCCTTCTGGATAAAGAGATACTTCAGAGATATATGGTGGGTGAACATATCGAATTTTTCACCTAGAAGAAAGAGGGTTTATTAAGTATATACATTAAGTTAAGTTAAACTTTTAAATTTTTAGGAAAGCTGAAAGAGATTTTTACCCAGAAGATAATGACGTCATATTTTCAAAGCAAAAATAACAGCTAGAAGCTCGAGATCGTGGGTTGGGTAATTTTTCTCATGTGGTCGCAATTGTCTACTTACGTAGGCAATCACTCCACCCTCCAACATTAGCACATCACCTACACCCTCACTACATGCGTCTGTATAAACAAATAGACCTTGATTACCGTTAACAATAACGATGGAGTGGTGGTCAATCTTTTCTTCAACTTCTGGAACGCTTCTTCGCATTTCGGAGTCCGATCAAACTTAGCATTCTTCATAGTTAGCTTAGTCAGCGGACTGGCTATCTTAGAAAAATCCTGGACAAACTTCCCATAAAATCTGGCTAAACCCAAAAAACTTCTAACTTCCTTCGGAGTAGTGGGTTGCTTCCAGTCTAGAATAGTGGAAACCTTGCTAGGATCTACAGAAATTCCCTCTTCGGTAACAATATGACCGAGAAATCTAACTTCTTTAACCCAAAAATGACACTTAGAAAATTTGGAAAATAGAATGTTCTTCCTCAATATTTCCAAAACAATTCTCAAATGTTCAACATGTTCCTCTTCAGTTTTGGAATAGATCATAATATCATCAATAAACACAAAGAACAAATTTATTCAATACCTCTCGGAATACACGGGTCATTAAGTCCGATGTATGCGAGAGAATTGGTTTGCCCGAAAGGCATGACTAACCATTCGTAGAATGTGCCACCCCTGAAACCTATTAAATGAATACAGTCTTCAGCAATTTGCAGCTGATGGAATCCTTGGGCTAGACCCATCTTTGAAAAGAATCGAGCGCCGTGCAACTGATCGAACAGGTTGTCGATTCTGGGCAAAGGAAATTTGTTTTTGAGAGTTAATTTATTGAGATCGCGGTAGTCTACGCACAATCTCAAAGATTCGTCAGGCTTGGCTATGAACACCATAGCTGAACCCCAATTGGAAACACTAGGACGTATTAATCCTTTCTTTAGAAAATATCGGGTTTGCTTGTCTAATTCTATTCTTTCCCTGGGTGTCATCCTACGGCTTGAATAAACAACAGGATGGGCATTGGGAACTAAGTCGATTCTGATTCAATTTCTCTGTGCAGAGGTAAAGATTTAACCTCTTCGAACACGACTGGAAATTCCCGGACAATAGGTATGGACTCCAGACTAGATTCAAGATATCCCAAAGTATATATCAGCTTATCTCTCTTAGGACTCGGATCCTTGCAAGAAATTTCAATAAAATTCCCAAATTTTGTTTTGACTGAAATTGTTCGATTGTTAGGATCTAATTTAGCTTCGTATTTCGTTAGCCAGTTCATTCAAAGTAAGATTTCAAATTCGTTAAAGTCGAGAATGAAAAGGTTGATAGGAAATCGATGACAAGAATACGAGAAAGGAACCTTCCTACATATAGACAAAGATTTGTAGGACCACCAACTTCACGCAAATGGGCTCGTCGACAAATTCGGATTCAAGTTTTAATTCATTTACGGTTTTTTAGGGGATAAAGCTATTTGTGGCTCCAGTATCGAACAAAACCCTAACAACTCTATCATAAATAATAAGGTTACCTTTTAAAACTCCTTTTCCTTTATGCCTTTGAAGTTGAGGTGTCATCCTTTATCGCATACACTTTTGCTACTTGAGCTTGCTTCATTGTTGGGCAATCTTTAACTACATTTCCAGGCTTATGACAGTAATTGCATTCTCTGGCTCCCTAACTAGTCTTCATAGGTTGTTCTTTCTTTACTTGTTTCTTTGGCTTCTCACAACTGTTTGAATAACGACCTTTCTCCCAACAATTGTAACAAGTAATATCCCTTGCCTGGTTCTCTTGATTACTCTTATTCTCTTTGCCTTGCTTCGGGTTCTTCCCTCCGAACTTCCTTTTCTTCCAATTCGGATTTCTTACACTTTCATTCTCCTCCGAAACTTCCTGCTTATCCAGGGTAGCATATCTATAACCCATATCTATCAAATTAGAAAAAGATTCCTTCACGTAGGCAGTCATCCTCTCATGGAATTTTTTTGTTCATCCCTCGAATAAATCTTTCATTCTTCTTCAAAGGGGTGTTTACTATCTCTGGACCAAATCGAGATAACTCGTTAAACTTGTTCAAGTACTCTTCAAATGATAGACTCCCTCACTTCAAGTCTGTAAACTCCTGGTACATTCTGGAGATACTAGCAGACGACATATAACGCTATTCAAACACCTCTTTAAATCGATCCCAAGTGAACTCATCCTCCGGCTCATCCACTGTAATAGTCTCCCACCAGGCTAGAGCTTCCTCTTGGAGTTTCCAAGAAGTTATCAATCTCATCTGGTCATCTTCCAAATTCAGTCCTCTGAAAATCCTTTCACACGATCGAATCTAGGCTTGTGCTTCGATAATAGTCTCCTTGCCTGTGAACGACTGTCTACTAAGTCTGGAAAAATTTCGATATAGATCAACCAGATTCGGCTGAGGTTGAGTGGGAATAGCTGCTTTCGTTGTTGTAGGGATTTGACCAGTTGTAGTGGTATTTCCCCATCCCATACCTCGTCAGCTTCTAGTGCTCATTCTCACTATCTGTAAATATTAGGAAAACTTAATTTAGACCATATGGACGAGATATCTTAGAGATATACTCATTTTAGGGTATTTCTAACCCTATTTCTAATGAGTCATCTAACGTGTTATACTCCAAAGACAAAGTTCTTACTCAGCCTTTAGCTCTGATACCACTTGTCACAACCCGAAATCTAGCGTTCAAAAATCGACATCAAATACCTCACTTGTATTCGACTGTCAAAGATTCAAACGTTGAACTCCAGTTCGGTGGAGCTTATAACAATATTAGATGAATATAAATAGTGGAAACAAAATATGATTTCATTGATAACCAACATAGATACACCACTGATACGATATCATCACAATATTTGAACAACACCAACATCAGAGTGCTATATACATGATACAACAACAAAACAATAACACCACAGTAGAACAATAACAACAGAGTCTTCAAAAAGTTTCCAACATACTTTGACTTCGACAAAGTCTTCCAAAACTCCAAACACTTTTAGATCCAAAAGTCTTCAAACCCCAAAAGCTTTCAAAATCTGACAATTTCCAAAAGACATCTAAATCCAAGCCAGCTCCAAAACACGGATAACCTGCTTCTAGGCTGCCCGTGTGGAAAATTATGGGCACCTAGAGTTTAGGAAGGAATCAATAAACTCTGGGTCGATCATGAGACTGGTATGAGTAAACAAAAAAAGTTGTTTGTACAAAACAATTTATAAAACAAACCCGTTCTTGCTTTTGGAAAATGAAACTACCATAACGTCTTCCGGCACACACACAATGCAATCGCTTACTTGGGGGAGATTTCTCCTTATGATAGTCAAACATGCTTGATACGTAAAAACTTCTTTGATATTATTATTAGTGCATAGTGTAGAAAACATTTGGAAGTATAATATTAATCTGATCCATCATACATACCATTATAGTATGCCTACTATAGCTACCATGTTAAATGGCAGATTCCAACAAAAACCGTACAAGGCTCGTAATTGAATGATTGGATTACCAACAATGGTTAGGCTAAGGAACTTGTTTATCGAATGGGTACGTCTCTAGAGGGACGCCCCAAGAACCTAACCGGATCTTTGCCAACACAAGGCCGGGTTACCTCTGTAACTAGGTAACTACTGACACGAGTATGCCATCCCCCAGTCGTAACCGACCTTTATCCGGGGCCCCGACAACAACAACCAACAACCACATAAGTTAAGTATCTGGGATCCATACCATGATACCACTTTTTATCCAGATGGAAATGCACATACCCTGAGGGTCGCTACCCCCGTAACCTTGCAGTACCGTCGCCATGGCGCATTAGAATTTCACCGAGCATTTTTCTCAAACTCTCAAACCTCCCAGAAAGCTTCAACTTCGATCACGAGACCGACCATGTCGCCGATCACCAGAGTTTACCCAAAATGGGATTTCTGTTCATCCACGTATTTCTCTCCCAATACCCAACTAAAAATCTTGATTCCAATTTTAAAATCAACGTTTTCAAAAACGTTTTAGGTTATATAATTAAATCAAAAAATTAAGGGAATCAAATTTTCATCATAAATTGATTTTGCTGTGTTTTCTTGTTCCAGATTACATCCGCTTGTTATTTATTTTTAAAATATTTTTAGGATCTAGATCTTGATCAAACAAACATATTTTATTTGAATCCTAAAGATTAAAGAAGATTAAACAGAGAGAATTTGGAATTTGAATCAGGTTTAAAGCCTGTAAACCTGGAACAGAGGTAAGTGCCTATTACCCAGACATGCACAGTCATATTTACTTACATATATACACATATTTGTACACATGCACCCAATTTTCAACTTTACTTTAAGCATGTTTTCAAACAACAAGTTCAAATCCATACTTTTAAAGAGTTTACTCACCTGAATAAAATGAACAGAGAGCTTTTTGGTAAGGCCTGGAAGTTATTTGAATTTTTATAACTGGGACTTTGCTTTGAAATCTTGTTTGATGATCTGAGTTGAAATTTGCTGAGTTGAAATTTGTTTTACAGGCTTGAGCTTTGAATTTTGCTTAATCACTTGATGGCTTTGATGTTTGAGATGATTTTAGGCTTTAGATTTGAAAAAAATGTTTTTTTGCTTTGATCTTTTGTTTTCTGGTTTTAGTTTCAGTTTGCTCTGATTTGTACTTATTTTTTATATTTTTAAAGAGTAAAGATAAAAGAAATGAGAGAGAGGAGTTAGAATGGTTTATATAATCTTAGTTTCTATTTTTATTAATTTTCTCAAAAATAAAAACAAAGTGACATTTGTAAATCTTAATGATAACATTATTACACTTGTTAAACTATAGGTTAATATTTCAACACTTGTTAATCTGTTCATGTTATATGTTTACACTTGTAATATGCATGCATTAAATATTTTAAATAAATTTTTATATTACATTTCCATATTTTTGTAAAGACATTTACTTTATATATATATATATATATAAAATATAAAAAGAAATGACTTAAAACTAAACTAAACATTAATAAATAATCACATTCATATATATTTTTTTCTTTTATTTTCAAACTATTATTTATTTTTGAATTACAATTCAAATTCAAATTCCAATCTGTCCATATATATATACACACATATTTCAATTCATATAATTTCAAAATATTTATGATTTTGAGTTTCAAACTCAAATGCAAATTGCAATCTATTCATATATACAAATCAATACTTATCTAATTTGTTTTGAAAATTTCAAATTAATTTCAATTTAATTTCTGAATTTTCTATTAATTACTAATTTTAAATTTAATAAAAAAATTGGGATGTTACAGAAAGATTAATCTCTTTTGGCTTGTTGAGCAAACTTAAGGTCAAAACTGAGATAAGGACAAAAACCAAAGTTAGTGGTTATATAGGATATAACCAATGGAGCGTTATCCACCATTTGTGAGCTATGACGTATTAAGAAAACTCAAGATCAGATCATCAAGACAAGTGGTTCCAAACACTGATTGGAGAAAAAGGTTTATGTTTTTTCACTTAGAGTTTTGAGAAATATAAAATCTAATGGGATCTAGTGAGATATATTAAACGAATCATATTTAACCAATCTAATAACTATAAAAACATGCATAATATTATAATATATACTAATTTAAATTTGATAAAATAAACAATAAAATGCTTATCAATTAAGGTATAAATAGTGAACTAAAATTAAAAGTAAAATAAATGCATATTCATTTGAAAATAATTCTTTTGTCATGTACTCAGTTCAAAGCCCACGATAATAAGCCAATTGTATAATTATTCCAATTTTTCGACTTTCGGTCCATTTAAATTTTAACTTTCCCAATATTTTTTATTGTCTATATAAGTACAGACTACATAGATAATATGGGAGTATGGATAATTGATTATAAACAATAGTTGTATGGTGAACAATATTATTTCGCAATATATAGATTTCGAAAAATTATTATTTGAATAGAGCAAACAAAACTTTGTACGATCATATACTTAATATGACTAAGTGTACTCCGCTTATTGGAAATAGTTTTAGATTATGAACTAAAGAGATGCCATATTAACTGAAATGTCAGTTTATCCAATTAATTAACTTCAAGATCGATATCCTTTATTTGTTAAGGTTGAACGACAAAACTCAAGCATTGAAATTATGCCACAATCTTATTGTTATGTTTTCTCCTAAAGGCATGACCTTTGGCGAAGGAAAACAAGAAATTTAAGACGAAAGTATTGGTATTGTTGTGATGAATAGATGGTGAACATCACCTCTGATTCAAGAAGTGACATCATAATTGGAATTACATTAATATTAGAAGATGCTTAAAAGGAACATAAAATATGATTTCAAGTTCTTAGCAAAAAATTTCAATTTATAATTTATATCTCATAGAGCTTTTAGATATTGGATTCGAAATCATGACTATGAATTCGCTATAATAATTGAAACCGAAAGACTATGGTAAAAGCGATAGAAATTCACGTTGTTGATGTTGCTATAGTAGTGGCATAAGCAGTGGAAGCTCATCATATGAGTATTATTGATGGATACATCTAAGTTATAATATATATATTTTCAAGAATACCAATATTATTTTTTAAAACAATAACTATTTTTGATTTGACCAAAAATAAACACAATTTGTCCTATATGATGTATAATAATCATGTGAAGATATGTCTTGATAACATTTGTATTCTTAACTAAGTGGTGTGTTGGCTTCAAGTACTATATAAGCATCTACATATTAAGAATAATTAATTTTGGAAATCTACACTATATTGTTGATCATTGATATATATTACACTATATTTATCTGGAATGTCTTTCCATTTTTGTGATTGTGAATCGTGATGAAGTAAGCCTTGAATAACTAATAACATCGCTCATGTTTAGTGAGAGTATGACCAGAGTTGACATAACCATGGTTAATATCATAAAATATGTCAATATGTCACCTAAAATGAGTTTAGGTCTGAGCAACCATTATATTTGGAAAAGGCCAACAAAGATATTATAGTCTAAAATACCAAAATCAAATACATATTCCTCATTTTACTACAATTTAAGAGATGGACTTAGGTATATTGATGCATCGAGTCAAATCTTTATAGTGTACATGGAAGTAAAATTGAAAACGTCTAAAAGACGTAAAACCAATTAGATTTGATCGAATAAGATGAGTACATTGGATATAGAGTTCCAATAAATACCTAAAATAAAATATGGTTTTATCTCAAATGTCACTCCTCTTTTGTTATATGACGATGTATAAGGAGTAATCAAATTGTGATTCGACTTACATGAGTAAAGTTGAGTCAATTCTTTCTTAAATGATATGTATCTATTAGTAGGTACATATAATAACATGGTATTAGCTACGACCAAGTTTACGACTTTACAATGACATGATATAGAAAAGGTTGCATCTTAAAAGGTCAAGATACAAATTTCATGACATACTTTGACAACGTAAATCGCATAAACTAAAAACTGGGTTTACTATCATGATAACTATACAAGTTTTTGGAAGTTTATTCAGTCATATTGAGAAATAAAACATTGTTTTAGGAAATAAAACTTTGTGTGAATCGAAGGGCTATACGTAAGATTCGCTCATGAGAGATCTTGTATGGACCATCTCAAAAGAAGTTTGGGACTAACCAACAATTGAAATTTGTGGGAATGTGGTTGACTTGGATAAAATCGATGATAATGAAATAAAAGTAAATAGATAAAACAAAATTAAGCTTTCTAAACAAAGACACGACAAATTAGGTCGTCTAATAGGGAGTCTCATATGTCAAAGAGAGAATGTGGTTTTCTTAATACAAGAAAAGAAGATTAAATGCCATTCTCATCAATTTACCTGAAACTGTGAAAGTACAGACTTTTTTACTTGGGGAGATTTTGATAAGGTCTAGAATGGAATCCAACAATAGTAACACAATGTGATTTTTGAGGCACGTCCAATGAAATATGATACATTAGATGAAAACATTTGTGCTTGTTTCTGACATGATGGTTTTGATGACAATAACCTTAGGACTTTTTATAAAATATAAATACCAATATCTTTGTCTAGATATATATTTATGTATATGCAGAATATATATATGCAGGTACCGAGAATGAAGACTGTACAATATAAAGACTCAAGACTGAGTATAGAGATTCAAAACCGACGAATTCAAGACTGAAGAAATCAAGACTGAAGACTCATGAGTATCATGAGTTCAAGATATCAAGAGTTCAATATATCAAGATATCAGGATAAGTAATAGAGTCTAGATTTATGTTAAAACTTCATAATAATACTAAAATCTTTATTCGAATTTTAATTGTAAAATGGAATCTACCTTCTCGCTTTATCAGTGGGATGGAACCCACGATCACTTTACTGGAATGGAATCCACCTTCTCGCTTTAATAGTAGGATGGAACTCATGACCACTTTAGTGGAATGGAATCCACGATATTTTCAGAATGATTTTTTTTTTCAAAATTATCATTTTAAAGTCATCTCTATCAATTTAAATATTTTAGCCTTAATTCAAAAACTATTTTTAATCATATTAATTTCAAAATCATCCCTTGTTTTTTAAACTATCTCTTGATTTTAATATTTTAGCTTTAATATATTTTAAAGAAATCTATATTTAGTTTTAATATTACTTTTATATTATAGATTATATATTTTAAGATTACTTTCTAAAACTCTTTTAAATGGTTTACAAAGTTTAGAAATTGTTTTGACAAGTTTTAGAATAGAAATCATTTTAAAGAAAAATCTATTTTTAAAATTAACATAGGCATGTCGACATTCCTCATCCACCCATGTCGGCATGGTAGCCGTAGAATTTAAAATTCAAATTTTCAAAAGAAGTGTCTATTAGTCGTAACTTTTCGCGAATGGACATGACCATTGTTCTCTTATAAATACCAGTTGTTTTCAACGAATTTTAAGTTAGTTTTTCTTCATTCCTTCTTCTCCTCTCAAATATTCTCTTATATTTCAAATGCTTTAACAAAACTCTGCCAAAATTCTAAGTGAATCAAACTCGATCATCCCTAATTTGATTCTCTACCACTCTCTCTCGAAGATCTCAGTGCTATTCAGAGTTATAGGATCATTTGTAATCAAAGATTGAAAGATCGAAGTGTATCGAGTCTCTCTCTATCAAAGTGTGATTGAAAACAGTGTGATTATAGCCTGTAAATCAATTGGGTGTGATTGTAGGTCGTAAATCAATTAGGTGATCTTGTAACCTAGTTAAATTAAGAAAGTTTTCCCTATACTCGGAGATAGGAGGGTGTATCTCATGGCCTTGAAATCAAGGTTATAATATCGAAATTATATTTGAAAAGAAATTTGCATAAGAAATTGTGTGGGATTGGACGTACGGTAACTCCGAACTAATATCAAATTCTGGTGTGTTCTTTCCTTTACTACTTTTATTTACTATTTGCATATGTGTCTGGTTCTTTGATTGTCTTTGCGTTTGCGAAATTGCATCTGTATGTGTTTAATTTAAAAATATTTCAAAATTTCCATAAAATCCATTAAACACTATTCACCCCTCTCTAGTGTTAATCCAGCCTTAAGATCAGTAATCTGCGTTTCCTACATTTGGTATCAGAGCATTGGTTTTCAATGTTTTCATAATCTGATTTTTGAAATTTTTTCAAATGGCTGCCACACTAGTAATGTCAACTCTATCACTAGTTCATTTGTAGAGGGCAAGACCACCACTTTATAATGGCAGTAACTACCCATATTGGGCATGTACGATGAAAATCTATTTACAATCAATAGGATTAGACACTTGGAATATTACACAAACTGAGTACATTGAACCCACAACTGATTTTGCACAGTGGACTACTGAGCAAAAGACTGTTGCACAAAACAATTCCAAAGCCATGAATATTCTATTCCGTTCACTTGATAGGAATGAGTTTAGTAGAATGTCTGTTTGTAAGTCAGCATATGAGATCTGGAAAACTTTGCAAGTTACTCATGAAGGAACAAGCAAAGTTAAATAGACCAAAATATCTATCTTGACATATCAGTTTCAAATATTCATGATGAATCGAAATGAGTCCATTTCAGACATGTACAGTAGGTTTCAAGACATTGTGCACTCACTAATTGCATTAGGAATGAACTTTTTCGAAGAAGAACAAGTTAGAAAAATTCTGAACTCACTCACTCCAGAATGGGATCAGAAGACTCTAGCAATTGAAGAGGCTAATGATTTTAGTACTTTGAAAATAGAAGAATTGATTGGGAATTTGATGTCGTTTGAAATACAAATGCAAGGGAGAAGAGAAAGCAAGGCCTTAGAAAAGAAGTCAACAACGTTCAATGCAGTAACAGATGGTTCAGAATCAAACGGTGATGACGATGAAGAAATAGCCTTGATGACAAGTAATTTTAGAAAGTTTCTGAAATACAAAAAGATGAACAATTACAAGAGAAATGATCATAAGATTTATGGAAATAATAATGAAACTCAAAACAATGACAGATGCTACAATTGTGATGAGCCAGGTCACTTAAAAAGAGATTATCCGCATCCATATAAACGAAAATTTTCTCCAAGTAATTATTCATCAAAGGAAAGAAAGAGAGCATATAATGCTACACTGGACGATTCGGGCTCATCCTCTAGTGATGAAGATCAAGAGAAGGAAAATTCAAATATGTGTTTTACAGCTATTCATGATTCTGGTGATCTTGGAAATATGGATCTAAAAATAGGTTTGCATTTAAATTATATTGATTAAAATTGCTTATTTGAATGTTTGATTGTTTGCATGTTTTGAATTGCTTGTTCTTTGAATTTAAATTTTTTATTTTCAAAATAATGAATATTAAAATATTAATATTAAAGGGTTATTATATTTAATATTGTTTTAGATAAAATATAAATTAGTTTATAGGATATATATATATATATATATAGATAATAAATAAAATCAGAAAAATAAGTCACTTGATTTAAGGGAACCATGTCGACATGACCCTACCCTCCATGTTGACAGCCCTCCAGAAATTTGAAATTCAAATTTAAATTCAAAACTTTGAATTTCTCTCCACCTTTTCGCCTATTCGAAAGCTCTAAAAAGTGTGTCTTGACCAGAGAACATGGCTCTTAGATATCTATTTAACTTCTTGACTTTATCCTATCTTTTCACTTTCATTTCAAATCAAACTCTTTTTCAAACTCTCAACCTCTCTACTTTCTTCAAAAATGGCTTCCTCAAGCACTCCATCCATTGTTAGACTGTCCAAGGCCACCAAAGAGTTCCTCTACAATGATCCGGAAACTATTAAGGCATACATAAGCTATGTAAGCTTTGGAAAGGTCCATACGATAAAATTTGCTATCTTTAATGATTTTCTTCTTATGAAATCAATGTTCTTTTTGATGAGAATCAAATTCTTAGTTTAATTGATGATTCTCATAATGATTTTGTTTGCTATCCACATCTTGTCAAAATGATTTATGCAAATTTGAATCGTGGTTTTTACGAAGGAAATGAAGGGGAATTGTGGAGGAGCGTTAGAGGAACACGTATTGTTTTAAATAGTGAGATTTTAGATAACATTCTTGGTTGTAAGAATATGGAAATGGATCTTTCAGATTTTCAAATTGATGAACATGATCGTGAGACATTTCATCACTTTTTGAAGGAGGTGATAACTTTAGGTTTATAAACCAAAATTTTCGTCCTAAAGCTAGAATTGTAAACCTTCTTTTGCAACACACTATAACCCCAAGATTGGGAAATTTCAATCATCCTACTTTAAAAGTTTATAAGGTTCATTTTGCTATTTTTGGGCACATGACATTAATTGGGCGCAAGTGATTTTTGATGAATTTTGTCCCAAAATTTTTACTTTAGGTGAAAACATCTTATATCATGGGATTTATCTCATGCGAATTTTTAACTACTTTGGTGCTTATTAAGAAGGAGGTCCCAAAATTTTTACTTTAGGTGAAAACATCTTATATCATGGGATTTATCTCATGCGAATTTTTAACTACTTTGGTGCTTATTAAGAAGGAGGAGTTCGTTTCTAGAAAAGTGTTTAACCATGCTAACATCTCTCTCATGAAAATTCCGTTTGTGTTTCAACCATATGAAACACTTGCTGAAAAGGATGAGAGATTGGCTCACAAAGAGATGGAAGAAGAAGAGGAGGAGGAGGAGAAAGAAGGGTAGGAGATGGAAAATGAAAACAAAGGAGAGGAGGAGAAAAAGACTTCATTGGAAAGCATCTAATACCCTATCACTCCTAATAATTCATCTAACAAAACACTTCTCAAGAACCAAAAGATTATCGTGGAAAACCAATGGATTCTCAGTAGATCCGTTAGTAAAAAGTTGGATAAGATTTCTACAAAATAAACAAGTTTTTTGGTAAAGTATGTCGCAAGCTTGGATCATCATCATCTTCATCATCCTCTAACTAATACTAGTTTCATTTCATGCTGTATTAGTTTGTATCTTTCTTTAGTTAATGTTATGTATTGTTTGTGTAATGTTAACTAAGTTTATCAATGAAAAACTTTTTTTCTTCTGTTTATTAGCTCTAAAATATATTTGGAATGCTTGTTATTATATTATATAATTTTTATATATAGACTTGTATATAATATAAAGAAACAAAGCAAATTTCTAAAATTAATGAGGACATATCGACATCCCTTTACCCCCCCCCCCCCCCATGTCGACATGTAATGGCCAGAAAATAGTTTTTGTTTTGAAATTGAAATTGACATAACTACCTTGTGTCTTTTCATTTCAAATGACTTTCTAACTCTTTAAATACCTGTTTCTTCCAGAAAAATGCATGATTTCATTTCTCTTTATTTTCTATTGAATTTTTTCATATTTGATCAAATAATGGCTTCTCCTAATCATAATCTAAGTGAGAATCTTGAAGAAACTCTCAATTCCTTCAAAAACATACTTACTTTTATCCTTTGCAATCAATGTCACCTAGAATTAAGCTAAATGCAGATGATAAAAGAATAAGAAAGGCATTACAATGCCATTCGATGGATGATCTCAGCCCTCAACAAAGAAGAACTTGAAGCGAATCTAAAAGGAACTCTGAACAAAGATAATGAAGAATGGGATGCTATAAAGGCAGATCCTATCTTCGGTGAAGAAGGATGGGTTCATGTTCCAAAAAATGTTTGGTCTAACATATGTGGTTTGATTTACTTTGATTTGGTTTGAATTGTTTGGTTTGATTTGGTATGGTTTGGATTGATTTGAATATGGTGTGTAATGTGTGATTGAACATGGTGTGGTTTGATAAGAACATGATGTGTATATTAATTGATTATGTTTGAAATTTTCATATCCTCACATTTGCCTTACTATATTTTATTCATAATTATCTGTCTCGTTTATGTTCTACTATACCGTGTTATTATCTTAAACAATGCTATGGTATAAGATTTAAGGGGAGTTATGTAGTTCAGGATTAGTTTTTATTGATGACAAAGGGGGAGACTTATAAAATAGCTTAGTTAGGCTTAGATTAAGGGGGAGTTAGTAAATTAAAGAGGAGTTGTTGGAATAAGGGGGAGTCAGAGTAGAATCAGAGTTTGGTGGAGTATATTTTATAAACATAGATTGTCATCATAAAGAAAGGGAGATTGTTAGTTCCTGAGATGATGTTTTTGATGACAACAACCTTAGGACTTGTTATAAAATATAAATACCAATATCTTCGTCTAGATATATATGTATATGTACAATATATATATATATATATATATATATATATATATATACACATGCAGGTACTGAGAATGGAGACTCTATAGTATAAAGACTCAAGACTGAGTATAGAAATTTAAGACTGACGAATTCAAGACTGAAGATTCATGAGTATCAAGAGTTCAAGATATCAAGATTACCAAGAGTTCAAGGTACCAAGATAAGTAATAGAATCTATATTTTTGTTGAAACTTCATAATAGCACTAAAATCTTTATTTAGATTTTAATTGTGGAATGGAATCCACCTTCTTGCTTTAATAGTGGGTTGGAACCCACGACCTCTTTAGTGGGATGGAACCCATGAACAAAATGGAATCTATAAAATTTTAAAAATGATTTTTTTTCTTCAAAACTCTCTTTTTAAATCATCTTTATCAGTTTAAATATTTTAGCCTTAATTCAATGACTATTTTTAATCATGTTGATTTCGAAATCATCTTTTTTTAACTATCTCTTGATTTTAATATTTTAGCTTTAATATATTTTAAAGAAATCTATATTTAGTTTTTAATATTACTTTTATATTATAGATGATATATTTTAAGATTACTTTCTAAAACTCTTTTAGGTTTGAAATATATTCAAACTGGTTTACAAAGTTTAAAAATTGATTTGACAAGTTTTAGAATAGAAATCATTTTAAGAAAAATCTATTTTCAAAATTAACATAGGCATGTCGACATCCCTCATCCCCCCATGTCGACATGGTAGCTATAGAATTTAAAATTCAAATTTGCAAAAGAAGTGTCTGTTAGTCATAACCTTTCACGGATGGACATGACCGTTGTTCTCGTATGAATACCAGTTGTTTCAAAAGAATTTTAAGTTAGTTTTTCTTCATTTCTTCACTCCTTATTCTCTGCTCAAATATTCTCTTGTATTTCAAAATGCTTTAACAAAACTCTGCCAAAATTCTAAGTGAATTAAACGTGATCATCTCTAGTTTGATTCTCTGCCACTCTCTCTCAAAGATCTCAGTGCCATTTAGAGTTATAGGATCATTTGTAATCAAAGACCGAAAGATCAAAGTGTATCGAGTCTCTCTCTATCAAAGTGTGATTGAAACGGTGTGATTATGGCATGTAAATAAATTGGGTGTGATTGTAGCCCGTAAGTCAATTAGGTGATCTTGTAGCCTAGTTAAATTATGAAAGTTTGCTCTGGACTCAAAGATAGGAAGGTATATCTCGTGGCCTTGAAATCAAGGTTGTAATATCGACATTATATTTGAAAAAAAATCTGCATAAGAAATTATGTGGGACTGGATGTACGGCAACTCCGAACCAATATAAAATTTTGGTGTGTTCTTTCCTGTAATACTTTTATTTACAATTTGCACATGTGTCTGATTCTGTGATTGTCTCCGCGTTTGTGAAATTGCATCTGTATGTGTTAAATTTAAAAAGATTTCAAAAATTCCATAAAATCCATCAAACACTATTCACCCCCATCTAGTGTTTATCCAGCCTTAAGATCCATAATCCGCATTTCCAACATTTGTATCAGAGCATTGGTTCTCAATGTTTTCATAATCTGATTTTTGAAAAGTTTTCAAATGTCTGGCAACACCAGTAATGTCAACTCTATCACTAGTTCATTTGTAGAATGTCAGTATACTGCCAGACCACCATTTTTTAATGGTAGTAACTAAGCATATTGGGCATGTAGGATGAAAATCTATTTATAATCAATAGGATTAGACACTTAGAATATTACACAAACTAAGTACATTAAACCCACAACTGATTTTTCACAGTGGACTACTGAGCAAAATACTATTGCACAAAACAATTCCAAACCCATGAATATTCTATTCTGTTCACTTGATAGGAATGAGTTTAATAGAGTGTCTGTCTATAAGTCTACATATGAGATTTGGATAACTTTGCAAGTTACTCATGAAGGAACAAGCAAAGTTAAACAGACCAAAATATCTATCTTGACCAATCAGTTCCAATTGTCAAGATGAATCCAAATGAGTCCATTTCAGACATGTACAATAGGTTTCAAGACATTGTGTACTCACTAATTGCTTTAGAAAAGAACTTTTTGGAAGAAGATCAAGTTAGAAATTTCTGAATTCACTCACTCTGGAATGGGATTTGAAGATTCTAGCAATTGAACAGACTAATGATATTAGTACTTTGAAAATTGAAGAATTGATTAGGAATTTGATGTCATTTGAAGTACAAATGCAAGGGAGAAGAGAAAGCAAGACCTTAGAAAATATGTCAATAGCGTTCAATGCAATAACAGTTGTTTCAGACTGAAACAGTGACGACGATGAAGAAATAGTCTTGATGACAAGGAATTTTAGAAAGTTTCTGAAATACAGAAAGATAAACAATTACAAGAGGAATGATCACAAGAATTCTGGAAACAATAATGAAACTCAAAACAATGGCAGACGCTACAATTGTGATGGGCCAGGCCACTTAAAAAGTGTGTCCACATCCGTATAAACAGAATTTTTTTCCAAGTAATTATTCGTCAAAGAAAAGAAAGAGAGCATATACTGCTGCACTGGACGATTCATACTCATCCTCTAGTAATGAAGATCAAGAGATGGAAAATTCAAACATGTGTTTTGCAGCTATTCACGATTCTGATGATCTCATAAATATGGATATAAAAATAGGTACGCATGTAAATTATATTGATTAAAATTGCTTGTTTGATTGTTTGCATGTTTTGAAATTGCTTGTTGTTTGAATTTAAAATTTTTATTTTCAAAATAATATTATTTTAATATTAAAATATTAATATTAAAGTGTTATTATATTTTATATTGTTTCAGATAAAATATAAATTAGTTTGTATGATATATATATATAGATATTAAATAAAATAAGAAAAATAAGTCACATGATTTAAAGGATCCATGTCGACATGACCCTTTCCCCCATGTCGACATCCCTCCAAAAATTTGAATTGCAAATATGAATTCAAAACTTTGACTTTCCCTCCATCTTTTCGCCAACTCCAAAGCTCTTAAAAGGTGTCTCTTGACCAAAGAACATGACTCTTAGTTTATCAAATGGATGGATAAAACGAAGATGATATAGTAGATATAATATAATAATACATATCGATTTACCAAGGTCCAGCTCTTGGCATGATCTAGGACGATTGGTTGATAATGTATTGGAATGTGAATTCAAAATTTCCGTAAGTACAAGAAGGATATGAAAGTTAAAGGATCTTCCCTTGGGGCAATTATGTAATTTATTACATATTCTATCTTTGAAACCAATCTCATCAAACATATAGTATGATTTTGGCATTTTTTCTATTATATATAATATTTTGTTATGATATAAATAAATAACTAAATAATCATTTAATATATATACTAGAAAATCCTTAAATAGAGTATTATACAATTGTAGTTACAAATTTAGTAACCATGAGTATTAAATCGGAAGTCAAAAATACTATGTCTTAAATATTCTTGGTCAAGCTATTTCGAAAAAAAGACATTGATATTCCGTTAAGATCAGAGTATGTAATGCTCTCCAAATGTTAGGCGATGTATTATTTATGACCTTTAGGGCACCAAGGTTTTATATATTTGTAGTTATTAAATGACTACAGAATGACTCGATCGAGAATTTCCTTTTGGTTGATAAGAACTAAGATCAAAGGAAATCTTTTTGTGAGATGTTAGTAGTTCTTTCGACTTGAGAATACCATGGAACTTCGACTTGAATACTCCAGTTTAATTATAGTTGAATCATGGTATGAGCACCATCAAATGATTATAATTGAGTCTAATTTAAACCATAGAGAGTGAAACATTATTTAATTAAGAATTTGTTTCCTTTGTCATGAGAGGTTAGTACCACGGTGTGGTCAACTCATACTCGAAAGTCTTTGGCCATGGCATTTCGGTTAATAATAAATGTTATTATTGAACCATGAACTTTTAAGATGGACTACATAGTTATGTACATGTATTATTTGAGACCAAACTCTAGATATTAAAGGCGTTATGGTGGTTGTGAAAAGAACGTGCATATAATATATCGTTGCTTAAAGATGCTGCTTAAATTGGTCAAAAATATGATTTTTATCGAAAATATATGTAAGAAATGAAGTCTGCTAAACCATCTCATCATCAGCTAAGGTAGCATGGACATTAGTATTCGAATTGTCTAATATTAATCGCCGACTGAATACATAATTATGAGTCACATAACTGAATCTATGCTGTCTTTGAAATATCATCCTATTTAATTAATTTATAATGTGTTATAAATTAATTAATCTATAAGATATATTAATTATGTGTGTTTTTAGTAGTTAGGGTGCCCATGGTACTTTTGGTAGCTTTTGAGAATTTTTTAGAAGCCTTTAGTAATTGTTTAGCATATGTATAAGCGCTATACATGTATGCATTAATATATGATATTAATACATGTTTAAATATATATATATATATATATATAAATATGCAAATAAATAACAAACGAAGGGGAGAAAAAAGAGGTATGCCACATTATGGAAGGTGTAAAGGTTTTGGTTTGGATTTTAAGAGTCATTAGTGGTAGACAACTCTCCTAATAGCTCTTTTATAGATTGCATCTCAAAGACCTTCTGTTATCCCGCTTTTTGGCAAAACAACGATACCACAAAATCGATCAAAAACAAAAGACGGTTCGTCTCAGAGATTGGTTATGCTTCACTCCGCTATGGATATCAATGAATTTTGTCAAAGCCCGGATCAGGCCATAATTGATAGGACACAAGAAGCGAAGCCATGAAAGCCCGTGTTTCAAATTTCAAGTCAATCCGAGTTTGTGTGCTCAAGTTATGATGGATTCAATTTGAGAGAGATGAACCTTGACCGGTTCGAATCCATCACCCCTTCATTGGTTCGAACCCATCTAGTTCGAATCCATCAGCCAGTGCTTGCCTCGCGACCATCAACTTCGACTCCATTAGCTTCGAAACCATCACCTTCGAATCCATCGAGTCGAACCCATCCTCGTATGCCTTAGTTCGTGTCCATCCTCGCAAGTATGTTCGAATCCATTCAAGCCCACCAGCTTCGAATCCAAGTCACTTCGAACCGATCTTGTTCGAATCGATCGAGTTCGAACCCACGAGTATACCTTGGTTCGAATCGATCGCGTTCGAACCCAGGAACATTCACTTGTTCGTATCCACCAAGTCAACTAGCTTGGATAACGTGTCGCTCCATGATACGAAGTCGGCAAGATTCACGGAGAGGAAGCGCTCAACAAGGAGGGAAGGCCGGATCGACTCGGAGAATGCGTGCCACGTCAACCCACTATCGCATGTTTGCATCGATTCGAATCAATCGATTCGAATTGATCGGTTCGAACTACACAGCCATCCAAGCTACTTCAATTCGAATCGATCATATCTCCTAAACCACTGATCCAAATGCAACGAAATTTTCACAGTAGCTTCCATACAAGATAAAGATTGTTCCTGCCAAGTTTCAGCTCGATTGGACCATTTCTTGATGGGTTTGAAATCACTTCGAATCGATGTCAGATCGAGTCGAAACTTGGTGGGGTCGGTCGCGTGGGCCCACTCACATGCCAGAAGAAGTCTCCCGAAGTTTGAACGAGATCTGGGCCTCCTACGCCTATAAATAGCACCCTGAAGCCTTCAGAAAAGGGGATCTTTCAGAGCTTCCACCATTGAACGTCCAGACTCTGCCAGATTGAATTCCATACTTCATCATCGCTGTTGTATTCAGATTTCAAAGCTATCATCAACTGTAATCTACTGTAATCGATTATTATCATCAAGTGAATCAATAAAGTGAGAACCTTCAAAGTGGACGTAGGCAAGATCGCTGAACCACTATAAATCCTGTGTTTGTGATTGTTATCTGTGAATTATTGTGATTGTTGTTGCTTAGATCTGAATTCTATATTGATTATTGCTAATCTTTGTTGATAAATGGGTGCTTTCACAGTATCGGGTGTTTGTGACCAATTTTGGCGCAAACATTTTGGTGCTTTCACCGAGAAGGCTAATTCAGGAGTTCTACCAGTTAGAAGTTGATTCAGAGAGTTTGGAAGTTCAGATTCGAGAGATTATGACGAGACAATCAAGCCGAAGGCCAAGGCCAGAGAGAAGTGAATAACAAGGAACTCAACAGGCTTCCTTAGGAGCGAATCAACCGTCGGTCTTCATCACTAGGGACGAGATGGAGACAATGATGAAGAAGCAAGAGGAATTGATCCATAGTTTATTTCAACAGATAAGACAGCTTGGAGCACAGAATAGAGAAGCCAATGGAGTCTAGAACGGAGCAGGACCATCCGGCATAGCACCTGGATTAGGAGACGCACCCATGGAGAGTGTTGATCCAATTTCTGAGAGAGAAAGAGGAGCATTTGCGCAACCCAGTAGTAGTAGAGGAGTGAACGCACAGTCAAGGAGGCAGATCCTAGAGTTCCCTCGTGAACTCGGGGGGCAGGTCGAAAGTAGTGAACGAAGATTACATCTTGGAGACAACGACAGGTTGGCAGAGATGGTTAGGCGAGCTTTGAGAGGCGGTTTGGTGAACAAAGATTTGGAGGATGTTAATAGGAGTCCTTTTACTCCGGCAATCAGGCAAGCTAGGAACCCACCAGATTTCAAGTTACCATCGTTGGATATGTATGACGGGAGAACGGACCCCACAGTCCATCTGACGAAGTATATGAGGCATATGGAAGTGCTGGGGGAATAAGAGGAGGTTATGGCCCGGTGCTTTCCATTGTACTTGACGGATATTGCGGCGTTATGGTTCAGGCAACTAGAGAGTGGATCCGTCGGAACATGGAATGATTTAACTAAGAGATTTATGAGGCAATTCAGGGTTCACATCACAAGACCCAAGAATGTGATGACTTTGGCAACTTTAAAACAGAAGGCTGGAGAGACGTTGAGGAGTTTTCTGACGCGGTTCAATGCGGCAGCAGCTTCGGTGGATCGACAAGATCTATCCATGGTTATGATGGCGGCTGTATTCGGGATAGCTGACGGAACAGAGTTCAAAAATTCATTAACCAAGGATCCACCCGTGGATCTAGGAGAATTCTATCATGAGGCAGAAAAGTTTTTACGACTAGAGGATGCGAATGCAGAAAGAGAAGAAGGAGATGAGATAGAAGTTTATGCACTTAAAGACGAAAAGCCTCTTAAAAGGGACTCGGATAAGGATAAAGGTAAAAGAAAGACTGAGAATGATGGAGACAGATCAAAGCGGCAACGGAGGGAGCCGCGATTCACCACATACACTGAGTTGAATGAAAGCCTGGAACGAATTTATCAGGATACCAAAGAGAAGGTTCCATATCGTAGGCCAATGCGAAGGGATCCAACCTCTGACGAAAGGAAATCAGATAAGTTTTGTGTATTCCATGAATTAAACGGTCATAACACTAATGATTGTAGGCATCTGAAGGACGAGGTGGAAGGGCATATTAGGAACGATATGCTCCTTCAATATGTAAGGAGGCGAGCTCCAGCAGCGGAACCAGAGCGACCACCGTCCACATCAGCTAGAGACGACCCTGAATCGAGGCACCGTTTGGTTATCAACTGAGTGAAATAACGATGAACAAGTCGTAAGCTTCCACTAACGCAATTAAATCATTTACCCATGTGCGAGATCGCGAACGATCTCCAGGCATGCTCTGAGTGATCATTGACCGTTTCGTAGTGGGAACTTACACTTTGACATCCACGCTTTGCTTTCGTTACGTTTTGATTTGAACATTTAGATTTTGTTTGTTTGGACATTTCTGTTTTAAAACTCATCCATTGAATAGATATTTGATTCTGATAACTCTGGAATGGCTAAGCTACTTACACATGTACGGGGTCGCGAACGATCCTCAGGCATGCTTTGAAATGGCGATAAACCGCCCTGACAAACGATCCAGGAACACACCCGAACGTGACCCTGGCATCGATAACACCAAGCCCTCCCGAGCACACTCTCTGCCTTGAACGGCACTGACCGCGAACGGTCATGATTTACTTATTATGAAATCCGACCTCGAACGGTCACCATTCGCCTTGAACGGCACTTGATCGCGAACGATCACCATTTGCCGCGAACGGCATCGATCGCGAACGGTCCCATCTCATCATTTGCCGCGAACGACATCGACCGCGAACGGTCCAATTCAATCTTTTGCCACGAACGGCATCGACCGCGAACGGTCCTATTCCATCTTCTTCCACGAACGGCGCAGACCGCGAACGGTCCCGATTCACCTCAAGCGGCATACGATCCCGAACGATCGACGCATGGATTTATACGCTTGACCGCGCACGGTCGCACTTTACCTCAGATGACTCGATCACGAACGATCGTCATCTGAAGTTAGGCGCTTGACCATGGACGGCCGCGCTTCATCCTAAATAGCTCGATCCCGAATGATCGTCATTTGAGGACATATGAAACTATCAAGTTCTTTACTGGTTGATGATAGGATATGAACATCCAGCTCAAGGCATTACAAAACACACCTTCCTACTGCAAGGCATATTTTGGGGGGCAAATGTTATCCCGCTTTTTGGCAAAACCACGATACCACAAAATCGATCAAAAACAAAAGACAGTTCGTCTCAGAGATTGGTTGTGCTTCACTCCGCTATGGATATCGATGAATTTTGTCAAAGCCCGGATCAGGCCACAATTGATAGGACACAACAAGCGAAGCCATGAAAGCCCATGTTTCAAATTTCAAGTCAATCCGAGTTCGTGTGCTCAAGTTATGATGGATTCAATTTGAGAGAGATGAACCTTGCCCGGTTCGAATCCATCACCCCTTCATTGGTTCGAACCCATCTAGTTCGAATCCATCAGCCAGTGCCTGCCTCGCGACCATCAACTTCGACTCCATTAGCTTCGAAACCATCACCTTCGAATCCATCGAGTCGAACCCATCCTCGTATGCCTTTGTTCGAGTCCATCCTCGCAAGTATGTTCGAATCCATTCAGGCCCACCAGCTTTGAATCCAAGTCACTTCAAACCGATCTTGTTCGAATCGATCGAGTTCGAACCCACGAGTATACCTTGGTTCGAATCGGTCGCGTTCGAACCCAGGAACATTCACTTGTTCTTATCCACCAAGTCAACTAGCTTGGATGACGTGTCGCTCCACGATACGAAGTCGGTAAGATTCACGGAGACGAAGCGCTCAACAAGGAGGGAAGGCCGGATCGACTCGAAGAATGCGCGCCACGTCAACCCACTATCGCATGTTTGCATCGATTCGAATCAATCGATTCGAATTGATCAGTTCGAACTACACAGCCATCCAAGCTACTTTAATTCGAATCGATCATATCTCCTAAACCACTGATCCATATGCAACGAAATTTTCACAGTAGCTTCCATACAAGATAAAGATTGTTCCTGCCAAGTTTCAGCTCGATTGGACCATTTCTTGATGGGTTCGAAATCACTTCAAATCGATGTCAGATCGAGTCGAAACTTGGTGGGGTCGGTCGCGTGGGCCCACTCACGTGCCAGAAGAAGTCTCTCGAAGTTTGAGCGAGATCTGGGCCTCCTACGCCTATAAATAGCACCCCTGAAGCCTTCAGAAAAGGGGATCTTTCGGAGCTTCCACCATTGAACGTCCAGACTCTACCAGATATAATTCCATACTTCATCATCGCTGTTGTATTCAGATTTCAAAGCTATCATCAACTATAATCTACTGGAATCGATTATTATCATCAAGTGAATCAATAAAGAGAGAACCTTCAAAGTGGACGTAGGCAAGATCGCTGAACCACTATAAATCCTGTGTTTGTGATTGTTATCTGTGAATTATTGTGATTGTTGTTGCTTAGATCTGAATTCTATATTGATTATTGCTAATCTGTGTTGATAAACGGGTGCTTTCACGGTATCAGGTGTTTGTGACCAATTTTGGCGCAAACACCTTCGTTATTCTACTTTATAAAAAAGGATTTTCAATCCTAAATTCCATATCTATGGCAGACCTAATACTCCATTATAGAAATATAAAAACCTCCACTTTTCAATGGTTATAATCCTTTAATGCTTGCTAGAAAAAGAAGGTGGAATGTGATTCCAATGAGTCATACATAGGTCAAGGTATGAAAAGTGGAATGATTACAAAGGTAATTTTATACCATATATCTTATGCCCAAACCATTGTATGTGATGATATTGTCATACAATAATTTGTTTGATAATTGTAGAATTAATAAATAATTAATTTGAGTACTATTTGCAAATGGACGTGTTTTAAATTATGAATCATTTGATTTAAATAAAGTTAAATTGGCCTGTAATAAAATCAGTGATGTGAAACTATTTTATATGAAATATTACATAATCTTATTATATATATATATTTATCATTTAAAATATAAAATATATATTTGACCTAATTAAACTAAATTTAAAATAATATATTTTAAAGATTCAAATTTTGAATCTAAATAAACTTCTTCTACTTAGTCAAGCTAAGCAGATACTTTACAACAAATTTGAATTTATATACGTACATATATACATGTACATATACATATACATGCACATACATACATATATGTAATATTTCATATATATATATATATATATATATGATAATATAATTTGAAATACATCATATGTGCGTGTACCATACACCTTTCATGATGTTGTACCTTTTCACATTTTATAATATACACATATCATGTTATTGTCGTATTATGTTGTCATATATACATCACATTTACAATGTAAACCTTATACATGATAAATCGCATTAAATTAGATGAACAATTCATTATGACTAGTAATTGTAGAAATTTCACATTTGTAAAAGATTTGAATTTATGTATGTGTATGCATTAATCGCATGTTAATTGTTTTTATTTTGAACTGGTACTTTATATACAACAAATCATTGGGACAACATATCCCATGTCAAATAAACGTTCGAAAGCAAGTTTCGAACTTGTGACATCCTGCACCAAAGCTGAATCAATTAACTACTTGGACAAAGGTGCTTGTCCGCATGTTAATTGTTGTTTTTTACATTACCATGTAACTTGTATATAATTTTATATACACACACATATACATATGTAAGTATACATGTGTATGTGTGTTGTTACGTATTTTAACATACACCTTTTACATAAGAAACATAAACACTTTAAATTGTATGAACAACTCATTATGACTAATAATTGTAGAAGTTTTGCATGTGGAATGAGAAAGATATTAATTTATGTACGTATAACATAAACACATTTAAATTTAAATAAAATGTAAACTTAAATGGGGATTGGATCTTAATGCTAACAAGTCATTTATATAAACCCATTAAGATCCACTTAGGGAATTTTTTGGAACTTACCTCATTCATCCACCACAAAATGGATCTAACCTGGCATTTTGCACATGGTAATATTATATAAAGATAATAGCAATACTTTAGATATTTATAAAAATTTAACATCAATTTAAAAAATTATTATTATTTAGGATCTTTGGATAAATTCATGAATATTATGTACTTTAAGTTATTTAAATAGTTTAAATTTGATGATTTAACCAATTTAAATATATGAACTTAAACTCAAAGCAATGTGAGGGTAGTGAGAATTTGTAATAATCGTATAATTTATGAAAATATAGGCATTTGATTGTAAAACCATAGAAATAATTAATAAACAATTGTGAACAATCATAAAACGATACCTACAGGATTTGAAAAAGAAAACACTACGAGAGAATTAAAAGAGGGAGGAGAACTTCTAGAAATAGCAAAGGAGTTGAAAACTCCTCTATCATACTATTATTTAACTAGCGCATAACTCGTACATTGCACATGATACTGTTGTAAAAATATATCTAGATTTTTGCATATATTGTTAAAATATACAATCCTTAATGAAATGAAGGTGAGACAAAACATAAAATTCTACTTCTAAATAGCTAAGAAACTAAGGATCGGGTAAAATCGGATGATTGTCCTTGTTTAGTCTTTCTGACGGGCTTCATCAAACAAAGTTTTTCCAATTTCTTATTTTGTCTTATGAATTTTTTTACCGACTTTCAAGAGGGAATTATTTCTTTGAGATAAATTACTACAAAATTAAAAATGTATGTTTATTTAAATATTTTTTGATATATAATTCTTACATTTGGATAAAGTATCAACTATGTCCATTTTGTTCACATGAATGAGTTTTATATTAACTTTGTTGTTCTTTAGAATATCTGATTGCTAAAAGAAATGAATATTTGCTAATTACACTAATTTGATTTATTTGAAATCTAAGATTTATCAACATTCATTGATGTATATTATTTAGGATAATCTTGCATGTGATACTATTTTATTTTTTTTGGTCCATTATTTTATATGTCAAATACAATTCAAAAAAGAAGAAAATATTAAGCATTTATCATAAAACAAGACATGAAAATGTTTTATTATTTTAGACTAATTTGCAAAAGATAATTTGTCTAAACCTAAAAATGAAAAAGAGAGAAATATATGGTCATATTTGTTTGAATCAATGTAAAGGATGTTAACTTGATGTGAAAAATGAAAAAAAGAATATTACGTAAATATACTAACGTGATTGAGAATTATTAAATAAGGGACTTTAATATAATGTAACTGATGAGAATTAGGAAAATCAAAGCTAAGAAAACTTTCTATGTTAGACTCGTTTAATAAATATTTATATAAGTTTGTTGTTTATAGTAAACTTTTTTGAAGAAATAAACTACATTGACCTGAACATAAGAGTATGGGAGAGAGACTTAAGGAAAGTCAAAATTATTATAATAAAGGAGAGAGTTGACGGTTCTTCTTCTTTACTATTATTAATATTAGTATGTTATTTAATAATTTGATTCGGTAAATGGCATATCTGTAAATATATTTGTACTAAACATATGTATGAATAATGGAAGACAATTATGAAGAAGGAAAATTCTATTTCAACACAGATAATTACTTAGTAGACCCCACTAAAATAAATAAAATTTTAAAGACTAAAATACCCTTAGAAAGCTGCGTACTTTCTTTCTTCTCAATTCCATTATCTTCTTACATCAGTTTCTTAGTGTCTAAACCACTACTTCTTCAAAACCCTAGTTTCTAAATCAGTGAAGAAAAAATTCAATTTTTCACTACTAGCGGATGGATTTTGAAGAGGAGAATGAATTGCTAACGCAATCATAGCAGGTAATTAAAAAAAATTAATTTTTCTTTAATTTTTTGAAAATACAATCATAGGCTGTCGATTACGGAGATTGGTGATAGTTCACGCAGAGGGTATACTAGGTTTCTGGCATAATCACGTAAATAATTGCATGAATTTTTACACATCCACACAGAAATCCAACTAGGTTAGGGTTTTTTTTTGATTCGAAGGTGGATGAAGAGGCATAAGCACGTTTTTTTTATTCGAGAACATGATGGGAAGGGTAGTTCTGGAAATGGTAGGGGGCTACTAAGTTACTTTTTGGGTTTATAGACTTTTTTAATTTTTGGGAGGCTACTAAGTAAATTCTCGGGTTGAAATAGAATTTTCCTATAAAGAATACCAATTGTTTTTGTTATGCTAAAATAGCGAGTGAATAAAAAACAATTGAGAAAAATAAGGAAAAAGATATTATGAGATAAACGTGTAGAAGAGACTACTTTCTTCTAATTTATAGTTGTTTCCTGATAGATCAATGGATTATAAATAGTTATATGTTATGTATTAAGATTATAAATAATAAAAAAATATGATTTTTAAAATGTAATTTTCGAAATTTTAATAAGTTACACTACAAGTACAATATTGAAATATTCTACATGTATTTAAAAACAGTTATAAAACAAGCTGTTATTGTTGGATGATTTTCTCAAAATAATATTCCACCCTCCCCCCTTTTCTATGTCCATCCCTCCTCCTTCCATCCTTTTACTTGTTGTCAGTCGTTGTTTCGATCATTAGTTCTATTGTCCATTTTCTACGAGTACCAACTTTATGCTTGTAGTTTATTGCTCGATTGACCATGTATCTCTTCATACCACTCATTTCCTACCATTTGTCGGGGTTGTTTAATTCGTTACCGTGTGGTGTTTATGCTTCTTCTTTGTTCATTAATCACTCATTTATGATCCTTTATTTCTTTTGGTTTCCATGTTCTTTATGTAGTGATTCTTTTTCGTAAGAAATAGTGGTTTGATTAGTGTGTGTACAAAGAAGATATGTATTCTCCTTACGAAAACATATAATATTTTAGTTTTGGAGAGATGGGAAAGGCTAGGTGCACTATTATGAAAACATATTTGACAAAACAAATGGTTTGATTAGTGTTGTACGCACATTTGCATAGAAAAATAAAAATTATTTCATCAGCCTGTATTGATTGATTTTGAAGCGTGGAATGGGTGTCAATTTGCTCCTACTATGATTTTTCTTATAAGTTGGAAGAAAAGACAAGTTTTGATGATGGGACATCGGTCAATATTGATCAATCAGTATTGATAATTTGATACTTAAAAATCCAAAGCATAATGATTGAGCATTTTTGAAGAAAAAAAAGATAAAGATACAATCAACATATCGATCAGTGCTGATCGAAGGTATCGATAATATTAATCGATCAAATCTTAGGAATCATGTTAATTTGACTCGTCTTCGTGTTGGAAACTTGAATCTGGAAAAAGATTGATTCAAGCTGGTTGTGGCGATCCTAGTGAGTGGATTCATCTGTAAATAGAAAATTTCCATACATGAAAAAGAACTTTTGAAACTTTTGGTTGATTTTTACATGGAAGCTGTAATAAATTTGAGATCAAGCCACATTCTAATGAATTTGTCCTTGTAATTTAGTTGCAATTGTAATCATCAATCAATAAAAGAATAATAGTGGATATAGGCCATAGATTCTGTCGAATCGCTATAGAAATCTTATGTTTCTCACTTTCTCTGTCGTTTTCTTCTTATTTAGACTTGTCTTTATTCATTTAGGGGTGTTTACCATTTTATGTAAAAAAAATTGATGCTTTCAATCAGGATCACATCTGTGATTTCTACTAGGCTTTGTATAAAATCTCCAATCGGATCTGAAAGAAATAACCCATAGGAATGCTACCTATAGTTCAGG
The DNA here is from genome assembly GCA_030765085.1 of Allium cepa. Classification (NCBI taxonomy): domain Eukaryota; kingdom Viridiplantae; phylum Streptophyta; class Magnoliopsida; order Asparagales; family Amaryllidaceae; genus Allium; species Allium cepa. The sequence goes on from CM060941.1 coordinate 617,019,841, forward strand.
AGCGCTTAGCGAAGAGCTAGAAGGTTGTCAACATGAAGCTAATGAAGAATAGACTTCAGATAAATCAAAAGTTATAACAAAGTCGGAATTGGATTGCATAGTGGCATAAAATGCGAGAGTATCACTCGTTCATCATGAAGGAGATGAAGAAATAATTTACCTTATTGCAACAACCACGACGAGGAAGAGGATATTGCAAGAAGTGTCATGATAATAGAAAGGATTTATCATCTGATTCAAGCAAGGAAAGTTTTGCGGTCTGATACAGAGATAGGAAGCAAAAAGCATAAGAAAGGGGTGCTAGAGTGGAAAGGAGTAAAAGGAAACAAACAGAAGCAGCTTCCTTAGCTCAAAACTCGATTGGTATAGATTAATCATGAGGTACTAATCGATCTTAAGCCCAAATGGAGATTGGGGATGACTTCAAAGAAGAAGGCGATGATGATGGACAAGGAGCTAGTCCTCAAGATGGAGTTGTTGGAGGAAATACAACAACAAACACTCAAAGAGGATTTAGTCCAACCTGACATCAATAAAGACCTAAATGAATGGACTCTCTAGAGATAGAGAGAACTAGGCATCGTCGGGCTAGTCGAGACTATTTTCATAGTCAAACACTTAGTGATGCTCATGGTAGCAGTCATTCAACATGGTAGGCTAATAATGATTGACTACTAAGACTATTAGGTGATTATTGTAGAAGAATCAACAATTAGATGATGGACATGGATCTGCAGCTAATTGGTTTACTAAAGAGATGCATGATATCTAAAGAAGTTCGCCGTGCCAATAATGTCGAGTTATAATGAGTTGATTGACCCAATTCAACATTCGATGAACTATTGTTGGCACATGGATGATGCCTATGCAGATGATGCAGTGAAGTGTAGGTTTTTCCCCTCTTCTTAGAGGGATTGGCGATGATGTGTTCTACAAGTTTGAGGTTGGGTCCATATCGTCTTATGACAAGTTAGTAGATAAGTTATGGAGCAATTCGAAGTCCATTCTATATAGCTAAAGAATGCGATTTCCATGCTAATTTGCATTAAAGGACCAGTGAGACATTGGAAAACATTTTAAAGTGGTTCAACATCATCATGACAGAGGCGAAGAACCCTAGAGGTGATATAGTACTAATGGATCTCGTGAGTGATGTGAATAGACAGACTTATTTGGTAAATGGTTGGAAATGAAGAATCCCTCTACCTTGAATAATTTCTATAGAAAGACAAACCAGTTTCTACACTTGTAAATGGCAGATCTAGAAGAGAATTTGAGCACCGCAGTCAGGTTGCACCGAGTAGTTCATTAAGAGTAATGTGGCTATCAAGCAAGACGATGACAATGGAAGTAACAATAATGGAAATAAGCAGAAGAACAATAAAAATCCTGGAGGAAAGTAGCAAGATCCAAAGTAGAGTTTCCAGTTTAACCACGATGGAATGTATGTGGAGTTGACGAATCTTATAGAGAATATCTACCTTGTGATGCATGATTTTGAAAGATATAAGAAGCCTACCATAAGAAAGGTACTTAAGAGGTGAAGAGCTCTAGAAAGTACTGTCATTTCATAAGACTCATGGACACATCATGAATGAATCTGTCACACCACTAGCTAATGTTCGAATGTTTGAATATTATTATTTGAACTATTCAATATTAATTTCCGGCTGAATTCGCACTTTTGAGTCAAACAACCATATTTGCGAATTCTTCATAAAACACATTATTTAATTAGTTTATAAAATGTTTAAATTGATTAAAATAGTAGAGAAATATAGATTATTGTTTAATTTGTTTGATGTTTTAGGGTTGTTTGGAATTATTTGATGCATATATAAAAGTTATATTTATTATATTTTCTCACATTGATATATGATATTGGTGTAACTTTAAATGGTTTAAATAAAAGATAATTGCTTAAGGGGATTTATGGAAATTTTATGCTATGTCATGGCATCTAGGTCTAGTTATATCATGAGAAGATAAGGGGTTGAGTGAGAGAATTATACAACCTGCCTTTTCAACCATTAAGAGTCGACACTAATACATCCACAGTATTCACGTACTGATCATCCAAGTGCTAGAAAGACATATTGTTGGAGTGAAAGAAAAGAAAAGGAAGAATAGAATCTCACATCATTGCGGATAATATATACTATCCAAATGATTTTTAACGAAAGAAAACTTTAATATTCAAACAAACATCAGAGTCTAACCCATCATTGGCCTAGATAATTATAACAGTATGTCCTTACAATTGCTAATCAATACAATTAAGCAACACAGCGGAAATAAAATATGGAAATATGTCTTGGAGGCATCTAACTTGACTCCTGAAGCTCCAAAGTATGTGAAGCTAACTCAGATAAAATACTTGGATATGACCCATGTAATATAATAAAATTACATCCAGATTAGTCTGGTAAACTAGCGTGAGAAACTCAACAAAATAGCTTATTATATCTTATAAAACCATACGAAAATAAAGGTATCTCGTAAGACCATAGCACGGACGAGTTTTTACGAAAGTATTAAACCTCTTTCTAACTTTGAAAACACCAAACATTTCTCATTAATTAAATAGGAAAATATTTCCATATTTTACTCAAATTTTAATAAAGGTTTCATATTTCCAAAACACATCTCTTTATTGGGTTGAAACCATGTTATCTAAGATGGTGAATTCAAAACCAGTTAGTATTGAGTAAAATGGATCCATAGAAATTATACTAATTATACTCAATACTAATCTCCGTTTTCAATTTGTACTATTCGTCGAATAACGGTGAAATCACCTTTTAAATTCACATGAATACAAAGTTTGACCAATATGTTTCCTATATAACCAAAATCTTACTATTTATGATTTTGTTTAACTTCTGGAAATCTCCTAATCTCTTTTCATTTTAGGAAAATGCGTTCCAAGCAAATCAAATTTACTATCCCCTCTGTCGGTCCAGTCCGGATAGCCAGAGCGGAACCTAGACACTAGTTATCCAAGCTCGGGTCTAGAGACTATCTCTTGGTCATCCATAAGGAAGTCAATTTATTTGATCAACTTCAAACCCTTAAATTTGTTTTAGAATGATTGATTTGTTATTTGAAAACCATTCACCAAAGATTTGGGAAGGAAAATTAAGTTTAAGTCATGATTTTCAAAAGTAACCAAAACCGTTGCAAAAACCGCTATGAATATGTTTTTAAAGCTTCTTTGATCAAACGCTAATTTATTTTCTTTATGCCCATTTTAATAAGTAAAATCCTTTTTAAAACATTTTAACATATTGATGAAATTTATTTCCTATTTTTAAAGATTTAAAAACGTCCATTTTAAAGAGTTGAAATTCATATTTTATTAACTGCTAGAAAAACGTGTTGTTATTGGAAACTTGATTTGGCATATCTCAAAATTTATAAGATAAAATCATGATTTTTCTTCTTCATTTGAAAATTATAGTTATAAGGGTTTAGAAAATTCTTATTTCGAATAATTCCAAACTACATTCCATTTCACACATTAATTTACCTTTTGCGACGCGAAATCGCAAACTACCGTTACGCGGTGCTCCTATTTTGACTCCAATTTCGTGTCTCTTCAAAACTTTGCCAAAATGATTCAATGTTTGTGACGATCCGAAATCCGACGTTCGAAAATTGACATCCACACTTCATTCGTATTCGAATGCCGCAGATTCAAATGTTGAATCCGTATCGCCGGAGCTTATAACATATTAAGTACAATAACATGGCGGAAGAAAATGAATAATATCACTGATACAACAATGGATAAAATATCTGATACAATAAGATACAATATATCCATAAATATCAAAGCAGAATACAACAGCGGAATATGATATAGCAGCAACAGCAGTGGAAAACAGCATCTTCAATGCCAAGCTCCAAACTTCAAGCTCGAACCTCCTTCAATTTGTAATGAAGCAAACTTGAATGCGATTGCCAAATCCAAAGACTCCAAAGATCTTCAATCCAATAAGATAAGGACTACCGAATCTACATCTACTATCGGATTATCTGAAAATCTAACTCTAGGCTGCCCGTGTGGAAAATTATGGGCACCTAGAGTTTAGAAAGGGAACAATAAACTTCGGGTCAGTCATGGGACTGGTATGAGCAAACAAAAACATTTTTATCTTGAAAACAAACAAACAAAAGAATTTAAAAAGAAATCTGCAATGCTTTTTGGAAAATAAAACTGCCATAAGGCATCCCGCCACACACACAATGCAAGCGCACACTTGGAGGAGATTTCTCCTTATGGCAGTCAAAAATGCTTGATACGCGAAAACCTTTTGACGTTATTATTAGTGCATAGTGGAAAACATTTGCAAGTATAATATTAATCTTAGCCAGCATACGTACCATTATAGTTTTTCTACTATAGCTACCATATTAGATGACAGGTTCTACAACTAAAACCATACAAAGCGTGTTTTGGATGATTGGATTTCCAACAATGGTCAGGCAAAGGAACTTCCTACACTGAATGGAACACCTCTGGAGGGACGCCCCCAAGAACCAAACCGGTTCTCTGCCAACACAAAATCGCGTTAACTTTGTAACTAGGTAACACCTACAAGTAAGCCATTCTCGGTCGTTACCGACCTTTATCCCGGAATTCACCAACAAATAGCAACAATCACACAGTTAAATATCTGGGCTCCATACCATGATACCACCTTTTATCCAGAAGGAAATGGACATACCCTAAGGGCACGACCCCTAATAACCTTGCCGCAACATTCATGTTTCGACCATTTTCGGGTTGTGAGGCTCGACAAAGTCTTATCCACAAAGCTATGCTTTTCACAAAAGCCATGCTTCGATCAACACATGATCAGCAGCACTTCGTATGCCACATTACCAAATTGGGAATGTATCACTAGTAACCATCAACTACATAACCTCTGAGCTCATACGTCTCAAAGAAGGGTGTTAAGCTAAGAAAATGAATTCTCCGCCACCAAACAGAAATGTATTTGACAGAAACCAGCTTTACATCTCAAAGTGTAACGTAAGACATACATCCATACAAGTCTATTTTGGGTTTGAACAGAACCGAAGGCACTTCAAAAGAAGCCCTTGCAATTTCGGATAATCCCTAATCACGTCCGGACTCCCCATCACAAAGGGTGATCAAATCTCTATATCGGGGACCAGTCGATGCAGAGACATTCGATAGGTAATCCTTTCGCTTTGTAAAATATCCAGTCTTCAAATGCAATCCATAACATCGTATCATTATTCGAAATGGGTTATATGACACAAAGTCCTCTCCCGGCTAAAACGAATACGAGTGCTTAATTTTAAAATAATATGGATATAGTGGGAACTTAGTTAAGTCACAACTTTAAAATCCAAAACATTTCTTTCAAATGGTTTCAACAAATACCCACTTTTAATCTTTTAGACTTGTAAACAAAAGATTCACTTCACTTTGAAAACAAAGTTCACCAATCTTTCACAAAGATTCATTCATAGCTTTCAAAACTATTTCAATTCCAAATCTTTTATACAAAAGATACACCTTTAAGATCCCTTTCAATTTGAAAACAAAGTTCCTTTAACAAAGATTTATTTATAACTTTCAAAACAATTCCTATTTCAAATTGGATAAACTCATCCAATCTTTAAATCAAAGACACAATTCATTGCTTTCAAAACCACTTCAAAAGATTCATTCCTAACTTGGAAAACCCTTTCAACAAAACTGGAAATTCTTCCATTAATAGGAAAGCAATTATCATTTGAAAACAAAGACTTTTTGTTTCGGAAAAATCTGATCAATTATGCACAAGTTATAGCCTTTAAAGTATAAACTTGGGTTAAATTTAAATTCCTAAAATAATACTTTTAAAATACTTTAAAGATGGTTTAAAATCCATATATATTATATAACTTGTATCACTACCTTTCAAACCATAGTTTCCAAAATAATTTCAAAACTTTAAACAAGATATATTATATTCAAACCAATTTTCAATTCTAAACTTTCTTTCCAAAAGCTTTCCATATTCAACCCCATTACATTTTCAAAACCATTTGGATTCAAAATTAAACTTTTAAAATAAATAATATTTAAATTTAAAATATCTGCGACTTAACCGATTTCCCATGAAATCTATATTTGCGTGTGTGTGTGGTGTAGTCCAGGGATTTTACACACAATAGTGTAACATCATCAATCATTATAGATTCAAGCACAACAATATCGATAAGCGGTATAATCCTATAACGCTTAATCGCTTATCTTCATTCAACAGATTCATAGATAAATAATATAAATTCATCACGGATAAATAAATTACATTTATCACAGCTCACACCAAAACAATACATAGCACAAAGCATAACATATCAGAGATATCAAACAATTCAAAGCATTCCATACAATTCAAACACCCATAAGTAAGATTAGTTAATCATCTGATTAATATAATCAGATTAATTACTTATGAATAAATCACTAATCTTGGTTAATTAACATTAATTAATGACAAACCTTTAATTAATTATCCTTTAATCATTAATTAATTAACCTTTAATTATAAATTAATCAACCTTAATTAATAAATCAATCCACCTTTAATCATTAAATAATTAACCTTTAATTATTTAATTATTCTTTAATTAATTATCATTAATTAATTAATTAACCCTTAATTAATTAACATTTAACTAATTATTACAATAAGTGATTATCGCTAATCGCTTTCATTAATTAATATTTTTAATTAATTATCCTCAAATTAATTACCTTAATTAATACATCACTCAAATTAATTATCCTTAATTAATTAATTATTCCTTAATTAATCACAATAATTAAATTAACCTTTAAGTTAATTACATAATTAATTAATCTTTTATAAATTAATTCACCTTTAGTTAATTAATCACTTTTAATTAATGATATTAATTACATTAATTAATAAATCACTTTAATTGATCATCCTTTAATTAGTAAGTAATTAACCCTTCATTTAGTTACATTTGAGAAACAATCAAAGGTTTGATAAGATAATTGTCTTAATACAAAACCAAACAAGTTTAAAAAAATTAATTTTAAAATTTATATCCTTGAAAGCTCGCTTAAAATCTTGTTAATATTTCGCTTTTGAAAATGAAGTTTATATCTCTTTTAAACTTTGTTTCAATTGGTTTGAAGCCTTTAAATCCTTTGACAATTTTAAAACTTGTTAAATTATTAAGTTAAAGAAACTCAAGCCCATTAGTTAAAAACTCGAGACACATGCAAATTTACCCGAGCCGTTTTAAAAAAAATTCCCGAGCAACTTATTTTCTAATTTGCTTCGAGTTGACCCTTCGATTTCTCGTGCTCGAACTCGAGCATTCCTTCTTCTTCCCACGATGCTTTGAACAACCAGATACACAAATGCAAGTGTGCACGTGCACAGTCGCCTGAACCACTTCCGACCATCGCCGATCCCCTTAACTAATCATCAACAACATCGCCACTCAGCCCGACCACCCAAATTGACAAGATCACTGGAGCACCAAATTTTAACAACTTGAAACTACTGAAACTAAATCACCATCATCGAAAAACGCTTCGCCTGATCACCACCATACACCGATGATCACACGACTTCAACCAAAGCTGCTCCACTGACCTATGCTTCTTCTCCCCCTGGATCGATCGCCAATAGACCACCCACGACAATGAATATCTACCTCAACTTCGATGAGTCAAACTAGGGCTTATACCCTAAAACTACGTTGATCGACTTCCTAGATTATTTAAAAAATTAGCGAATATTTTTCCTATGCTCTCCGACATGCCAGCTTTCTTCCCCATTGATCACGACGCCCAGTTCGACGTTGATCGTCGAAATTTGACCATTTTTACAATTCCGTTCAACTCGATTTTTCCCATCAAATACAAACTTAAAAACTCTGAGTCGATTATCAAAAATCATAATTTGAACATGAATCTCTTCTTATGATCAAAGATTAAAATTAAATCCTTGATTTTTCTGTTTTGAAGAGTTTTTACTAAAATATATTGTTTCTGAAATATCTACTGGGCTTTTCTACCTATAATTATTTTTAAAAGTGAAATTATGTTACTATCATCATTTTCTCTTCAAGGTTCTTAGCCTAATATTGTTTGTACAGAGAGAATTTGAATTTTTGAACTTGATTTCTAAACCTGTAGCTAAGAACAGATGTTATAATCATATGTACAGGCATGCATTTATTATTCTATGTTTATATATCTTCGTACAAAAATATCCACATTTATACAACATTTTCACTATCACATAATCACAGGCAGATCAAAATACATACATACATACATATATATTGGGTTAAAATTTACTCACACTGTTTTTGATGAAACAGAGAACCAGATTTATATTTTTTATTTTTTTCTTTTCCTGTTGATCTTGCATTTGATTGTTGATATTGAGCTTTAATCTTTGATCTGAGTACTTGATGATCTTCAGTGGTTTACAGGTTGATTTCCAGGCTGAAAATGTTTTGAAAACATGCTTTAATTTTGAACTCCTTTGTTTGATCTTCATTTTCCAGATTTGAAGATACTTTTGTCTTGATCTGTTTTTGATTTTTTTTCTTCTTTTGATATCGGATTTCGAATTTGAGATAAATGAAAATAAGAGAAATGTAATTGGTTTTACTCTTCAATATATGTTTATAAATTTTTACTACAAGTTGAAAAAGATTAATGCCACTTGTTATTAAATGAACACTTGTAAGTTTGTATTTTTCTTTAATTTACACTTGTAAAATTCAAATAAATTTGTGTAAAAACCTTTTCTTTAATTTATTTACAAATTAAGTTCAAACCCTTATCATTTTATAATTTGTGAATTATCTTTGTTTCTCATGTTTTAAAGGTTTACATATATATATATATATATATATATATATATATATATATATATATAAATTCATGTATATTTGAATTTAACTCCTTAAATAACTTTTTTTTGAAAATTGTTATATTAATCTCAAATATAACTTCCAAATCATTATATATATATATATATATATATATATTAAGATTAGAAAGCAAACTTCTATTAGTTTTTTAAATATAGATTTTTAAATCCAATTTATTTCTAAGATAATTATTTTTGAATTCCAAATCAAAATACTATTTAAAACACATATTTTTTATTTGTTCTAGGAATTTTCACATTAATTTACCAATAAATTCACAATTTAATTTAAAAAATTAAATTAATCATTAAATTAAAGTTGGCTAAAATCTGGGAATGTTACAATATTTATAAAACATTTATAAACCATTTTAAACCACTTTAGTAGCGTTTAAAGAGGTTTAATTATACTGTAACACTTTTATAATTCATAAGAGGAAAGTGATTTCTTCATGTAAATTCGACATGTATTTAACATGAATTATTTCCATACCCTAGCAAACATATTATCATATCCAACAAGATAAAATCCATCATAAATAAGCATAGAAATCTCATCATATCATTATAGATTTTATAAAATAAATCAGTAGACTTTCTCACTTAATAGCATTCCCTATCTAACCTTAAATGCTACGAAATCGACTTTAGCTCCGTTATTCTTGTACCGAAGCTTATCAATCCTGCTTTGGGATTCTTAGGGGGGTTCAGACTTTGGCTTGTAAAGGTGGAGGAGTGCTTAGATAAGCTTGGCCTAGATGGAAAAAGAAGAGGAGATTACAAACTCGGCTTCAAACTTGAAGTTGTATATCCCTTTATATATTACGACTTGTTTTGGTAGAACTTCTCTATTTTTTGAATTTTCCTAAGAGATCATGGAAGCCAATAATGAAGAGGAAGATGAAGAAAGCTTAGGAAATTAGAGAAGGAAGTGTGAATGAAAGTGAAGAAGTATGCCTTGTATTTATAGGCAAAAGTTTGAATCAAAATACCTTGATATTTTCACCAAACATCACATCATATTTCCACCTCACCATTACTACCACATCCTCTATGTGCTTCGGCCGCACATACCCACTCCCCTCCACGTCGTCTCCATCACTTCCCTTAGCTTGTAAGGCATGTATCAAGTTGACTTAAGGGAGATATGTCATCATTAGCTTAGATTTCCTCCTTTATAAATATCATGATTTTTTTTATTTACCATTAGTAATTAGTAGATGTAAATGTTAATTATAAGGTGTATATATGTATACATGGATATATATGTGTGTGTGTGTGTATGTGTATATGTATGCATGTATGTTATATATAACATATAACGTTACACAACTTCTCTACGTCAAACCATTACGAATTCAGATTTCGATTTCCGATCACATTATTACTTCACAGTTAATATACAGATATTTGTAAACAAAGTTTAATAATAATATTTCTATTATTATTTAATAATTAAGAGGGCCTCATTTGATTTTAAAATAATTATTAAATCATTCAAACTCAATCTGAATTCAAAAAATAGTTTATTCAAAAAAATGATACCATTGATGTTGTCATAAATATATCTTATTTCTAAAAGTAAAATAAATAATTTTATTACATATTCTTGCTTACATGGATAAATAAGTGTATGCACCCAGACTCGTTCGTGATTCCTGATGGTTAACAAGCTATTTATCGATAAAATGATTTTCCGTTACTTTAACGATAATTTTATAAATACTTATTCAAAGTAAGAGTACTATTATTAATTGTTGTTCAAAACATTATAATTTATGTTATAAAATCTTAAATTTGAATATTTTAAATTAAATATTATTTTTCAAAGCGATAAACTCATGGGTCCTTACACAATGTATATGCTCGTTGGAAAGCGATGATGGTGTTCAATCACGACACCGACACATTGGAAGTTTTGTTAGGTTGAGCCATCACACACAATGAAGCATGCGTATATGAGGATGTGATGGAGTGCCAATACTCGAAAAATATATTTCTAACTTATATTAAGCACTTGTGCTTTAAAATATTGTCTTTACTTAACTTTGTTGATTTGGTTTAAAAGAGAACTAGTCAAATCAACCTTATATACCAAATTTCTAAAGCGGATGCTAAAAAGCATTGATTTAGCAGGTGTAGAAGAAAATAGCTAGGCTTAAAGCGGATCTACTGTTTCATAAAGCTAAATTGAAATAATATAGCAGTTGAAGAGCACTATACACTATAGTGGGGATTTTGTGAGACTTTAGCGGTGGTTTAACTGTACAGACACATACACAAAAATACATACACACACACACACAAATGCTTCCCAAACTATATGCACTCCAGTTATCAATATGGCCTACTTTACCCTCCATACCTTCAAATAAATGATTTGAAAAGTTCATATACTTGGGAAATATATTTATTTACTGGTATAATCAAAAACATATAGGTACAAAATATATAGTCACACTTGAGAGATAATACCAATTTAATGTTTTTGATTATTTCTTCTTTCTTTCCTTGCTCACTTTCATGCCCAAAATGATGGTACTAATCACATAAATCATCATTTTGCTTTTGGTAACCTATTTTTTTTAGGATTTTAAGGGTTAGTTCTTGAGAAACAATACCAAGTAGGTGTGGTTGAACTCTTATAAAAGTAATTTTCATCATTGATAATAATTTCATATAATATTTAATATAACATATACTATCATGCTCATTACTATCTCTCGGAACACATAAGCTAATCGCGGGGTTATAACTTTTGCTATTATTTCTAGATTTTATGTGCAAAGAACAATCATGATATGAGAAAATATTCACAGTTCTACCATTTAAGCGGTTTCATAACTACTAAAATGTCCAAGACTAGTCTTTAGTTGGATTGAATACATAAAAGTACCATTGTTTCTTAAAATATAGCTTAAACCACCATTATCATTGAGAGATCTTAAGTTTGATATGACAAATGACAAACTATCTTGACCTTTATTAAAATTTGTAACTTTTTCATTCATTTCATTGAATTTTCATTTATAATCATAAATTTCTTTGTCTAAAATTTCATTTACATCTTTGAAAATTTGTAACGATCCGGAATTTTGGGTCGCTAGATTTGAACATTTAATTCATTTTAAATGTTGAATATGGATTATAATTTGAATTTTGAAATAAAAGATTTTGGTTAAGTTAATAAAATTAGTTAAATTTCAAATACGGGAATTTAATTGAAATTTGAATAATAGTAATTTAATATTAGAATTGGGATAATTGATAATATTGAGTGTAAATAGAGATAAAATTAGATTCTAAAATTTATTTTAAATCCATTTGGATTTGAATTATAATATTGGACTGTTGGATGGAATTAATAGTCGATAGATTAAATTTGGAATTTTATATTAATTTAATAATGAAATTTAATATTATAATAATGCAAATAATTAGATTTAGGTTCGAAATGAATCAGAATGATTTCTAAAAATTTTATGCAAGTTATAATAGAGTTAATAAAATTTTATAAAGTGAATTTTAAGTGAGTTCGACGATTTTGAAAATCGCTCGATTTAATCGACGAGTTAAAATAGCCTTCTGGGGTACAGTCTCGGAATCCGACGAAACTAGTTCCATTGGATCCGTAATAGTTAGTTATTATCGGATTTCAATTTTCGTAGCAATCGGAGTTGTCGTTTGACCCCGGCAGCTTGAACACATAGAAAATACTTTAATCGATTTAATTTAAAATTGATCGTTTATTTCCGTAACTCACATATATGATCGAATTAGCCTCCGAAACACGTTCCATTGTGTTCGGAACATAGGTAAACCTTAGGAACGCCTGGCGGCATGTGAGGTTTGGAGTTCGTTTGTAAAAGCTTGTTAAAATTGGAGATAATATTAAAATAATACTAATAAGCATTTATATATACACGTTTTGACCAAATCCTATTTTATTTCACCGGCCGCCACCATATCGTTTAATGGCCGAAAACGTTCCCGTTTCTTCCTTAATTTTCAATCAATCTACACATTAATTCGCGATTCTTCCAAATCAGAGTACTCGACGAGGGCTTCACATCCGTACGGTGAAGTGGCTCGAAGTTCGCCGTGGAGACCAGGATCTGCTCGAGTAAGTGACGCGTTTGGGCGCGTTTTTCGAGACTAGTTTAAAGTCGAGCTCGCGCGCGCTTTGGGTGAAGGTGGAGGCCGCGTCGAGCTACTCCGTGGTGCGTTTTGATTGAGCTCGTGTGGATCGTAAGTGGAGCGGTTGTAAACCCTAGTAGCGGCTTGTTTGGGTTCGGTTTCATCAATAGATCGCACGTGAGGAAGGAGAAGTGTAGCGGCCGTGTTAATTTTGGTTAAAAAAAAAAAAATTGTTTGAATTTGAAATTGAAATTTATAAAATTCATATCTATTACATACGTTATCAGATTTCGATGAAACTGGCGACACCGGAATCGCAAAGACGCGTACTACGCAATGGAGCAGTTCTGGAATCGTTCCGAGCAAGTAAAAATTTAGGTTAAATCGAACGCTGTTCGATTTAATTTAAGTTTGAACGCTCGTTGAAAACCCAAGGTGAGTTTAACTCACTCATATCTGGAATACTGGTTAATTTAAATAGTCAATATCTAAAGGATTGCTTGATTGGTTGAATATGATAATTATTATCAAATTGAATCGATATATATATTGTTATGCTGATATCTGTGAATGCAGGGAAAACAGGTTGGAGGGATCCAACTAGATTCCTCACAAATAGAAATTTATTTATATTCTGTAATATATCACATTTATATTCTGTGATGAAATTATTTTAGATCATGTTATGCTATGCTCTGTTTATTTACTGTGGTAGATAAATTGGACATTTAATTGTGTTGTGCTATGATTTGGTGAATACAACCTAGAAATTTAAATATAAATAAATTGGGTTTAAAGGAAAATTAAATAAATTCTTAAATAAAGAATTTAAAAGGAATTAAATTCAAGTGATTGGTTGAAAATATGAAGTGTTTGAATTTGTGGTTTAAAAGGGGAATCGAGAATTGTTAAAAATAACAGCGAGGTTTATTTTAAGGAATGGGAAGTGTGCTTTCTCCTGGAAATTTTATTTTGTTTTTAAGAAAGCTTTCAAATTATAAATTTGCAGTTTAAATATGTTTAGAATATTTGTAGAAAGAAATATTATTTTAAAATGTTTTTAAGTGAAAGCAAATATTTGATTAAGTAATTATGGTATTTAAATTCTTTTTTTTTAAAAGGTAAAGTAGTATTAAGTTTTCAAAAGGAGATTTCAATATGAATATTTGATTTAATAACCTTATTTTAAAAAGTTAAATTTTATTTAAAATTCTTAGGAAACCCCTATATATTTCCTTAAGTATATTTTCAATTAAATAATTTCTAGAGCTTATGTTAAATATTTTAAACGTATGTTTGAAAGTGATTTCCAGGAAATAGCAACATGTTTAAAATAAAAGGAGCTATTTTTAAAGTATGGAAAGGATTTTACGGGATGAACGTAAAATTGAATTGGGATAAAACGTGTTGGATTGATAAAAAGAATTCTTTGGTTATTCTACGATGGAAGTGTATTTCCCTGAAAGCCAAGTACGTTTTTAAAATAGATTTTTGAAATGTTAGAATTTGAAGTTATATTAAAGAATGGTTTCAAGAAAAATATTTAAGTCGTAAGAATTTTAAAAGTGAATATATATATCAAAGTAGTTATATAAGTAATTATTTTTAAAGGGTAATTAGAATTATGTTTTAAAGAATATTATTATTATCTATACTTTATAAAATGGTTCTATTTTGAAGATAATCAATCAAAGTATTATTTAGAAATGGTATAGAGTTTCATAACTTTATTTTAAATTTAGTATGACTTAACTTTATTTTGAAGAGAATAGTTCATACTTTCTAAAGCAGTTTGATTTGAGATATTTTTAAAAGTGTATATATATATATATATATATATATATATATATTTTAAATCAAGTATGTAAGAAGTTTTAATATGAATGTTTTAACGTATTTTCAGGAATAAAGTATTTAAATTGTTTTAAACCTTAAATATTGGTACTTGGAAGTTTTCAGAGGAAGTAAAGATTCGGAAATCTATTCCATGAGAAGTATTGAATTTGAAAAGTGTTTCAAAGGGATTTTGAAATGGAATTACATCTCGTAAAGATATTTTTGAGGAAATAAATAATGTGGACAATTGTTTATTGTGTGATGGATGTTTGTGAATGTTAATTGATAGTTAAATCATCGACTATCAATATTGGACAAATGCGTTGATCGTTTCGAAGAGACCGTGATCGAGATTTATTTCTCGAAAACCACTTCGATCCGGTTTGTACGTTTTCGTGGGAAAACGAGTTCGGAGTCGAAGATGGAGCAGTGAAGTGCAAGGGCTAGTCGCTACTAATCCTGAGGATATTTTTCAAAATGGATGTGGTAGGAATAGTGCCTTCGATTTCGTTCGAACCCGGGACGGACTTGTATGGATGAATGCTTACGGAACATCATCAGGTGGGCGATGGGCATTCTAAGTGAAACGTTCTAAAAGGTAACGCTTAGCCTCAAGCCTCATCAACCGAGAATGACTGAAAATCAGGGGATATGCAGCAAGGCTTAGTGGGCAGCACCCATTTCCGGGTAAGGTCATTCTTGTCTAGATGTCCTTTTTATTTCGGCTTAGTGGTGCGGTTGCTGATCCCAACCGCGGGGTGATCTTACTCGGGACTATCCAGTAAGGGGTAGTCCGGGCGTTGTGTTGCAGGGGATCGGGCGTGGTCCTCGGTACACTGATCTAGACCAGGTACCGTAACAGGTGGTACCCCAGTGCCTAGTCATTTTTGGAAATCCATTCTCCTTACGCGCCTTTTACGAGTTTTGTTTGTATTACCCAGTCTATGGCTAGTTGCTGGAATTTAATAATGTAACAATTTCGGCTATTTTATAAGTATTTGTATATAGACCCTACTATAATATCAGAGGATTTCTATAAAAAGTGTTTTAGCTATCGTAAGGTAAAAGCCCGACATGTTTATTGTGGCATGGTCTTACAAGATGCTTCTGTTTTCAAAAGGATTTTTGAAACTTTAATAATCAATTTGGGTGCATTATTATCAGCTGGTATTCCAGACTGACTCGGGTGTTATTTCATTACAATGCTCGGGTCAGACCGAGTACTATATATTCAGGCCAGGATGCTATGGAGGAGGAGAGGAGTTGGAGTCCGAGACGTATTATCTGTATTTGTATATATATCTGCTGCTATGATTGTATGGAAATGTCTGACTGGTAAATACTGTTTGTTTGAAATACTCTGATGATATTGTATAAAACATATATAGTTTTCATTTTGTGTAAAGCTCTATTATTGAGTATTATATTTTATTCCGCTGCGACTGTGAGATTCTGATATTGTTTATTTTCTTCTCCTTCTATCTCTTCTTCTTTAACTCTAATGGTTTGTATTTCTGTTCCACTTGAGTTAATTGATGTAGAATAGTGTTGACTCAAGGGGTATGGATTAACGGGCTGTTACAAAATTTCTAACTCTTTAATTAACTAAAGATTATGTTTCTCTATATCCTCATTCTCTTTTTTAAGAGACAATAGTTGAGGTTTAGTAATTATAGGAAATTTCTAATTCGTTAATTCTTTTTGGAAAATTATGTGGCCTCGAGTTCTGAGAATGGTGTAATTTTTCAATCGACTTTAGAAATATCAAAATTAAGATTATCAAAGAATTAAGCAAGGAACAATTTTAATCTTTCAAAACATCAGTCATATGATTAAACAATAACTTCTCTTGGTAGAGAGTTTCGATTTGGTTTTTTAAGTCAATATTCTTTAAAAAATATATTCATTCTTCATCGCTTCTTTTTTTTCGTATTTAAGCACATGAATTTCAAACTGATGTCTTTTTAAATTTTCTAAACTTATCCTATGATTCCTTACCATTTCTATTTTTATTTTAAATAATTCATCCCATGTAGCAATAATTTCCTTATTTTTTATCACTCTAACTTCCATTTGATCTTTTAACAATCATTACTCTAAAATCTTGTTGTGATCACTAGAACATCATGCTCTTATACTAAGTAAAAATATCAAAGCCCATCGCTCTTATACCAAAGCAGCGTAAATTAAAATTCAAATCTTACTTATGTGTAAGTAATTCATATGTGAAGATTTACAATGAAGTGTAAAGAATGTGCAAGAAAATATGAACTAGTAGTAAAGTAGCAATAGTAAAGTGCACGACATGTTTTACTAGTTCTGACACTTATCCTACGTCCAGTCTAGAAGATCTTCTTCTAAATTTAACTATCTCAAAACTCTCTCTTAACCCGAAGGAACATGCATGTGACTACTTGAACAACCGAAAATGACTTCAAACCTAACCACCAGAAGGAAAAATATGACTTCAATAACTATAACTCTGCCTCAAGACCTCTAATAGGTCTTTGGTAAATTCTTCTATAAGTATTTGTTTGATAATGACTGGTGTCTCTGATGCTGTGTAGTTAATGCCCCACTATTATCCCGCTATAACGCCGCAATATCTCATAGCGGATTTTTACCGCTATGATTTTTCCATATAGCCCTAAAATATAGCATTTTCGCTTTAATCCCCGCTATTTCCGCTATATGCCGTTATTCCCGCTATATTTTGCTATTTCCGCTATATCTTCTTTAATAAAATGAATTAAAAAAGTACAATTATACATTATAAAAAATATGAAACTAATTTATTTGATTTAATTTTTAATATATTTTCAGAAATGAAAATACTCTAATATTCTACTAAATTCAAATATGTTATACAACAATTTTACATTTATTTAAAGTATATTCGCACATGTTTTTTGTTTAAAATCATTTATGTATTAACTATAATTCAATTGAATGATAATTTTTCATTTAATTACCATTTATATATTTGTAAAAACATTAAGTACGAGTTTTATATGCTATTTTAGAGCTATCCACTATATCTCGCTATATCCTCGCTGTATCCTCGCTATGACTTTTTGCACCTCCACCGCTTTGAATCTGCCGAGCGCTTTAACTGCACAGCTCTGATGCACTAATTTGTCTCCTTTTAGTACAACTTTCAGTAACACTCTCAATTGTTGTAGAGGAATGTGCAACAATATAGGAATGAATTTTGATCATAAAAGGAATAGCACCACTATCCTAGTGGTTAGGGCTTTGATTTTGGTGTGAGAGATCGCTAGTTAGAAACTTACGTAGCATGATTCGAACTACTGGACTTATATTAACGTGTAGTATGCTGTATATTACCTAAGGCTTGTAGTACTAATACGTACTACCATCTAGTACCCAATTTCAAAAAAAAGCGATCGAAGAAATATTTGTGAGTAAGAGAGAACTGAAAGCTTTTTGAATGCAAGAATGATGGAAAGAATAAGAATGTAAAGTTATTATTTTAAAATCATGTAATCTCTCTTTATAGATTTGAAATGATGCTATGAAGATATGAAATATTTGGTGAAGATTATGCATTTTCAAATAGTTGCAACAATAATAGAAGAAAAGGAAAATAGTGAAAATAGTCTAATAACTATATTTTAAAAAAATCAACAATTTTTATGCAATAACTTACTGGAAGTTTCCAGTAATGGTTTAGTCAATTAGTTTACTTCGGTTGGCTAGTTATTCAAGACCTAAAATGGAAAAATATTTCCAGAAAGAAATACATTCAAAATTGGCATGGTTCAACCGATTTTTCAAGCTAATCATCTGATTATCCACAGGTTCAGTTGACATGTTGCCTTTAATCAATTTGTCGATTCACGTTAGTTTTCCTAGATTTTTTAGTTGATTGATTAATTTTCAATAGTTTACTAAACCTTATGCTTAGAAAATATTATTATATTAAGCTATCAAACCTTTGTAGGAACTTCTAAAAGATATATTATGGCTTGTAAATCATGTATGTTCTCATGACAACGTATTTGAGTAGTTTCAACATGAGTAATTCTAAAATACATGGGCAAGACTCATAGTCTTTACTGGTAAATCTTGTTGTGCATATCTAAGTCCTTTGTGAATTGTATATGGCCAAGTTCTTTGCGTCATCAAAAATCCACTATAATACTTGAAATATGTTGTTATACATGTTAGTAGCATAAATATATATATATATTTTGCATCATTAAAGGACGAAAAAGAGGGATAACCAAGGATTAGGACAAATAGTTTCAACTGAAGGAGCCGCATTCTGGCCATCATTAGAAGGCATAATACCCAAAAGATCCTCGGGTAGGGCTGCAAGCATGGTTATATCCAATGGGGCATTTTGATGAACGCATTTTGTGCTCAACCTTGCAATGGCTAAGTTTAGAACGATAGGCTCTAAAACAACAACCACATTACACTCTTTATCCAAATTACAATCTGCTATAACATCAGCCTTGCTACCAAGCATAGGCAACATAATTTTAGAGGAAGCAAGCTTAGCAATTGGAAGCACATCCCAGGAGAGAAGTCCGAAGGAGGTTGTAGTGGCACCAGGCGATCAGCCACCATCAGAGGCGAGGATTGGGAAATTGATTAGCAAACCCAACAATGGCCTAGGAGGAGACACAGATCTAGAATGAAGGATTAGATCTTGGAAAGCATGCCGAGATCTTGTCAAGCTCGAAGCGGTAAAGTTAGGGAGGAAAGGAGAGAAATTATGATCCTTCATAGGCATGGGAAGACTGGGATGGAAAATTGAGACAACGAAGGAATTATAGCAAGGAGAATGAAGCAGAATCGAGATGGAGAAGCAAGATTATGGACGACTTTTTTAAAACATATTATTGTCAAAAAATGTAAATATTTTAATAAATATATATATACATATAAATAATTATATTTGTTTACTAAAATCTGAATTCTATTTATTTTATTAATTTAATATAGAAAATTAAAATTTATTAACATATGTGTGTGCATGTCCAAAAAGCACTTTACTAAAATTCAATTTTTTTTTTTACAAGCACCATTGTCCCAATGGTTAAGTGATTTGGCTTTGGTGCGAGAGGTCACAAATTCAAAACTTGTGTAGCGTGAGTCGAACATTTATTAACACATGATATGTGGTTTGTCGTTCCAAAGATATATTGTACCTAAGTACCATGTCAAAAAAAAATCAGTCTTTTTAAATATAACCAAATAAATCCCATATGATATATGTATTTAAAATTAATATATTTTTATATTATTGTAGACATGTATACATATATATATGTACACAAAAATACACACACACACACATATACACATATATTGGTAAGATTGCATATGCATGTACATAAAATTAGAATATTGCCATAATGATGATGCCAAGGTTGGATCACATTAGATCATTGTTATAACCTTTAGAAAATACTATTTTTGAGTCCGAAAACAAATTACAAGAATATTTTAGGAGAAGTGGATTTAATGAGAGATAGGTGGAATAGAAATCAATGTAGTAAATAAGGATGCTATGGTAGTAATGTGGAGCTGACGACATTAACACAGATCCACAGATATCTCAACAACTTCAGACTTGGTAAGCTATAAAAATTAAATTCAAAAACTATATTTTATTTTCTTATTAAACCTTATACTAAGTCCTACCTTAATATTTTAACTAAGAATAATTGATATTACTTATATTTTAAATATATACATACTAATAACTAATTATCTAAGATCTTATTTAATTGAAATAAATGTCTAAACTTTTATTAACTTAAGTACATATATTTTAGCCAAAATAATATTGCATAATTATATATAGGATAACCATTATATATATTATTTTCATAATAGTTAATAAATTTATACGTTACTTTGTTAAATCAAATATTAGGAATCATAGTTGTGTTACTCCTATGTGTGAACTTGTTCCTTAGTAATATGTAAACAATTTAAGTCTTATATAAACTTTACTTAAGTATAGCAGTATAAACATGAGTTCAATCGCGTACAAAGTTACCTTGGTGAAGGCCTACTTATTGTCATTTTTAAACCTTTAAGCAATGATATGTTATGCACGTAATATTACTTTGTTGTCGCTATGCCACATAAACATCAATCTTGGTAATAGCCAAAATTCTAATAATTTATGTATTTATTCACGAAGTTCAACCTTTAAAAATAACTTAGTTTAATCCAGTAACATTTATCAATTAATCAAACCACCATGGTCAGAGAATTTAGTTTATAGTTGACTTTCAATTACGGTGGTACTAATCTTTTGTATCAAACAAAACGGATCCTCTCTTGAGTAATGTTTCATTTTATATGCCTCTACATATACACAATTATG
The DNA here is from genome assembly GCA_030765085.1 of Allium cepa. NCBI lineage: Eukaryota > Viridiplantae > Streptophyta > Magnoliopsida > Asparagales > Amaryllidaceae > Allium > Allium cepa. The sequence goes on from CM060941.1 coordinate 617,041,135, forward strand.
GCCATAGCATAAACCCATATAACATGATTGATCGTAGCTGAAGTAAGGTTTTCATACATAAGATCCACGGTACTCTCAGGTCAAAAGACCACTTCACATTGTAATATAAGTCTTCTACTTGACTTAGATACAACAACATGTAGACGAATCTTAGTGAGTCATTCCATAACCGAACCAAATAAATTCACATATGTAACATTTTAGTGCCCTTAATAGTCATGCATAATTAATTCCCCATCATATGAATAATATTTCGTAAACTAGCCTTGCCGTTATACAGGTCTCCCATTCTTGAAATAAAAAATGACTAACAATATATAAGGTTAAGTTTTTATTATTATGAACCTATACTCATGGTTATGTACTATTTCATAACTTTAATCACTTAACCACTTTGTTCTACAGATTTATATCTAAATCTGTATGTGGTAATGTGCTTTTAATGTTATTTATATTTATACATTGAAACACATACAAAAGAGATAAAACCAAAAACCATATTTTTATTTCAAACAAGATTTTATTACAAGGGTTGAAAAACATAAAAAGTTTACCCCTAGCACATGTCCATAATGTTATCACATAATACCTAGTGTTTTTGTTCCTTGTATAAATTCTATGTCGGTAAATTTTTAGCCAAACTTTCTTTAGTTTATTCTAATATTAATACACCATTACCAATCGGCATCAAGTCGTCGACATACTATATTAGAAATGTCACAATACATTTCTCTTCCTTATCATAGACACAAGATTTCTCTGTATTTGATTCGAATCAACCTATTTAATACCTCGTCACAACATTTGTTGTGACTATTAGATTCTTGTTAAAAATTGTAGAATGATCTTAAAGGTCTACAATCTTTACCGTTGCTCACACTAATTTTGAGAAATTTTGGTTGCGACGTATAAAAAATGTTTCTAAATCATCGTAGAGTACTCACTTAAATGTTCATTCACCATATGCTTTATTTGTCTCTCCTTTTCTATCTCCACTAAAATAATCATGAGGATACACTTGAAGCAATGGATATCATCCTTTTGCGTCATCTTCTGATGTCCAAATTTTGACAGTGTATATGGAATCCCTTTCAAATTTCATAGCATCAAGGCATAAGGTAGAATTGATACTCGCCATGGCTAGTCGGTAACCATGGGCATTGTCAAATATAAATAATATAATTCCCTTTCCTTCCATAAATTAGAAATTCATAATTTCTCTCTCATGTGTAGCATTCTCTATTACAACTTTGTAATAGGTAGTGTTTCTATGGGTTCAACTGAGTCAGTAGTATGTAATTGATCAATTTCCATATTAGAATCTTAGATCTTATCCAAGTTTTTCATGCTATCACTTATTTTTCAAGAAAGAAATTCCTTCTTTAAGAAGGTGGCATGTCTTGAAATAATATCTTTTATTCCTCTATATGATAAGATAAATATCCAAGGGAATTATGGATAACCTATAATCTTCCATAAAATTAATTTAATCCTGAGTTCATTGGAGCTCACGTTTTTTTACATTGGCTAGATAACCTTATCTCTAAGATTTATTCCTAATCCATATCATATACGGAGTCTTAGCATGATGCCATTTTCAACACATTTATAGTAACTTACTATGCATCCCAAAACAAAAAAGTTAAACTCAACTTCCTTAATTATTAAGCTATGTTCAACAATGTTCTAATAAATATAAAATAATATGGTAAATTAATCATTAAATGTAATTTACATATATGTATGTATGTATATATATATGTATGTATATATATATGTATGTATGTATGTATGTATGCATGTACGTATGTACGTATGTATATGTACATGTATATGTATATGTATATGTGCGTGCGTGTTACTAATTACAAGTATGATCTTTCCCATATTGAAATTATCATTCCTTTATGTTATACCATATATAATAACTACATATCACACTAGTTATTTGTTTACATATGTCATTTATTCATTTATATATACCCTGGATTAGTCTGCCATATTTATTGTTGCCACCATGTTTGCATTATGAACGCAAACCACTATAAATTAAATATAAAATTAAACTAAAGTAAAACAAAATATCAACATATATTATATTTGGTAAAGAGAAATCATAATATACAGACATAAAAGTTTAATATGGATTAATTAAATTAAAGTTGGAACATTAAACTTCTTTAACAGTAATCATTAAATATAATTTAGTGCAAATATATTATTCATGTAAACACAGAATAAGCTCAAGTGTAAATTAATAAAAGAGATTTTTTGAAATTTCCTCCTTTTGCCCCATTGTCAATGCACCGGATCTAATAATGGTATGAGAACCCATACCATTTTTACATGAATAATTAACCAACATGGGTAGTTACTTTGAAAATCCTATTAGATGGGTATCCAAAGAAAAGGTGTTGAATTAAGGATAATGTTACATTAATCAAGGAAAGTTCTTATAAATGGAAAATCTCACGATCTCCTAGCCTTTACTTGGCTCGTCGATGTGGTCCATTTCAAGGGTATGCCCTAGCGGAAGACTTAAGCTTTTTACATCTTAGGTTGATTTAAATAAACGTATTTGAATAATATAAAATTTTGAAGAAATTAAAATTGATTTAAATTTAAATTTATAAAGGTTGTAAATTAATTGATTAAAATTATTTTAAATTAAAATTAGAGTTTATAAGAGTTATGAATATAAATTAAAATTGATTTAAACTTTTATTCATAAAGGTTATAAATAAATAAATTTAAAATTGCTTTAAATTTACATAAATATAAATGTTTTATTTTAATTAATTAAATGGATTAATTCATAGATAGGTTGAAATGAATTAAATCCAAAATAAACTTAACAGAGTATATATAAGATGCAAAGATATATGATGTCATGATATCATACTCTTCCCCCCTAAAATGTTAATGTACTCAATTGATATTATTTTAAATTATGAATCTAAAATAAAGTTATTCTCTATTATTTACAATACAAATAGAGTAATGTACATATATATGGTTATTAAGCACTGCCAAGCCATATATATAGTAATGTTATGTTGCCCCTATATTAGTGGGAATATTATGTAACTTTATTGATCACCCTTAAGGATTGCATAATTAATCTTAAGCTATCACAAAATGATGCACTTTATGATTTGTTAAGCACTCTTAATGTCATAAAGATGATTAAGAGTAAATTAAATCTGGTTGGGAATTATATAGGGGATATAATTATTAAAAGTGTTACTTAATGTTTATAGGGATTACAATTTATTGAGCACCCTCGAGGTTTTAGTAACATGGTAAATGTGTCATAACACCCACTAAAAGAAATTAAGAAATCTCCATATCTCTTTTAAGGTTGCTGAGGGATGCAGAATTCAAAGGGAGCCTTCTTAGATAAATATAATAAACCAATCTAATAAGTATAAGAACATATGTGATATTATAATAATCTATTTTAATAAATTCGAACAGTTAAAATAATTGATAAAACTATTTATTGAATAAAATATATTAAGTGAAATAAATTAAAGATCGATGAAGAAATTAAAGAATTTACTTGCCAATAAATCTTTTAGCATGTTGGCGCTTTAATATCCATGTAAGAGCTAAATAATACAACCGTTAAAACAATGTTGCCTGCTTCACTTAGATAGAGTTGAGGGTATATCCTAAGGGTAATTATGTAATTTATTGCAAATTATTCACTCTGTAATAAAATCTGGTTCGAAATAAAAGGTTTTTTTCTGTTATATACTTTTTACGATCTGTTATAAACAATCGATTATTCAATTTAAGTTTATTTAAGTGACAATAATATTACACAATGCCCTCATCTTGAGAATACTATCGAGCTTCAATATGGAAACTTCGCTTTAATAATAGTTGAATCCTGGCATGGTGTCCATTGAACGACTATAGTTGGGTCAAGTTGTAGCATTGGAGGTGAAACACTATTCAATAGAGAATTCAAATCCTCGGTTATATAGTGTTAGTATCATAGGTCAACTTAAGTCAACTAAAATTCAAAGTATCTGGCCAAAGTAGTACATTTAATAATAATAATAATAATAATTATTATGAACTAAGATTTTGTATTTGGATTATAAATTTGATGTGGACGATATTATAATTTTGACCATTACTAAATTCCGTAAGTCCTAATGTGATATAGTTTTGACGAAGGGAATTAGTGTAAATAATTGTCATTAATGAGTAATGCTTAAAATAAGTAAAATTGGATTTTACCAAAGCATTATAAGCAATAAATTTGGCCACAATGTCACATCACTAGCCAAGGCGAAGTGTGAACTTTAATATTTGAATTTTCATTATTATCTGCTGTTTGAATTTACACAAAAAGTTTAAATACAAATGCGATGTTGAATCCTTGGTCTACCACCTAATTTAATTAAACTATAATTGTTATAAATTAATTAATGTTTGTGAAATACAAATTATAAAATTATATTTGATTTGTGTTGAAAAATATAGAAAATAGTGCATACATAAAAGTTGCATACACAATTATCGATATACGATATCGATGTATATTTAAATTTGAATTAAATGTAAATTATCTGATCCAACTTGAAGTGGTTTGAGGCTCACAAATGTGGTCATTCATTACTTGAGGGGAAGGCTTTGGAATTGGATTCCAAAAGGGTGTGAAGTGGCAAAGGAAAGAAATGATACGCTTTCATCTTTAAACCCTTTCTTTCCTATACTCTTTAAACACCTTTACTCACTCTTTTCTCTAATTATATTCTAGGTTTTGAGCCACCATCTCCCTCCTCTAGATATGGCTGAAAATCCCCCTCTACTCTTCAGTGATTCAAGCAAAAAAACCACAAGTTCAATTAAAATCTAGACAGTGGTGTGTGGCTTTCTCAATTAGGTTACACCGTGGAAGTGTTGAATAGAGATTAAAGTGGAATTCTTTAATTCGGTATACAAGGTGTATTATCTAGGCAATTGCAAGGTAAGATTCATATTTACAATTTGTATATATGTGTGTCTGGTCATCATATGTTTTATCCATAGTTAGATTAGTTACATTATCACGAATCCCTATATATGTGTTGTCAACATGAGATGTGAATATATAAACATGTATATATATTATGGTTAAAATTTTCTTTTATACACACGCACATACATACATACGTATGCGCGCGTACACACACAGAGATATATGTGTGTGTCTATATATATATATATATATATATATATATATATATATATATATATATGTTTGCACAAATGAGCAAGAAAAGAATATACAATATAGTATTCGGCTAATCTTAGCCTACGTTCACTTAGTGATTTTTATTGATTGTCACTTGATTATAGGCAGGAGTTCCTAGGGTCAGTATAATTTCGATAGGGAATGTAAGAAATCAGAGTAGAGACGATTCAAAGTAAAAAGATCCTTAGAAATGAGCCCTATCCTTCTATTTATAGAGGCAAGAGGCCTAAAATCTTGCCTAGAAGATCTCCACCTTTTTCTCCACTCTCGAGACTAATTCTCCAAAAAAGTAGGACACCACCTCATCAATTTGTACAGATCGGTACCGATCCAAGGACTTGGATTGGTACTGATCTGCAAGATGGCCAAACTGGCCATCTTAAACTCTTTGATTTGGAATGATTTGTAACTTCATGATTTCATACTTGTTTGCACCATAGATTGCTTGTTTTTGAGTCTAAATGATGGATCTTTGGAGAAGTAGAGCTGCCGATTCAAGTGCTTATGAAGATCAATAGAGAATTGAGTGGAATTGAAAAAATAACATTTGGAATAGGCTTGTGTCATCAAGTAGAGTAGATAGGTAGAAGATGGGAAAATTTGGTGGAGATTTACTGGATTGGTACCGATCATTGGTGTTGGATCGATACTGATCCAACTATAACGACCCGGAATTTCATCGCCTTAATTTGCAGATATTTAATAAAGTTTAAATATTCAAATAATAGATTTTATAATTAAAATATAACTTTTTAAATAATAACAAATGATGGTAAAATAGATTTGTAATGACCCAAGATTTTGCCACTTTGAAATAGGCTATTTAAATATATTTTATATAATCAATAAATGGATTTTTATTTGCAAACAAACCTATTTTAATTATTTAATGATGATGATAAAATAATTTTCAAAATGTGTTTACCAATATAAATAATTCAAATAAAAGTAGAAAATGTGAATAAAGAACGATTTTCGAAATTTCGACATTTCGACACCCGAAAGTCATCGGGAACGTTATGTACACTTGGTGCAACGTGCACACACCTATTAAAACTATTGTTGATCACATTTACAAATAACATACATGCACATGCATGTATATTTACATGAATACTTAATAATATATACATATACATTCATGATATGACTATTTATGCATATTTATATACATACATACATACATATGTATGTATAATATAAGCTAAGTTAGTACCTAAACATTACTTAAATCATCTAGGTTAGCACATGATAGTATGGTGAGGGGAGGATGTGTGGAGAGAGATAGGGGGAGGTATGGAAAGCATGCTGCATGATAACATTTAATATATTTTAAGTGTAAAGTTAATTTAAATTATTAATTCTTTTCATTGCCTATAAATTTCTCATATCTCTACATATTCTTCCTTTACACCATCATTTCCATGTTCATTTCTATCCTCTTCTTATCTTCATGAATTTCCATGGCTTCCACCTCAAAATTCCTTAGAGAAAAATTTGGTTTATTCACTCAAAAATCTAGTAAAAACTCCTCCATTTCATTTCCAAACCCATTCTCTACGAAACATAGCCCTATACTCCACAAACCCACCAAGGCCAAACCTTGTTCTAGCCATGGCCAAACCAAATTGGTCCATGGCCGAGCCCATTTAGTCTTCCAAGGGTCCACATCTCCACTTCATTGAGCTAGGAGGAAGTGAGCTAGGTCGAAAGCAAGTTTAGTTTGATTTAGTGAATGTTTGGTGAGTAAAGTTTTTGTTTTTAAAACTCAATTACTAGCCTTTTAACGCTGTAAATTTAAGAGTTAACATTTTGCTTGTGTATGTGGTAATGTTATAAGTTGTGTATACATGCATATATGTTGATTTGTTGTTGGTTGCTTATGCCGAAGTCTGAGTAGGCGATAAAAATTATACCTCGAATATTGAAAAAAAAGTTGGTTGTCAAGCGGGAAGTAATATTCTTTCTTATGATTATGATGTGTATTGTGATCAAATTTGTATGTGTTGTATGTGGGTTCATGACACAAAAGTAGCGATTCGCTAACTAAAAGCGACGTAGAAATCCGCTTTTTGTCGAAAGTTTATTTTTGTTCCAAAGTGAAAAGTTTTCAAGTATAAATTTTTGATTTTGGTTTCAAAAGTTTATTTCATGTTTTAAAGAAGACAAGATTTTAAAGTTGAAGTTTTTAAAGCTTAGAAATCCAAATTTCAAAAAGCGAAATTACGGGTCCAAATAGCGATAGTCGTTATACGTGCAATTCGCAAAAATCAAACTATTTCCAAATCCAAAACTTATTTCGACCAAGAAACATTGTGAAAGGTGTTTTCTAATTTTTTTCGTAAGTTTTAAAGTGTGAAAATAGAGTTTTGAAGCTAACTTTCTTAAAAAACAAGTTTTGGAATTACGAGTTCCTATAGCGATAGTCGCTATACGCGCAGTTCGGAAAATCTAACTATTTTTCTAATCTAAACTTGTTTTAACTTGAAATCTTCTTAGGAAATATTTTCTAACTTTAATTTAGTGATTAAGAAACAATTATTTATTTATTTATTAATGAAGGTATTTAGTACTTAATCATTTGTTAATAATTGTTTTTAAACTTAAATGTTAATTAATTAAGTTAATCATGATTTGTTACTTAATTAAAAAAATTATTAATTAAGGATTAATTATTTATTTAAGATAACTATTAATTAATTACTATATTAAAAGGGGGTTTTATTTAATTAATCTTTGATTAAAGTTAATTATCCGCTAATATTGTTTAATTAAAGTTTAATTACTTTTACTTAGAATTTAATTACTATTTAACAAGGATTTGATTCAAATTAATAAGATTTTAATTCTTTTAAAATTACTTTGAATTTAATAAATAGTTTTATTTTAAACTGTTTTCTTTTAAAAAAAAATTTAAAACAATAGATTTCTATGTCGCTTACCCTTAAGTAACTCCATATGATTAAGAAAATTAAATGACATCTATTAGCAGAACAAACTACCATTCTCATATTACAATTAATTTGGACATTTACTTAAGTTGATTGATGATTATGTGCTGATCCCTTATATACTTGTTGTTACATGATGCCATGTTAAACTGGATAAGTAAAACCAAATTAAAAGCACCATTGTGGTTTCTAAGCCTCCGTTGACTTTGTAAGGATAAATATTCCATTTTCTTTTTGAAATGATTTCAAACTTACTGCATTTTGAACAAGATATTTAAAGAATAATTTGACAAATGGTTTTACTAAAGATGTTTTTTAACTAATGCAAATGGTTTTCCATGTTATGAAAAGAAGTTTTTATGAAGAGTTTTATAAAGGAATTTGGAAATTTATAAGATGTTTTTGGGTAAATGGATTTGAGTTTTAAGTAAAGAAGATGTCATAAATAAGGAAGATTTATAAAATGGATTTGCTTATTAAAGGAAGTTAATTTGATTTAAGGTTATTTGTAGGTTTTTAAATAGGAAAGGTTTATGAAGAAGTTTTATATATGATTATGGGTATTTATAAAAGAAGTTTTAGAAAATGATATGGATATTCATAAAGGGAGTTTATAAAAAGGCTTGGATATTTATAAGAAATTTATCTAAAAAGTTGGGGTATTTATGAAAGTAATTTATACAAATGATTTTGAATATTTATAAAAGGGTTTCATAAATGAATTTGTAATGTTGGAAAGTGTTAAATGGATTTGGATTCAAGCAAAAGAGATTTCATGACTGAAATAGATTTGATTAAAAAGGATTCATCGAAAGAAGTATAAAAAGAATTTGAGATCTGGGTTTCTCTAGACTGAACTTTTGAAAATGGTGGTATGGAACATCCATTCCACACTTAACATCGAGGGAATAGTGTTTAGGGTTGTCCTTACCTCCTTTTAAAACAACATTTGCTTAATCCTTTTTAACATGATTTGAAAGTAAGAAGTTATTTGCAAATGTTTTGTGAATATACTTATGTTAGAGAGATAAGTATATGAGTGTTTTAAACAAATGTTTTTGAAAGAGATTTATTAAATAATGATTTGTTTTGATATTTAGTAGTTGCTATGGATAAATAAATATCAAATGGAATTAGTTGTTATTTGTTTATTTGATAGTTATAAAACCGATTATCAAATCCGGACCTGTTTTAACTTAGGAGGTATGTTGGGTATATTCGAGTCTCCTAGGGAGGACTCGATTGTTTAGTGCATACTTCTAATAGAACTAGAATTGAGTTAGCTGGAAGTTATCGCTTAGTTTTGGAGACACCGGTCCCAGGATAAACCCAACCACACCAAACTAATAACAAATGATGTTAAATCATATTGAAGTACGTTGTGGAGTTATACTATTCTTCTTGAGGGTGATTACAAAATGGAAGATAATAATGTGGAATGTTTTTTCGATATCGGAACAACTTGCATGAATGAATGTTGGCATTGTATCTCTGCCTGGAAGGTAGTGTTAGCATTTTGAGATAGTCTGCTTAGAGGAAGAAGGTAAAGACGTGAGCCTCACAAATCATAAAATGACAAAACAGGGTATGCGGCATAGCTATGTGGTCAGCTACCATTAGGGACCTCCATTCCACTCTAGATTGTCCATATTTGAGTTTTTTTGCACACAAACACTGTGGTAGTGTAAGGCCTTAGTGTCAAAAAGATATGAGGTAATCTGGTTCGCCGTGTTAAAGGGGTAGCCGGCTCTGTGTAGCATGAGTACATGAAGTTCTTGTCAAACTTCGGTGCATTTTCTAGGGGTGTACCATCGAAAGGTAGTCACTTACTTGCCATAGTATTGAATCCAATCTCCAATATGTGCCTTCATGGTTTTTATTTTAGAGCCTAGTATGTTGGAATTTAATATGGTAACAATTTCAAATATTTTGATATTTATTTGAAACCATAAACATTATTATAATACCACTGGATTTTTATATACAAATGTTTTAGTTATCATAAGGTAAAAACCCGTCCATGTTTATGTAAGGCATGATTTTACGGGATGCCTTTGATTTAAAGGTTTTTGTAAAGTTAAATGTGTACTTTACTCTCACCAGACCCATGTCTGACCCGGAGTTATTTTCTTTTCCTAAACTCTTGGGTGCTCAAATTTGATTGGGCAACCAAGCAGTTCAAGTTTATCTACATATTCATTTTGGAGGAGCTTAGAGCAGGTGGCTTCATCAATAGCTAGTTATTACTTTCTCTTCCACTGTATTATATGTATATTGTATCAGATAGGTAGAGACAGACTGTTATAACTTTCCTAGGGTAGAATTGTATTGTATAAATCTGATGTAACATTTTTGAAATGACTTTGCAATACATTAAGTTGAGCAATATATATTGTTCTGTTGCGCTATGAGATTCTGTGTTGTGTAGTTTCTTCTCTTCTATCTTTTCTTTCTTTCACCCCTAATGACCCATCTTTTAGATGACTAAATGACCGGCAAACGAATATCGAGGATGTATTAAGTGTCATCTTCGATAGTAAGAAAGGCAAATCGTTACACCAACACTTGTGAATTTTGGGTTCTTGGAATTTTGGAGTGGACACATACTTTCCTTGTAATCTTGGTTGTACTAGGGTTTTGGGATTTATGGTCATCACTTCGGGCATCTTGCCTTGATAACTTCAAAGTATGACTCGTCGAGTTCCTCTGTATATTGCCTGGTCAAAAGGCAGGATAACACTTGCCCCTTTAAAGCATGCCTTGTGAATGGAAGATGTGCTTTGCTTAAGAAAAAATAACTGACACTAATATTTAGTAGTTGAGCTCTTCGGCTACTTCGATATTGGTAAATCATCCGGTTCCTTCATATTCTCTTGTAAGTTAAAGATCATTCCAAACTCGTTACAGCATAAAACTCTAAACTTTTCCTAAATGTAATCTATACATCATCATCATTCCGATTTCATTCAGAGTTATTACATTACATATCAAAATCGTCCTACGTTCGTCCGAGATTTATCAGCTCTAGTCTAATTGCAAGGCGCTCAAATCCTTATATCAAATCAGTATATATTTAAATTTTGATCTCTTTGGACCGTTTCATATTCAATTTAATGCATGATCTCTCGGGATCATTTATTATTTGAGTTAAGGGGACGTTCTTTCCAAACCATTAATTAAATCTATGATTGTTCATGGCCAATAGTTAAATCCATGATCTCTTTGGAAAATTAATTGAGGCTATGGCCGTTTGAGGCTGGTAAGTGAATCTGTGGCCTTGTTGGACCATTCATCATATCCATGGCCGTTTGGGGCTGATAATCAAATTCTGGCCATTTGGGACTGATAATCAAATCCATGGTCTCTCCTTACCCTTGCTAAGTCTAATCCACTTGCTCTCTGGGGAAGGGACTCAATGACAAGCATGCCCATCCGCGCACTCTTTGATGAGGGGACTTACTTCTTGCACTCCAATCCCGTCTTTTTGTATAGGACATAAAGCAATCAATATCATACAAGTCCATTTTCTTGCACTTTGAGGCGACTTACACCTTGTAGTCTGGACCCGTCCTTCAAACAGGAATTTAAAGTGATCACTATTGTACAAGTCCATCCGCTCATGCTCTAGTAATGGGACTTGCACCTTGCACTCTGTTCCTGTCTCTCTAGACGAGACTTTAAAATGATTAGTTTCAATCATCACGTTCAGTGTGGATTTCAATAGTCATACTCAAACATTAAAAACAACATAAAGTCTAACATCAAGATAACTTCCTCGTCAGGCATTACACTCTAGCATCCAGCTCAGAGCATGCCTCGAAACTGATTGAGATCCTATACATGAGTATGTGGCTAGAATTAATTATTGCATTGTTTATCAAAAAGAGGAAATAGAGTGCGAGAACCAAACCTGATTCCCTGCCATCCCCATCAAGGGATGATTATCCTATACACTGATCCGAGGCTGTTTCCATTTGCCGTGGTTGATGGCTGCTCTTATTCCACCACCGCAGCTCGATTTCTCACATACTACTATAGTCGATTATCTCTGACCTATTCCCCGGTCGAATCCCGTATGTGTTTGCATTCATTTGTGCTATGCCCATCCAGTTCATGGAATAGGCAATATTTTACGATGTCCTTTCACGGTCTGTGGGCTCCCTCCTTGCCGGCTTTCGAAGGGATCTGTCCTTTGGTATCTAGATAAATCTGTTTCGGTGTTTCATTTAGATCCATGTAGGAAGAGAATTTTGGTTCCCTCCTTTGCTGCTTTGATCCTTTAAAGCCATCATCTAACTTTCATTTTTCTTTTCATTTGTTGGATCCTTCTTCGAGCGGATCTCCACCATCCACAACATTGATTTCTTCCTGATCAGCTCGGTGTCCTCTTGACGTCGGTATCTCTTGGCTTCATGATAATATTCTATGAGATCCCTTGGAGGATCCCGTTCCAAAGTAATCATGAAATCCTTCTTAATGGCTATTCCTGAAACCATTACCATTAAAGCCACTGAAAGATCCAGGTTATCAACCACAGCAGCCGCCGCATTAAAACTTGTCAAAAAAATCTCGAGGGTCTCTCTGACTCTTTGCTTCATACTCGCCAGTGTCATTATATTTTTGGGTCATGAAATATGGACCCAAAACTATTTTATGAATATGTTCACCAACTCAGCCCATAAACTGATGGAACTGTTCTCCAGCTCTCTAAACCATAATGTCGCCAAATTTATCAGGTATAAAGGGAAGCACCGTCCCATGATCTCTTCAGAAGCACCCAGTACCTCCACATGCCCGATGTATCCCATCAAATGAATCGTTGGGTCTATCTTCCCATCGTACGTTTCCAACGTAGGTAACTTGAAATCAGACGAATTCTTAGCGTAACGAATACTTGGAGTGAATGACTTCTATTCACATCCTCCAATCTCCGTTTTGGTAGTCCACCCCTCATAGCTCATCTCACCATCTCAGCAAGTCTGTCATCGTCATTTAAAGAAATTCCAAGTTCACATTCTCAGCCTATCCCCCGACTCTTCAAGGGAATTATGGTATATACTCCTCTGGCTGTGCTTATGCATTCAAATTCACATTCATACGCTCTGCATCATCTCCAAGATTCACATCATTCCTTCCTAGACTGACACGACCCGTAACCTCCAAGTCTTTATGGATCTATACCAATCTATGCTTGTGGGTCAGTATTGGCCCGTATGCTTAGCTTGGGGTTTGTTTTGGGTCATTCTACTCCGCTTCTAGCTACTTTCACTCCGACTTCTAGTCTTTGATTGTAATTTGCAGCAACTCCAGCTGTTTCCATCTGTCTCATTCTCGTGAAGGAACTCTCCATCATTTCTTCCTGGCAAGCAATCATCCTATCATACAATGCATTCATCATGGCTTCCATCTAATCCCTGGTTACATAGATTGATGGGGATTAGCTCCTAAGGATGCCACTTGGCTGCCTCTTGTTGATTTCCTACAATGGAAGTACTGACTGTTGATTGTTTTGTCATTTTTAATCTTTCCAAGTCTCAAATCAATGAATTCAAGTGGTTCTCAGTGAAAACATCAAAATACCGAACCATAAATGGTACAATTACCCAACAAATTGAGTAGAGGTAAAAAAAAATATGAAAGAGTGAGAAAGAATACATAGCAATTTTTAGTGGTTCGGCTGATCTTGGCCTACATCCACTTAGTGATTCTTATTGATTATCACTTGATTACAAGCAGGAGTTCTTACGGGTTGGTATAACTTCGACAGGGAATGTAAGAAATTAGCATAGAGAAGAATCAAAGTCCGAAGATTCTTAGAAATGAGCCCTTCCTCCTATTTATAGAGGTAGGAGGTCTAAAATCTCACCCAAAAGATCTCCACCAGGTTCTCCATGCCAGAGACTAATTTTTCAAAAAATTAGGATGCTACCTCATCATTTTGTATGGGTTGGTACCGATCCAAGGACCTGGATCAGCACCAATCCGTAAGATGGCCAAACTGGCCATCTTAAATTCTTTGCTTTGGCTTAATTATTTGTTAGCTTCAAGATTCCATACTTGTTTGCATCATTAATTGCTTATTTCTAGTCCAAATGATGGTTCTATAGAGAAGCAGAGTTCTTGATTGAAGTGCTCATGGAGATCGATAGGTTATTGAGAGAAAACGACAGAATAACACTTGCAATAGGCATGTAGCATCATGTAGAGTAGATATGCAGAAGATAGGAGAATTTGGTGGACATTTCCTAGATGTGCACCAATCCATGGTGTTGGATTGGTGCCGATCCAAAACTTGTGGATTTTGGGTTTTTGGATTTTTTGAGTGGACACATACTTGCCTTGTGATCTTTGTTGTACTAGGGTTTTGGACTTCGTGGTCATCTCTCTCAGTGTCTTACCTTGATAACTTTGAAATTTGACTCGTGGGTTCGTTTGTATGCTGCCTGGTCAAAATGCACGATAACAATATATGTGTTATTATTTCTAAAAAAGGGAATTAGAATTTTATGTGTGTATATTTATATAAATATTTTAAATACATATGTATATTATAATAATAAAAGTGATACTTTATTCAAGCCAAGCACTCATATGATGTCTTAAAAACTCGAACCCATGAACTCTAGAATCTTTGTCTAAATCGTTATACCTCTAACCACTTGAGATAGAGGTCCTTGATGTGTATATATATACATATTATAATATAATTTATTATTTTGATATGTATGTATGTTAAGGGAAATACATACTTTTATATATTTAATAAATATTAAATCATGAAATTGTTTTTCAATTTTTTTTAACTTTATAGTTTCCATATGGAAATTAATAAATTAAAAAAATTCAAGCTGTTAGCTTTTAAATTAAAAAAGGTTTTTCTATTAAAATATTTCATGGCCAAATATATATGTACGTATAAATTTATATGTATACTTTTACATTCTAAAGTATAAAGTTGTTGTATAAAGTTGTTTATGCGATTTATAATAATAAGCTTAATGGATATATACATACATACACATACATATATATATATAGACACATACACACATTTATATAAATGTTTTCGCATGTTCAAAAATAATTTGGTAAGTATGTGTGTGTGTGTATCTATACTAAATAAAATTTATTACATAATCATTTTAGATTTCAAGTTTGAAATTTCAAATTTAAGTTTAAATTTAAATTTTAAAGTTATTTATATTTATACTTATAACATTTAATGTTTTGTAATGTTATAAAAATACAAGTGTGTGTCTCTATATATATGTATGTATGTATTTGTAAAGTTATACTATTATAAATACTATTTTATTTCATATTGAAATATATATATATGCACATGTACATACATACATATACGTATATATATATATATATTTGATTACACATATGTATACGGAGGGGCTAACTTATCCGTTGCGGTGTAAATCCTAACACTTACATATGGGCATGTTAAACTATGCACATTGTAAATGTTGTACGTGCATGCACACAAATTTGTATATGATACACATGTTTACATTATATAATTCATGTATGACATCAAAGCAAAACTTTAACTACAAATTAAATTAAATAGTGATTTTTTGCAAATTAACTAAGATAAGATCTAAATAAATTTGGACTTCATATTCTCAACAAAATTCAAAATGGTAAAAAAAATTGAAATTCACTTATATTACCCGCGGCGTGCTAGCCTAGATCCTTCAATGGTATTGGAGCCAAATAGCCAAAGCGGTTTGAATTAGTCATATTCGGGCTAACTAATTAAGCTTGCCCATTTAGTAGTCGAATTGAGCCTTGGGATCGTTTTCAAAATTATTTTGAAAATTAAAAAAAGATTTTAAATAAGAATTACATTATAAAGTTATAATACAGTTTTCAAAATTGGTTAGAAAAGCTTAATAAACTATTTTTGAAAATTTATTATTATTAATAAGATTAATAAATCAAATTAATGAATTAATGTAAATACTTGTAAAATATATAAAGATATATGTTACACTGTCTTAAATTATTCAAGGTGATGTAATAATATTTGTATATACATACGAAAATTTAAAGTAATATTTAACTAAAATTATTTAATTAAATAAGTTAATTAAAAGGTTAATTAAAAATAATAATATATATAAAGATATATGTGTGTGACTATAAATATTATGGTACACATATTCAATTAAAATGTCTAATTGAATAACATAAAATTAATTAAAATATTAATTAATTGAATTAATAAAATAAGATTTGATTAACATAATATTTTATTTATAATATAAGTTAATTAAATATAAAAGTTGTGTAATAATTAAAACATATATAATATGAATATATAATTAAAGGTGGAAGAATAGGATACCCTAAATAGACTTAAGGGATAGATAGATACTTATAGTATGCATAACGTAATTTCTAATGCGTATGAGACTTGAATCATGAGCATATTTCATAAGAAACATTATTTCATAAGTTGATATTACTTTAAACAAATATACTGAAGATTGTGAATCTTTAATATAAAATTGTCCTCTACCATATTATATTAATAAATTACTTGCATACTCTCTGGTTGTTGAGCAAACTCAAAATAGAGATGTTATGTGTAACAATCGACCTTTTTGACTTCCAAATGTCGAAACTAATACATCCGTGGTATTCACGTATCAAGCACCCAAGTCCAAAAAGACCGATTGCTAGAGTTAATAAAAATAAAAATAAAAGGAACAAAGAAGGAAGAACAAAACATTTGAATATCCCAACAGGAAGATAATATATAATATCAACACGGTGCAAATAAAATACACAAAGATACAATGGAATTACGAAGTTACTAACCTAAACACCATCAACAGCCTGTACAATTATAATAGCATGTCTTCATAATTTATGATATATATACTAGTAGTGCAGTGGAAATAATATACTATGGTAGGTAAAAGCATCTGGCTTGTCTCCTGAAGCTCCAAAAAATATCAATGAAAACCTGCCTTTATCAGACTGTCCGAAAGAGCGCCTGAGGAATTAAGGAAAAGATAAACTTAACTCTAGTTCTTTTAGAAATAATCAAACAACACATAAGGTAGAGATCATATCATATCATATCTGGGCAGATTCCCTATCTCTTGTCATAGAAGAGAAAAAATAGTTTATACGTAGGGCATAGCATCATCGAAGGATAACCGTACCGTATAAATCTTGTGTTTCTTCTAGATATTACCTAAGTTAATTTTAGTAAATTTCAACAAGGATAAAAACGATCGCATATGGAAATCAAGTCTCGTATACTATCACCCTTTTTGACATTCTCAAATTATGATATCCCTCAGTCAAGAGTGAAGCTAGGTAGGTTAGAGCACTAGCTGTATCCAAGCCCTACCTTGACACCTCCTTCTTAACTTTCATAGATAGAGATCATCTAATTTACCGGTTTTTAGTGCTATGTATAAGAATAAATACTTTCCATAGACAAGTAAACATGCAAATACGATTAAGTTACACAAGCAACTTATAATCCCCATATTATCAAATAATACTTCTTCGTAAATCTTGTGTATATATATTTAGAGTTCCTTTATAAAAGATATGTACATGTATACTACGACTTCACTATTCATATCTACTCTTTTCATTCTTCAAAATGTACTCATATTCTTGTCTCAAAGGTATAAGAATATTCATAAATCATTTAAGAAGATTCTCATTTAAAAATATATCAAAGAAGTTAAAAACAAATGTTACTATAAGCCTCTTCTCTTTTATAAGTTAAAACTTTACTTTTTCTAACCCTTTCCTAAAACATTCCAAACTTATCATTATCGTTAACATGCTCCTTTTAAAGATCTGTGTATTTCAAAAGTATAATCAAAAGGGTTGAAAACCATTGTTACTAAAACATTATTTACTATAGATCCAAAACCTTTGTACTTATCATTTCCTTTAAAATATTTATTTCAAAGAACAAGCATATTCAAAATTATAATTAAAAGGATTACGATTAAATGTTACTAAAACGTTGTTTATTATGAATCCAAAACCTTTTATACTTATCATTATCTTTAAAATACTACTTTTAAAGTTCTAAGTAAATTTACACTTATTTAACAAGCTAATATACTTTTAAATAACTTTTCAAAACTGTTAATTATAACTAAGTGTTATAAATAAAACCCACTTATCCTTTTATAAATTACTTACCTCACTTTTCCAAACTTATACATATATAATAATTTATAATACTTAACTTGCTTTTCCAAACTTATATATATAAATACTTACAAATATGTTTTTAGTAACTATATAAAATATTATGTAAAAATAACTAATTTAGAAATAACTTGAAAAACCATTTTCAAATAAAAGCTACCAAGAAAACCCTTTACTTTAAAATTTCATAAATACTTATTAAAAATATATTTAAATTTGAGACCACTTATAAAATACTCTAAAACCTGCTATCAACCATTCCTAAAAAATAACATAAAAACAATAAATTTGACTATCATTTTAAACATGTTTAAAATTACAAAAATAGCTTAAAACAACACCAAACTGAAGGGTGCTAAAAAAACTAAGAAATGTTGTCGTAGGTCAAAAATTGCATTTGTTAAGTGCTGTAAGAGATACCTGGATAGAAAACACTTGAAAACTACATAAAATTTTAACTGGTTTTTCATTCAAATAATGGTTTTAAGATCTGATTCTTTTTTACATTACGTAGTATATTTAGACTACTTAATAACTACGCAAAAAAACCCTAAGGATATCTTCCAAAAACATATTAAAAATTCCCAAAATCAAAGCTTTTCAAAGTGCTCATATAGCGATCATTCTCGCTTCTAAATTTTGCAACTTTGACAAACCAGTTTTAAAATGGTTTAAATGCTAAAATTTTTACAATAAGTAGTACACATATAGTACTTAATAAACCTACAAAAATGCCCTTAAGGATGTCTTTCAAAACCATATTAAAAATTGCTAAAAATAGGGCATAGGGAAGTGTCCATATAATGTCCTTTCTCGCCATAAAATATTTCAAACTTTATTCGACAAGCTACATAATTTTCCAAACCATTTCCTTGCTAACACATACAATATAAAACATGTAAAGCACAACCAAAATATATTCTTTCACAATATACTTTCAAATCACCACTTTAAACAAGTTAAACACAAGGGATTTCGAAGTGCACTTATAGTGACTCTTTCGCTAAATAAGTTCACACACACTTCCACGTCACATACAACCACACCAAACACGTAAGCACAAAGTCCAGGCCACGTTAGATGTTTTAGAAGGTAATAGAAGTGAATATATTAATCATTTGCTTTCTAAAGCTAGAGGGATTCAAAGTCATAACTTTCATTAGTTAACTTCATTACTTCACTTTATATTCACACAAAAACATACACACACTTCAATAGTTAGTTAACTCACACAAAAATCTTGCTAACATCAAACACAAGCCACTAGAACATAAGAACACTTCTTATCATCACCCTAAAGCAAGCCAGCACAATCCTAGCCCTTGAAATGCTCATGGCCACTCCCCATATTCTTTATTTTCTTTTGGCCATGACCAGAACTAGGTTGTTGTGCTCCTCTTCTTCCACCTTTGAGTTGCTTTCCATTGCTCCTAGTTTGCCTTAGACTCTTGGCCAAAGCTCGAGTGTTTGACTTCATTTCCTATGATTTTGGAAAGTTAAAGTGAAGAGAAGAGCATGAAGACATAACTTGGTGAATGTTTTTGTGGGCTATTAGAGTGTATTAATAGAGTTTACAAGAGGTCAATAATACCTCCAAAATCTCCATGGCCACCACCAAAAGAAACCTCATTCCCATGCGCTAACTTTTTACCTCACTCCTTTCACAAAACATCTTTATTTACACATAAATATCAACCCCCTTCCATGACATTATGATTACCTTACTACTTAAAATTAGTTAGCTATAACACACAAAACATTTTCAGTTGCTACTTAATGGCGCATTAGTGTAACGACCTGGAATTTCACCGCTTCAATTGTGAATACTTAATTAATTTTAAATATTCAATTAATAGATCTTATAAAGAAAGTAGATCTCTTTAAAATAATAACTAGTTATGGTGACATGGTTTTCAAGATTTGTTTACAAAAATATTTAGTTCGAAGAGAAGTAAAAAATATGACCGGAAATCGTTTTTCGAATTTTCAACTTTTCATTGGCTAAAAGTGGTCAAAAACATTATGCACTCTATTATATAATTATAAACATATAGATATAATAAGTTAGTTTTATATGATGTATATATGTATATGTATATGCTTATATATATATATATATATATATATATATATATATATAAGATGCGACCATTTTATATAAATCAAAATAAAGTGAAAAAGTAAAGTGAGACATTAAGAGGCATAAGTAATATTAACATCAAAAGCATGTTGGAACAACATGAAGGGGAAGGGGGACAAGGCCCTTGCGTGAGTACATGGTGGAAAAGGAGGCAAGATGATGTGGCAAGCAATGAGAGGAGGGCATGTACTCGAAGGATATTTTAGGTAATTCTTATCCACTTGTATATAAACAAATTTCCTAACCTTACACTCATTTTCCATTTTCATTCCTACTTTTTAAATCCTCCTTCAAGTCTTTATGTACACTGTAATGGCTTCTTTGGTTTTCAAATGATTAAAACCATTCCTTTTCTACTTTTAATTCATGACATTTGTTTAAACAATTTACTTCTTTTCTACACCTTCCTCGTTCAAAAGAAAGTTCATAATCTCCTAGCTCACATCATAGCCAAGCCATGTACCAACTAGCCCAAACCGCCTAGTCCCTTAAGGCCTCCAAATTTGTATTTTTCTAAAAGCAAAGTAAAGAGCTAAGATCATTTTCAAGTTATAGTAAAGTTCAAGTGAAGTTAGTAAGGGCTTGGTTTAGCATTTTTTGAGTAAGCTAACTACTTTATTTAAAGTTCTTAACTTTAAATATGATCTATGTTTTTTGTTGCTTAGTTGTTAAAATAGTTGCTTGTTTAGGTAAATCGATGTTAATTTGTATGTGCATATGTGTGCTTGGATGTGATGTTCTTTAAAACTTAGAAAAGTGAAGTTAAAAAGTTAGTTAGTTGCAAGTTATGATGTGTTCCTTGTGTATCGTTGCCTATATCATGTGTTGGGATGTATAGGAGTATGTAAGAGTGTAGCAAGCTAAAAAGAAAATAGCACTTGATTTGTAGTCGTGTCGACATCGAGATCCTTGGTTTAAACTTGTTTACACTTGGTTGTTTTTATGAAAAAGTTTATAAAGTTCCAAAATTTATTTTGTTTGATCAAAAACTTTATTCAAAGTTTATAAAAGTAAATTAAATTCAAGGATAAAGTTTTTTAAGTTTTTTGGAATATAAAACAAGTTTTGAAAGTTTCGAGTCATATAGCGATATTCGCTATATGTAGTTCGTAGAACAAACTCCTTTTGAATTTAAAATTATTTCACTTAAATATTATTTTAAAGTGTTTTCAAACATATTTTAA
Organism: Allium cepa; assembly: GCA_030765085.1. Lineage (NCBI taxonomy): Eukaryota > Viridiplantae > Streptophyta > Magnoliopsida > Asparagales > Amaryllidaceae > Allium > Allium cepa. The sequence goes on from CM060941.1 coordinate 617,062,867, forward strand.
GTATGCGAATTTATTATTATTTAATTAATTATTTGTTTATTTGATGATTATTCAATTAATTAATTAAGTAAGGAATTAGTAATTAATCATTAGTAAATAAAGGAAATTTGTACTTAACTATAAATTAAGTAAGTTAATTATAATTAGTTAACTAAATAAATATTTATTATTAATTAATTATTTATTTAAATATTAACTATTATTTAATTAGTAATTGAGTGTTAATTATTAATTTATATTAAAGAAAGGGTTTAAATATTTAATTAATTTCTAATTAAGTTAAGGTTTAATTAAGACTTAATTATTATTAAATGAAGTTTTTATAAATTATTTAACTATTAGTTAAAAGTTATCTACGGTTTAATTATTTATTTTAAGATTAACTATTATTTATTTATTTATTTAAAGGTTAATTATTATTTAATTATTTATTTAATTGTTAATTGTTATTTAGTTATTAATTAAAGGTTAATTATTATTAAAAATAAAGAATTTAAATGTTATATAATTATTAACAAAAGTTTGTAGTTTTAAACCACTTTATTTTTAAAGATTAGTTTTATTTAAAAAGCAACTCTCTTTTGATTGTTTTTATCCAAGGGATTTCTTTGTTGATTACCCTTGAGTAACCTTATTTGAAATGAAATCTAATGACAATTTTTTAGTGGGATAAATCTTCATTCTGCTAATTAAATTGTATTTGACATCTACTTGTAGAATAAATCACAGTTCTACAGTAAGTCACTGGTAGATTTTGGTGACATCTATTTAAGTAGAATAAAACCCAGTTCTACTATTTTGGTAACTTGGAGATTTACCTATTTGTTAATTAATTGTATTGGCTGATTCCCTTTACGTATCTGCTTGTTATGTAAATACCCATATTTGAACTTGGATGAGTTAAACTCAATTAAATAAACCATTGTGGTTACTAAGCTTCTTCCTAACTTTTGTGAAGTCAAATATTTTATTTTATCCTTTTTGATAATGGTTTAAAGTTTATTCCATTTTAAACCATTTAAAGGGTAATTAAGAAATTATTTTATTAAAGGTGTTTTGAAGTAATTTAATACTTTTTGAATGATTGCTTGAAATCATTATTTTGTTTGTAACGACCCACAAATTTTAATAATTTTTATATCATATTTAATTGATATTTTGAAATAAAAATTTATTATTTGGAATACGTCTATTTAGACATAACAACTGGTAAATTTTCATCTGATAATAGTGAAGTTTATTTTCTTGTGTAGTTTTATTTCAATTTAAAAAATTAATAACACTTGAATTTAAAAGTATTCCGGAACCTAAATATGTCAACATGAGAAATTTTATTTAGAACACTTTGAATCAGACTGCGAAATTCGTTTCATGAAATTCGGACGTTTCTAGCTCCGTTTGGATTTTTCCATACGGAATAGCAACGTATACCGGTACCAATTATCGACGTTTGATTGGATGATCGTACCACTAATATCTGTATACCGTTTTGATTGCTTCATTGTGTTGATTTCTACAGTATATTCACTTCTGTGTTTTGAGGTCCGGTACACGACAGAAACAATAAACTGTTCGTTGTAACGGTACCATAATTTTTGACTCTACAATGTCCTTCGGTTTCAAAATTCAAAACATGCTGTCCAATCAAGCCATTAATTGATTTAATTGTTTTCTCTAAATTGACCTGTTGTGACTCTTACTATCCCCTATTTTCATTTTACATTGGATCGATTAATTTCACAGTCAGCTTGCTTCTTCTCCGGTTCAATATATATTTCAAATGCGTTCATTTTCTTTTGCTTTCTCTCCTCCTCTTTATTTTTGGTTCTGAGAAAATTAAGTCATATTATAAATGTTGCCTGGAAACCAAGAATGCCTCCTCTTCCTTGTCACACACCCGTCCCATACCTTCTCCTTTCGCTGGGATCTTCCCACCCATGTGCATCACTACAACTCGAAGCCTTTGCTGCCCTCATCCGCTACCTACATCGCCCTCCCCTATGACCGAACCTCCTCTTCCATCGACCGAACTCACTCATCACCGAGCCTTGCCTCGTTCGACCTCCCCTCTCCGTCGCCGCCCATCGGCCTACCACCCGAGCTCGGCCAGCACTTTCTTCCCTCTCCCTAAGTTGCGGATTCCACCTTGCGACGTTTGACTTCCACCTCGCCGTGAAACACCACAGTCGAAGCTGTTGTATAAGCCCCTCTTCTCATTCGAGCTCCGCATTTGCCTATCATCTTCCCATACCTGCTCACGTGTATTTACTTATTTTATACAAGGTTAGTTATATAAATTTTATATATGCCAGTTCTATAAAGTTTATATTATTTTTACATTGATATTTTTTCTAATCGGTTATATAAGTTTAGACAAATTTTATATCTTAAACATTGATTCAAAGATAGTATATAAATGTATATATAGTTTAAAGTTATAAAGTTATATAATTATCCATAGTCTGTTATATAAGTTGTTTACTTCTAGTCTCTGTTTTGTTTAGAAGTCTATGTAAAGTGTATAGTATATTTATATAAGTTTTATATAAGTTTTATATATAGGATTTATTGAGTTATAAATATTAGTTTATATATCTGCATGAGTCTGGTTTATATCGGCAGATTTTACTATAAATGTATCATAATAATTTTTATAATAAGGTATGTTTACTTATATCTGGGCCTACAGATTTATTTGTAGTATCATTTTATATATTTGGAATTTTATGCGTTTTGAAAGAAATGGAATCGCTGGCAATATTGTTGATAACAACACGGAATACGTATATTATATATAATAATTTTTTTTTAGATTATATCAATATCTTTAAATAGATTTATGTAACTATTAGTATATATGCTATGTGATATACGGATGGATTTAAATTATTTATATAGTATGTTTGTTTATATTATTATATCGAGTATTATATGTCGTCTAGATATAACTATAATTTTACTGTAGGTTTGCATGTTAGTCTATAAGGCATTATATATATATATATATATATATATATTATGTGTTATATTAAATTTTGTACATATATATTAGGCCGAAATCTTATATATATGGTTATAAAGCTATATACGTTTGTTATATATGAGGGGTCAGATAAGTATATATAATTAGCTACAAGTTTTTTTTTCACATTTTTCTATACTAAAATAATACTTTAGTAGGTGTAGTCACTTACATATTGTAGCATGGCTATACTTTGTTTGAGCTTTGCATTTTTATTTATATTTTATAGTAAAGTAAGTGTTATTTATTATATATGATTTGTGGTATATATTAAGTTTTATAAGTTGTACAGTTTATATATAGATGTGTTATTATATGAATCTACTTTCGGCAATGGGTATATACATATATTTATGTTTGTTACGTATAATGTGTATAGGTTTGTTTGTATATTACGTATGAATATATATGTATATTTATAACTATAATATGTTTCTGGTTATATAAGAGTTGGTTCATTTTGTACATGAGCAGTCTATATGTATGAATATATAATGTATGTTAGTAATATAATACGTGTAACCTAAAGGAAGTATAAGTTATATAAGTGTTTTATTATTTCAATAGTATATATGTTTTCAAAGTTATTCATTTATTTTAAAGTATATGTTGTATATGATTTAGCAATAGCCTATATATATATGTAGTTATTTCAGGGTATAAATGTATATATATTTGATCTCTAAATATTAATTTCAGAGAAATAATATTGATATATTTTGTTTCAGTCATATCTAGATGATTTTGATTTATTTCATTAATTCATATTTATCAGCTTTAATCATCAAACTCATATCCATCATGCTTTGTTTTGAAATTGGTGCTTGGATTCGTAACTCATCTCGTTTCATCGTTCATTCTTTAGCCTCGAAAGGTGAGCAATCACTCACATTAACGTTCTTATATTTATTAAATTTGATTTCAGATAAAACGACAATTGAATATGCTGCTGTAGTTATTTAGAACTGTTATATATGCTATTATCTGTAACAGTTCACATGTGGGATATGACACCATATCCTGCTGTTTATTTTTGATATATGCATGTTATATTATTATCATATTTGTTATCACTCTACAAGTTCCCTGTTAGTATAGAATTCACTATGGGTTGAAATGATACATACCCGAACGATCTATAGAATAAGAGGAAATCGTTATGGGTTGAAATGATAAACCCAAGCGATTTTCATTGAATTGAATTTGGGATTACGGGTTGAAATGATATATACCCGTATATATTTAAATTATGGATTGAAATGATAAATATCCTATCACTTGACCATAGGATAGAAAATTTTATACACACACCGTTGGTCTGTATATATATATATATATATATATATATATGTATATATATATATATATATATATATATTGAAATGATTTCTATGGTTTGAAAGGAAATATATATGGTTTTATTTAAATTTGAAAATATTATGTATATGAATAAGCTTTGATAAAAAATAAAATTAATAATAAGCTTTAAATTTAGTAAAGTCTAATTTAAATATGTTTAAGGATTATTTAAATTTTTATTTTAAAAATAGAATTTTTAATGATTTTATAAGTCAAGGTTGGGAAGATAAATTTGAATTTAATTGAAATTGTAATTAGTTAAGAATTTTATTTAATTAAATCGATTTGAAATTTATTGAATTTGAGAATTTAAAGGATATGATTTTATAACGTGATTTTGTTGAATATTTCACGTTTAAAAGGAAATATTTGGAAAAAAATGTAATTTAAGGTTATTTAAATGGTAATGGATCCATTAAGTGAATATTTCAAAAACTAAATAATAAGAATTTAAAATGAGATATATGTGAAATTATCAATTTAGTTTTTTGAAAGTGTTATAGTTTGGAAATATATATATTTGAAATGGAAATGATTGGTTTTGAAGTATAAATTATTTTGAAATGACCATGGAGTTATAATGACTTTAGGTTGTTAATAGCGTATATGTCTACATTGTAGATAGTTCCACAGATCCTTAGGGGATGGGTATTCCAAACATCCTCTAAGTTAATTGTATTTCAGTTGATATTTCACTTGAGTTGAATTTATTGATATAAGAATGTTAATCCTGACTCGAATGTTTTGTATTTTGCTTTACGCTCGGGTCAGACTGAGTAATACAATATTTGAGACTCGCCTTTGAAGTTTGGAGCTTCGCTTGGAGATCCAACCATCGATTCAGCTTTCAGCCTTTTCGGTTGAATATTTCAGAGATGTCATCAGTCTGTATTTGAGATATTCCGTTGTATTTTATTTCAAACTTTGTTGTTTATATAGTAGCTTCATGAACTACTATTTATATATTCCACTGCATTCTGTTATAATACTTTGTATCTGTGATTCTTTGATTATTTTATTTACTATATATGCTGAGTTTTGCTAAATATAAATTAACAATTTGATACTTTGAGATTCAAGTCCAGCATGTATGGATACGAATGGTTGAAAATATGGGGATGTTGCATTGTTATTGTGGTTTAAAGATAATTAAATGAAGGATGTTCAAATAATAACTTGTTTATTTAATGGTGTTTTAAATAATTGATTGTTTATCAAAGGAACTTTATTGATTGAATTTTATTAAAGAAGTTTTTGTTTAAAATAAGGAAAGCTTATAAATGGAGTTTTATAAATTAAAAAAGGAGATCTTGAAATTTGGTGAGAAATTTCTAAATGATTGTGGTTATTTATAAAGGAGTTTAATAAATGATTGTAGATATTTATAAGAGAGTTTTATAATGATTTTAGATATTTATAAAGGAAGTGTTATAAATGAATTCAAATATTTATAAAGAGTTTTATAACTTAACTTGAAGACATGTAAAGTTTTTTATAAATGGATTTGGAATTTAAGCAAAGGAGATTTCATAAATGAAAGAGACTTATTAAAAGGATTTATTGAATAAATTTATAAAAGAATTTGAAATGGTGTTTCTGTTAACTAACCTTTTTAATTATGGTGGTCTGGACATTTGTTCCATGCTTAACACCGAAGGGATAGTGTTTGGTTTTATCCTTATCTCTAATCTAAATAAAAAAATTGATCCTTTTAATATGGTTTTGAAATAAGAAACCTTTCATAATCTTTTGTGAATATACTTGTGCCGGTGAGATAAGTATATGAATATTTTAATAAATATTTTTAGAAGAGATTTAATAAATGAAAGATTCATTTAAATGAGGCTTAATGGTTGCTATTGGTAATTATATCTATGGTTTTTTGTTATTGTCTATTTGATAGTTAAATAATCGACTATCAAATCTTGGCCGGTTTTGACTTAGGAAGTAAAAAAGAGCTGCTGCATGTGTTCATACAGTTTGAGTTCCCTAGGGAGAACTCGTTTGGGTGAAACGTCTGTATCTTTAAGGGATATATTAGAAATCCTTTGGGGACTCTGGTATAATCCGCTTACTTCTGAAAGAATCGGGATTAAGTCCACCCAATATTATCGGTTGTTGGTTCGGAGAGACCAGATCCTGATATACTATCCGAAAACCACTTTAAACCAACTTATGAGTTCGATTGGAAGACATCTTGACAATGATCTAAGACAGAGTTCTTGAAGTGTAAGGGCTACTTGCTACTAATCCTGATGGTGATTCCAAAATGGATGTTGTAGAGACAGTGCCTTTGGTTTCGTTCATACCCAGAATAAACTTATATGGATGAATGCGAGCATAACATTTCTGCCTGGAGGGCAGTGTTAGCATTCCGAGATGGTCTGCTAAGAGAGAAGGTAAATCATTGCCTCGAGTCATACCTTGGAAATGGTTAAAACAAGATAGGTGCGGCAGGGCTATGTGGGTCGCTCCCATAAGGGTGTGTCATCACCTTTCTAGATTATATTATGGATTTGGTTATGCATAACTGGTCTCTATAAAGGTTGGAAACAACCGGAGTGATGAAATATTCAGTACTCTCTAGTTAGGGGTAGGCCGGTCCTGTATTGATAGGGTTACAAAGGTAAATGCGGCCCATAACACATTTATCTAGAGGTATACTATTTTTCGGAAGGGAGTCCTTACCTTTCTATTTGTTGGAATCCATTCTCCAATAAGTGCATTCGGTTTTTGATTGTATACTTATTATTATTATTATGTACACATATCACAGCTACTTAATTATTGGTATTTTAAACCAAAATACATTATTATATTATCATTAGATTTTATAATATAAAATGTTTTGTTTATCATAAGGTAAAGATCCATTCGTATTTTTATACATCATGGTCTGACAAAATACATCTTATTTTGAAAAGGTTTTCAAATGTAGAAATCAATATGATTTGATTGAGCTTTCTCACTCTGCTTTACCTGACTGATCCATGCGTTATTTTCTTATAATTCTCGGGTCAGCCCGAGCATATTTTCCATATTTAGCTGGATGCTTTGGAGCTTTCAGGTGACGAGATGGATTTTCCAAGACATATACATGTTCTTATATTCTTCCGCTATATTTTTTTATTCTTGTCTATATTTATCAGCAAATGTAAGGACAGACTATTATAATTGTCCAGACTGGTAATAGATTAGTGTACTTTGATGTTGTTTATAAATAAAGATGATTTTTTAAAGATTTTGTGTATATTATATATTACTCGTCACAATGTGAGATTTTGTTCTACCTTCTTCTATCTTCACCCCAAATGACTTGTCTTTCGGACACTTACATGATCAGCACACGAATACCGATGATGTATTAAGTGTCGTCTTTACGTGTAAGAAAGGCGGATCATTGCAATTAATATATTAGACATGCCCAAAAGGTTTGAACAACTATATCGAGTACAAAATTGTATATTATTAAAATGATTTTCGATTATATTATTGATATTTCTTCAAACTATTTATTTTTGTAAACATATTTCAAAATCAAGCTTACTGTCATGTTTTATTAATTAAAAGGGGTTTAACAAGGATATAAAATTAATTTTAACACAATTAACCTAGATTCAAATATTTAAATAATTCAGATATTTAAATGAGTTCAAAATTACAAGTTGCTACATAACATGTAGTTTTATTAATATATTAAATAGACGAGCTAATATAACAATATGTATTTGTTTAGAAAACTCAAAGAACATATAATTTACTTGGGCCGTCGCAAAATGGTCAGTATGAGCGAATAATATCTTTCGATTTGTTATGCAAACTCATGGTCAAAATGAGATTAGAATAAGGATCATGGGATAGGAGTTGTATATGATACAATTGATAAGGAGTTATCCATCGTTTACAAGGCCATGATTTATTGAGCAAAATCAAGGTCAGAATCCCAATGTAGACGAGTCCTGACACCGACTAGTGAAGTTGAAAGACTTCTATGTTTCTTCTTAGGGTATGGAGAGAAATAAAAGACTAGTGGAGCTTATTAGAAAAATGAAATGTTATGTTAAACATTACTAACAAGAACATCTATTATGAAAACGTCCTAACTTACCAATTAAAATTTTTGCAGGACAATCTTCACATCCAAGTTATTTTTTGAAAGTGACAAACTCACTGGACCTAACTACGTTGACTGGCTAAGAGCGATAAAGACAACATTAACATAGGAATGTTTTTGGTCATCGATAACTGCACCTCCAAAAGAACAACTGGTTGATGATGCATACCCTGCACTAAGACTGGCATATGACAAATGGGTTTTGGATCCAAAACTTGCCCTAGTTTTCATGTTGCCTATGTTAGACAAGTTTTTGTAGAGGTAGCATGAAAACATGTCTATTCATGAGATTTTCGATAGTTTTAAAGCTCTATTTGGTGAACAGTTTTGTTCCCCAAGGTACAACCTTATGAAGAAACCGTTTAATACCATAATGCCCAAGAGACCGAAAGTGAAAGATTACGTTCTGATGATGAAAGCCTATAATGATAGACTTTCAAAGTTAGACCTGTTGGCAAGCAACAAGATGGAAGTAGACTTGACTCTTGGATCCCTTACTCCTAGTATGAGTTGTTCATATTAAATTACAATATAAACCATTTGAACAAAAGCCTCATGAAGGTCCTCAATATGTAAAGCTCCTTAATGGAATGTACTTGTTGTTAAGGGGAACACGTCATCTTCTTAAAGTTCGAAGAAGTAGAAGAAGGCTAATAGGAAGAACACGAAGACTACACAAGTTGACAAAGGTGAATGTCATCAATGTCACAAGAAGGTCATTAAAGAAGGAATTGTTCGGAGTACATGAAGATTGTTAAAGAGAAGAAGCAGAGTGATTCTGCTATTCCTATAGGTATATTTGTGATTCAAAATTATTTTGCAATCAATAAATTATCCTATGTTTTAGATACTGGTCTAGAACTCATATCTATAATTTATTATAAAGCCTTAGGAATAACCGTCATGTGGAAAAGGGAGAGATGAAGTTTTAAGTTGTTGATGGATCTATTATAAATGCAACGAAAGTTGGAGATTTCCTTTAAAATTTGTCTAGATTATTTTTTTGATATTAAATAATCGCTGTTATGCAAAAGACTTTATTTGTGGGATTATTTCTACGTCCAGATTGTTTGAGACTGGTTATATTTTTCGCTATGCCGGTATAGTTATGTACATTATTTTAGGTGGCAATAAAATCAAATTTATGTGATCAATACAAATTATCTCTATGTTGTGAAAAATTCTTAAAATGATGTAAATACAAAATTATCCTCGGCATTTTAGGTTAAGTCATAAAAGCGAGAAATGATTATACAAGTTAAACTAAAGGTTTTCTATCGTCGTCTGGTTTTGAATCATTTGACATGTGTGAGTCATGTTTCAATGGGTAAATGACCAAGCACCCATTTAGTGGGATCGATGAATGTGTTAATGAACTCCTTGGCCTTGTACATAGTGATGTATGTGGCCCGATGCTTATACTTAGTAAAGATAATTGTTATTATTTTGTAACATTTATTGATGATTTCTCAAGACTAGTGTATGTGTTCCTCATGAAGAACAAATCCAATGTCTTTAAGAAATTTATTGAATATAAGAATGAGGTTGAAAACCAAATGAATCGCAAGATTAAAAATTTTTGATCCCATCGAGGAGGTGAGTGCGTTAGACAAAAACTCCAATAGAACTTAAAAAATATTGGGATTATCTCTCAGGTTACACCACCATATACTCAGCAGCACAACGATGTTTCAAAGCAAAGGAATCAAACTCTATTAGATATCTTTCGTTCCGTGATGATTAAGGCTAAGTTACCTCTACCCTATTGGGGATATGCATCAAAACTATAGCGCATATGTTGAATTTGATGCCCATTAAATCTGTGCCTAAGACACGATATGAGCTGTGGTTTGGGAAGAAACCCAACTCAGGTATTTGAAGATTCGGGGTTATCAACGTACATTAAGAATGTTTGTTCAAATAAACTTGAGGCAAAATTGGCACCGTGTAAAGTTATAAGATATCCTAATAACTCATTACGATATATATTCTATAGTACTTAGGAAAAAAATGTTAATATTTCTTGACATGTTGTCTTTTTAGAAAAGGAATTTCTATCAAAGGAAATTAACAACAAGTTTGTAGACGAGGAGGAGTTTCAAGAAATTAACACTAAGGATGAGACAATGGGAGAACCAAATTCAACCATATACAAAAACATGCCATATAATAGAAAGTCTAGGAGGGAATCTCACGCAAGAAGGAGGGCTGTGTCTTAGATGACGACACTCCTTTGGCATTCTGACAAGCACCACAAAATAAAGACTCTAGATTTTGGCTTAGAGTAATAAAATCCGAGATGGATTCCATGCATAAAACAAAGTGTGAACTTTGTTTGGCATACTCAAAGGAATAAAACCTATTGGTTGCAAATAGACTTTTAAGAAAAGGAGAATGTTGATGGACAAGTGGAAACTTATAGGGCAAGGCTGGTTTCATTATTTTCAAGATGTTGATTATGATGAGGCCTTCTCACCTGTTGCTGTCCTTAAGTCCATTCGGATATTTCTAGCTATTGCTGCATTCTATGACTACTAAATAGGGCAAACATACGTAAAGATGGCTTCTCTAAACGGTGATTTAGAAGAGACCGTCTATGTAGTGACCTGGAAATTTGAACACTTCGTCCTCGAACATCGAAACGTTTTGAAATATTGCTAAGTGTTATAAGTATGATTTTGTATACATAATTTAATTAATAAATAATGACAAGAAACTTGGTTTTGAATATTTTTTACAATAATATAGTCTTTGAAGAAAAATCGGTAATGTGACCGAAAATCGATTTATCGGTAAATAGTATTTCAATCGATGTAAGTTGTTCAAACTCTTGTGTACTTACCTAATGATCAAATGAACACATTATCAATTAATTAACACACACCTCTTCATGAAGAATGGAACATTCTAGAAGCTTCTATTAGGATAAGAGATATTATCATGAGAAGAGTATGAGTGTAATTAGCATAAACGAGAAGTGATGGAAGGCGAGTCTTTCATGACATGGTTTGGGGGATTGAAGGCAAGCTTAAAGAACATCATTCTTGTGCCTACATAAGGAGAAGCATACCATAGAAGATAATTACAAATTCACAAAGCTTAAAGCAAGCTACTTCTATGTCTTCTTCTTCACTTATGTTCTAAAGGAAATTTTAGCAAATCAAATCCAAATCAACTCAAATTTGGAGTGAAACCTTGCGGGAATATTATAACACCTTCCACTTAGTTAGAAGTTAAAGAAGTGAAGCTAAACTCCCCTTGGAAGCTTTGGCTGTAAGCAAATAAGTGAGGGGAGGAGGGCAAATTCAGGCAAAAGCAAAGAAGGAAGGAAGAAGAAGGCGTTACAAGGTGGAGGTTTGACTTGGGTTTTTAGATCTTAGTTGTTTATTGTATAAAAGAGAGTTAAGACACCACTTTTAATGGAAAGTATAGCATATATATGTTGTGTTTTGATTGTGTTTAAGTTGTTGAATTGTTATTGACATTGTTGAAAACATTGGTTTGATCCTTGTCTTGAAAACATAATGCATATGTGATCCATGTCTATGAACTTGGAATGGACTTGAACGGACTTGTGACAAAACCTTGGAACAAATCACATAGCTTACAGATGGACTTCGGTTTAGATCGGACTCGGATTTGAAATCACACTTATAGCGATAGTCGCCATGGATGCACTTAGGAATTGTCTACTTCGACGATTTCTATGGAACTTTGGATAGAGATCTGTAGGGGCTTTTCACCATATTTATAATGTTTTATATATGTGTTTTTTCCTATTAAAATCTTGGATAGTACAAAGTTAAGTAACATTTCAAAAAGTGGGCAAAACTTCACTTGTGCAAAACTGCCTCGTTTAACCTTGATTTTTGGAATTTAAATGTTTGGAAAGATATTTAAATTTAAGTATTTTGTTTCACTATTTTTATAAGTGTTCAATAAACCATATTAGAGTAATCAAAAAGTGGTTTGAGGTATTTATGAATTTTTAATAATTAATTGTGAATTTTTAAAAAAGAGGATTTTATAATAATGTTTTTTCAAGTAATATTTTGAAAGAATGTTCTAAAACCTATTATAAGTATTATAAAGTATTCTAAAGAATTTTAAAGTATATATAATTTTTAGAAAATATGTTGACTATTTTATATCTTGTGGAATAAAATATCTTTGACTTGTTTATTTAAATATCAAGTTTTATGAGTAAATTATTATACAAATATCATTTTAAAAAGGTTTTAAAAGTATAAACAAAAGGTTTAGAAAGAGGTAAGAATTGCTTAATAGCCAAATGGTTAATTACTTGATTACTTTTTTGAAAAGTAATTAATTATTCTTAACACTAAAAGTCGATGAAATAAGGCTTAACTATTTGTGAGAGTTAAGATTGATGTTCGGGTTGGGATGGAGCAATAGCGCTTCAACTTACAAGCTTCCCTCTTGACTGAGGAAAATTAAGTCGGAAAATATTGAAAATATGTTAATCGTGTTTATTTCTTACTTTTCATGCAAATCATTAATATCACACTAAACATTAAAAGTCAAAGAGGTAGACTTATCTATTTGTGAATTCAAGAATGAAGTGTTTAGGCAAGGCTTCAACGCAGCCAGTGCTCTAACTTACCTGGCTTCACTCTTAGATGAGGAATAGTTAAGTTGGAATGTTCGAAACTAGTTAAGTATACGAATGTGGATTTGTATAAGCAATTTTTTTGACAAGTTAATCGAATAGTTAATTATCGACCATGACGTAATATTAACTTAGGTAGCATCTAAAAGCTTCATAATTTCATACCAATGAAAACCCCCAGGGAGGAGCATTGGTACAGAATTTCTCTAGCTTTTTCTTACTTCTGAAATAATCGAAATTGAGTTTAGTGGAAATTCATCGAATTGTCTTTAAAGAGACTGGGATCGATAAGTGTTTTCCCTATCAAATACTACTTCAAAACTAGTATACAAGTTCTATGTTTTGGAAGCAATTTTGAAGTGAAATGTTATAGAGTTGAACTGTCAATCCTAAGGTTAAGTCAAAGGGGAAGGTCAGCATTAACATTTCAAATGATTCTATCTATGGGACTGTCTATCTTAAGAAGTATTCCAAAAGAGATGACAACTTTAGCATTCGTCGGAGGACTTACGCAGGAATCTATATGGATATTCGAGTTCTGCTTGAGTGATAAAAACTTGAGCAAGAGATGACAAACGTAGCCTTGACATTGGAAATGACAAAAATTAGAGATAGGTTTCATAGCCAAAGGGAACATAGCATTGTAGAATCCCAAGGGTGTAGGCGACTCCATCCAGTATTACTTACGGATATGCATGTGGAATCAATGCATACAGAACCATGAGTGTTTTGGGCATGGGCCAATTATGCATTTCCTATAGTGAATTCCCTAGAGATGTATGTTTCTCAAAAGGATATCTTTGATCCTTGTGTAGGAGTTTGGATTCGGCTTGATTCGAGGAGATCTCCATGGAAAATCCATTATGTGAATATGCCTTAGCGGTATCGATTGTATACCTATTATTGTTATGGCGTTCTCACAGTAGCTATTTGATATGATTTATATGTTATACTCTGACATTATCTATCCCATCACGATATATTAAACTTTGGGAATGGTTGGTTTCTTTGAGGGAAAAACCATTACAGGATTCCATATGATCTTAAAGGTTACTATTACTTGTTATATATTTCTTATGTTTCTCATGCTGGTTTACTAGACTGATCCAAGTATTATTATTTGTTATATATTTCTTAAGTTAGCATCGTGACATCTGATAAATGCAGCCGTGGAAGGGTGAAGTTCAATTACAGCTGACGCCCAAGAGTAAAACTTCTCTTTGGCCTAATTTACAGACGAGTTTGAGATGAAGTTTGTTTCGAAATCCAGAAAGACTTTGTTATTTAGGAGCTTCTTGGATCTGAAGTAAGGGGCTACGACAGTGACAAAGTATGGAAACTGGTTCATTGCATTGCCTCGATTTGGGTTAGGATTTGTTGACATGCTGCTGTAGAAGAATGTGAAGTTCATTGTAGATATATGCACTGTGTTCTAGCGAGATATGACTAGTCATGTCATAGGATCTTTTGTTGGTTTAGTGAACATGGCTTTAAGGTTTAAGAGCTTAATGCCAAAGCCATCTATTACTACACCAGCTAGGGATAACAAGCGAAAGTTTCAGCCATTGAGAGATATCTCTAGTGTAGTTTGCCGTAAGTGTAGGTAGAAGGGACACTCTGGTAAGGGTTGTAAGTTGGGGAAAAAAGGTCAGGTGGCTAGAGCGCAGATAATGAAAGCACCGATCGCGAAAGTTTCCAAGCTTGAGTCATAGTTTGGACTAAAAGGAGATTGTCCTATGCTCAAGAAAAGGGAGAAGCATAGAGTTTTTGTTATTTCCGCAGTTGAGAAGGGAAAGTAGATTCTTGAGGGTATACTATCTATTTATGGATCTCCTATTCATGTTTGTTTGACTCTAATGCCTCTCATTGTTTAATATCCGTAATCTTGATTGTTTAGTAATGCTCGGAATGTTAGAAACATGAACTATTGTTTGTTGATTATTGATTTATGCTCGACCAGTTTATGAGTAGTTTTACCTTTCTACATCATGCATTGGGTGGACAGTAATTGTGGGCACATTGAAACGAACATCTTGTGAACTAAATTTCACGGTTTGCTATAAGACGTTCAGTGATGATGTTGGGTTAAAATTTAGTAATTTAGTAAAAGATGTTTACTATAATCAAAAGGAAAGATATAATATTTTGGAAATAAATATTTATGAAAAGACTTATATAAGAAGGCGATTTTATATAAGTATAGTTTATAGAATATGGTTTATAAATGAAAAGGATTTAAATAGAGAATTTGAGAACTTAAATCTCGGCACCTTTCAAATTTTTTTCAAGACTTTGTAGAAACTAATATTAGTATTTTTGAAAGTAAAAAAATTGGGAATTGGTTTAGATCAGATACTTAGCATTATTAAATGATGTATTTGATACCGCTTTGGAATGATTTTGGTTAAGTATCAAAAGTATGGTTTGGGTGTACTGAGCTCACTTCTATCGCTTGAAAATAAATTCGGTGATGATTGCAGTATCATTGACATTCATTTTCGGGTTTCTAAGTGGGGGATGCTACAAATGTGTTTTGGTGAAATGAATTTTGATTTAATCCTAAAGTATGATTTGATATACAAAAGTTACATGTATATTTTATTTCAAAATGATTTGAAATGAAAATCACTGTTTATCATGTTATTTCATGGACATATGTAGATTATGCACTAGGAAAGTATGGTATGTGCATCATGATATGAAATGTTGTTTGCTAGTTTTCAATTGTTAAAAGAAATGGAATTTTTCAACGGTTTTGGATAGTCAGGAACTTCCGGATTGTTATAGAACTTGAAGCTAAGTGTTTTTGAAAATATAAAGTTGAGTTTATATGACACTTAAATTTGAAAAGGTAGTAAGCTAAAACGAGTTCAAATTGTTGATCATCCTTGTTAAGTAAGATGGATTAGATGTTTGTATATACTCTTAGGATGTAATGGAGTATGACATGATATGAACTTAAGTTACTTGAAGTTATGATTTATGAAATGATGCATATTTGATTTAGTACTGAATGACATACTATTTGTATAAATGAAGGCGATTAAAAAGGAATTGATGTAGTTAAGAAACCAATAGGATATAAGTTGTAA
Organism: Allium cepa; assembly: GCA_030765085.1. NCBI lineage: Eukaryota > Viridiplantae > Streptophyta > Magnoliopsida > Asparagales > Amaryllidaceae > Allium > Allium cepa. The sequence goes on from CM060941.1 coordinate 617,079,084, forward strand.
GTTGATCGTTTTATTCGCATAACTGTTTTTGATCCAATATTCGAGAACATGTTTTCAAGGTGGTTTACACTAATTCAAACAAGGGTTTTCACTAGATTCTTGACGGCGAACACTTGATACGAATTCATGATACGATCACGATGTTTTCTATCATAATATATGTCTATACTAGGATAATGGTGGTTTCTAATCAAGGAACCAAATCAGAGTCCATACTAGAGTGGTAAGTGATCTATACTAGTTTGGAATCTATGTGATCGAGCAAGCAATCAGATCAGATATTATGTACGGATGGTCCATGCACCGTACAGGATTCAGTATATTTTTATGATGTGTTATGATAACTTATGAAGAGTTTAGGAAATGACTCTTTGCTTGTTATGATGCAGCATGAATAATCATCTAAGTAATGACTTGAGGCTGTTGAACGTAAGGTATGATTTGTAGATTGTTTATCATCCTTGGACGATGGGAGAATTTTTGAACCTGAGCAAACCATGCTTACTAGTTATTATGAATACTACTTGATTATTTGTATGATTTTTCCTTTGTTAACGTTAGAAGTGTCATGGTGAGGATGCTCGAGGTGTTACCAGGAAGACGGAGGACGGTTTGAAAGAGTTCCATCCAAATTCTCTTATAGACAACGGTTTCCTTCCTATCTTAGGATCGTACAACTTTATAATGTACTGACCACATGAGGTGAAGTCGCTTACTATAAATTTTGGTTTGCAGTTTAAATTGTATATAGTTTTGGTAGTATGCTATATACCCTGTTCTTCCGACTCCTTTGTTATCGTTCTTGCTCGAATTTCAAGGATGAAATGTTCTAAGTAAGGAGAATGTAGTGATCAGAAAATTCAAATACTTCGTCTTCGAATATTGAAACATTTTGAAATATAGTTAAGTGTTATAAATATGATTTTATGACCTTGTTAGACATCATTTAATTAGTGAATAATTAAAAGAAACATTTTCTTTAAAAAAATTACAAAAATATAGTCTTCAAAGAAAAACCGATAATGTGACCAAAAGTCAGTTTATCGTTAAATAGCTTTTCAATCGATATAAGTTGTTCGAGTTCTTGTAATCTTATATAAGAATAAAATAAATACATTAGCAACTAATTAACATACACTTATCTTCACGAATCTTGGAACATTATAGAAGCTTCCATTATGATAAGACATATTATTATGAGAAGGGTATAAGTATAATATGCATAAAGGAGAAGTGATGTGAAGGAGAAGTGATGGGAGATGAGTCTTCCAAGCATGGAAGAAGGGGTAATGGAAAGCTTAAATAACACCATTCTTATTCCTATATAAGGAGAGGCATACCATAGGAGATAAATTAAAAATTCACAAAAGCTTATAGTAAGCTACTTTCATGTCTTCTTATTCTCTTATGTTCTAAAGGAAGTTTTGCAAATCAAATTCAAATAAAATCAAATTTGAAGTGAAGCCTTGGGGGAATGTTATAACACCTTCCACCTAGTTAAAAGTTAAAGAAGTGAAGCCAAACTCCCCATGGAAGCTTTGGTCATGAGTAAATAATTGTAAGGAGGAGGGCAAATTCAAGGCAAAGGCAAGGAAGGAAGGTAGGAAGAAGAAGGTGTTGCAATGTGGAGGTTTGACTTGAGTGTTTGGATAATGGTTGTTTGTTGGATAATAGATGAGTTAACATACCTTTCTGAATGGAAAATATAACATATATATGTTGTGTTTTGATCGTGTTTAAGTTCTTGAATTGTTATTGATATTGTTAAAAACATTGGTTTTGATTCTTGTTTTGAAAACAAAATGCATACGTCATCCATGTCTAGGAACTTGGAATGGACATTTATGACTTGTGACAAGATCTTGGAACAAATAACATAGGTTATAAATGGACTTCAGTTTAGATCATGCTCGGATTTGAAAGTGCACTTATAGCGGTAGTCGCTATGAGTGCACATAGGAATTATCCAGTATTCGACAATTTCTATGGAACTTTGTAGAGAGACACTTAAAGGTTTCTTGTCATATTTATAACTATATATATATATGTTTGTTTCTATTAAAATCTTGGACAGTAAGAAGTTAAGCAACGTCTCGAAAAGTGGCCAAAACTTCACTTGTGCAAAACTACCCCATTTAGCCTTGATTTTTGAAATTTAAAGGTTTGAAAAGATATTTAAATTTAAGTATTTCATTATTTTCACTAGTGTTTACTAACTTATATTAGAGTCTTTCAAACGTGGTTTGAGATATTTATGATTTTTTTAAGAATTAGTTGTGAATTTTTAAAGAAGAGAATTTTATAATAAAAACTTGCCTTTCCAAGTTTCTAAGGAAATTATAAAGTTGTTAGTTTCAAGTAATATTTTGAGAAATTTTTTAAAAACCTATTATAAGTATTTAAAGTATTTTAAAAGGATTTTTAAGTATATATAGTTTTTGAAAAATATGTTGACTATTTTACATCTTATGGAATAAAATAACTTTTGACTTGTTCATTTAAATATCAAGTTTTACAAGTAAATCAATATACATACATACATACATACATACATACATACATACATACATACATACATACATACATACATACATATATATATATATCATTTTAGAAAGAGTTTTAAAAGTATAAAAAAGGTTTAGAAAGGGGTTAGAATTGCTTAATGGCCAAATGGTTAATTATGTAGTTACTTGTTTGAAAAGTAATTAACTATGCTTATCACTAAAAGCCGACAAAGTTAGGCTTATCTGTTTGTGTGAGTTAAGGTTGATGTTCGAGTAGGGATGGAGCAATACAGCTCCAACCCATCTGCTTCTCTCTTGACCAAGGAATAGTAAGTTGGAAAATGTGTTAATCGTGTTGATTTCTTACTTATTTATGGTAATCATTAATACCATATTTAACACTAAAAGCCGACGAAGTTGGCATATCTGTTAGTGAGACTCAAGATTGTAGTGTCCAGGCAAGGCTTGGATGCAATCGGTGCTCTAACTTACCTGACTTCACTTTTGGACTAGGAATAGTTAAGTTTGAATGCCAAAACGAGTTAAGTATACAAATATTGATTTGTATAAGCAATTGTTTTGACTAGTTGATCGATTAGTCAATTATCGACCTTGACCTAATATTAACCCAGGAAGTATCTAAAAGCTTCACAATTTCATATAAATGAGAACCCCTTGGGAGGAGCATTGGTGTGAAAAGTCTCAAGCGTTCGCTTAATTCGGAAAGAACCGGAATTGAGTTTACCGAAAATTCATTGAGTTGGTTTTGAAGAGACTGGGATCAGTAAGTGTTTTACTTATCGAATACCACTTCAAAACTAATATATGAGTTCTTTGTTTTGAAAACATTTATGAAGTGAAATATTATAGTGTTGAACTGTTAATCCTAAGGTTGAGTCCAAGGGAGAGGTCGATGTTAACATTTCAAACGATGCTGTCATATGGGACTTTCTATCTTGAGGAGTATTTCAAGAGAGAGGACATCATTAACAATCGTTAAAGGACTTATGCGGGAATATATATGGAGATTTAAGGTCTATTCGAGTGATGAAGACTCGAGTGAGAGGTTCCATATGTAGCCTCGACATTGGAAATGATAAAAACCAAAGATATAATGCATAGCCAAAGGGAACGTAGCATTTTAGCAATCCCCGGGATGCAGGCGATTCCATCTAGTATTACTTATAGATATGCATGCAGAAGCGATGCATTCCGAACTACGAGTGTTTTAGGTGTGGGCCATTATGTATTTCCTATATACATTCCCTAGAGATGTACGTTGCTTAAAAGGATATCTCTGATCCTTGTTTAGGAGTTTGGATTCGGCTTGATTCAAGGATATCTCCATGGAAAATCCATTATGCGAATGCACCTTAAGGTATTGATTGTATACCTGTTATTGTTGTGGCACTCACATCGCAGCTATTTGATATGATTTATTTGCTATACTTTAGACATTATCTATCACATCACTATTTGTTAAAATTAATGAATGATTGGTTTCCTTAAGGGGAAACCATTATGTTATTCCATACGATCTCAATGGTTACTATTACTTGCTACATATTTCTTAAGTTTCTCACACCGGTTTACCAGACTGATCTGGGTGTTATTTTATCATAATGTTCAGTTCAGCCCATGTATATTTCCATATTTAGCCTTGGAAGCTTTGGAGTTTATGGAGAAGAGAAGGATGATTATCTACCATAGTATTATTATTTCTGCTACAACTTAGGTTTTGGTTACTTTGGAATTTCTGTATTCATAGTAACTCTTTCTACCGTTCTTTTAATATTATATATTATAATTCTGTTATGAGATTCTGATGTTGCGTTCTCTCTTTCTTGTTATATTCTATTTTTTTATTTTACCCTAAAATTTTGTCTTTCTGACACTTGGGTGTTCAACAAACGACTACCGCGGTGTATTTAGTGTCGACATTTAAGGGTCAAAAAAGTTAGGTCGTTATAGTCTATATATCGCAGTCCGAGGTACTTAAAGTCAGTGGGAGTGAGAGTAAGGCTTGCAAGTTGTTAAATTCCGTTTATAAACTTAAGCAAGATTTAAGGAGTTGGAATAAATGCTTTGATAAAATAATCAAACAGTTCGGTTATTGTCAAAACACAAAGGAAGCGTGCAAATATGAAAAGGCTATCATGTTCATAATGTTGTACGTAATGATCTTCAATTGACTGGCAATAACATTTCGTTATTGCAATTAGTAAAAGCTTGGCTTTCCAAAAATTTCTTCATGAAGGATTTGGGAGAAGCAGCCTATATATAGAATATAAATATCTATAGAGATAGATATAAGAGGCGTTAGGATTGTCCCAACCCTTGTACATGGATACCATATTGAAAGGTTCGGTATGGAGAATTCCAAGCATGAAATTGTTCCAAGGAAAACTGGAATCGTCCTTCTTAAGACCAATGCTCCTTAAATTGATGAGGGGAAGCAGCATATAAAGAGGATATTATATTCTTTGGCAATCGATTCCATAATGTACGTAATGCTATATACTAGACTGAACGTGGCATACGCACTAGGATGTGTAAGCCGATATCAATCTAATTTTGGAGAAAAGCATTGGATGGCTGTAAATTATATACTTAATTATTTATGAAATACTAAGGACTTTTAATAATATATGGGAAGGAAACCTCCTTAGTGCTATCGATGATAGTAAGTCAGTGCCAGATTATGCATTTACTATTAACACTAAGACCATCATTTGTAGAAGTTGCAAACTGGAGACAATAGCTAATTTCACAATGGAGGCTAAGTACATTGCCCTTAATGAAGCGCCTAAATAAACAGTCTAGATGCGTAAATTTTTAAGCGATCTAGGAGTGGTTTTCGACAAGGAAAATTTGATGGCACCGTTGTGCGATAACAATGCGGCGGTACGATCGCAAAAGTGCGTAGAGCACACATGAAATCATGATATACTCTTTGAAAATTATACCCTATAGAGAATTCATTTTGAAGAAGGGGCATGATACAAAGGGTAGATGCTAAGGATAACATAATAGATCCCTTTATGAAGGGTCTAGCTCGGTCAAAACTCGTCAAACTGATCGAAGGAAGGGATTAGGATTCCATAATTGGCCTCAAGTGCAACTAAGAGATTGATAGAGTTAAGGATATGCCCTAGGGGTGATTCGATAATTTATTATAAATTATTAACTTTGTAATAAAATCTTATTTGAAATAGAAGGTGTTTTCTTTCTGTTATATACTTGTTATAATATGTTATAAATAATTGATTATTTGATTTTTGTTTATATAACAGAAAATCCATAAATGCTGTGTTTTTTGTGATTGTAATTACAACGTTTTGTAATTATGAGCAATTTATCACAATATAATAAACACATCGTTTTAGATATTGCTAGTCAAGATGTATCGATATTGGATATCGATGAATTCATTGAGACTAGAGTACGTATCGCTCTTCAAATGTTGGACAGTGTATAACTTATGGCTGCTTGGGACACCAAGGGATTACATACTTATTGGATAACTATGGAATGACTTACTCGATAGCTTTCTAATAGTGAATATAACTAAGGTCAAACATAAAATATTGAAGTTGCAGCATTACACCATACCCTCAACTTAAGAATACTATCGAGCTTCAATATGAAAACTCCACTTTCATTATAGTTGAATCATGACATGTTGTCTATTGAATGACTATAGTTAGGTTGATAGAAGCATTGGAAGTGAAACGTTATTCAATAGAGAATTCATCTCCTCACTTATATAGGTTTAGTATCACAGGTCAGCTTAAGTAAACTCAAAGTCAAAGTCTTTTCCCAAAGTAGTATGGTTAATAATCATTTTTATTACTGAACCAAGGACTTTGTGTATGGACTAATGAGTTAAATGTGGACGATATTGGAATTTTGACCATTACCAAATTCCACAAGTTCTAATGTGATATAGTTTTGATAAAGAGAATTGATGTAAATAATTGTCACTATCAGGTAATGTTTAAAATAAGTAAAGTTGGATTTTACCAAAGCTTTTTAAGCGATAAATTTAGCCATAATGTTACAATGCTAGCTAAGAAGTGTGAACTTTAATAGTTGAATTGTTCAATATTAATTGCTGGCCGATTTTACACCTAAAGAGTCAGCATAACTATAATGTTGAATCCTCCATCTACCACCTAATTTAGTTAAATTGTAATTATCATAGATTAATTAAAGTAATTAATATTTATAATAATTTATTTTATTTGTGTTTATCAATACAGAAAATAGTGCGCATATAAAAGTTGGATATTACGATAGCGATTTACGTTTAAATTTCTTTTAAATGTAAATAGTATGATATAGTTTTAAGTGGAAAAGGAAAGAATAGATATGCTTCCATATTTAAACCCCTTCTTTCTTATGCTATTTAAACACATTTAATCACTCTTTTCTATAATTCTATTTTTGGTTTTGAGCCACCATCTCCTTACTCTAGATTTGGTCGAAAATTCCCATTCTCTCTCCATTGATTCAAGCAACAAAAAATACAAATTCAACTAAAATCTAGATGATGATATGTAGCCTTCTCGATCGGGTTATGCCTTTTGGAAGTGTTGAATAGAGATTCAAGCGGATTCTTAGATTTAATATTCAAGGTGTGTTCTCCAGGAAATTACAAGGTATTATTTATATTTATAATTTATATATATGTTTATTTGACCAAAGTATGTTTTATCCATAGTTTTATTATCATGAATTCATATATGTATGTGTTATCAACATGAGATGTGACTATATAATCATATATATATTTTATGGTTGTGGTTAAAATTTTCTTATATATATATATCTATGTTTGCATATAAGAATTTAGCCATGGGATTTTTTGTTTTCTTCAAAATATTGATGATGTTTGAAAGAGGTTCTAAAAGAAATTGTTTTGATTTACCTAAGGATAAAGCATATAACATATGTATATATATCAAATCATGTGCGTGTGTATATGTTATTATTTTGGGAATAAAGGGAATTAAAATCTTATGTGTGTGTGTGTATCACTATTTGATATATATATATATATATATTACCTTATAATTATTATATTAATTTGTACATATGTTAAAGGAAATACATTCATATATAGATATGTATTTAATAAATATAAAATTACATATATACATCATGAAATTGTTTTTCAAAACAATTCTTTTTATAATTTCCATGGGAAATTAATAAAATAAAATAAAATTTTTGTTTTAAAGCCTTGAACTTCTAAATAAAAAAAGGATTTTTGTTAAAATATTTTGTAGCCAAATATATATATGCGTGTATATATGTATATACTTATAATTAAACATGTGAAGTTTCTTTTATTTGCTATACAAATAATAATTTTACTCGATATATTTATAAAAATACATACGCACAAATTTATAAAAATATTTTCGCATATTAATTTTTTTTTAGTATGTATGTATGTTTATATATGTATATATACGTGTGTGTGTATGTTTAATAAATGTAATTATTTTGAATTTGGATTTGAACTTTAAGTGTGAATTTAAATTTTATAGTTATTTAAAAGTGCATAGTGAAAGTGACTGTAGGATCGTGTAATCTGGAGATTATCTAAACTACTTGTATGGAATATAAAGAACGAAAATATAGTAGTAAAACAAAATGACACCAGAGATTTTTATACTGGTTCGAACTCCTGTTCTACGTCCCGTCCCAGACTCCTTCTGGATTTAAACTAGCAACCCTCACTTAACCTGGAGGAATAGGTTTACATTGTCTGAGCAACCGAACAGGATTTTGACCACCTGTGTGACTACCCGGAATTTTCGAGCATTTAAAATCGGAATATTTAATTGATTTTAAATATTCAAGATAACAATTTTAACTTGAATTACAAATATCGCTATTTATTTGATAATTAAATAATAGAATTTAATAATTACAAGTTGAGTAAATTGTTGAATCTAGAATTTTAAGTCTGTTAAAAATAATTTGAAGGCTTATAAAATTTATAGTGATAGTACAAAGGATAATAGAAGTGATAAAATTGAAATTAATAGTGGTTTGTTCAGTTTTAAAATTTATATCGTTTAAATTGAATTTAAAAATAGCCTTCCAAGGCACAGTCTCGGAATCCGACGAAACCAGTTCCATTGATCCGTAATATTGTATTATTATTGGATTTCAAGTTTCGTATTGATCGGAGTTGTTGTGTGAGCGTACGATAAGTAAACGCGCTGAAATTTATATCGAATTCAATAAGAAAATAATAATAATCATAATAAATAAATAAAAATCAAATCAAGAAAAATTACACCTGCAACCCTAACTTCAACTAGGCCGAGCTATTTTCTGAGACAAGCCACCCTATACTCTGAAGACATCACGTCTTGCCTCCTCTCCTTCTTCGATTTCACGCTTCCTTTGCCTTCTCGAATATGCTTAACTCTTTTATTTTTTTCCTTATTTATTTTCAGAGGATACAGCCGAGCTCACTTATCTTCTTCAAATTCAGTTGACTCGAAATTAAATTCATGGCCGCAGCCTTCTGTTTAAAAGAAATCGAAATCCACTTTCTTCCTGTTCGAAATCGAAGTCACAAACAAAAAAATAAAAAAAAATAGCGTTAATCCTTAATCCCTCTTTCCTCATTCTTTCAAGTTTTTCAAAATCACAAGGGGGAGACTCGCGATAAATCGAGCAAGAAGTCAATGGCCGAGCTCTGCATCCTATCGCGAACACGCAAGCAAATCGAAGGAGACTTCGTTCCTCAATTGAATCGAAATCGATTCGCTCCTAATCGAGTTTGGCCGCTGCTACTCTTTCAAACTCGAAGCCGATCTTTAGAGTTTCATTACAAATTCGATTCTTGATCGAATAGCCTTGAGGGAGGCAGGGATTCGCGAGGCAGACAGGTTAGGGTCAACGCGATTTTTAAATCGTGGCGGTGGGCAGATGGTTTGCGACCGCGCGCATGCGTATGGAGGAGCTTGGGGGAGGCTTCATGACCTTGCCATGGCAAGGTAGGGTTTGATGGATGGGGCGTGTTTCGGTCTGGCGACATTTCGAGGATGGAGGTATTCTCTGTTTGTTTTAATTTTGTATATATCAAAGATTTCAGAAAGAAAGAAATAAAATACATATGTATATAGATAGCTAAGATTTTAACGTACAGATCAGAAGATAAATATGTTGCAGTAGGATATAAAACAATTTATTTATCTTTATTTGAAGATTTAAATAAATGTATGTAAACTGTAAAACAGAAAATGGTCTATATATAGATATGATTTAGAAGATAGAAATTTAAATGGCACCATAGATTATTTTATAAGTATATGCGTAAGTAGTTTTAAAAGAAAAATGAAATAGGTAGATATATAGACATATATTTTAATTCACAAGTTATTTTAAAATAAATTATTAAGGTGATCTATTTGTAAGTTAATCTATTTAATTATTTTTGTAACCCAAATTGTATTTATCCAGAAAAAAATTGTTTAAATAAAATAATTGGTTAATTAAATTTAATTAATGGTAATTTACCTTTCGAGTAGTTCAAATATTAATGAAATCGTCTAATGTGTGACAAGGTAAAAAATGCGGAAATCAAGGCAGATTGAAGTGTTTGCAAAACAAATCAAAGGTGAGTTAATCTCACTCATTTAAATTTAAATTTAAATGATTAAATTTAAATAATTGTTTGAATGGTTGAATTGATTGATGTGCTATAGTATGGTATATTTGAAAATTGGTGTATTATATTGTGCTAACGTCTGTGGATGCAGGGAAAACAGGTTGGAGGGATCCAACTGGATCCCTCAACATTTATTTAAACTATGTAACATTCTCTGTGGTGATTATTTGATATTCTATGATGAGTTGTATTGGAATATTAAATGTTATCGTTCGATTGGATATAAATGGATATGATAAATTACCAAAAATATATAAATTGGATTTGGAAAGATAATAAAAGAAGTGAATTTGTAAGTAAAATAAGTATAGGAAATTTGAATAAATTTAAGAATCAATTGGAAAAGAAATAAAATGCCCTTTAAAATTCTAATAAATAAATATTAAGTTTAGTAAGGGAAATTTAAATAATCAGAAGATTAATGAATTTTAAATTTTAGTGTTATTATTTTGAAAGAATAAAACATTTATTTAAAATTTAAGATTCAATTTATCGAAAAGAATAAAGAAGAAATTTGAAGAGGCTGAAATTGATATATTTCAGTTAAATGGTATAAAATCAAACGGGAAATAATAATAATAAATACAAAGTCCATAATTAATGAATTTTGAGATAAACTGGTAAGTGGAGAAATTTATTTCAAATGGAATAAATTGGGAATCAATTTGGAAAAATTGATTCAAGTGATTGGAGTTGGAATTCTCCCTGAATAACCAAGTACGTTTTCAAAGTAAATTTTTAAATATAAGTTAATAGTTCTAAAATTGTTTTAAAAGGTATGTTTTGAAAAAAATATTATTTTTAATATTTAAAGTCTAAAGTAAGTATTTCCTTTTAATATTATAGCAGCAATTATTTAAAAAGTTATTTGGTGTTTTGTTTTGTAAAAGTGAAAATCTAGTTTTATATTTTATTAAGTAACTTTATTTTCAAATACTCATATAGTATGTATTTTTAACAAATTATTGAAGTAGTTTTATTCTAAATGTTTTAAAGTATATTTCAAAGTAAAGTGATTAAATTATTTTAAAAATCTATTTTTGTGCTTGGTGATTTCAGAAGAGATAGAAAATATTTGGGAAAGTTTATTTTGAAAGAAAGATGGTTTGAAGCTGTTTTCAAAGGATTGAAAATAGAAATATATCTTGTAAACATATTTTTGAGATAAATAAATAATTTGGGAAATTATTTATTGCTTGATGGATGTTTGTGAATATTAATTGATAGTTAAATCACCGACTATCAATATTGGACAAATGCGTTGATCGTTTCGAAGAGACCGGGATCGAGATTTATTTCTCGAAAACCACTTCGATCCGGTTTGTACGTTTCGTGAAAACGATTTTGGATTCGAAGATGGAGCAGTGAAGTGCAAGGGCTAATCGCCACTAATCCTGAGGGTATTTCCAAAATGGATGTAGTAGGAATAGTGCCTTCGGTTCCGTTCGAACCCGGGACGGACTTGTATGGATGAATGCTTGTGAAACATCGTCAGGTGGACGATGGGCATTCTAAGGGATATGTTCTATAAAGGTTATGCTTAGCCTCAAGCCTCATCAAATGGGAATGACTGAAAATCAGGGGTTATGCAGCAAGGCTAGGTGGGTAGCACCCAAGCAGGGTGAGGTCATCCCTGTTTAGATGTCCCTTTTTATTTCGGCTTAGTGGGAGGTTGCTGATCCCAACCGCGGGGTGATCTCACTCGAGATTATCCAGTAAGGGGTAGTCCCGGTCTTGTGTTACAGGGGAGCGGGCGTACTCTTCGGTACGGTGATCTAGGCCCCGTACTGTGGCAGGTGGTACCCCAGTGCCTAGTCATTAGTTGGAATTCCATTCTCCCTACGAGCCTTGTACGAGTTTTGTTTGTATTACCCACTTTTGTGGCTAGTAGCTAGAATTTAATAGATGTAACAATTTCGGCTATTTTATAAGTATTTGTATATAGACCCTATTATAATATCAGAGGATTTCTATAAAATTGTTTTAGCTATCGTAAGGTAAAAACCCGACATGTTTATTTGTGGCGTGGTCTTACGAGATGCTTTGTTTTCAAAGGATTTTTGAAACTTTAATAATCAATTGGGTGTGATTTTCTCACGCTGGTATTCCAGACTGACTCGGGTGTTATTTAACTCTAATGCTCGGGTCAGACCGAGTATTATAGTATACAGGATTGTTGCTGGGAGATCAGGAGACGAGCAGAATGACGATACGTACTTCCGTACTTGTTTATATATATATATATATATATATATATATATTCCGCTGTGTTGAGTATTTGTGTAACCAGTTGTATGATATTGATGTTGAGCTGTGATTGATATACTCTGATGATGTAATATATAAACAAAGATATTTGATTTTTGAGTAAAGATTATATATTATCTATTATATTTTATTCCGCTGCGATGGTTAGATTCTGATGTTGTTTTCTATTTTCTTCTTCTACCTCTTCTTCTTTAAACCAAATGGTTCGTATTTCTGTGCAACTTGAGCTGACTTAGGAAGAATAGTGTTGACTCAAGGGGTACGGATTTGCGGGCTGTTACACTTCGTATCAGAGCCTAGGTTGGTGATAACCTTGGCTCTGGTGGGAACTACTCATTTAAAATAGAGTCTGTAGTACTCTATAATGAGTTTGAGCGTATTAATAGATATGAGTGTGTATTTGTTAGTGAATATAAATTGTTTTAAAATTGTGTTGATTGATTTATTGAGTGGCATATGAACCTTCGTCGGCATAGTCTGCGCAACTGTATTGAAGGGGTTTCTAAACACTTGAATAGAACAATTGACACGGTATTGTTTTAAATATGGGTAAATGAAATAATTTTACTCAAAATATATTTTTGATATAAAGACAGTTTTTGTAAACTATTTTAGCTAATATATGGTTGCTTGGATATTAATTGGATGTTAGGAATGATGATATTTAAAGTATTATCATTGTTAAGTGAAAATTTAACTAGAAATTGAAATATAACTAAAGTTTAAGGAAATAAATTCATTATAAAATGGAATTTATAAATATGAATTATAAAGGTAATGTATGAATTGAAATACAATCAAATGGAAATTTGTATAAGCATAAATTGTACAAATGAATAATAGTTAAAATTTATTTAAGCAGAATTTGGAAATTCAAAATTTCAAAGATTTTGGGAATGTTATCGAAGTGTTTTGAAGATAAATGATAACATTATTGTTTAGAGGAATTCCTGAAAGGAAATCTGTTTTAAATGGATTTTGAAGTGATATAGCATTGAAATCACTTGGATTATTGGAAAATAATTTTGATGATGACGGCCGCATCATCAGTATTCATTTTCGAATTTCTAAGTGACGGATTGCTGCCAAAAAAATTGATTTGTTCAGAGAAGTTCGTTGTTTTGAAAATTTCAAAGGAAATTTGTTGGGAATAAAACCAGGATTGGTTTAATTTTTGAGAAATGTGATTTGAGATGTTGAAGATTTCAAAATAATTTGAAACCAAAAGTCGGGTGTTTAAAAATCCTGATGAGATAGTTGTAAACTTATAAATTGGGATTATCTTTAAATCAGGAAGAAAATATAAGTTTTGAATGTTGGGATTTAAATTTAAAGTGAAAAGTTAAAAATGAAATTAACTTGGATTAGGAATAAAAATTTGACTGGATTGAAATTAATTGAATAGGTTGGAAATAATATCCAGTTGTATTCAAATTAAGTTGAAATCGATTTGAGTTAAATAAAACCGAGTTAAAATAAAATTGAATTGGAATAAGAATTCAATTGAATTGTTGAATGGAATTAGATTCTTACCTGAATAAATGGAAAATAAGTTGGATAAGGATTGAATTGAAAAAAAAATCAGAATAACTTATAAGAGAATTAAAAATCCATAGAAATAAAATATGCTTGGGCTATAAAGAAATAGAAGGCTTGAGTTAAAAATAAAAGATGAACATATTCAAGCCTATAATGAATGGAATTGTGTAAATAATAAGTTGTGACTTATAAAATTGAAAATGGATAGTGGATCCAGAACTTGAGTTACGAATTAAAATTTAACGTGAAGCGTTAACAAATTAAATATAATTGGAAATATATCGAATAAAAATGAAATTAGATTAAAATAGTGATGGTTTGGATTTCAAATGAAATCCAAATAAGTGGAAGTAAATTGGATATGGACTTGTAATAAATTAAACGAGTTAAATCTGGAAGCTAAATTTTATAATAACTAATCAAAAGAAATTGTAGATTGGGATAGAGTTAAGTTGAATAGAAAAGAGAAAAAAATCCACTTGTAAAATGGAAATGAGCTTAAGTGTATAATTTAAATCAATTGAAGTAAATTAACTTAAAGCTAAACAAATGGAAGACAATTGAATTTAATTCAACTTAAACTAAGTTAAATGATATTGGGTTGGATTTAAATCAAGTGAAAATAAATTTGAATCGAAATAAAATTTGGTGGGTTATAAATAATATTTAAGGAAATGAAAATTTATAATGGTTTGAGTGAGTAAACTAATTTTATTGAATAAATAAATGGATGGGATGGATAAGAATCAAGTGAAGTATGGTTTAAATAAGTTGAGAAATGGTTGTTGAATGAAATAGCTTGGATTGTCTTCGAGCTAAATAAAATAGTTTGGAATAAATAAATATGGAATGAAATGCAAGTGAATGGATTCAAATTTGAAATGCAATGAAAATGAGAATTTATGGACTATGAATAAATTTAAAAATGGAATAGAATTAAGTATAAATTGAGTGAAATCAATTTAAATTGGTTATAAAAACATAAATACTTATTTATTCACATGAATCTCGTCAAATTTCATAGAATAAATTGTTATTGGATGTAAATGGAAGTAATTAAGATGCTATGAAGTGATAAAAGAGAAATAGAATTGATTTTGAAATCAATTAAATTGAATATGACTTTGTTTGGGATTAAAATAAATTGAAGGTAAGAAATGGTATTGTAAACCATTAAAATTAAAGGAAATGGCGTATGGATTGGTTGAAACAGATGCGTAAGTGTTAAAAACAATATAAGTTGCTTATAAACGTTGTTTAGTTACATTGCTTTTAATATTCCTGTGTTGTAATTGTTTAAAAAGAGTGAAATGTTAATAAACTTCATATATGGCACTTACATGTTTAAATTGAGTAAGTACATGTACCTGGAAGCCGTGTGGCTGAATGTGGTTGTGCTATTTGCTAAAAATAGTAAGCCGCTTGCTTAAAATGCTAAATAAGGTACGCCTACGCAATAAAAATAGGAAATATGAACTGTTTTTGGTTTTTCCGACCGGGTGGGTCGATGTATATATATTTATATCTTTTGTCAAATTGCAAAAGCTCCCCCGTACAAAGGGGACCCTGCCAAAAAATTTCAGAAATTTTGGGAGTTAGAAATTTTTTGAAAATTTTGGAAAATTTTGTTAACGACAAACAAATTCAAATTGGAAACTAAAATAAGTTAGTAAATGAAACCAATTTAAAGTAATGACATAAATTAGTAATAAATGACAAATAAAATTTATATATGCAGAGTTAAAGATAAATTGAATTCATATGGAAATGAAAGAATCGATTTGAATAGAAATGGATATAAATTAAAGTGGTAAAGTGAAAATAAATATAAGGAACATATTTAATGCTTATACAACTTAAGAAAGGAATGGAGAATTCTTAATTGGAAATTGAATGTTATAAATATATTCTAAGTTGATATTTAAATGAATAAATATTGACATTTGTAAGGAAGTTGATAAACTGTTTTGGGAGGATATGTAGGTACTATAAAGGGAAAAGAGAATTGGTTTTTGATTTCAAGAAGATAAATTTGAAATGCTCGACAAAAAGGTATGTATTTAAATTTGGTATGAATTTTGATTGGGTTTTTGGATATAGCCACTTGGCCTTTTGTTTTCTTTTTGGATTTGGGAGGCCGTAGAACCATTTTGTAGTTGTACCGAGCTAGCCGCGCAAAGGAGACGCTGGCAAAAAAATTCGGAAATTTAGAGAGTTAGAAAATTTTTGAGGGAATTTTGATAATTCAAAATTTAGTTTGAATTACAATTTGAATAGTTGAACAAGTAAGTTATTTGAAGACTGTAGAAGGGCTAGGGAAGTTGGTTGACGCAATAGTGGGTCTTTAATAAAAGAGATGTTATGGCAAGTTGATAAAACTGTTTGATTTTAGGAAAAAGTAAAATGGGTATTGGAACATTCTTCCTAACTAGTAATTTCGGAGACGATATTCTTTTAAGCGGGAGGAATGTGACGACCCGAAATTTTCGATCATTTAATCAGAATATTTAATTGATTTTAAATATTCAAGATAATAATTTTAACTTGAATTACAAATATCGCTATTTATTTGATAATTAAATAATATAATTTAATAATTAGAAGTTGAGTAAATTGTTGAATCTAGAATTTTAAGTCTGTTAAAAATAATTTGAAGGCTTATAAAATTTATATTGATAGTACAGAGGAAATAGAGGTGATAAAATTGAAATTAATAGTGGTTTGTTCAGTTTTAAAATTTATATCGTTTAAATTGAATTTAAAAATAGCCTTCCGAGGTACAGTCTCAGAATCCGACGAAACCAGTTCCATTGGATCCGTAATATTGTATTATTATCGGATTTCAAGTTTCGTATTGATCGGAGTTGTTGTGTGAGCGTACGATAAGTAAACGTGCTGAAATTTATATCGAATTCAATAAGAAAATAATAATAATCATAATAAATAAATAAAAATCAAATCAAGAAAAATTACATCTGCAACCCTAACTTCAACTAGGCCGAGATATTTTCTGAGACAAGCCACCCTATACTCTGAAGACATCATGTCTTGCCTCCTCTCCTTCTTCGATTTCACGCTTCCTTTGCCTTCTCGAATACGCTTACCTCTTTTATTTTCCTCCTTATTTATTTTTAGAGGATACAGCCGAGCTTACTTATCTTCTTCAAATTCAGTTGACTCGAAATTAAATTCATGGCCGCAGCCTTTTGTTTAAAAGAAATCGAAATCCACTTTCTTCCTGTTCGAAATCGAAGTCACAAACAAAAAAAAATGGCGTTAATCCTTATTCCCTCTTTCCTCATTCTTTCAAGTTTTTCAAAATCACAAGGGGAGACTCGCGATAAATCGAGCAAGAAGTCAATGGCCGAGCTTTGCATCCTATTGCGAACGCGCAAGCAAATCGAAGGCGACTTCGTTCCTCAATCGAATCGAAATCGATTCGCTCCTAATCGAGTTTGGCTGCTGCTACTCTTTCAAACTCGAAGCCGATCTTTAGAGTTTCATTACAAATTCGATTCTTGATCGAATAGCCTAGAGGGAGGCAGGGATTCTCGAGGCAGACAGGTTAGCGTCAACGCGATTTTTAAATCGTGGCGGAGGGCAGATGGTTTGCGACCGCACGCATGCGTCTGGACGAGCTTGGGAGAGGCTTCATGACCTTGCCATGGCAAGGTAGGGTTTGATGGATGGGGCGTGTTTGGGTATGGCGACATTTCGAGGATGGAGGTATTCTCTATTTGTTTTAATTTTGTATATATCAGAGATTTCAGAAAGAAAGAAATAAAATACATATTTATATAGATAGCTAAGATTTTAACGTAGAGGTCAGAAGATAAATATGTTGCAGTAGGATATAAAACAATTTATTTATCTTTATTTGAAGATTTAAATAAATGTATGTAAACTGTAAAACAGAAAATGGTCTATATATAGATATGGTTTAGAAGATAGAAATTTAAATGACACCATAGATTATTTTATAAGTATATGCGTAAGTAGTTTTAAAAGAAAAATGAAATAGTTAGATATATACACATATATTTTAATTCACAAGTTATTTTAAAATAAATTATTAAGGTGATTTATTTGTAAGTTAATCTATTTAATTATTTTTGTAACCTAAATTGTATTTATCCAGAAAAATTTGTTTAAATAAAATAATTGGTTAATTAAATTTAATTAATGGTAATTTACCTTTCGAGTAGTTCAATTATTAATGAAATCATCTAATGTGTGACAAGGTCAAAAATGCGGAAATCAAGGCAGATTGAAGTGTTTGCAAAACAAATCAAAGGTAAGTTAATCTCACTCAGTTAAATTTAAATTTAAATTTAAATGATTAAATTTAAATAATTGCTTGAATGGTTGAATTGATTGATGTGCTATAGTATGGTATATTTGAAAATTGGTGTATTATATTGTGCTAACGTCTGTGGATGCAGGGAAAACAGGTTGGAGGGATCCAACTGGATCCCTCAACATTTATTTAAACTATGTAACATTCTCTGTGGTGATTATTTGATATTCTATGATGAGTTGTATTGGAATATTGAATGTTATGGTTCGATTGGATATAATTGGATATGATAAATTACCAAAAATATATAAATTGGATTTGGAAAGATAATAAAAAAAGTGAATTTGTAAGTAAAATAAGTATAGGAAATTTGAATAAGGGTTCAATTATGTAATTTCTCTTATTAATCACATTCATTTTGTGTACATCCAATTTTGCAATAATCCATGCATAGTGCAATACATCATAAAATATATGCATGTATATGAATTTCTAAGCGGTACCTTCTACATGAACGCTTTTCTTTATAAAAATTTTATTTTCAAAACATGATGCGCACAACCTAAATATACTTGCAATTTCTATATGAATACAATTTTTCTTCAAAACCCAAAATATTTTTCATCCAATTTTTCCCACAATCCTACTGATTAGGGGTGTAGTTCAACAAATTTTTCATCCAAACCCTAACACATAAATTTTAATTTTCGAATTTCAAAAAATTCTAATTTTCTTATTTCGATTTCTTCTGTTATAAAGAAGACTGAAAACCGAAAAACTTCATATTTGTCTGATTTTCTTTTGCGCACATCTTCCTCCGTACTTGGGATTTAGGCTACTATTGTAAAAAAAAAAATATTTACTTCCCCAAGCACAATTTACATAAGAAAATATCTCTTTTTAAAATAATTTTCTGTTGACGTTTCTGTCGCTTTCTTTAAATTTGTTATTTTTCTTTTAGTTATCTTATTATGCTTTTACTCTTTTTTTATACAGTAGCTAAACACAACTATCATCTAGGGCAAGGAGGTCTAGGACCATGTCCACTTTGACACAGGTTTGTCCTACTCTAGGAATCCAAGTAACTCATATGCTCCTGCTGCCGCCTATTACTTGTTACCAACTTACGCTATATTATTCATGACGAATAAGATATATGCATCTCTTCTATTTTATGCTCAAGAAGGAATAACTAAGTCTCATTTACTTCAATGGATAAGGGTTTCAATCTTTGGAGTCTCTATTTAAAAAGATAAAAAAAGCTTGCGAAAATTTTCTCTTCACCTTTCATTTTTCCCTAACTAAGGTCTACCTATCCCAACCACTTGTGTCTTATCATCTTACTAATGTCATTTCACTATTGTTCCATAGTCTGCACACATGAAGCAACATTTCTAGATTTTCACTAATGCCCTATACACCTTATGGGAACTTTTATTATTACTAAGAGTAATTACTACTATAAAATTATACTTTTCCTGTTACACCTAGAAAATGATTCTTATCTACTCCAAATTTAAAAGTCTGATATGTTTTGGTATTTATCAAATTTTCTTCAAAAATTAAAACTTCTAAAATTTATCTTTTCAAAAGCTTTTTTACTTTTCCACCAAACCATCTTTTCTTAAAACATGTCTTGCTTGTTCTTAAAACATTTTTCTTTTTTCTTGACTTTAAAAAAATGTCCTCACATGTTTTCAAAATATCCTTTTTTATAGATTTTCAAATTTACTAAAGCTGGGGTAAATAAGAACAATTATTTTATCAAAAATTTCTTAACTTTCATACTCTTCCAATTACTTGACCTTGAAGGAGTTACTAACTTACTACACTTAATGGTTTTATACCTTAATGTATTGAAATTACTTTCTCTCATGAGAAACCATTAACGCTAAAACCTTCTATGAATCCATTAAAGGAGGATTTCAATCTTTATGTGAAATTATAAGGAATTTATTTTATATTTTATCAAAATAGGCTATACAAAATATGGTGCTTTCGATACCTTGTATATCTCTTTCACGTATTCCTTATAGCTTGTACAAACATCTTTATTTGTGATTTATAGAAAATTATATCATTATTCATTTCATTCCAATAGATTAAGGTATGTTTACTCTATATTTACTTACACAAGATATTTCCTATAAATTCATTAATTTATCGTACATTATTTTTCAAAAGAACTCATTTTTAAAACTTCTTTATAACTAAAAAATAATTTCATGTGCTTATATAAATAATAAGTGTACATACAAACCACTTTAGAAATTATCTCCAAAACTCATTTAGGTCAAAACAGATGTTGCGTAAAACACCGTTACTACAACCTAAAAATATTAATATATGGATTCAATTAAAATAAATATTAATAAATCCTATATGCTATGTAAAAAAATTTACTTTGGGAGTCACCTACTATAACAATAGTGTCATAGTCTATGCTATCTTTATTTTTACTGAAAACATTTATTACAACAATAAATGTTGTAACCTACGTTTTCGATACATAACACACTCTAGGTTTTTATATTTAAAATCACTGTTTACATAAAAAAAAACTAGCAAGCCATAAATGCTCTATAATTCATCAAAAAGAATTTCACTTTTAACAAAATTTACATCATATAAAAACCAATTTAAATTTCATACCATTATTTTTTCAAAAACCCAATATTTACTTCCTCAAAATATATTAAAAATATAATTTTTCAACTTTTTTTTATTTAAAAGTTTCATTTTTATTGGGTTAGACATAAAGTAAATTTTCTTCATACTAAAACCTCTTATTCTTCCCCAAATAAAAATACTCCCTACTATCCCTAAGGAACTTCCCTACTTCCTAAAACATATGGATATAAATTTTCTCTTAAAACATGGCTTATTTGTACGCCATAAATCAGTAATAACATATGGCTCTACATAATTGGGCCATCCCAAACCCAACTAGCCAACTATGCATAAATATAATTCTAAAAAATTTCCGTATGTTAAAATATATGGTTAAGGACTATTTTGATATTAGTACATAACATATTAATATTTTATTGAAAAATACAAATACGTTCACTCACTATCTACCTGGGAATCCTAAACCTAGGCTTTGATACCAAATGTAACAACTCGAATTCCAGTGGATCCAATTTTTTTGCAAAAATTCTAAAACCCAAGCCTAAAGAAACCCGAGAGTTGGAAATCTGGTATCCTGCAAATAGGCAAAGACAAATATATCAGAGCTTAATTAAATATCATATGGCGGAATTGACTAAAATATAATATTAAGTAAATATTCACCAATATAATAACACTTTCTAAACAACTGTCTTAAAGCTAGGAAATCTCTGCCATCTACCTAACCTGTAGGATGTTATGATAAGGGGGTTAGAACTAAAGTTCATGTGAATGGATAAATTATACACTTTTAAGTTCAATTCTACATATACCATTTTATTTCCATTTACTTTTATATTATGTTCTCTAGGTTTATCATACTCTCGCCTCTGTACGTGAATCGTACCCATCTACTCCTTAGTAGATTAAAACCAATAACTGATATATATATATATATATGTAGCTACATGCCCAATAACCATATTGGTCCTAGGTACTACCCATAGTACCTTCCTTATCCTCCTCGAAAAGGGCTCCATCATCTTGCTTCGAGAGCGTTCCGTAACTACATCTGTAAAAGACTACTTCGTAAGGCCTACAATACAGATGCTCCATCGTCTTGCTCCATAGCTATATCTGTAAAGGAATGCTTAGTAAGGCATATATAGATACTCCATCATCTTGCCCCATGAGCATTCCGTAACTACATCTGTAAAGGACTGCTTCGTAAGGCCTACAATATAGATGCTCTACTACATACTATGAAAATGTAAATCGCGTCCGCACTAGTCTATGCCAGTGCTCAGACATCCACAATACACCACCCAATGCGTACATTGAGGACTACATAATCATTCTATCTACTATCTGAACCCCGCCAACAAGGTCTACCTTGTATGAAATTCAGTCGAGGATTCTCTATATCTGTAAAGGACTGCTTCATTAGGCCTACAATATAGATTTTCTAGTAGGACTGTCTCTTTTTCATTGTGGCTATGGCCCCATGCAACCACCCTTCAACTAACCGAAAGACTTCTAAAGAGTTAAGTGGTTGTGCCCTACTGCAAACAATCTAACTTCCAAAATGGTTGTGCCCCTCATCCAATGTCACGACAGTGAAAAAATCATTGGCCTTTTAGTTTAACTCTAGTCTTTTCGAAAATCGCTCTTGCTCTTGATGCTGGCCGATATCTGCCTGCGATTGTCCTTAAATTTACTTGCAAGTACTGGACATTCAAATACCCTACTCCAAACACCAAGCCCATCCGACTGCCTACAAAGTTCTTCTTCGTTAGGCCTATAATGCAAATGCAATCAAGGCATACTCTCTTGATGGAACACCTACAGACCTGCCTTTGGGGATGCAGCTTCATTAGGCCTACCCACAGGGCCATCCTAGGGTATCCTCACGTCCCGTTGAAGTCTCGTACTTCCTTGAAGTCCAAAAATACTAAGTTGGATGTGCTTCTCCATTTTTGAAATCCATGATGAACTACTTCGTTAGATGCTTCATCCTTTGGCTACTCCAAACATCTCAATTCTTTTATTATACCCCAAGTCTAATCTTTTAGTTTGTGTATAGTTTACTTTCTTATTCAATTGGCTACTTATTTACCATAATTAGCATATTCTTGCCTTCGTCTTATCTCTATCTATTATGAGATTTCCATTTATTCAATAGCGAATGTTGTTGGTATGAGCCACATTTATTATCTTGCTTATTTAACTTAATATAAATCTTAAGTTCATTAAAACAAGCCTCTTTTATCATCCCTTCTTTATTTGCTTATTGAGTTAATATAAATTATTTAAATAAGCTTCTACCATTATTATTGCTCATTAATTTATTCAAAGTCTAATAATAAGGTTTTCCTTTCTTATTACTTAATTATATGACCTATGTTATAATTCTACATGTAATTGTCATATTCTCTTCTTTTATAGTCTGTACATAATTCCAGCATTTCTTTTCTGTTCTAATCTGCATTCTTTTATTATGATATTGAATATTCTTTTATTCTTCTATTATATAATTCACTTATCATAATAACTATCTTTTTAAATAATCTACGCAGTGAATGCAGACCTACGTTCATTATCGTTTATAGCTTCAAGTTCTTATCTAATAATTTACTTGATTCATGCCATGCTTTATTAACTTCTATTCTAGGAAGTAATTATATTTTATCTGGTTGGTTATGAAAACTATATGTAAAAATCCATTTCCATATTTTAATATTAAATAATACTATAAAAATAATCTATAACTGCTAGATATATTCTTTTACTATTTTGGAATAGTGTAAAATACAATGGTTTCTCTGTTTTACACTAGTTTTCTTGTCCTTTCTTTTATTCTAGAAATTATGTTCATTGTTGTCTTTTAAATATTAGATTATAAAATTGTATCCTATTTTCTAAACCAACCAATTAACCTTTTAGTTGCTCCTAAATCTGGTTATTAGATAATTAACTTTTGTCATTTTAGCGTAATTTATTACGGTAATTCCATTCCTCAAAATTTTATTACTTTACATCATACTTTCTTTATTTTAATATTCTTAATTATTTAATCTATATTCATTTTTAATCTATTCTAATCCATACGCGAAAAAAGAGGAGAAAATGGAAGAAGAAAGACGCTTGTATGGAAATCAAAAACGTAAAAACAGACGTAAATATATACTAATACAGTAAATAAACTGTAAATTCCTTATAGTTCAGCATAACTTAATTAATAGGATTAATTATTGAATAAAATTATCAAAACGGGAATTTAATGATAATATATCTTAAACTTAAAAGATATATAAATAAATCCACTCACACTGCTAGCTTTTCGAATCTCCCTATTTTTATTTTAGATCCGTCCCTAACATCTATATTCACCTCCCTTGTAATCCCTATTTGGAATTACAAATGATATATTTATAGATCTATAATATTTGAAAGAGAAAAGGAAGAGATTTGGATCAGAAATAGCAAATAAAACTCAGATCTAGGGTTTAACCTTTGACATAGCCTTCTGATTTGAACCATTTCCTAATTCCCTAATTAATTCTATTCTCTTTCTATTTAGATCTAAATTCGTGTGATTTGGATCTAAAATTTTGTTATTAAGAAAGTGTAGAAGAGATAGAAAAATGGCAGAGCTTCTGTAGGCAAGAGAAAAATGATGAGAATAAAAATGAGGCTCTGCACCTATATTTATAGTGGTTCAAATCAGTGCTAACCATTAGATATAAATCCTTAAAATCTAACGCGTACACTCAGTCTATGGACATTAAATTAATATGTTTTCTTCTACGTTTGTTTTTATTCCAAATTGATTCTCCAACAATCTTTTCATTAATCACTTTCCCCTTCTCTTTCACTATCTATAGAAACATATCTTTTGAAATATGATGTTTCTTTTAAATAATATTCCCCTATTAATTCCCCATTCATATATACTTAGAATTAACTTACTATCCAATTAATCCCTGCCTGCACTGTGATTTCTTACCAAATTAATATGGCAATCAACACCATATTAATTCGTCACATATATGCATATTAATTTATTTTATTCCCATAATTATTGCATGCATATATTCTATAATTGAATTTTGAATCACAATCTTAATTATGTATGTTACCATAAGTCTCCATGTTTATTAATTGACAATTGATTACTGCATAAATTACTCTTCCTCCATTTTATTCTCTTACACTAACGTATATATTTCTAATCATATCAGTTAGTTACTACAACATATGTTCCCTTTCTTTTTGGTTCCTATCAATTAATCATCTTTACTGATTAACTGAATATTAATTTCCCTTTTAACCAAACATCGTCAATTAATCTTCTCTATTAATTGATTTTATATAATTTCTCTCTCTTATTTATTTGTTACACAAATATATATATGTATTCCAAATAATATTAATTAGTTGCCCCATTTACAAACATTTCATTGTTTTAAAATTTCAAACGTATATAACTTAATTAAATTATTTGCATATGTAATTGTAATTTAACGCGAGGTGTTACATATGTATTAGCGTAAAGTTAATATTTCTTATAAAATCAAATTAAAGAACTGATTATCAAATTTTCTAATTTTCTTGCATTTATAGCTTTATTTCCATATGCATCAAAAAATTAGGAATGCATCTCTCCCCTAATATATGGTTTTCCTGCAAAAAATAAGATAAATTTTTGGTACACACTTCATATGTTAGGGTCCGGGGGATAGATTTTCGATAACCATACCCAAGAGGATTTGGAACCTTTAGAAATATAATTGCTATTATAAATAACAGTAACTGGAAAACAATTTGTATATTTCTGTCTAATAAAATTGTTATTTGTTTTAGGATACCAAATCTTTAAAATAGTTGAATTTGAAATACTTCATTTATCACTCTCTTTGGACTTTTTAAACTTAGTACACAAAGTGCTATAATTCTTGTGATTATTTTGTTTAACATTGAAACCAAGTCCATTTTTGTTGCCGAAGGTTTTGAAATTTTAATAAAAAAATTTAAACTCTGATTTCCTTTGTTAAACTTTTAAACATTGCTAGTAATTTGTTTCAATTTTTGTTTTAGTTCTACAATATCATTTTTAGCCTAGTCTAAACTAGATTCTAATTCACAAGCTTCATTGTTAAGCTTATCATTCTCAGTATTTTTGGCTTTAACATCGTCAATTAAAGTAACATTTTGATAATTTAAACATTCATTAAATTTTTGTGAAATTTCTAGCTATTCTTCTAGAATACTTTTCTCATCTTTTAGTTAGCCAATTTCTAATTTGGCGCTATTTAGCATTCCTATATTTACATAATTTCCACAAATCTTTAAGTTTATCATCCAATTTGATACTTATCTCTAAAATCTCGTTATATGAAAGTTCAGGATTTACCTCTATAGTGTCCATGAAGCATATATTTTCTTATTCCATGCCATTATCACTTTCACTATCCGATGAAGATGAATCCGAATTGTCCTAAGTAACTTGGAAAGCCTTTCGCTTTTTGTTGAAAATTTTGAATTCCTTGAATTAGTTGAGTTACCACCATTTTGAGCTTTTGTGGACTTCTTGATTTCTGGAATTTGTTGTAATTCTTTACAATCAATAAGATCTTATCATTATCTAAAGCTGAGTCATCATCATTGGCTTCGCAGGCTATACTCTTTTTCCCCTGATTTTGTTCTTTCCTTGCGTGTAAATTTGCTTTGCACAACATCAGATTTTCAATTAATTCTTCAACTTTAAGACGTGGAAGATCGTTAGCTTCTTCCTTAGTTTAAACTTTTCTTTCCTATTTAATAGTTAAAGAATTCAAAATTCATATAACAAGATCAAATTCGATAAAAATAAATCCAAGTGCTATAATATCATGTTGAATTGTTCGAAATATAGCATACATATCTACGGTAGTTTCATTTGCTTTTATTTTGAATAATGAAAATTGATTCTATAGAATATAAATCTTATTTTGTTTGACTTTGTTTGTTCCTTCATATATGATTTGAAGTGTACGCCAAATATCATATGCAGTTTTATGCATCATAACTCTATAAAACTCATTCTTGTCAAGTGAACATAATAGAACATTCATAGCTTTTGCGTTGTTTATCACTGCGGTCTTTTAAGCATCTGACCAAAACTTATTTTAGTGATGGGTGCTTCGCACTTAGTTTGAGTAGCGTGCCAAATCTCTAGACTATTAGCTTACATAGAAATTCTCATACATGTAGAATAGTATGCATAGTTAGACCCGTTGAATAGTGGAGGACATGCGGTTGACTAACCTTCTAGAAAAGTACTTACGATATTATAATATTATTCAAAAATTTATTACTGTTATTTAAATGTCCTACTCTAATACCAAATGAAAGTGCATAGGGATCTAGTAGTATAAGAATATGTGCAATATTAATGCTAAATAATAGAGTAGAGTGGAGTAAATAAAGATGATCACACCACAGTTTTTATACTAGTTTTAACGTCCTATCTTACGTCTAGTCTCGAAGCTCCCCTTCAAAATTTCCACTAACAAAAATATCATCTCTTCGCCCGTAGGAATAGGCTATACAATAGAGTTTTTCTTGGCAAACTTGTGCTCCTTCAATACTGATTTTGAATGACAGTAAAAGACTTCCTATAGTCTCCTTAATGATTTAAGATGCATGCACTATCATTATTGGAAGTGTATCGAATGATTCTTGAGTGAGCAATATATTCTGTAAACAAGACTGTTGAAGAGAGATAAGAAATTAAGAAAGTAAGTTATTATGATTTCTGAATGTTGAACTATATTTATAGATATTAAAGAGTTATATCGAAGAGTTGTAATTGTTCAGAGATGCCATTACTTTTCACAGAGATGCATGTAAACGATCACCCATTCAAAGTGTTATTTCATAAAATAGCCATTACTTGTAGTTAGTTGACTAAGAATAAAAGTCAGTCTATTGAACATAACATCAAAAATAAATGGCAAAAAGTAAACTTGAGAATAAAATAAAATAATCTAGTTAGTCGGTTGGAATTATTTGCGGTTGATTGAAAATAATATCAGTCGACTGAACATATATAAAATATTTTTTATATAGTTAGCTTTGTTTTTAAATTGGTTTACTCTTTGATTTTTGAAAATCTTTTTATGTAGATGTGTATATGTGCATGTGAACTATCAAGAAGATTTTACAAGTAAATTTAAGACCAAATACATACATTTGAATGGATGTTCCATATATTCTTGGCTTTGATATGTAGATGATCTTTTTACTTTTCTCCTCGATTCTTCGATTCAGGATCTTCTGGTACCTGAATAATATAATATTCTAGATATATGTAGAGACATAGTTGTCATCATTAAAACATACAAATAGGGTTCTAACATTATTTCTATTTATGATTATAAAATTTATTGTTTTGCAATCTTATAAACATATAAGATGCATACATACATACACACACATATATAAGTTAAAACGCTGAAAGAAGAAATCTTTTACCTGACCGATAGGAGCAACGGTTCACACCCCTTGCAAGAAATACTCAAAATTAGCCTCACAGCTTCCATATGGCACATCTGGAGAGAAAGGAACCATAAGGATTTCAACAACAAGAGAAAGGAATTCCAATCAGTAAATTCCTAAATTTATAGAGATGTGAAGTTAATAATCAATCGATTAACAAAAAGAAGCTCACCAGCCTAACAGTACCAGAAATACAAGTGCTGGAGAGGTTGAAGTTGAAGGTAGATTGCTTAGGACTTCTAAGAGACTCTTGGGAGCTGCCATGAAGTGGAAGGTTAGAGATTATGCGATGAAAAAAGGAAATGTTTTGAGTTATGTCTGTAATTAAAGGGTTTATACGATTGTCTTATTACTATGGGCTTTGAGCTCGTTCATTTTTGTTTAAGGCAATAAATTTTTATCCTATTTTCAAATATATATATATACATATATATATATTTCTGTTTGTGTATGTATATACACATGTATGTATATATGTATGTATTTGTAAATTCACACTATTATTAATACTATTTTATTTTATGTTCAAATATATGTACATATATTTGAAATTACATATCTACACGGAAGGGCTAACATATCCTTTATGGCGTAAATCCCAGTACCTATACACGGTCATGTTAAACCATATACGCTGTAAATGTTGCAAGTGCACATACACACACATATGATACACATGTTTGCATCATATAATTCACATACCATATTAAAACAAAACATCAACTACAAATTAAATAAAATAGTGATTTTATTTAAAATTAATTTAGACAAGATTTAAATGAATTTAAACTCAAGGCTTAGCAAGACCAGGGATGGTAATTTCTTTTGAAATTCACCTATTTTACCCACTCCATGCTAAGCCGGTTTCTTTACACTTAAATGTGAATTTTTCCAAGACCATGAATTGTCATTTATTATTTTTGAATTTTACTGCAATATAAGACTGCGCGTATTGATCACATACAATATTTGTTGGTGAATAGTCACGATTGTAATATGCGAAATTTCGATGAAAATATTTCACTCGAAACGAGAAAGAAAACCATATTGCAAGATCACGTGTCCAATAAGGCTAAAACAATAGGATCTTATTATGTGAGCAGAACTAGACCAACTATTAGAGATAAATCTAGGAATCTTATCACTGGAATTTCTTTTTTGATCTGTTTACCTAAGTGCAAATTATTCGATATCCTTAATGTTTAGGATGATCGAATGCATTTTTGTAATGGAATCCACACAGTTTTGAAGAAAAGGGCTTCTTTTTTGAATGATTCGCCTTTTAAAGAAGAAATCAAAAGTTTGTGAATGGTAATAATGTTGGCACGGTCAAGATGAAGAGAGTGAATGGTCATCTCTGCTTCATGAAGAGACATCGGAAACATAATTGTTAAAAATGTTTGTAGGCAATCAACAGGGAATAAGATATATGATTTCTATCCCAAATGTAATTTTGTATAGAAAATTATTTTAAATTAGATCCTTGTCTTTAGTTTGAAATGTTTAATCTAAAACATTCAATCGTAAATTGGTGTATTGTCCACATATATTTCAGCTATCAAATGTACTTGAGAAGCTAAACATTGGAAGATATGGAAGCAAGTGGATCGAGTATCTGGCATGAAGATAATTATCGAGCTTCTATTTAGGAGTTAAATGGCTTAAAAGAACTAGGGAAAAATTAGAGATGTCGAATTAAAGGGGTTCTCGAGTTTTAAAGGCAAAAGGTTGCCAAATCTCTGTAACTAGAAAAGAAGGTATCGAGCCTCAACAACCACAAGGGTTATTGAGCATATAAAACAAAGGAGGATAGAGAACCTCAAGCAATCACAAGGAGATGCCGAACACCTAACGAAAAGAAAATGTCAAACTTTAAATAGTTGTCAAGCTAAGAGGAAGTATAGAGTCCCTAAAGGAGTAATGAGCTTCTACAATAGGAATAGTTGTCGAGTATTTAATAAACAAAAATTGATGTTGAATATTCATAATGAATCAATGTATCGAGCATGTAAGGTGATAAAAGTGCCGGATTAATAAATGCCTAGAAATGTTGTAGAATATATAACAAAGGATGCTGCACAACTGGCAGATTTCAACCATCTAAACACAAACTATGAATATCGACTTTATGTGGAAAACACGCCTTTGGCACAATAATAGTTATAGAGCCTTTACAACACTAACTATTGTAAAGCATCCATAAATAGCCAATGATATTCAGTTTCTACGGGAATAATGAGCTTGGACACTAACAAAGGGATTAGAGTTTTCACAAGCGGTGAGGGATGTTGAATATCGGCAATACAAAGAGAATGCAGAGTATCAACAATACAAAGAGGATGTCAAATATCAACAATATGAAGAGACAACGAACATCTAGCTGGTAGGCATGTGCCAGTCATCCCTTCGCCACTACCTCTACAAATTAACCCCTTCCGCCATTTAGAAAGAAGCGAATCATCTTTTTCTATACATCTTAAATCTATAAACCCTAAATCAAATTGGGGATTTTTAGGGCAGATTAATAACTCTTGTAGTTTTTTACATATAAGTACTCGGACAATAAATATTACATAACACAATTCCCTCAAATATGTATCTTTGACTATTATTGAACAATGGACATGCATATGAATTACTTTTTAGGCACATACTTGAATTTGGACTTGCATATTAACAATTTGAACAAGGCTACTTAAGCCCTCGCCTAAATTAAAGTTCACTTTGCATACTGACTATTATACCCATTAACATATGAACAAAGGATTGTAATATATACAAATTGCCTATTTTGTTCCCCTAACGAACCAGTAATGGATCACTGCACATTTATGCGACTTGCCTATCTTACACTTGGACATATGACTTGAGTTTTTTGACTATATTAAAGCCATGGGTATTATTGGGACCATCTCAAACAATATGATATTGTACAACATCTTAGGTGTTGAGCAAATTTTTTGGTTTAACATTTTGACACTAGAAGAAGGGATCGAACTTCTGCCCTATCATTTCCTTATTTAGAAACTAGTTATGTAAAAAAATTATGGCGGGAAAATAGTGAGAGCTAAGAAAGTTAATGTTTTAAATAAATAAATTCTACAAACAAAAAACTTGGAGGATTACATCACCTCGAACTTTAATTTGGAGAATGGAGATTGGACAACTGTTTGTGCCAAAATTAGACACAACGCTCTTTAGAAATATTTGAAGAGATAAAAATGAAGAATAGATATGTAAAAAGAGGATTATCTAATAAACACTTCAAAAACAAATGTGAAAACACGCAAAAACACAACGATTTACGATGGTTCGGCATATGGCCTACGTCCACTATGAAATTGATGACTTTATTGATATTCACTTGCTGATTACAACTGATTACAGCAGATTACAGCAGATTATCGTGTTGAAATTCGAGTACAACAGCAGCCATGGAGTACAAAAATAGTTCCGACAGAGTCTGGATGTTAAAGAGCCAAAAGATCCTTTTTCTGTAGGCGCTAGGGCTTTATTTATAGGCGTAGGAGGCAAATATCTTGCTCGAATCTCGGGAGACTTCTTCTGGCATGTGGGTGGGCCCGCGCGATCGATCCTAGGTGATTTCGACTTGATCCGTGATCGATACGAACGAATTTCATATCGATGAAGATCTGATCCAATCGAGTCAAAATTTGGCAGGAACATCCTTCAGGTTGTACGTAAGCTCCTGTGAAAATTTCATAGCATTTGAACTTGAGGATTGCAAGTTATGATCGAAGCAAGTTTGGGCTTTTTGGTCGTCGTTCGGTTAGCATCGATGCGCTTCGAATCGACCACTTCATTTCAATGGCCACGCACGTGATGCCAATTGATGCGGCGCTTGCTCTTCGGATCGATCCACTTTTTATGTCGAGTTGACCGAGTCATTCATCTTTGTGTGTTCTCTTTGTATCGTTGTACTGTTGTTCCCTTCATATCGACCATTGAAGCTACATCATATCGATGAAATATAGACCGCTTTGTATTGATAACTTTCACCCCAATTCGTATCGATATACATTCACACCCTTCGTATAGATGGAATATTGATAGTTTCGTATCGATTCCCTTTTAAGGGTTACTTTGGTTGGTGATCGATATGAAATGTACATAAGATGATCGATACGAACCTTGTACAAATGATGGATACGAACCATGCATAAGATGATCGATATGAACCGTGTACAAATAATCGATACGAACCATGCATAAGATGGTCGATACGAACTCTCCTTAGGTGGTGGATACGAATGGATAGATCGGTGCAAACAGAGGCGAACGATGGATACGAATGAATGGGTTTTCTTGATTTGCATCGATCGTAACTTAAGTATACAAACCCCAATTGACTTGATATTTGGAACGTTGGCTTTCACAGCTTTGCTTGTCATGTCATATCAGTTGTAGCTTGATTCGGACTCGGACAAAAAATCATCGACATCCATAGTGAGCCTGTGCCTACTTGACATTCGGGATGGGTAGTCTTTGATCTTCAGTCCATTTCTTGATATCTCGGCCTTGCCAAAAGGTGGGATAACATTTGTCCCTCAAAGTACATCTTGTGAGAACATGGCATGCTTTGAATAGTTGCATCTTTCATCCTGAATAGTTCCATCTGATTTGTCAAACGGTTGTTGTTTTCTCGTTGAAAGTTGTAATCCTTGACTGATTTTTCAGTAATATGAACTATTGACTACCAATTGTTGTATCGTGTACTACTATAATCGATTGTTGTATGATATTGATTAGCTGTTCATTGTCGTAATTTTTCATCAGGCGGGCATTCAACTTGTGAATTTTGAAAATTGAAAACTGAAAATTTGTCTGACATACATGCCTATATGTTGACATGACTCTTGTTAACATTCGCACATTTACAGGTCGTTGTTAGTTTTTTCACATTGAATTTCGTATCGATCCTCTCCTAAACCGATGTGAAATTCGAGTTGTAACAACATTTGATGGTTGTTTTGGAATGTCCCTTCGTATCGATCCTCTCCTGGATCGATGTAAAAGGTCGAAAGATGGTTTTCGCATTGATGTTATTTGCACTGATGGACACGAATTTAGCACTTTGTATCGAAGAGCCTTTATGGGTTGCATGCTGGTGGATATGAATAGTGCAGCTCGTATCGACGCGTCTTGAGTAGATTCAAACACAGTGGACAAGAACAAGCATTTCGTATCGATGGGATCCAATATCTCAGAAAAGTCTTCATTGCACATCTCGTATCAATGAAGCTCGAGCTGTTGGATACAAATAGCCAATTTGTATCGATGCAGGGGCGAAACCGGTTGGAATCAGTCGCAACGACTGGGAGACGGATCGTTTTCCACCTTTCCTTGGGTCCGTATAAATACTTTTTAGACTTGGCATTTTCTCCTTACTTGCTCACTTCTTTTCTTTACCTTCGTATCGAGGAAAACTGAGAAATACAATGCATCCTTCGTCTCAAAACCACTATGTCTCGCCAATCCCTTGAATCGATACTCTGATTTAGGTACTTAGCTGCATAATCTCGCATTAAAAACATCAAGACTCATGATTTAACGCCAATTCATCCATAACTGCGGCCTTTTTTGATGATGACGATGAGGTCGGAATTGGTTTGGAACATGGTTGAGGAGGAAGAAACCAGAATCTGAAGTGTTTGGAGGAGAAGGTGGAAATGGTGATGAAGTTCGCATGGCGCATTCGTATCGATCTGGATGCATCGGCATTTCGTATCATCTGGAAACATTTGAATTTCATATCGAAGGTGGAAATTGCTTCGTATCGATAACTATCGGACATTCGCATCGATCGATTAACGTTTGGTATTCGTGTCGACCAATTGTGATCGATACAAAACATATGGTTTTGCATTGATACGATGTGACTTCCAGGCGATCAATACGAAGTACCATCGCACAATCGATATGCTACCAATGATCGGTACGAAAGGCATTCCAGGCGATCGATGCGAACACATATCCTGATGGATACAAAACTGATCGTTGCGAACTAAGGCTTTTGCAACCGATACGAGCCAAACTTTAATAAACTTGAAATGTTTTGCATACTAGAACATCTAATTCCGACAAGCTTTAGCCTTGCATAACCGGACTTAACTGTTGAACATCATATTTGACTATCCTTCGAAGCTCGACGATGCGACAGTGACTTAACGAACTTTAACTTGGATCGGTCGCTAACGTCTGGATGGCATGGTTATGATGGTCAGCGATGACGGTCACTCCAGTTGAATTCTGAAGTCTTGTAATTTGCATATCTCTTCATACTTTGTAGAATTTCTCAGGTAATTTGTAGCACTGCACTGCACAACACATTCACACACTTCACATTGGGGATGCACGGTCTTATTATCGTCTAATGATAATTTTTCCTAAGTTAGTTAGTTATGGAATCTATAAGCTCACAACAGTATGAAATTCAGAGTTCACTTCCACTAACAATCGAGATACCGACCATTGCGGCCGAAATTATAGATCCGGCTCCAGATGAGCTACCAGGCGCTACGTTTATTGGTAATCCACCAGATTCTATACCGTCCAACGTTTCTGAAGACATGTTGGGATGGATACGCTTAAGGCATGGCTTGTCAGTCGATGATGTGCTATTACCAGGACCAACTGATAGGCCGCATTATCCACCGGAGGGGTTTACTGCTTTCAACTGCCATGTGTGCGCAGCTGGGATGCTTCCGCCATTTAACCAATTAATTAGGGAAGTGTTATCTTTCTTTGGAATCACTCTATCTCAATTACACCTCAACGAATATGCTCTGTTGAATAGCTTATTCATTGTATTTATGGAGCTTCTCTTCTGGCCACTGACTCCGCTTGAAATTAGATGCTTACTGAATGTCAAGAGCCGGGAAGATAGCCCTTCTTTCACGTTTCTGGAAGCGGTTAGGAATTGCCAGGTGGTAATGATGTCCTGGACCATGTTAACCTACTTTAAAACGGAATGGTTTTATGTTCGATGCCCCCCAGGATTCGCCAGCCGATAGTTATTCAGACGTAAGTACCATAATCTTTTCAAGTAGTAATTATGGTGATCATAACAGATGTTAAACTAACATCTCCTTTTCTTTACAACTATAATTCCATGACCCGAAGGTGCGCATTTCAAAGAGATAGTACGGGTTCTCCATGAATTTCCAAGTGACGTGAGGAACATCGATTCGATTCTGATGGATAGGAATTTGAGAATCGTTGGATTGATCGTGTGTAGCCAAAGTATAAGGCTTGAGGGAACGCTAAGGGCTGCCTCGAAGAAGTGAGTGAAACGTAAAATGCTCGGAGTTGTAATAACTGAAGGGGTTGATTCAGAGAGAATACCCACCGACTATGAACTCATAGCCGGGCATTCTGATGCCCTTCAAGATTCCAAAGAAAAGAGAAAAGGCAAGGCAGTCGCTTTCAAACATCCTAAATCCTTGAGATGAAAATCCGTAGTCATTTCTTTGCATGTTCCCGGGATTAGAATTTCGGAGGCTCCTCCCTCGCAGGTGGAAAACCTTTTCGAAGGGCTCGCCGATATTTCAATTCCGAATTATGTGTCACTTCAACATGATGCCGGATTTAAGGGGCTTCAACATGCTTTGGACTTAAGCGAGTCTCTTCTCACTAGTGTGGCCGACATTTTCGGTTGGCCGGGGGTTGCACATACATATACACTTCACGGCACTACATAATTTTTGACCATAAGTTGTTTACTCTGGGAGATTACTAACTCTATTCTTCTTTTACTTCGCAGGTACGATGACTATGAGATTCTATGCTTGGAAGCCTCCGTTTAGCGCGTCAGTCATCGAGTTCATATTATGAGCCCCATAGATGGGAAGATGATAGGAACCACGACCGCGGTTATTCTAGTTAGGAATACTATGACAGAGATAGGAATAGGGATATAAACCTGGAGCAGAGATATCGATCCCGATCACGCTCTCCATCTCCACAAATCCCTGCACGCTCTTCTGCTTTTGTCATGCATCCCCTGGACCTCCGTGTCAGAAACCAACTTCCCATGTTCAAAGGCCTGATCCCCATCGCCGTAGACATGAGACTGAGACTTCTATTGCCGTTGAACATGCTATCACTAAGCCCACCAGGGAAGGGGCTATTAAAATTGCATAGCTGAACAAGGATTTCTCAAACATTTGCTTCGATGGCTTCATTTTTCCTCCGCACTTAAAGAGAATTCCACCGAAGGTGGAGAATATGATGCACGATTACATCCACGACTTCTATATTCTGTATAAGGAATGGTCGAAAGTCGTAGTGAAAGCGTCGAAGCTAGCTATTGAGCGGGCGGCCACCATAGAAAAGTTAGAGAATGAGATTTCTCAGAGGGATCGTATTATCCAAGTGCTTAATATTGAAGCTGAGTCCTCTCGAATGTCAGAAATGGAGGACATTCAAAAGGCTGACGAGGCTAACTCGGCCATGGAGAGGATGAGGCAGACACACTATGCCTTGGTTGATGAGATGGGCCATCGAAACACCACCATTACTGCCGCGCGGGATGTGGCCCTCAAAGAATGTGGCATGTGATCATTAAAGAGAGGGCGACACTAATACCGCAGCACATGAGGCATGTGATCAAGCCGTAGTGCTTCAAGGTGAATGGGATGCGACAGTGGAGAAAGTCCGTGTGGTGGAGACCGAGCTCGAGGAGAGGATCTGGACGGCGGAGTCCAAGCTAGAGGCTGATATCAAATATCTCCTCATCACTTGTAATGCCAATGTGCCGAAGCACAGGAACTTAGCCTGGCTCAAAAATTATTCGGTACACCTTCATAACGCTTGGGGTCGATTGGTTGAGGAGGAGAAGGCGGTGCACCCAGATGAATCAATCGATGAATTTGAGCTCGAGCATCACATGCTGAATGAAGATGAAAGTAAGGTTCTCCATGAGTTGATGATTTCACATGAAAGGGAGAAGCTCGGCACCCAACGCTCAAAGATCGGAGAAGGTTCAGGTGTTGGGCATCACGATACAAGTCTTGAGATTCCTGCAACAACCCAACCTAAACGTACACCAGCGGTTAAACCCTAATATGTCCTTGCTAATAATCGAGAACAACCGCAGCTATCTCCTGCTAAAGAGCACACTTTTGAAGCCGTTCATCCATCCACTTGCCTAACTGGGGAAGGTACTCTGAACATTCTTCATACGAGTCCAAAGCAAGAGGCTTGATTCGAAGCGTTTACTAACAGTCTATCTTTTTCTCTATCTAGTGATTGGAGTTACACTAATAGCACCTTCTGCAACTCAAGAATTACATCATATGCAGGAGGCTATCATTACTGAGGCGACCATCACTACAACGACTGTACCGATTGAGGGAGCGCAGGGGTGCACACTCTTATTTGATGAGCAGATGGTGGAGGAACTCCTCGGTCGCCACAATGACCCTTTCGTGGAACTACCATTTGTTATAAGTGGAACTGCACCTACTACTGACTCTTCAATGCCGACTATCGATGTTCCCAGCAAGTCCCAAACAATTCGGGAAGAAGAGGTATTGGCTGAAATTGACGTTGAAGTGGAGGCAGTGGCTCATGGTGGTAGTTCTGGAGGTGAAAGCACCTGGCCCGGCTCCGTTGAGAATGATATCGCCCGAAGGTATAGTTGTCGACACCAACGTGCCCATCCCGCCTCCCATAGTTGATCCTGTTCCCCCGACTCCACCTTCAGGAAGCATCCCTGTACACTCGAGTTCGAAGGAGGACGTTGAGATCACGCCTCTGCTTGGAGATTGGCCGTCGAAAGGCAAGATCTCAAAGTGGAAAATCACTAGCAACTCCGGTGGGTCCACGTCGAAGAAGAAGCCGAGGAAGAAGAAAGAGTAGATAGACCTCTTCGGCACATTTTTTGGTAGATAGATAGGAATCTATTTTCTTTTCCTTTCGTAGGCCGTGTATAGGTGCGGGTTCGGCCCCTGCTAGTAGGAATTTTAGAAATAATTTGTACATGAACTCCTTTCACGGTTAGTTGAAATTAAACTCTTTTTTGGCTTCAACTCTATTATTATTTATTTTTCTTAAGTGTTCTAGTACTCGAATTCTAATCTAGTGCACTTGCATAGTTCCAACCTTTAAGTCGAGTTTGTTTTTATTTGTCAAGTCCGGAAATCACAAACACTGATCGTGACCAAGGATTAAGTTGAACTTCGATGTTACACGGCTTCTTCGATGATTGACACTTAAGCTCTGCCCCTAGTTTCGGGGATGCGTTGTAAAGATTGGCCAACAATTGCATTTCCTCCTTCATTTCGTCGAGCTTAACATCGTTGAATAGATGCTAGAACAAGTGAAAGTCGAATCACACTCGCTCATTTATCAATGGTTGTGTCCACACTCCAGGGACCTGCATTTGTATGTCAGGGGTCGGCCAAGTCTGTTTAAGTTTTAAGTATATGTCCATGCTTTCGGGACTTAAGTTAGTTTGCGAGTGGTTATTCACATCTGAGTTATGTTTATATTCTAACCACACTCTGGGGACTCAGAGTTATTTGCGATCGATAAACTGGTTCACACTATGGGAATCCGGAGATAATCGACATTTGTGCTCCAATTTGCACATCGAGAACTTGGAGTTGGCTGGTATTTATACTCCAACCCGCACTCTGGGAACTTGGAATTGATGTTTATACTCCAATTCGCACTCTGCGAATTTGGAGTTGACGTTTATACTCCAATTCACAGTCTGGGAATTCGGAGTAGATGTTTATACTCCGACTCGCACTCTGGGAATTCGGAGTTGATACTTATACTCCAATTCGCACCCTAGGAATTTGGCGTCGGCCGACAGATGGTCAGTCACATCTGTTTAGGCTTTTAGTATTTCGTTCACGCCCCGGGAAAGATGGATTTATCAGGATCCTGGATGGTCAATTCATATCCTCCCCGAGTTAACAAGTGAGGTCGTTAGATGGACAGATCCACCCTCCTCGAACTTGATCAGGATACAATCGAAGTCGTTAGGTGGACGGATCCACCCTCTTTGAAACTGCCTTGTATAAGTTTATACTCCAGCTCGCGCTCTGGGAGACTGGAGTTAGTTAACAGATTGTTGTGCATCAATCCTTTTTTGGCATTAGCGTAGTGGCTTGCCCTCGAGCTCGGGTTTCACTTCGCAAGTGGCCGGTCAAACAGAGTCACTTCCTATTTGAATAAATTCCACTGTATGATGGAACTTAGCTCTTCATGTGTCGTGATGGTTGTATGTCACATTCAATAAATCACAGCTTTGGCTCGAAGAGATGGCATTTTATTGCTAAAATGAGAAAATACGGAAAAGTCGGCTGCTTTATTACAAATTCAAATTTCAAAATGCGAAAACAAATTGCAGATGAAAAATAGACTAAAATAAATAAAGTCTGTCATGTGTAGTAGCGATGGAGACTCTCGCTGTTCCAAGCTCTTGGAAAATAAGACCGTCGATGGTCGATAACTTGAATTTGCCATCCCCAAGCTTTCATTCAATCACATACGGTCCTTCCAACGTTGGTTTCATGTGTGAAGGAACCGGATAAATTCTCTTGAGGACGAGATCGCCGAGTTCAAAGGTTCACGGTCCGACCTTGGCATTGTATAATCGGGCGACTCGACTTCGGTTGCGGCTGCCCTCAAATCAGCCTCTTCGCGCTTCTCATCTAACAAATCCAAAGATTCGGCAAGTAATATGGAATTTGTCTTTGGATCATAATAAGTCACATGATGAGAAGGTACTTCCATCTCGACTAAAATAATGGATTCTAAACCATAGGATAGAGAGAATGGAGTGTGTCCGGTCGTGGACTTGTGGGTTGTCCGATAAGCCCATAAAGCCATAGGAAGTTTATCAATCCACTATCCCTTGGCCTTTTCCAGTTGTTCTTCAGGATAGACTTGATTATCTTATTAACAGCTTCAGCCTGGCCATTCGCTTGAGGATGTGCAACTGCAGAGAATTTCTTTTAGATGTGGAATTGTTGGCAGAAATCCTTGAAATCAAC
The DNA here is from genome assembly GCA_030765085.1 of Allium cepa. Taxonomy (NCBI): domain Eukaryota; kingdom Viridiplantae; phylum Streptophyta; class Magnoliopsida; order Asparagales; family Amaryllidaceae; genus Allium; species Allium cepa. Next base: position 617,119,569 of record CM060941.1, read on the forward strand.
ACTGTCGAACTGGGTTCCATTATCAGTGATGATGGTATGCGGGAGACCAAATCGACAAATAATGTTGCGAACTACAAAGTTGATAACCTTTTTTGTCGTGATTGTAGGAAGAGGCTCAGCTTTGGCCCATTTGGTAAAGTAATCAACTGTGACGATGGCGTACTTCGCACCACCTTTGGCCAGAGGTAGAGAGCCAATGATTTCAATGCTCCATATTGCAAACGGCCATGGACTGACCATTTGGGTTATCTCAGTAGGTGGTGCTCTAGGAATTTGAGCATGCTTTGGACACTTATCACATTTCCTGATGTAATCCGCTGCATCGCGTTTACAGTTGGCCAATAATACCCGTATCGGAGTACTTTCTTAGCAAGAGCAAGCCTCCCGGTGTGATCACCACATTGTCCTTCGTGTACATCATGCAACACTTGCTTAATTTCATATTGGGTGATACATCAGAGCAGAGGAATGGAATACCCTCTTCTATACATGACTCCATTCTGAATAGTAAATCATGCAGCTTTACGAAGAATCTGTCTCTTCTCACTTCTGCGCTCAGGCAGCGTTCCATGCTCGAGGTAATTTCGGAACGGAGTCATCCACGACTCCTTATCGGGAGTGATTTCAAATGCATGGTCTATCTCCATCCGATCAATGCTTGGGGAAGATAGCGTTTCCATAGGAATGAGTCCCATTTGTTGTGCTTCGCTCGTACTTGCTAACTTCGCCAATGAATCAACCTTTTGATTGCGCTCATGGGTTATGCAGAAGGTGGCACAATAATCAAACTGATTAAGTATCTCCTGGACTCAAGCTAGATAAGCAGCCAGTCTTCGATCTTTGGCCTGACATTCACCCCGAACTTGACACACAACCAACTATGAATCACAGTAAATTTCTACAGCAATAACTCTCAAATCTCGGGTTAGTTTCAATCCGGCAAGCAAGGCTTCATATTCAGCTTCATTATTGGTCGCACAAAATCAAGCTCTAGAGCATAACATATGGACCGACCTTCGGGGGTTTCTAGTACTACTCCAGCACCCGAGCATCGGTGCTCTGATGCACCATCAGTGTGCAGCTTCCTGATATAGTTGGGAGATTCAATGGTTTCGGGAAAGTCCTCAGGGATGGTAAATTCAGCTATGAAATCCACTAAGACTTGTCGTTGAATGGCTCGCCTTGGATTTTAAGTGATATCAAACTGGATTAGTTCAATGTTCCATTTGAGTAACCTACCGGACATCTCAGGCCGTGTAAGGACTTGTCGTGATGGCTGATCGGTGTAAACAGTGATAGGATGAGCCTAGAAATACGAATGGAGCTTCCATGAGGCAATAACGAGACAATAAGACAACTTCTCTAGCTTCAGATAATTTCTCTCAGCTCAGTTTAATTGTTTACTAACATAATAGACCGGTTTCTACACTCGGTCTTCCTCCTAACTAAGGCAGCACTGATTGCGTTTTCTGATACCGCCAAGTAAAGGTACAATTTCTCGTGATCGAAGGGCTTTGACAAAATCAGCGTTGTGGAAAGTTGTTGAATTAGTGCTTGGAATGTGCCCTCACACTCCGTGGTCTATTCAAAATTCTGTTTTCCTTTTTGAATCAAATCAACAAAGGGAATGCATTTATCAATGGACTTTGAAATGAACCTGCTCAATGCTGCTACCTTCCCGTTGAGGCTCTGAACTTACTATATAGTTCTTGGAGTCTCAAGATTTCTGATTTCCCAGATGTTTTCGGGATTTGCTTCGATTCCTCGAGTATTGACGAGAAACCCGAGGAATTTTTCGGATGAGACCCCAAAGTGACATTTTGATGGATTGAGCTTCATCCTGTATTCTCGAAGGATGCTGAACATTGATTCCAAATCTTTGATATGATCAGTGGAGAATCGTGACTTTACTAGCATGTCATCTACATATACTTCCATGGTCCTCCCGATCTGATTGGCAAACATTCGATTGACTAGTCATTGGTATGTTGCCCCGGCATTCTTGAGTCCGAAAGGTATGACTTGTAGCAGTGGAGTTCCAGATCGGTTACGAAGCTGGTATGTTCTTGGTCGGGTAAGTGCATGGGTATTTGGTTGTAACCGGAATAAGCATCCATAAAAGATAACAATTCGTGCTCAGCCATTGAATCTATGAGCTGATCCATTCGAGGAAGTGGAAAACTATCTTTCGGGCAAGCTTTGTTCAAGTTTGAGTAGTCAATACACGTTCTCCATTTCCCATTTGGCTTTCGAACAAGTACGGGATTGGATACCCACTCTGGGTATAAGGCATCTCGAATAAACCCATTCGATTTCAACTTATCGACCTCTTCTTTAAGGGCGGCAGATCTCTCTAGATCCATACCACACCTTTTCTACACCGCCGGTCAATATTCAAAGTGTGGCTCACGATGTCCGGTGAGATCCCACACATGTCAGAGTGCATCCAGGCGACTACATCGAGGTTTGCCTAGAGAAATTCAACCAATTCCTTCCGTGTCTGTTGGCTTAGCTGAGATCCAATCTTTATTATCTTTGAATCGTCATCATCGTCGACCGAGACATCAATTGTTAGTTCGGCTGGGAAAGCTTGACTGTCTTTAGTCTCATCTTCACTTTCAGTGTCTCTCGGGTCAAGATCCATCTGGAATTGGTTCGGGTGCCCGGGCCTAGGCCCAGGCACCAATTGTCAATTATCAGCGAAACAGACGCAAAGAGATTCCTCTACGCCCTTCCATTTCTCCTTTCGTTGCGCCCTACGCAACTTAGCAACATAACAAGCTCGTCCGGCAGCCTGATCTCCTTGAACGGCTCCAACCCCATGATCGATGGGGAATTTTAGAGTCAAGCACCATGGGGCAATGGCTGCCCAGAATTCAGCAAGGGCTTATCGACCCAAGAACGCATTGTAAGGGGAGTCTATGTCCAAAAAAACAAACTATAGTATTTGGACTCTTTTGCGTTCTCCAACTCCCAGTTCCACTGGTAGTTCCACTACTCCAGTAGGTATAGTAGAGCTTCCATTGAGGCCATGAATGCGAGACTGACAAGGCTTCAAATCTTTAGCTTCCATTTTCATTTGATCGTATGCTCCTTAAACAAAATATTCATAGATCTTCCACTATCAACCAAGATCCTCTTCAACCAAGTAGGACCTACCTGAGAAGATATGACAAGTGGATTAATAGTGGGGGCTTTGACCTTATCAGTGTCTCTATTTTAGAACACGATGTCGTCGGTCATCGTCTTCTGTTGCTTGGCTGGAGCCCCATCATCACAACAGTTACAACATTCGAGGTCTGCATGCTTGATAGAGTTGGCATACGACTCAATTTCCCTCCAGCTTCGGTCTACTAGACGAGGACCACCGATCACTGTGTTTATCACCAACCTCCCACCAGTACGAGCGGGTTCCTCATGTCTTGCTTGATTGGGTATATTATTATGATTCGATGGGCTCGCACCCCCAGACTGCGGCACCCGCATAAACTGTTCCAACTTCCTCTCTCTAATCAACTTTTCAATGAGGTCCTCCAAATGACGACACTCATTTGTATAGTGGCCATAACTCTCATGAAACCTACAAAATTTTCCTGTTTGGATTTGCCTCTCCGATGATGGCTTCAGAGCAGGCTTCTTGTATTGGATAGTATTGCAGGCTTGTAGATGTACATTCTCTAGTGACGTATTCAGAGGAGTGTACTTATCAAACATTGAAGCTGTATGTCATGGACCACGGTTCTGATCCCGCTTTCTTTTCTGATACCCACTATCTTTCTGCTGAGTTTGTTTGTTCTAGATATTTAATTGGACTTTCCCAGAGCTCTCCCCGGACTGTTTGACTGCAACTTTACTTTGAATGAGTGAACCACATAGTCGCAATGCCTCCCAGAGAGATTGGGAAGCTTCGGCATTTCACTGCATCATCAGCTCGTGCAGCGTTCATCAACCACTCATACTTCAAGATGTGTTGATTGGGATCAGAGCTTCCTTCATAGACTGGTAAAGCCGTCATTCTAAACCGTCGGGGGGGTTTAGCATATAGTATACCATCAGTGAAAAGGGTATCACTCTGGGAGATTCCACGATCGTCATTTGTGAGACCCTGACTCTCACGGATCATCTAACGGATTATTGTGGGGATGTCTGGCATCTGTAGGTTCTGTGCACGATGAGCTAAGGTGTGGTCAGCTTCGACAATGTGAGGCTAGACCAGATGCGGTCGACGATACATGTCTTGCCTCTTTGATTCCAAGTCTTCAGGGATGTAAGGTTCAGGAGTACATTCGTGCTGACGGTGTTTAGATCTGGTTGATTCTGGGCATCAACCCCTACTTCAACAGCGGTGGTGGCAATGCAGTTGTCTATGGTGTAGTGAGGAACAGTACCTCCCCGGGAGGAGGGTCTAGTTTGGTAACTAGTTGACGGGCCAACTCTGGGTTGCCCAACGTTCAGTGCAGGTTGATGTCCGGTGGCTTGAGTGTAGCTTACGTCCAGTCGTGGGCGTGTAGATCTGTGATGGTAGTCTGACGAGGCTGGACTTTCTATGGACGAGTAAGAGGCGTGATCTCTCCTGGATCTCCTATGCCTCTGGTGGTTTAGCAGATTAGTTAATTCTGCATTGGCTCGCAGTTGTTCAGTAAGCTGCTGACGACTCTATGTCAGCTCTTGCATAAGCATTTGAAACTCTTATCGGGTGATAGGGCCAGACGGGTCTGACGGTGCGGCAGCACTCTGGTTGGATGGAGATAGTTGTACGAGATTTTGTCTGCCCCGTGCTTCTTGATTTACAGCTGTAGAGGCGGTCCTTGTGCTAACCATGGTAAATGACGAAGTCCTTTCCTAGATCTGATGCAAATATGAATAGGTTGGAAGGATTTTGTACTTGAGATCTGGATCTTCCTCTTGGATTTGTGCAATCCGGTATCGATAGTAGATCCAAAGAGCAGGAGAACAAATATATTTTTTCTTAGTGAAAGCACCAAAGTGTTTGTACCAAAATTGGGCACAACACTCTTCAAAATATTTGAGGAGATAAAAATGAAGAATAGAAATATAAAAAGAGGATTATCTAACAAACACTTCAAAAACAGATATGAGAACATGCAGAAACACAACGATTTAGAGTGGTTCGGCGTATGGCTTGGCGTCCACTATGAATTTGATGACTTTATTGATATTCACCTGTTGAATACAACTGATTATAGTGGATTACAGCGGATTATCATGTTGAAATTCAAGTACAACAGCAGCTATGGAGTACAAAAATAGTTTCGGCAAAGTCTGGACGTCAAAGTGCCAAAAGATCCTTTTTCTATAGGCCCTAAGGCTCTATTTATAGGCGTAGGAGGTAAATATCTCGCTCAGATCTCGAGGGACTTCTGCTGCCACGTGGGTGGGCCCACGCGATCGATCCCAGGCGATTTCGACTTGATCCGTGATCGATACGAATGAATTTCCTATCAATCAAGATTTGATCCAATTGAGTCGAAATTTGGCAGGACTATCCTTCAGGTTGTACGTAAGCTCCTGTGAAAATTTCATAGCATTTGGACTTATGGATTGCAAGTTATGATCGATGCAATTTTGGGCTTTTCGGTCGTCGTTCTATTTGCATCAATGCTCTTTAAATCGACCACTTCGTAGCGATGGCCACGCACGTGATGCCAGTTGACGTAGCACTTGCTCTTTAGATCGATCCACTTTTTATGCCGAGTTGACAAAGTCATTCATCTTTGTGTGTCTCTTCATATCGTTCTACTGTAGTTCCCTTTGTATCGACTATTGAATCTACTTCGTATCGATGACATATTGACCGCTTCGTATCGATAACTTTCACCCCAGTTCATATCGATATACTTTCACACCCTTCGTATCGATGGAATATTGACAGTTTCGTATCGATGCCCTTTTAAGGGTTACTTTGATTAGTGATCGATACGAACAATGTACGAATGATCGATACGAACCATGCATAAGATGATCGATACGAACCGTGTACAAAAGATCGATACGAACCGTGCATAAAATGATCGATACGAACTCTCCTCAGGTGATGGATATGAATGGATAGATCAGTGCGAACAGAGGCAAACGATGGATACGAATGAATGGGTTTTCTTGATTTGCATCGATCGTAACCTAAGTATACAAACCCTGATTGGCTTGAAATTTGGAACGTTGGCTTTCACAGCTTTGCTTGTCATGTCATATCAGTTGTAGCTTGATCCAGACTCGAGCAAAAATTCATCGACATCTATAGTGAACCTGTGCCTACTCGACATTCGGGATGGGTGGTCTTTGACCTTCAGTCTATTTCTTGATATCTCGGGCCTTGCCAAAAGGCGGGATAACAACAACCTTCAAAACTATCAAAGCCAACAAGCAGCTAAGCTAAAATCCAAGATTTGACATAACGACTTACTGCGATGTAAGAGCTTCTTGAGAAAATCCTTTCTCAAAATCTTCTAAAACATCAAAGTTTACTCAAGAAAGAGAAGGAGTGGAATTTCCAAGGAAAAACCTAGACACTTCAATACTCAGAAGATACGGGCAAAAGTATCATGGGGCCACAAAAAAAAGAAAGGAGCCGAAGATAAGGGACCGATCATGTATTCTCCAGAATCATAATAGAAAGAAGATAATAAGGATAAGATGAATCATTGGAGGGAAAAACCAAGAAAGGCTAGCTAGAAGGTCTCCTAAGCAATCAAGCAGCTCGATCTCATATACAGAATATACGCCCTATAGAGGGGACTATCGTGATGATGTAGCCTACCTAAATCATATGCCCGACAAGATGGTAAAAGATATGCTTGAACTTAAAGGGAATAGGACGCTTGACCCAAGGGTTAACAGTATTTTTTGGGAGGCTCCTTTTACAAAGAAAATAATGTCCGTCAAAATCCCATCCTACACTAAGATCCTTTCGCTGAAGTATAATTAAACCACAGATCCTAATAACCATCCGCTAGCTTTCAAAAGCCAAATGGATTTGCATAACGTCTATGGGGAAGTTCGTTGTAGGCTTTTCCCAATGACTTTTCATGGAGTATCTGAAAAATGGTATAAACACTATTGAGAGAAGACCATCTATTCTTAGGAGCGGTTTTCTTATGAATTCTTGACGTAGTTTTGCATATGCAAAGATCCTACTATAGGTTCCAATGTGCCAGCTAATGTCAAGCAAAGGCTAGGGGAATTACTTGCAGAGTATTTAAGAAGGTTCAACGCAGAAGCAATGAAAGCTAAAAATATGACCGATATGGAAAAGCTAATGGTGGTGCGCTTGAGGATTATTGAGCAGACTCCTTTCTCGAAGGAGCTTTACGTTTATCGATGTAGAGATTTGCAAAACTTCCATTTCCAAGCCGATAAACTCATCCTCGTGGTGGAGATGTACCGTGCTAGAAAGAAGCCTCAACCAAAGAAAGAATGAGGAAAGTTCAATTTTGATCATCTTAACAAAAGGCTAAAGTGGGATGAAAGTAGAAGAGGAAGGTGGGAGGAGCTCCTCGAAACCAATTACGTAGAATTCAAAAAATCTATCCACTACATTTTTTGTTGCCTAATAAGGTGGAAATTTCCTCACCTCTTGTAAGGAAAAAAAAGAATCCTAAGCCCAAGAGAGGGGATACTATTGTACCTATCATAAAAGCAAACATGCATATAACCGACGAAAAATGTATCCTGGTAGGTATAGTTCAAAATATGATTAGATAGGGATCTCTCAAAAAGTTTGTAAAAGAAACTCAAAAGTCTTCCCATCCCGAAGAGAATAATCAGAGGCTTTGAGCAACACTATTAATTTTGTAGAAAATGATTCCTAACAAGACTTTATTCCACATGTTAATTGCATAGATTTCATTTATGGTGGCCCCACATTGCGAGGAATAGAAAAAGTGCTAGGAGAAGGTATGTAAGGGAAGCAATGGAGGGAATCTCATCCATCCAGGAAGAACCACCATTCAAGAGTTGTAGATTCCAGCTTCAAATGCCTAACTTGACAATTCTCAACAAGAATTAAAGGGATTTCATCATCCACATAACGACCTACTAATGATAACTGCTCAAATTGGACTCTTTATAATGACGAGGACCTTGTGAACGGTAGAAGTGCAATAAATGTCATTTTCAAACACTCTTTTGACTAGATGAATATTCTGAGGGGTAAGCTATAACCACGTCTTGAGCCCATCTTTGGGTTCAAAATAAATGGTCAACTCCAATAGGGCAGATGAAGCCCTTTGTACAAGTGGAATTCCACCGTGCCTTAGAACCTTTGAAACTCTCTACGTAATCATGGACCACCCTTCTAAGAGGCCTATTGTAGACGAGATGGATGCCTTTGTCTCACTTAAACGTCTAATGGTGAAGTTCTTAACTAAGAATGGCTACGGAACCATAAGAAGGGAGCAGTTTAGCTCCCAAGAACTATGCTTTGCTACATTCAAGCGATTTAATAAAGATGGCACTTCTTGTTATGACTTAGGAAAAAGTAAATCGAATAAAACTAAAATTGAGTAGCCCTTGAATAGTAGATTTTCAAACCTACTATTTAAGGAAAGTAAACAGGCAAAAGTAGTTGGAAAATCTACGAATGTGCTGAAAAGATTCAATTTCTCCGAGAGAAAACGAAAATGAAAAGAAGTAAACCAAATAATCAATGAAATAAAGGGTGAAGAAATTATTACCAAATTAAACTATAGAAGTGAGCAAGGAAGAATGAAATTTATTGAAGATCTAAAAGAGGTAAGCTTAGATTTTCTTGATCAAACCAAAATAGTAAAAATTGGAAAAGAAACAAATGAAAATATCAAAAGAGAGCTTTTTTGATTCCTCCATTCTAACATAGATATGTTTGCCTAGACTCACTCAGATATGGTCGGGATAGATCCAGCAATTATGAGCCATGCTCTAAATATAAATCCAAATATCACTCCTATTTGATAAAAGAAAAGACAGTTCGATAAAATTCGAGCTAACACATTAGAGGAAGAGGTTAAAAGATTACTCGAGAATGGGTTCATTAGAAAGGTATTCTACCCCAAATGGTCGGCTAATCTCGTATTAGTTAAAAAGTCCAATGGAAAATGCAGAACATGTGTTGATTATACTGATCTGAATGAGGCAAGCCCTAAAGACTGCTATCCTTTACCTAGAATAGATCAATTGGTTGATGCTACAAATGGACATAACCTACTATCTATTATGGATGCATACTCAGGATATAATCGAATCCCTATATTTAAACTAGATGATGAAAACACAAGTTTTATAACGGATTAGGGGACTTACTGCTACAAAATTATTCCTTTTAAGCTAGAGAATGCATGACCTACATATCAAAGACTAGTAAATAGAATCTTTAAGGAACAAATGGGATGATACATGGAAGTATACCTAAACAATATGCTAGTTAAGTCCCAATAGGAGATTAACCATTTAAAGGATATTAAGGAAATGTTTGGAGTACTAAGAAAGTCAAAAGTGAAGTTGAATCTGTAAAAATGTTCTTTTGGAATACAATCTAGAATTTTTTTAGAACATATCGTTAATGTTCAAGGAATTAAGGCCAACCCTGACTAAATAAAAGCAATTAAGGATATGGCAGAATCAAAGACGAGTAAAGATATGATGAGCTTAAATGGAAGGGTGGTAGCTTTAAATAGATTCATCTATAAGTCTACTGATAATTACATCCCTTTCTTTGATGCTGGAAAAGAAGAACGCTGAGTAGGGAGAGGATTGCTAGAATGCCTATGAAGAATTAAATGACCGCCTTGAAAAACCTTCAATCTTATCTAGTCCTGTAGAAGGAGAGAACTTGTACCTTTACATGGCAATCCTTGAACATACAGTAAGTTCGGTTCTAGTGAGAGAAGAAAATAAAACCCAGTTTCTGGTGTATTTCACTAGTAATAGGCATAAAGTGGCAGAAGTCAGATATCCAATTATATAAAAGTGAGCATAATGTCTAACTCTCATCACTCCAAAACTAAGAGCATGATTTTAGGTGCACCAATCATGGTCTTAACTAATTTTTCACTCAAGAAAATCTTCAGTAAACCAGAGACACTAGGAAGTCTCGTAAAATAAGAAGTAGAGCTAAATCAATATGAGATTGATTCCAGCTCAGAGTGGCAATTAAAGAACAAGCTCAGGCCGATTTCATTAATGAATGCATAAAGTATGCTAAAGAAGAATTAGAAAGTGAAAAAGGTCTGAAACCTAAATGGCAACTATTCATTAATAGAGCCTCGAATGAGCAAAGGGCTGGTGCAGGATATATGATCATTACCTCTTATGGACATTGATTACATTATGTAATGAAGTTAGGTTACCCTAATACCAATAATATAGCTGAATATAAATTAATGGTAGCACAACTTACCTTAGCTCTTCAACTAAAGATCTCGAAGGTTGAAATCTTTGGTGATTTTCAATTAATTGTTAATCAGCTAAATCAAACTTATCAAAAAAGGATGCAAGATTTGTCCTTTAAGTTAATAAAATATTGAAAATGTTGGCTTGGTTTGAAGATTTTTTGGTACATAAAGTATCCCGAGGAAAGAATTCACAAGCCGACTCATTGGCTAAATTAGCTAACTCGCGAGGAGCACCAGAAACTTGAATTGTGCCAGTAGGTTTCCAATAAAATCCCAGTATTTAGGAAAAATCCCATGAACCAGAAAATGAAACCATGGTATTAACAAGATCCCAAGCTTATATACTCGCAGAAAAGGAAAATTTATCTAGAGGTGATAATGGTGAAAACTAAGAAATAATCATTCACGAAGAAATAAATAGCCAATATGAGAACAATTGGATGACACCCATTGTTGAATACTTGGTGGAAGAAAGACTACCAAAAGATAAAAGAGAAGCTAGAAGGATAAGGCACCAAGCTACGACTTTTCTATGTTGAATGGAATACTTTATGAAAAAGGATATTCGCTCCTTTATCTAAGGTGTGTGGTCCAGAAAATGGTTTAAAGTTGTTAAAAGAGACCCATGACGGTTTCTGTGGAGATCATTCTAATGGCATGAAGTTAGCCAAAGAGGTCATGAGACAAGGATTTTATTGGTCCCATATGAATAATGACACTGTGAATTGTGTAAATAGATGTGAAAAATACCAAAGGTTTTCAACAATCCAGCATATAGCACCAAATGAGTTAACCCCAATCTCAAGTCCATGACCTTTTGATGTGTAAGGAATTGAGTTGATAGGATTATTACCTATATCAAAATTTGGAGTCAATTTTGCCTTAGTAGCCATCAATTACTTGACCAAATGGGTAGAGGAAGAACCATTGCCAAATATAACATCATAAAAAATGCTAAAGTTTGTGAAGAACATAATCACTTAGTTTGGAATACTGAATAAGATAATCTCCGATAATAGAACCCAATTTGAAAGTAAAGAATTCATGAGATTCTATGATAAGAATGGAATAATCAAAATTTTTTCATCAATAGCTCATCTCAAGACTAATGGAGCCGTTGAAATTGCCAACAAAACCATTAAGACTATCCTTAAGAAGCGATTAGACAAAGTGAATGGAATTTGGGTAAAAAAAACTACCACTTATGCTCTAGGCATATCGAACTTCTACTAAGACTGCAATAGTCCATACTCCATTTCTTTGACATATGGATGTTAAGAGATGCTTCCATTCAAAGTTGAGATATCGTCTTATCGAAGGATTGCATATTCTTTCCAAGAAAGAGCTAAGAAAGGAATCCTTAGTTTTGATCAATGGATTAAGAGACAAGGCAACCGTACGAACGATTGGATATCAACAAAGGTTATCAAGATGCTACAACTCCGAAGTCAAATGGAGATTATTTCAAAAAGGAGATTTAGGTTTCAAAAAGTCACGGTAAACACCAAAAATCCATTAGATAGATAAGTTGGACCAAACTGGGAAGGAACCCTTGTTATCCATGAAGTAAACCTACCAGGAACTTGTTGACTATGCTATTTAGATGGTAATGTAATAGCAAGAACTAGAATGCCGAGCATTTGAGGCCTTATTTTCCTACAATGGATAAATAGAGAAATTGAGATAAGTATATATGGAATCGATAACAGATAAAGAGAAAGGAACTCATAAAATAAAGGAAAAGCCTTTGATCCCACCATAAGGGCCTGTTTAAAGCATTATAACCCTTCAGTCCTGTCTATAAGGCCTCACCACAGCATTTCCTAGAGGGAGGTCAAAGGAAGCCTAGGGTCCAGCCTAGAAGGCCTACCCAGAGCACTACAAGCATTCGATCCCGTCTACGTGGCCTGGCTGGAGCGCCTTCAGGGGGGAGGATGGAGTAAGCCTTCGGTCCATCTTAATATGGCTTGTCTATAAGACTTACCTAGAGCACCTCCTAGAAGGAGGATAGGTAAGACATTAGTACTGCTTAAGATGGCTAATCAAATGCACTCAACGGCCTAAATCATTACATAAAAGGTAATAAGAGGCTCAATCAAAGCCTAAATCCAAAACTATAAGGTGTAGATGGGGCAAAAGGAATCAACCAAAAAGGGGTAAAAGAGATAAATCAAAGCCTAAATCATCACCTATAAGGTAATAAGTGGAAAGAGAGATCAATTAGGCAATTGTAACTTCGTCTTGAGAATGGATCAAAGGAATCATCTGAGAGGAAGTGTGATTAAACATGACTAATTTGGCTGTAAGTTAAACTAAAAGCAGCCTTCGAATGATAGGTCAAGAATTATCTATTTCCCAGAACCAAGGTTTCAGTGTCAAAAATGGACATCTGAGAAATTTTGAATCTCTTTGTCAGAAATATTCTATCAAATAACAGGAATCTCTATTATTGGTCGAATTTTCAGTCTCCTATTAGTTGAAATGTGAATCTTACCAAAATGATTTCTAGTCTTCTATCAATTGAATTTATGGTCTTCTTACCAGTTGTATTTTTGGCCCTCTTATTAATTGAATTTATGGTCTTCTAACCAGAGGATCTTTTAGTTTTCTTATCAAATGAATTTATGGTTTTCTTACTAGATAGATTTTCGGTCTTCTATCAATTGAATTTATATCTTCTTACCAGATGGATTTCTAGTTTTCTTATCAATTGAATTTATGGTCTTCTTACCAGACGGGCTTCGGGTCTTCTTACCAGATGGGCTTCGGGTCTTCTTATCAAATGAATTTATGTCTAACTAACAAATGGATTTCTTGTCTTCCTATGAATTGAATTTATGGTTTTTTGGTTTTCTTATCGAGTGGATTTCTAGTCTTCTTAATTAAACTTGGTTTTTATATTAAAGTGTAAAAAGGCTCCTTTTATACAAGGAGGAGGGAAACTGTTATCCATATATTTTTCAACCGTTAAATGTACTTGAGAAGCAAAGATAAAAGGAAGCACAGGAAGATTTAAAAGCAAGGGGTATCGAGTATCTAATATGGAGATAATTATCGAGCTTCTATTCAGGAGTTAAATGTCTTAAAAGAATTAGGGAATAACTAGAAATGTCAAATTACAAGGGTTGTCAGGTTTAAAGATAGAAAGGTTGTCGAATATCTATAACTAGAGGAGATGGCGTCGAGCCTTAACAATCATAATGGTTACCACGCATATACAGACAAAGGATAGTGAACCTTAAGAAATCCCAAGAAGATGTCAACACCTAACAATAAAGAAAATGTCGAACTTCAAATAGTTATCAAGTTGAGAAGAAGTATCGAGTCCCTAAAGGAGTAATGATCTTCTACAACAAGAAGAGTTGTCGAGTATTTAATGTACAAAAAATCGATGATGGTTATTCATTGTGAATCTAGGTATCGAGCATGTGAGGTGATAAAGGTGTCGAATCAATAAATGCCTATAGAAATCAAGCTACAGCAGACCTAGAAGAACAAGGGATATCGAACTTCTATAATAATTGTTATCAAGCCCAAAAGATAGCATGTTTGTCAAACCTATATGCCATGGTAATGTTGTATAATATATAATAAAGCAAGGATGCCACACCACTTGAAGATGTTAAATATCTACCCACAATCTAAAGATATCGTCTTCTTGTGAAAATTACTCCTTTGGCACAACAATTATCGAGCCTTTACAACACTAACTATTGTAAAACATCTACAAACAGCCAATGACATTGAGTTTCTATGAGAATAATGAGCCTCGACACTAATAAAAGGATATTGGTTTTCACAAGTAGTGAAGGATGTTGAATATCGGTGATACAAAGAGGATGTGGAGTATCAACAATACAAAGAGGATGCTGAATATCAGTAATACAAAAAGGATATCAAGTATAACAATACAAAGAGGATGTTGAATATCAACAATACGAAGAGATAATGAATATCTTGTGGGATGGACATGTGGCAGCCATCCCGCCTGCCATTACCTCTATAAATAGAGCCCTTCCACCACTTAAAGAGAGAAAAATCATCTTTTTCTCAACTTCTCAAATCATAAGTTATAAGCCATATATCAAATTGAGGATTTCTAGATCCGATTTATAACTCTTGTAATTTTTTACATATAAGGACTTGGACAATAAATACTGCATAGCATTATTCCTTCAAATGTGTGTCTTTGACAATTATTGAATAATGGACGTGAATATGTTAGCTTTTGGACTTAGACTTGAATTTGGACTTGCATATTAACGATTTAAACAAGGCTACTTAAGCACTTGCCTAAATTAAAGTTCACTTTTCATAATGCTGACATATGAACATAGGATTGTAATATACATGAATTGCCTATTTTGTCCCCTTAACGAACCAGTAATGGATTATTGCATATTTATGCGACTCACCCATCTTAATATTGGACCTATGAATCGAGCTTTTTGACTATATTAAAGCTGCAGGGATTATTGGGTCCATTTTGAATAATATTATCTTATACAACATTTGGGGTATCGAACCAATATTTTGGTTTAACATTTTGGCGCTAGAAGGATGGCTTGAACCTCCGTCCCATCATTTCATTATTTAGAAAATAATTTTGTAAATTTTTTTTTAGGAAAATGATGAGAGAAAAGAAAGTTAATGTTTCGAATGAAGAAATTTTACAAACAACAAACCAGGAGGATAATATCACTTCGAACTTTAATCTGCAAAATACAGAGATTGGACAACCTTCAAAACCAGCAAAGCCAATAAGCAGCAAAGCTAAAATCCAAAATTTTGTCATAACGACTTACTATAATTCAAGAGCTTCTTGAGAAAGTCCTTTTTAAAAATCTTCTAAAACAATAAAGCTTACTAAAGAAGGAGAAGATGTAGAATCTCCAAGAAAAAACTTAGACACTTCAATAGTCAAAATTAAAGATAGGGGAATAAGTATCATGAGCCAACAAAGAAAGAAAGGAACCCAAGATAAGAGACCGATCATATATTCTCTAAAATCACAAGATAAAGAAGACAATAAGGCTAAGATGAACCATCAGAGGGAAAACTAAGGAAGGCTAGCAAGAAGATCACTCAAGCAATTAAGTAGCTTAATCTCAAACAAAGAATATAAGCCTATAGAGGGGACTATAATGATGACGAAACCTACCTAAAGTATATGGCCAACAAGATGGTAAAAGACATGCTTAACCTTAAAAGGAAGAGGACCCATGACCCAAGGAATAATAATTTTTAGGAAGCTCCTTTTACAGAGAAAATAATGTCTGTCGGAATCCCATCCCACATTAAGATCTCTTTGCTAAAGTATAATTGAACCATGGATCCTGATGACCATCTGCTGGCTTTCAAAAACCAAATGGATTGGCGTAATGCCTCTAGGGAAGTTCGTTGTTGGCTTTTTCCTACAATTTTCATGGAGCAGCTGCCATACACTATCGAGAGAAGACCATTTATTCTTAGGAGCAGTTTTCTTATGAATTCTCGACATAGTTTTGCATATCGAAAGACTCTACTATAAATTCTAGTGTGCTTGCTCATGTCAAGCAAAGGCCGAGGGAATTTCTTGGCGAGTATCTAAGAAGATTCAATGCAGAAGCACTGAAAGCAGAAAATGTGACCTATATGGAAAAGCTAATGGCAGTGCACTTGGGAATTATGAGCTTACTTTTTTCTGGAAAGAGCTTTACGTTCATGGATGTAGAGATTTATAAAGCTTCCATTTCCAAGTTGATAAATTCATCCTCATGGACAAGATGTACCATGCTAGAAAGAAGTCTCAACCAAAGAAAGAAGGAGAAAAGTTCAATTTTGATCGTCCTAACAAAAGGCCAAAGTGGGACAAAAGTAGAAGAGAAAGGTGGAAGGAGATCCCCAAAACCAATTGTGTAGAATTGAACAAACCTATCTCCTACATTATTATTATGACCAAAGAAGGTGGAATTTCCCTAACTCTTATAAAGCAAGGAACAATCTTGAGCCCAAGAGAGGGGGATACTATTGTGCCTATCATAAAGAAAATGGGCATATGACTAACGAATGTCGTGTTCTGGAAAGTATAATTTAGAATATGATCATATCAGGATCTTTCAAAGAGTTCGTAAAGAAAACTCAAAATTCTTTCTATCCCAAAGAGAATAATTAGAGGCCTATGAGAAACACTGCCGATTTTGCGGAAAATGATTCCCTACGAGACTTTATTCCACTAGTTAATCAAATAAATTTCATTTATGGAGGCCTCCACTTTGCTAAGAATAGCAAAGGGCTTGAAGCGGGTATGTAAGGGAAGTGAAGGATTGAATCATATTTATCTAGGAAGAACCCCATTCAATAATCATAGATTTCAACTTTAAATGCCTAACTTGACAATAACTCAATAAGAATTAAAAGGATTTCATCATCCCCATAACAACTCGCTAATGATAACTGCACAAATTGGAATCTCTATGATGACGAAGATCTTGGTGGACACTATAAGTGTAGTAAATGTCATTTTCAAACATGCTTTTAACTATATGAATATTTCGGGGGAGAGGGAAGCTGGAACCAAGTATTGAGCCCATCTTTGGGTTCTATAATAAAGGGCCAACTCCAATGGGATAGATAAAGCTCTTTGTACAAGTGGAAGTTCCACCGTGATCTACGACCTTTGAACTCTTTTCATAATCATGGATAAACCCTCCTATTATAGTTCTTTATTTGGGGCCTGCTCTATACGAGATGGATGCCTTTGTCTCACCTAAACATCTGATGGTGAAGTTCTTAACTAAGAATGGCTGGGGAACTAGAGGGGAGGAGTTTAGCTCTCGAGAACTATACTTTGCTACACTCGAGCGATTTAATAAAATGACACTTCTTGTTATGACTTGGGAAAAGTAAATAAAATAAAACTAAAATTGAGAGACCCTTGAATGGTAGCTTTTCAAACCTACTATTTAAGACAAGTAAACATATAGAAGTAGTTAGAAAGCCTACGACTGTGCTGAAAAGATTCAACTTCTCTAGGAAAAAAAGAAAACAAAAAGAAGCAAATCGAATAACAAATGAAATATAGGGTGAAGAAATCATTACCGAATTAGATTACAGAAATGAGCAAGAATGAATGAAATTTGTCGAAGATCTTGTAACACCCTTAATTTTGATTCCTGTTATTTAGGATATTTAATTAGACAAATTAAATAATAAAATGCATAGAGAAAATGAAACTAAGATTTGATTATTATAATAGGTCGTGCCTAAAGTATAAGTCAATAAAGAGGCTATAATTTAGATTAAAAGAAGGATATACGATAAGGGTAAAATGGGAATAGGTTTCATTTCTCAACTAAAACCCTTTCACCACTACTAACTTATTACCACCTCATTCATTACAAATATAACAAACAAGGTCAGCCATTGCTAGAGAATCTAAGAAGTAAAGCTAGGAAATCTAAAGGAACGCTAAGGGAAAATCAATTCTAAATTCAAATCTCAAGTCCCACTAACCAATCAAGGCAAATAATGATACCCATCCTAGACTTTGCGTGGGCAACCTTGGCACATCTCGGGGATCCATGTGACATGGTATTAGAAATGGCGTTGAGGATTGAAGAGATGCTTGCTTTCTTTGGAGGTAACAAAGCAGTGGAAACTCAAAGTCAGATGAATCAGAAAAGGAAGTTCTTTCAGAAAAAGGGAGCTTGGAAGGGGGAAGCTGCCAAGAATGCAAAAGCAGATGTCATGTGCTATAAATGTGACAAGAAAGGACATTTTCAAACGAATGTCCTTTATAAGATGGAAAGAAGGTTGTTGGGAGAAAGAACATCAAGTGCTTTAACTGTAATCAGAAATGGGCAATACAAGAATTAGTGCAAGGAACCAGCCAAGGTTGAGAAAGGAAAAGTGTTTGCTTTGGAACCATCTGCCTTGAGACCCATAGAAAAAGAAAAGGAAAAGGCTCTGATGGGATGTATGCTTTTGATTCATTGTATACCTTTTAAAGTACCGTTTGATATTGGCACATCACATTCTTTTATATCTCATTGCTTGGTAGATAAGCTAAATTTAGAACCATCATACCTATTTACTTCCTTGAGGGTTGTGAATCTGATAAGAGGGTACGCAACTCCTAAAATAAGATGCGACCATTTAAAATTTGAACAATTGGGTATATATTTTCTTGACATTTGCATGTGTTTGATTTTGTTGGATTTGGGATTATTTTGCGTATGGATTGATTAAGTAAATATGATGCTAGGATATTTTGCCAAGATGGGGAAATATCAATAAGATACCCTAATAGTAGAATTATATACTCCATAGAGGATTCGAACATTGATTTTTGTGCCTTATTGGGTGCAACAGAGGAAAACGGGTTGAATCGAGTTTTTATTATTAGAGAGTTAGAAAAAATCTTTGAGCCTGTTATGGGATTATCGCCGAAACGAGCTATGGAGTTTTGTACATATCTTATACCTAGAGTTGAACCTATAAGTAGACCGCTTAGAAAAATGACACCTATAGAGATGAAGGAGTAAAGGTGCGGTTGGTACACTTAGAAGGAAAAAGTTTTATTAGGCCAAGCAGTTCTCCTTAAGGAGAAGTTAGGGTATTCATAAGGGACGGGTCGCTGAGATGATGTATCGACTATCGTAAGCTGAGTGAGAAGACAATAAAGAATAAATATCCTTTTCCATGGACGGATGATTTGTTTGATCAATTGAGTGGAGCCAAAGTATTTTTTTAGATGGATTTGACAATAGGTTCCATCAATTAAAGTGGCGAAAGATAGTATTCCTTTGATGACATTTCGAACAAGATATGGTTCATAGGAGTGGTTAGTAATGCCATTTGGATTGACTAATGTGCTTACTTTCTTCATAGATTTGAAACAGAATCTTGTGAGAGCATCTAGATAAATTCGTATTAATATTTATAGATGACATTCTGATATGTTCTACGAATGAATGAGATCATGAGACTCCCCTTAGAATGGTGCTTGAGACGTTGAGGCAATATCGATTAAAAGTGAAGTTTTTAAACGTCACTTTTGGAAGAAAGAAATAAAGTTTCTTAGTCATGTAGTCTCAGAAAAAGTGTCAGTGAATCCAACTAAGATAGAAGTAGTTAATAATTAGGAGAGACCTGAGACATTGACCGAGATAAAGAGTTTTCTTGGATTAACTAGCTACTACTGGAAATTCATTAAGGATTTCTCTCGCATAGCAACACCGATGAATAAACTAATAAGGAAGGGCATGAAATATGTTTGGACTAATAAATGTGAGGAGACATTCCTGAAGCTGAAATATGTTTTGACCAGTGCACCTTTGTTAGTTATTCAGATGGGAATTAAGATTTGGTGATGTATAAAAATGCATGTGGAACAGAATTAGGATCTATGTTAATGCAAATAGGTAAAGTGATTGCCTACACTTCTCGATGGCTCATACCGCATGAAGTTAGATGTCCAAACCATGATTTAGAGTTGGCCGCTGTAATTTTGCTTTGGAGATATGGAGACACTGCCTTGTAGAGGAGAAATTTAAGTTGTATACAGATTACAATTCTTTAAGATACTTGTTCCCTCAAAAGGAGTTAAATATGAGACAGCAGAGGTGGTTTAATATGAGATAACATGGTCTCGCTAGATATCCATTAACAAGATGGCATATTATTATTTACACTAGGCTTTTTGTCTGACCCGAAGCTTTTATTTTTCCCCTTTATCTCTTGGATACTCATTTGAGTAGTTCGAGAGTAAGGTTTACAGGTTTGTAGGGTTTGGTGAATAAAGCTTCCATGACATATAGGAGGCAAAGCTAGTTATGTAGGAGTCTACCTATTATTATATCCGCTATGTTGTTTCATTTTGTCGTATGTATGTATTGATAGAAATTGTATATGTCCACATGTAATTCTGATCTACCAAGGGGGCATCTATATATGTCATTCTTGAAGTATTTTGAAATAATTATATTTACCTGAACCTACTAGGCAACGTTTGAGATTATGTATTGAATATGAACCATTATTTATGAATGAAATGTGAAAGTTTTTTTGAAATTATGTTTAAGAAAATTCAAATTCTTGTGCTTTTGATGTTATTGATATAATTAACATTATGGCATATTGTCGTCGAAAATTAACATATAGATGAATACAGTGTTTATAATGGTTACTTTCAAGTCTCACAATGGGGGATGTTATAGATTTAGAAGAAGTAAGCTTAGACTTGCTTGATCCAACAAAATCAATAACAAAATGGAAAAAAAACTAAACCACAATCTCAGAAGAGAGCTTATTGGATTCCTTCGTTCTAGCAAAGATTTGTTTTCTTGGACTCGCTTAGATATGGTCAGGATAGATCCAGCAATTATTAACCAAGCTCTAAATAATCCAAACTTCACTCTTGTTCGACAAAAGAAAAGACAGTTCGATAAAATTCAAGCTAACACATTAAAGGAAGAGGTTGAAAGATTACTCGAGAATAGGTTCATTAGAGAAGTATACTACTCCAAATGGATGGCAATCCTGTATTAGTTAAAAAGTCAAATGGAAAGGAGACCATACATTAGTTATACTAATCTAAATAAGGCATGCCCTAAAGATTGCTATCCTTTACCTATAATAGATCAATTGGTTGGTTCCATAAGTAGACATAAGCTACTATCTTTTATGGATGCATGCTCAGGATATAATCAAATCACTGTGTTCAAACTAGATGAAGAGAACACAAGTTTTATAGTGGATTGAGGGACTTACTGCTGCAATTTTTTTCATTTGGGCAGAAGAATGCAGGGGCTACATATCAAAGATTAGTAAATAGAATGTTTAAGGAACAAATCAGATGAAACATGGAAGTATATATGGACGATATGCTAGTTAAGTCCCAAGAGGAGATTAACCATTTGAAGGATCTTGAGGAAATGTTTAAAGTATTAGGAAAATAAAATATGAAGTTGAATTCACAAAAATGTTCTTTTGGAATACAATATGGAAATTTTTTACGATATATCATCAGTGCTCAAGGAATTGAGGCCAAGTCTGACAAAATCAAAGCATTTAAGGATATGGCAGAACCAAAGACAAGTAAATATGTGACAAGCTTAAATGGAAGGGTGGCAACTTTAAACAATTTCATCTCCAATGCCACCGGTAAGTGCATCCCTTTCTTTGATGTGATTAAGGAAAAGAACTTCGAGTGGGGAGAGTATTTCTTGAAAGACTTTGAAGAATTAAAAGACCACCTTGAAAAATCTCCAATCATATCTGGTCCCGTAGAAGGAGAGAACTTGTACCTTTACATGGCAGTCTTTGAAAACACATTAAGTTTGGTTCTAGTAAGAGAAGAAAATAAAACCTAGCTTTTAGTGTATGAAACTAGTAGAAGGCTTAAAGAGGTAGAATTCAGATATCCAATTATAGAAAAGTTGGCATATTGTCTAATTCACATCGCTCAAAAAATAAGAGCATACTTTCAAGCGCACATAATCTAGGTCTTAACTAATTTTCCACTCAAGCAAATTCCAGGAATGTTCGTAAAATGAGGCGTAGAGATAAGTCGATATGAGATTGAATCCAGCCCCAAGTGGCCATCAAAGGACAAGCTCTGGTTGATTTTGTTAATGAACATATCGGGTTATTAATGAACAATCGGAAAGCGAAAAAGATCTAAAACCAAAATGGAAATATTCATTGATGGAGCTTCGAACAAGCAAGGGGCTGGTATATGATATGTAATCATTACCCTAATGGACATTGATTACATTAGCAATGAAGTTATATTTCATGGCTAAATATGAATTAACGGTAGCATGACTTACCTTAGTTCTTTAGATAAAGATCATAAGGATTAAAATCATTTTGATTCTCAATTAATGATAAATCGGCTAAATCAAACTACTTATCAAACGAAGGATGAGAGATTGGTCCTTTATGTTAAGAAGATATTGAAAATATTAGCTCGGTTTGAAGATTTTCTAGTACACCAAGTACCATAAGGAAAGAATTCACAAGCCGACTCATTGGCTAAATTAGCTAGTTCGTAAGGAGCACCAGAAACATGAATAGTGCCAGTAGGTTTAAAAAAAAAATCTTAGTATTAAGGAAAAAGCCCTTAAACCAGAAAATGAAGCCATGATATTACAAGATCCCAAGCTCTTATCCCCTAAAAAAGGAAAATGCATCAAGAGGTTATAATGGTGAAAACCAAAAAGGAATTGTTCAAGAAGAAATAAATAGCTAATATGAGAACAATTAGATGACAACTATTATTGAATACTTGGAGGAAGAGAGATTACCAAGATAAAAGAGAAGCAAGAAGGATAAGGTGCCAAGCCACAACTTTTACTATGTCAAATGGAAAACTTTATAAAAGAGAATATTTTCTCCCTTATTTGAGGTGTGTTAGCCTAGAGAATGGTTTAGAGTTGTCAAAAGAGGCCCATGAGGGGTTCTATGGAGACCGTTCTAATGACATAAAGTTAGCCAAAGTGGTCATGAGAGAAGGATTTTATTGGCCCCATATAAATAACGACGCTGTGAATTGTGTAAAGAGATGTGAATAATATCAAAGGTTTTCGACATATGCCACCAAATGGGTTGACCACAAATTCAAGTCCATGGCCCATTGATGTGTGGGGAATTGACTTAATAGGACCATTGCCTATATCAAAATCTAGAGCCATGTTTGCACTAGTACCCATCAATTACTTTACCAAATGGGTAGAGTAGAACCATTGCTAAATATAACATCGGGAAAAGTGCTATACTTTGTGATCAAAGACATAGTCACTTAGTTTGGAATACCAAATAAGGTAATCTTCGATAATGGGACCTAACTTGAAAGTAAAGAATTCACGAGATTCTATGATAAGAATGGAATAATCAAAAGTTTTTCATCAATAGCTCATTCTAAGCTAATGGAGCCATTGAAGCCGCCAGCAAAACCATTAAGACAATCCTCAAGAAGCACTAGACAAAGCAAAAAGAAATTGGGTGGCAGAACTACAACTTTTGCTCTGGGAATATCGAACAACCACTAAAACTGTAATAGGATATACTCCATTTTCTTTGACATATCGATGTGAAGTAATGCTTCCAGTCGAAGCTGAGAAACCATCTTATGGAAGGACTTCATATGCTATTGACCCCAATCAAGTGCCAAGAAAAGAATCCCTAAATTTGATCAATGAAATAAGAGATGAGGCAACCACATGAATGGCCGAATATCAATAAAGGATATCAAGATACTAAAACTCAAAAGTCAAAAGGAATTCATTTCAAAATGGAAATTTCTTGCTACGAAAATCATGACAAACAACAAAAATCCAGTAGATGGACCACTTGGACCAAACTGGGAAGGACCACTTTTTAATCATGAAGCAGTCCCACCACGAACTTATCGACTAAGCCGACCTGATGGTAATGTAATAGCAAGAACTTGGAATCTCGAGCATCTGAGGCTATATTTTCCTATAATGGATAAATAGAGAAATTTAGACTAGTATATCTACGGAATCGATCACCGATAGAGAGAAAGGAACTCATAAAATAAAGGAAAAACTTTTAATCCTGCTACAAGGACCTGGTCAACACAGTATAAGCCTTTGATCCCTCCTATAAGGCCTAGCCGCATTATCTTTTAGAGGGAGGTCAGAGTAAGCCTCTAGTCTCTCCTATAAGGGTCTGGCTAGAGCACTGCAAGTCTTCGGTCCCATTTATGTGGTCTTGCCGGAGCACCTTCTAGGGGGAGGATGGAGTAAGTTTTTCGTCCCGCCTATTATGGCCTGGCCAAAGCACCAACCAGTTTTTGGTTCCATCTATAAGTCCTGATCGAATTGCCTCCTAGAAGGAGAATGGGTAAGATTTTGGTTCTTCTTAAGATAGCTAACCAAACACACCGACCAACCTAAATCATTACTTATAAGATAATATGGGACTCAGTCAAAGCCTAAATCCTTACCTTTAAGATGTAGAAGGGGCAAAAGGAACCAACCAAAGCCTAAATTATTACCTAAAAGGTAATAAAGGGTGAAAGACATATATCAAAGCCTAAATCATTACCTAAAAGGTAACAAGGGGCAAGAAAGATCAATAAAGTACGTGTAACTTCATCTTGAGAATGGATTAAAGCAATCTTCCAAGAGGAAGTTAAATTAGAAATAACCAACCTGGCTCTAAGATAAAATTAAAACAGCCTTCGAAGGAAAGGTCAAGAACTATCTATTACCTAGAACCAAGGGTTTTAGCATCAAATACGGACATCTAAGAAATTATGAATCTCCTTATCAGAAATATTCTGTCAAATAACGTGAATATTTATTATTGTCGAATTTTCGGTCTCCAATTAGTTGAAATGTGAATCTTACCAGATGAATTTTTGGTCTTCTATCAATTGAATTTATGGTCTTCTTACTGGATGGATTTTTGATCTTCTTATCAATTGAATTTATGGTCTCCTTACTAGATGGGCTTCTATCTTCTTATCCAATGAATTTATAGTCTTCTTACTAGATGTATTTTTGGTCTTCTTATCAATTGAATTTATGATTTTCTGGCCTTCTTATTGAGTGGATTTCTGGTCTTCTTAATTGAACATGGTTTTACACTAAAGTGTAAAAAGGATCCTTTTAAATAAGGAGGGGTAAATGGTATTCACATATTTTGCAACTATTAAATGTACTTGAGAAGCTAAGGGAAAATAAAGCATGGGAAGATATATAAGTGTTATCCCACTTTTTGGGTAAAAACTGGAATACCAACAAATTCGCAAGGAATGATGGATGTCGAGATTGGAAATCGATTGGGATCAAAGCTACGGTCGACATTATTAAAATTTGGTTGAGTTTCGATCGGGACGAAATTGATTGGAAATGATGATAAGGACTAGGAAAGGCTATGTTTCAATTTTCAGGATAATCAGAGTTCGTATGAAGGAGATATGATCTGCTGGGCACGTTTTTACCTATTACCGGTCCAAAGCAATGCCGGTCCAAGCTCCATCTTCAAACAATGCCGATCCAAAGCATAGCTGAACCAGCCATCTTCCCTTCCCACCGAACCAACTCCACTTCCTCTCACCACCGAACCAACTCCACTTCCCTTCCCACCGAACCAAGCTCCACCGGTCCAAGGCCTCGCCGAACCAACTCACCACCGAGTCAAACCAACCAATACCGGACCGGGGCTACCGAACCAACCCACGCTCCACACACTACCGGTCCAGTCAACACTCCACTCACCGCCGAACTAAGGAGCTGCCGAACCAACTTTGCCAGGCCAGATTGCATCAGCTCAGGCCCACCAGCAGCTATATACATCCAAGACCTCTGCCCCCAGCCCCACTCTATAAATAGAGAGGCAGAGGTACAACAATGGGGGACAAGTTTGAGAGCTCAAGCCTGGAAGGAACTTTCAAACAACTTTGATATACTTGTAATCAAAGCTTTGTACTTGTAATAGGATCGGAAAAGGAAAATAATATATAAAGTGGACGTAGGAACATTCTGGCCGAACCACTATAAATCTGTGTGTTTTTTACAGTTTAGTCCCTGTTTTTTATGTATTTGCATAAACCATCCAAATCACTACGAACAACATAAAACCAACTAAATCATACGACTTGGAGGTGTTTGCCCATTTTTTGTGCAAACATATTTGGGTTATTTGCTGAGATCCGTGATTTGTGTTTGAATATCGCTGATTTGTATTCATACACTGGTGCTTTCACGGTATTTGGGGTTTGTGGCCAATTTTGGCGCAAACACTTTGGTGCTTTCACTGAGAGGGACTAGCACCCGCTGCATCGGATAGAAGTTTGGATTTGGAAGACAATGGCTAGGCAAAACAGTAGAAGGCTAAGGGCTGAGAGAAGCCAACAGGAAGGAAGTCAACAAGCATCCTCCGGAGGTGAGGAAGTACCAGCTTCGATCTACATAACCCGGGATGAAATGGAAGCCATAACAAATTCACTGCAAGAGAGGTTGTTGAAGAGTCAACAGGAGATGATGCAGACTTTCTTGGAGCAAATGAGAGCTGCAGGGACCTAGAACTTAGGAACGGCTACAGCAGTCGTGGATGCAGGACAAGGAGCAAGGGTTATGGAACCCAATGGAGGACAGGATGCAGAGCCAGAGGGCAATCGACAAGGACTTGGGGGCAGGCCCGTAGGATCCAACACAGGAGGACCTTTGGAAGGAGTTCAACAGGCTAGAACTAACGTTGCTGCTAGCGAGCCACATGAAGAGTATGTAACGGAATTCCCTCGGGGGCAACCCCCGACAGACAACGCTGGATTGGTAGATATAATCAGGAAGACTGTGCGAGGTGGTTTGACCAACGGAGACTTGGAAGGAGTGAACAGGAGTCCGTTTTCTCGGGAAATAAGGATGGCTCAGAATCCACCTAAGTTCAAGCTACCTAGCGTGGAGGTATACGATGGCAAGACAGACCCTACGGATCACTTGATGAGGTACACGAGACACATGGAGGTGCTGGGGGCATCGGAGGAAGTGATGGCCCGATGTTTCCCTTTGTACTTAACGGACTTAGCTGCGATGTGGTTTAGGCAGCTGGGAGAAGGATCTATCAGGACTTGGAGGGAATTGGTGGAAAGGTTTTTGGGACAGTTTCGGGTTCATGTCAAGAGACCGAAGAACGTGATGACATTGACATTGGTAAAGCAAAGGATCGATGAATCGCTTAGAGCCTTTCTAACTCGATTCAGTGCCGCAGTTGCTTCGGTGGATCGGCCCAATCCATCGATGGTTTTAATGGCAGCAGTATCAGGAGTCAGGGAGAACTCGGATTTCAAGGTATCTCTGATACGAGATCCCCCACGAGATCTCGACGAATTCTTTCACGAGGCAGAAAGGTTCCTTCGGCAAGAAGATGCGAGTAAGGATTTAAAGTTGAAAAAGGTTAATGCAGTTGAGGTTGGAGGACCATCCAGCAAAGGTTTGGATAAAGACAAAGGAAAAAGGAAGTTGGATGATGGTTCTGGAAATGCTAGGAAGCAATGGAAGGATCCAAAGTTTTCCACATACACAGGATTGAACGAGACGCTGGAGCGGATATACCTGGATACTCGGAATCGCCTTCCCTACCGGAGGCCGGCTAGGAGAGAACCAACAGAACGGGAAAGGACATCGGGAAGGCACTGTCTCTTTCATGATTTGGATGGACACGACACCAACAGCTGCAGGCACCTAAAGGACATAATTGAGGAGCATGTAAGGAATGGACAACTGCCACAATATGTTGGACCTCGAAATGCAACGGCGGGGCAGGAGCAACCGCCGCCTACCTCAAGCTACGATGGTGGGAGGCCCAGGAATGATGGTCGGTTGATCATCCATTGACCAGGTTAATATGAAATAAGTAGTGAACTATTGGCAAGCAACCAAGTCATTTACACATGTACGGGGACGGAGATAGCCCCTGGGCATGCTCTGAATGATGATAAACTGTAATGCTATGGTTTGTGAAATTTTTCTTTTGCTTTTGGATTGGACACTGCTTTTCTTTTTGGTTTTCGGTTTTGGAGCTTGGATTGAGCTCCTGGTTTTTCTTGCTTTTTGATTTGGATTTTCCTTTGGATGATTGTTTTCGGTTTTGGATGCTGGTTTGGATTTCTGGTTTTGATTTGGATTTTGGATGTGGATTTTGGATTGGATTTTGATTGGATTTTTATCTGATTTTTGATAAACGGTCGTCGGGTATGGATTATGCCTGGCAAGGGGTGAGTCGCTTTGCCCGAATGTGGTAAATTGACTCATTTAGGTCGTCGAGTATGGAATATGCTCGGCAAGGGTCCGGAGTGACCAGGATTCGGCCTAGGACTTAGGCCCTGTATTATCAATTGTTATTTTCAGGTCGTTGAGTATGGACTACGCTCAACAAGGGTCCAGAGAGACCAGGATTCGGCTTAGGACTTAAGCCATGGCATTGTACAGCGTCCAGGGACACTGGACCAAGGTCGTCAAGTGTGGATTATGCTTGGCAAGAACCCGGAGAGGTTAGCTCAACGTCCAGGGACACTGGACCAAGGCCATCAAGTGTGGATTACGCTCAACAAGAACATGATGAGGCTAGCTTAACATCCAGGGACACTGGATCACGACCGTCAGGTGTAGATTGCGCTTGGCAAGAGCCCAGAGAGGTTATGGATTTGGATATCGACCCGGAGAGGTCCTGGATTCGGTTATTGGCTATTGGATAAGGATGGTTTGGGACTCGGTTGTCGAGTTCGAATAGACATGGAATTGCCTCAAGCTTTGGTTATTGGATTTGGGATTGGATATCGACTCGGAGCAGCCAAGGATGATATACTCTGGCAATATGGTTATGGAGTTCGGATATTGGATTCGGAATTATTCAAAACACGCCTTGTTATCACAAGGCATGTTTTGGGGGGCAAAGTGTTATCCCACTTTTTGGGTAAAAACTGGAATACCAACAAATTCGCAAGGAATGATGGATGTCGAGATTGGAAATCGATTGGGATCAAGGCTACGGTCGACATTATTAAAATTTGGTTGAGTTCCGATCGGGACGAAATTGATTGGAAATGATGATAAGGACTAGGAAAGGCTATGTTTCAATTTTCAAGATAATCAGAGTTCGTATGAAGGAGATATGATCTGCTGGGCACGTTTTTACCTATTACCGGTCCAAAGCAATGCCGGTCCAAGCTCCATCTTCAAACAATGCCGATCCAAAGCATAGCCGAACCAGCCATCTTCCCTTCCCACCGAACCAACTCCACTTCCTCTCACCACCGAACCAACTCCACTTCCCTTCCCAACGAACCAAGCTCCATCGGTCCAAGGCCTCGCCGAACCAACTCACCACCGAGTCAAACCAACCACTACTGGACCGGGGCTACCGAACCAACCCACGCTCCACACACTACCGGTCCAGTCAACACTCCACTCACCGCCGAACCAAGGAGCTGCCGAACCAACTTTGCCAGGCCAGATTGCATCAGCTCAGGCCCACCAGCAGCTATATACATCCAAGACCTCTGCCCCCAGCCTCACTCCATAAATAGAGGGGCAGAGGTACAACAACGGGGGACAAGTTTGAGAGCTCAAGCCTGAAAGGAACTTTCAAACAACTTTGATATACTTGTAATCAAAGCTTTGTACTTGTAATCGGATCAGAAAAGGAAAATAACATATAAAGTGGACGTAGGCACATTCTGGCCGAACCACTATAAATCTGTGTGTCTTTTACAGTTTAGTCCCTGTTTTTTACGTATTTGCATAAACCATCC
Organism: Allium cepa; assembly: GCA_030765085.1. NCBI lineage: Eukaryota > Viridiplantae > Streptophyta > Magnoliopsida > Asparagales > Amaryllidaceae > Allium > Allium cepa. Next base: position 617,149,224 of record CM060941.1, read on the forward strand.
AAATCACTACGAACAACATAAAATCAACTAAATCATACGACTTGGAGGTGTTTGCCCATTTTTTGTGCAAACATATTTGGGTTATTTGCTGAGATCCGTGATTTGTGTTTGAATATCGCTGATTTGTATTCATACACTGGTGCTTTCACGGTATTTGGGGTTTGTGGCCAATTTTGGCGCAAACAATAAGCAAGGTATACTAAGTATCTAATTGAAGATAATCATCGAGCTTATATTCAAGAGTTAAACGGCTTAAAAGAATTAGTGACTAACTAGAGATGATAAATTATAAGGATTATTAAGTTAAAGACATAAAGGTTATCAAATCTTTATAACTAGAGGAGATTGTGTCAAGCCTCAACAACCATAAGGGTTATTGAGCATATAAAACAGCGGATAGCGAACCTCAAGCAATCACAAAGAGATGTCGAACACCTAACAACAATGAAATGTCGAACTTCAAATAGTTATCAAGTTGAAAAGAAGTATCGAGTCCTAATGGAGTAACGAGCTTCAACAACAGGAAGAGTTGACGTGTATTTAAAGAATATAAATTGTTGCTAGGTATTCATAATGAATCAAGGTATCGAGCATGTGAGGTGATAAAGGTGTCAAAACAATAAATGCCTATAGATATTGAGCTACAACAGACCTAGAAGAACAAGGGATATCAAACTTCTACAACAAATGTTATCAAGCCCAAAAGATAGCGGGATTGTTAAACCTTTATATCATGGAAATGTTGTATAATATATAACAAAGGAAAGATGTCGCACTACTAGAAGATGTCAAACATCTAATCACAAACTAGAGATATCGACTTAATATGGAAAATACTCTTTTAGCACAATAATAGTGATCGAGCCTTTACAACACGAACTATTGTTAAACATCTACAAACAGCCAATGATATCGAGCTTCTACAGGAATAATGGGCTTTGACACTAAAAAAGGGATTCAAGTTTTCCCAAGTGGTAGGGGATGTCAAATATTAACAATACAAAGAGGATGTTGAGTATTAGCAATACAAAGAGGATGTCGAATATTAGTAATACAAAGAGGATTTCGAGTGTAACAATACAAAGAGGATGTCCAATGTCAGCAATACGAACAGACAACAAATATCTAGCTAGATGGACACATAGCAGCTATCCCACCTGCCACTACCTCCATAGACCCCCTCCGTCACTTAGAGAGAAGAATCATCCTTTTCTCTACTTCTCAAATAATAAGTTATAAACCCTAAATCAAGTTGGGGGTTTTTAGATCCAATTTATAACTCTTGTATCTTTCTACATATAAGGACTTGAATAATAAACATTGCATAGCACAATTCCCCTAAATGTCTATCTTTAACTATGATTGAATAATGGATGTGCATATAACTTAGTTTTAGGACTTGGACTTGAATTTGGACTTGCATATTAACGATTTGGATCAACTTAAGCCCTTCCTAAATTAAAGTTCACTTTGCATAATGACTATTATGCCTATTGACATATGAACAAAGGATTGTAATATACATGAATTGCCTAGTTTGTCCCCTTAAAGAACCAGTAATGGATCATTGCACATTTTCGTGACTCGCCTGTCTTACCCTTAGACATATGAATTGAGCTATTAACTATATTAAACTCATGAGTCTTATTGGGACTATTTCAAATAATATTACCTTGTACAACATCTCGGGTGTTGAGCCAATTTTTTGGTTTAGCAAGTTATACTAAAATAAATAAATAGTCCATAATAAGTGGTTGATTGGATCTTTGTATTTCAATCATTTTTATTTTAACATTGGAAGTATTAAGAGCATATAATATGACATTTTCTAGTGGACACATCAAGTTTTGAAAGATTACTTATGTGTGTGCCAAATATTATTTATAAAATAATAGTTGTTTTCGATTTTGACCAAAAAAAGATGCATGCTTGTTTAATATGAATATTATGAATACTCATTATGAGATAAATTTGTTTTTGGTATTTCGATGATGGTGTATGTTTTCATAACCATAGTGATGAGTTAGCTATATAAAAGTACAGAGGCATCTAAAACATTTAACGGTTATTTTTCGAATTATGGACTAGCCTTATCATTGAGAAATATTTTTTTTAATTATGTGATTATATATCACATGGTACTTGTGAATTATATCTTAAATGATTAAGGGAAACAAAATTCATGTAATGGGAGCGACAAAAGGTTAACAAAGTCTTTGGATTAATATATATAAATGTATACACTTCATGGTCTAATGTTACCAAAAGTGGATCCACTTACTTCATTAAATTCGATGACGAGTTTTCTCAAATTTGAACATGTGACTTGATATGCAGTTTACATATTTATGATGAATTCGTAGAACATAAAAGTGAAGTAAAAAAACAACATGGAAAAATAATTTGATTTGATCGAATAAGTAAGTAACTTGGATAAGAGTTCTAAGAGTGCCTAAAAAGGAATAAGATTTGTGATTAAAATTACTCCTCCCTATACTATATGTTGATGTACCAATAAGGAGCAATCAAACTTTGTTGGATATAGTACGATCGATAATGAGTGAAGTAAAGTTACTTCTTTCTATAAGGATATTTACTTAAGAGAAAGCACATATGTTAAATTTGGGTTCATGTAAAGTTGAGATTACGATTTCATATGAATTGGGAAAGAACCATCTTACATAGTCTAAGATATATGGTTGTTCGATCTACATTACGAACGTAAGTTTCATGAACCCAACACTAAGTCTATTTTATGCAAGTCCATAGGCATTTCATAAATGTTTTGATTGTCTATTCGACTGCCGAAGGAATTTCTTTTCGAGAAATTGATGGTAGTGTGATGGATTGGATACAATTCATGATTCTTACATGAAAAAATAATTGCATGGATGATACGGATTTAATTAACCCTAAAACAACATAGCTCGTTGGAATGTCTGACTAGAATTCTCGCATATTAAAAGAAACTATGAGTTTCTTATCATTATCAAGAAAATGGATTGTTAGTAATGACAATCCCTTTAGTTGTCGATAGTCTATGGAGAGTACAAACTATGCTACATGGCATGATACTTTAATCCAAAATGAATTCCAAGTATATTGACAAAATTTGATTCTGGTAAACATATCTAAAAAGATTTGGTCCATTAGTTGCAAGTGAGTTTTCAAGGAGAAGATCAATGTAGATGGAATTCAAAAGCCATGGTTGATGGGAAATAATCTCATAAATTTCAAATGTTGAAATTAGCAGAATAGTTTCACCAGTTGATGTGCTTAAGTCAATTTAGATTCTACTCCCAATAACTTTGAGTTTTGTCATGTTAATGCTGAAATATAACTTCTAAATAATGACTAAAAAGAGACTATTTGCACTCAATAGTCAATAGACAAAATGTCTTAAAGTTGGTGGGAGCGATGGTAAAGCTTGTGGATTTTTAAGATATGATCCTAAACAAGCCTCTAGAGGTTGAGCAAGTATGTTGACGAAAATCAAATAGTTCGTTTTGGCCAAAATGTAAAGGATGCATGTGACTGTAAGAAAGAAGATCAAAGATAGTATATCATTTATAGCACTATAGGTAGCAACATACTATTGATTGTTAACGATGTATCCGTGCTATAATCAGTTAAAGTTTAGTTATTTAATTCTTGATGAAGAAATTGAAAGAGATGTCTTTTATACCGATATAAGAGGATGTTGGAATTGTCATAATCGGTGTACATATACATCATATTAAAGTGTTTAGTATGGATCATATGAGGTAGACATGATATCAGGTATAATCATAAACGCTATGTTAAATTGTATATTAGATCTCGCTTATAAACTTGATGCATTAAGAAAATATCAAATCTAAGGTAAAATCACTAAATAATCAAGAGTACACTTGAATATTTATGAAATACTAGTGAATTGTTTAGGGAAGCAACTAACTTCTTATGAAGGAGTGTTTAGACTCGAACTACATAAGTGGCATTAAATATAGCAAGGCAATCATAAATTCATGTTCTCCCTAGATTAACGGGCTTTAACTTGGAAATGTTCCAAAGGACGGGTTATGGTAGATTCAACTACAAAGGCTAATTACATCGCCTATAATAGCCGCAATGAAAGCAATATCTATGCGCAACTTTATAGGAAAGCTAGTGGTGGTCGCCATCAATAAGGATCCAATAATGTATCGTGATAAAAATGATGCAATATAAATTGCAATGGGAGCCGATAATTTGATAAGAAATTGAGATATGTTCTCTTTAATTAACACATGATAAAAGAGTTTATTAGTAACAGAGAAGTGTAATCCAAAAATAGATAAAAAATAATAATATCGCATATTCATCCATTAAGGCCCTTTTTCAATCTAATTTAGAAAGATCGATCAAAGATATGGGACAGGCTCTATAATTGGCCCCAAGTGCAAGTGGGAGTTGATAGAATGAAGGGTGTGTTCTAGGGACAATTAGGTAATTTAAATATGTAACTTAGATTTTATATTGAATTTTGTTCAAAATGAAGTATGCTTTTGGTTTTATTTTTCTGTTACATGTATTGTTATATTGGGTATATGTATGTCTTACATACATTAAATATATAAGTAGAAAATCCTTAGAAAAGTATTTCATTGATTGCAGTTGCAAATGTGTTAGTTACCATGAGTTTTTAATCGACTAAATACTATTAAATATTCCCATCGAGATGTATTGAGAAAAGGATATCGATATATCCATTGAGATAAGTATACATAACACTCTTCGTACTATGGATGGTGAATTACTCATGGCGCTTGGGACATCAAGGGGTTACGTACTTGTAGCTATTTGGAAAAATCTTAGAATGATTCAATGAGAGTCTTGTATAGGTTAATATAATTAAGTTGAAATAGAAGATCTCATCTAATGACCTGCAACAGTCTTTAGACTTGAGGGTAATGTGAGTCTTAAGTAATTATGTTATACATTGATTATGTTTAATCATATGATATAGTGCAATGAACGCGATTTTTCGACTCACGAAAGTCAACATTAATACGTCCACTGTATCAACTGCCGAGCAATCAAAGGCCAGAAAATCGTACCGTTAGGGTTAAAGAAGAGGTAGAAGATAGAAGAAGAAAGAAAGAAAAAGCAACCGAAACAATAACAGAATCTCACAATCGCAGCGGAACAACATATAATAGATAAATGAATAATCTTTATTAAAACAAAGAACTATATCAGTTATTACATTACATTACATTATTAGAGTTTACAATAACAAACAGAGGAAAAGAAATACTATATACTAGTTGATACTCCATGCCATCCAACTTGCTCCTGATCTCCACAGCATCTCCTGAATTCCAGAATGACCTGATAATCTAACTCTTGACTGCCCGTGTAGAAATTTGTAGGCACCCAGAGTTTAGGAAGGAAACAATAAACTCCAGGTCAATCATGGTACTGGTGTGAGAACTTAAACAGTTTATCTTTTAAAATAGACAAAGAAATATTTTTAAAGTCAATTCTCAATGCTTTTAGAAAATGTAACTACCATAAGGCCTCCCGCCACACACACAATGCAAACGTAGAACTTGGAGGAGATTTCTCCTTACGATAGTCAAAGATGCTTGATACGCAAATTTCTTTTCAATATTATTATTATAAGTGCAAAATGTGGAAAAACATTTCGAAAGTACAATATTAATCTTAGCCAGCATAGGTACCATGCATTATCATATGCCTACTATAGCTACCATATTAGATGGCAGGTTCTACAACTAAAACCGTACAAGGCTCGTATTGTTTCTTTGGATTTCCAACAAATGGTCAGGCCAAGGAACTTCCCATTGCCACATGGAAACTCCTCTAGAAGGACGCGCCGAGAACCTAACCGGATCTCTGCCAACACAAGGCCGGGTTACCCCTAGCTGGGTAACAACTGACACGAATATGCCATCCCCCGGTCGTAACCGACCTAAATCCCGGAATTCACCAACAACCACAAAATAATAAGTTTGCAGCAACAACATAGGTTAAGTATCAGGACTCCATACCATAATACCACCTCTATCCACAAGGAAATGACATACACTAAGGGGGCGCTATCCCCTAATAACCTTGCCGCAACTTTCCTGTTTTGACCATTACCGGGGTGTGAGGTCCGACGAAGTCTCGTCCACTAAGCTACGCTTTATACAAAAGCCATGCTTTGATCAACAAATGATCATCAACACTCAGCATGCCATGTTACAAATTGGGAATATATCACTAGTAACCATCAACTACATAACCTCTGAGCTCGTATGTCTCAGAGAAGGGTGTTAAGCTAAGAGAATAAATTCTCCGCCACCAACAGAAATATATTTGATAGAAACCAGCTTTTCATCTCAAATTGTAACGTCGGACATACAACCATACAAGTCCGTTCCGGGATCCAACAGAACCGAAGACACTTCCGAAGAAGCCCTTGCAATCCGGATATTCACTAATCACGTCCGGAATTCCCATCATAAAGGGTGATAAAATCTCTATATCGGAGATCAGCCGATGCAGAGACATTCGACGGTAATCCTTCCGTTTTCGAAAATATCCGGTCTTCAACACCGGTCTTCAAATGCTATCAAATACAACATATCACGACATTTTTAAAGTTCGAACGAATTAAATATATTAATATTTATATTTTCTTTTTATTTTTTAAACCTCAACCCATCTCTGCCGTTCGTTCCCTGTAGCCACATCAGGGCCGTCCGCTCCCATCTTCCCCCTTCAGTAAAAACGCGACCGAACACCCAATATGCCGCAGAAAACCCTAATGCACGCGACCCTCTTTGAGCAACTCCACGCCGATCAACCACCATCATCTCGAAGACAACACTTGACTCCACCTTCGGCTGCAACCCTTCGAAGCTCGGCCGTCCCTGCTCCTTGAAAAACGTGAACGAACATGGCACGTTCCAGCCTCGATTTCTCCCTCCACGTTGCTCGAAACGCGATCACTACCGTCGGATAGAGAGATCTTGATGCTCTCTACAACTTTGTAGTTGAACGTTTGTCGTAATTGTTGATGGATTTGAAGAAATCAGAGGAAGAAGATGATGCAATTTCGGCCATTAAAATTATAACTAGCGACTAGGTTAAGAAATTAGGGTTTTGAGCAAAATGAAATAATAGAGGGAATTTCGAACTTCGAACGAAGCATGCCGCCTGGCATTTATAATGTTTTACCCCCATTTCGAACGTAATGGAATATATAACGGGAGCCAATTCGATCAAATTTGAAAGATAAGTTTTTTGAATCGACTATTTAAATTCAAAATTCACTCGAATCGATTTCTACGCGTTTTAGTTTGCCCCGAACAAACCGTAAATCCGATTGACAAGAAATTTGAAACCATACAATAATATAACATTACGGATCCGATGAAACTGGTTTCGTTGAAATCCGAGACTTTTTGAAAAATGGCTATTTTTACTCGTCAAACTAAATATTAAAATATTCAATTTCTACAAATTAACTTTTAATTCAATTTTAAAAGTTCTATAAGATCATTCTAACTCCAGTATGATTTAATATAACTTTATAAATCATATTTAATCACATAAAACCCAATTTCCAATTATATCCAATTATTTCTGTAATTTCATATATTAAATTATTGATTTAATTATCCAATTAAATCTAGATATTCGAAATAAATTCTATTCGACTTACAAATTTTACTTGTGCATATAAAAAATTAATTAAATATACAAATTTCAAATGATAAAAATTCTGGGTCGTTACATATAGCGACCGAGTTATGGCCATAGTTGGGCATATGTTGAATTACTTGAAGTGAAACACTACTTAAGAGAGGATTTTCTCCTTCTTTGTACAAGGTTAGTATGCCATAATTGATAGTCAACTTATATCAAAATATGTGGCCAAAGTAAAGCAGTTATCGACAATTGTTATCAGATTGAACCAAGAACTTTAATGAAGTCTATGCAATTAATTATGAATTAGAGTTTTTGACAATTAACCAAACTCTAGATATCTTAATGGTACAATGATGATGAAAAGAAACGCACACAAAGTATCGTTACATGGCATAGCTTAATAAACATTAGAAATTAGATTTTGCCAAAGTGATCTATAAGCGATTAAACTTGTGCCTGATATTGTACTTCGGCAATGTCTGTACAAGCCTCAGTACATAAATTGTTTAAATATTGAATAAGGATCAAGTTTATACCATGGAATCCACATAACAGTGTTGTTAGCTAATTTCCAAGTTCAACCAATTTATAATTAATTTATAAATGTTATAAATTAATAAAAATGGTGTATTATATTTTATAGCATTTTAATCATTTATTTGAACCTTAAATTAATTAAAACTATTATAATTATTACATATTGATTTGATTAAAACATAGGCTTAAATGGATGAATTAATTGTTTAGTCAATTCAAATGTTAATTTGATTATGCCTAAAGCCTATAAAACCCCAAGGATGTGTCCGGCCAAAGATGGAGTGGAGGGGGGGGGGATTTTGATTATCACATGTGCTTTGATCAATATTTGGTATATTTATCAAATTGGAAAGAAATATGAACATATTTTTATTCCATGGCCAAAGAGAGATTATAAATACATAAATTTCTCTTATTCACAAGCAGTAAGAAATAAAAAAAACCCTAGCCTTCATTATTAAAAATTAATGGAGCCTACAAGAAAGGTTTGCAACCTGTAGACGAGGACAAAGAACTAAGAGTTCACAGAGGAGATTGCTAACAACCAAGGTGTCAGCAATCGGTAAGATCATAAAATTATACATGTTTTATTTAAACACACACACACACACACATATATACATTCATACATACATACATACACATACATATATATATGTTCTTATTTCATCATCTATATGCTTTCGGCTGTTAAAAAACAAATTTTATTTTCCAAAAGTTATATTTAATGTTTATATAGATGTTTTAATTGATACACATAGTTTAAATGTCAAGAACTAATAACTCAAGTGGTAGTGGAATGGAACTATAGTTGAGATCATAAAGGTCATGGATTTGATCGTCCAAGACCTCAAAAAAGTGCTTGTACCACTATAATTATGAAAAATATATAGTCTAAATGTTTTTCGATAAAAATATTCATTTTCTTCATAACTTGGATACACATACACAGAGACATATATATACACACATATACACACACACACATATATATGTGTGTGTGTGTGTGTGTCTTTGTTTGTATTTGTGTGTGTTTCTGTGTCTACGTATGTATGTATATTGTTTTTGGTTCTTAAATTTAATACATACATACATATATATCCATTTAGCTTATCTAAAAAAAATATTCAATTTTGTTTTCTCAATTTGAAATATAAAAAACATTTTTAAATTTAAAATGTACATATATATATATTACGGTTCAACTAAAACTAATATATACACGCACGCATGCACGTTTAAGAAAAAACCTTTTATCATTCAGATTTTGTTTAATTTTCTTTGAAAAAGTTCAAATTTCAAATAAGTTAAATATGAATTAAAATTCAAACTATAAAACAAAACATTTATAAAACGTATTTCAACGTTCATTTAAAAGAAGTTATTCTATTTCTAAAGCCGAACATATACATTTAAATATATGTACAGATACATTTAAATACATATACATGTACATATATACATATATATACATAATATGTGGTAAATATAAAATTATATGGTAAATCAATCAATAGTCAAAAATTATATGTGTATGTGTATTATTATTGTATGTATGGCATTTCCCATGGTAGAATTATCGTCCCTTCATTTCATACCATAGACAATAACCATAGGTTCCAATGGTTATTTATTTACATGACATACATTCTTTTATGTACACCTAAGATTGGTCTGCCATATTTATAACTGTTACCATTTCGCAATGCTAATGCGAACAGACCATAAGTTATATATAAAGTAAAACAAAATAACAATATGTGTCATATTTAGTAAAGATAAATCATAATATACAACATGAAAGCTTAATATAAATCAATAACATTAAGTCAGAACACTAAACTCCTTTATTAACAATCATTAAATATGATTTGGTGCAAATGTAATATTCAAGTAAACACGAAATGATATCAAATGAAAATTCCTAAAAAGATATTTTTATTAATTTCACCATCTTACCATGCTACCAACATACCTGATCCAACAATAATAACACAAATGAAAATTGAGAAATCACTAGAAATTATGTCAGTTAATTAGAAGATTGAAAGAACATCCTAATAAGAAGTAAATTCCTATAAAGACCAAATCCTTTTTACAATTTATGTTGTATAATTTCATAAATCGAAGCAAAATTTTATAATCTTAACTTTCAAGGAATTTGAAGCTTGTGATGATGGGGAAAGAGATTAAAGTTCAAGGTTATATCTACACAACTCCTGTATAATAACAAATAATGTGTAGAATTTGACGGTATCAAACGTCTTAGTGTTTGTATTCTATTTCTGATACTTCGTCTTCAACAAATAACCATATGCAACAATGTTGTACGAATATTTGTTAAGCGAGACAAACCTTGCAAACCACTTGATAAGGAGCGTGATAGGTCAAACAAAATGTAAACCACTCAAGTGAGGAATTAAAATCTTCAAGTGACAACGATCATAATGGAATGTGATGAGTGATCAAACTTATACATGATGATGTGGCACATATAACAAATGACCGGTGGCACCTGAAAATAGTGTATCTTAAGTAATCTTAATAGTATATCTAAACATTTTTTGATAGGTGAGATTGACCAATGAAGGCCTAACACATGGCATTGATCCTTCTTTTTATAGCTTTTGAATATATCTGTTGTTATGGTTTTGAATTGGCCGTGGCACCTTTTCAACACTTTCAAAATGTATAATCTTCAATGTAATTGGATATACCATCTCCCTGGTGCGATAACTCCATAAATTCTTTATTGTGGTGGCACATGACATTTTATTCCATGTAACTCTGTATTGTTATTCTATGATAGCTATCCACACACTATTTCAAAGATCTTCTAACACCTTCCTCTAGTAGCTTTTGAGCCTCTTCCATGATAGCATTTTAAATCTCTCTCCCGGATCTCATCTCTAATGGCCTTACACATCAAAAGCTTCCTTGTAATTTTCCTCCAATAACTTCACATGAACTATTTGCGATAGCTTTTAAACACTTTACTACAAAAGCTTTTTAGAGATGTTATTCCGATAGCTAGTTAATTTTGTTTGCAATAGCCCCCCACAGTGTAATTTTGATACTTTATCACCTCTTTAGCTTGAAGATTTCATGATACCCGATAGCTTTAAAACTATCATTCTTCCGAAAGCTTTGGTATGTGGTCCCTATGATAGCCTTTTTAGCATTGTTTCTGAAAACTTTTTGAACTCTCTTATGTGGTAGCTTCTATTGAAATTTCAATATATGTGCCACATAAGTAAAATAAAATGTGTTATGTTGTTTCGATGTAAAGCCTAATTAAAGTGATCAAATAAAGTAACGAACCATTTAAAGCATAAAGAGATAATTGTAATGGAAAGAATGCGTAAAGACCGAAGTGATTTTCAAATTGTTGAAGAGCCAAATTGGAAATATCACACTACTATATATGTGTGGTAATGGTACATAAGTTATATTTTTCTCCTAATCCCCTCCTAAAGAGAACTGCAGATGTAGACCTATGATAATTTGAAAGGTCGGATCCATCTCTTTTCTTTTAGATCTGGTCATTTTCTCTTAATCAATTCATGAAATTAGATATGAATTTGTCTAATTTATTTAATTTCTCTTAGTTTCTTCTCAATTAAGTAAATATGGGTTATTTATTAAGATCTAGGACTTAATGATAAATTAAATTTAAACAGGTGGTATCACAGCCACCCATCATTGATTTCATATTGGAATTTTTTTAATATTTTTGTACTAGTATGTTTCAAATTGAACTTCATCTAGAAGTCATTGAATTCAATATCTTACTAAAATTACAGCCGTGCATGATCTATATATTAAGGATTATTTTGTGATAATTTTCGATTTGTTCTAGTATAATTTTTTCCTTATTTTTAAGACTAATTTATGGAACTATTTTGATGTAGAAAGATATATCTAAATGATTTGCATGTGGTCAGTGAAATAAGGTAAAGTTTTAAATGGTTTTATTTTTGGGAAATAATCTAAACGCTTCTAAATTTCAGAAACAACTTATGCTGGTTAAAACGTCCACATGTTTGTTATTTCATATTTCATAAATAAATTGTGAATTTTAATGTATATTTTAAATCTGATATGTATAGTTATTTTTTATTGTTTATTAATGGTATATATAGATCTATATAGTATAGAACCATTTATATAAGAAAACATAAATTCGGCTCTATGATTGTATTACTTAACTTTTGATTGAGTAATTTGGAGATACATACATACATAAGGTATTTGGTTTACTATAGAAATGTTAGTTAATTCAAAATAAAGTTCATACCTTTAAGATGTCTATGTTGATTTCATTATTCGGTACTATCATTCCTAGATCTGAGATGAGATTGCGTTACTTTAATTAGCATTTTTAATCAATTTGTATACCTGCAATAAAACCAATTTATTGCGGCATCAGTTTACATTTTAGACCAAATAATTGTCAATTGCATTTTTACTTTTGGCATAAATGTGTCGGTAATATTAAATTGAATGATGTGACATGTTTGTGTTTGAAATAAGAAAAGACATATATTTATTATTTCATGCACATATGTTTGATATTCATACATACTTTATATGTATAACTAGCTTATACTCATTGAAAATTTGTTTCACTTTCATATCCTGGAACCGAGTTACGATGAAATAAGATACAGACTATTTTGAAGTCAGTATTTATTGCAAATATTTTGTATTTATATATTTTAATTAATGTCAATTTATTTCGGTTATGAAAATCATATTTTAGAATTAATTTTTCCTTTGCGTACATGTGTTGAAATTTAACATTAATATTTATGAAAATTATAGAAATGAATAAATTAAGGTAATATGCAAATAAATTCAGGTATTTTTTGGTGTCTCTTTCCAAATTAATTTTAATTATATTACATTTCAAATGAGCTAATTGAAACGATATATCACCAAAGTGACCTCTCTTATGTTGATTTTTCATAGAGAGTGTTTGATATTTGTGTGTATGTATTCATGAGGATGTTAGCCTACCCAAACGAAGGTTGATACTTGACTAAATTATTTACATATGTTTGATGATAAATATGTGAAAATTAGAAGGAAATAAGTGAATAGTTAACCAATCAAAAGGAAGATTATTATTTAACTTGAATTAATTATCAATGTTCGATCATTACAGCAAGAGTACCACTTACAGTTAATATTACTGCCCAAAGGCTTGATATTAATATTGTGCTAGGTATCTTAAAAGGAGACATGCCAATTATTTGAATTTAGTATGGCAAATTTTTGGATATGAGCATATATGGTCAATCTTTATTCATTTTTTCATTTTCAACCAATTTGACTAAAGTATATGCCAATTTTAATAATATTCCCATCTTATTTGGGATTAACTCTGAGGAATGCTAAGAGAGCATGTTGTTTGTTCTTGACCGCCTAAATCTAGATCTTGCATTTAGGAGGATCACTCCCATCTCTATTACAATTGAATGTTCTTATATGTTATGAAGAGTATTGAGAGGTGGGATAATTCAAACATCAAGAGTCAAAGGATCATAGGGTTTAATAATCCATAGGTTTTCAATGTTGCAGCATCCGTAGGGATATCCAATTTTAAGGAATTTTTTACTAAGATTAAAAAGCATTCTGTCAAAAAAGATAAAGAGAAATAAGCACACTTTTTAGTGTTTGATTCTATAAAGTCATAGAAAAGGAAACATAAAAGAGTACTTTATGAAAATGTCAAATATTGCTTCAAAATTTAAAGACACTCAAGTTTTTTTTTGGATATTCTCCTTATTCATTGTATAACAAGTTTAAGCTTATTATTAATTACTTTTTAAGAATAAAATGACCTCTTATTGAGTTCACTTCATATTGTGTATAAGAAGACGAGAGATTGAAACATGATATAATAGAAAGTACTAATTTAACATATGTTGCAAGTAAAAAATTAAGTTTAAAGAACTTGCTAAGGGTCTAGAAGAAAATAAATAACATAAGGATGTTAATAGTTGTTTCTTTTATGAAATGTTGGGTATATAAAGAGAATTTTTATAACACCGTGCATTTTTAAATAATTAAATAACCAAAATAATTATAAACAGTGAAAATGACCGCTTTTGGAATTGTCAGAATATAGCCTCAAAACTTATACCATTGTGTTCGTGGAGATTTTCTGATTAATTTACAAATATAATATGTCTCGAACGAACTTTCTATGAAAAATTTGTTGACTTTCGAAGTTCCATATCAAAAAATAATTATACGTATAAATGTGCATGAATATATTTCTTTAAATATATGCACGTATAAATTCCATAAATAACATGCATTTGAATTTCAAAATAGATGCGCATCTTAAAGGAACTTAATTGACATTAACAATTAGAGGTAATTAATTAACATTAATAGGCAATGTTAATCAAATCGACAATTAAAGGAAATTAATTTACATTACTTGCAACGTTTGAATTTCAAAATAAACATGTGTTATAAAGGGAATTAAATTTGCAATTGATGGAAATTAATCAGAATGAATAGGCAACGGTTAATAGTTAACGTTTAATAATCTATAACGTTTAAAAATAAAGGAAATAAATTAATATGTATAAAACAAAAAGGCTAGACACGTCAAAACTGATGCATTTTACTTGTTTTTAATGGCTAGATTTCAATCGCTTTAAACGAACGGACGACGTTGCTTTAGCTCTCTATAAATAAACATGTAAGGATAGCCTTCAAACCCATATTTTTCTAAAGTGGCATGGAAGCCTGTCAGTTTTCTTTCTCCTCCAGTTCTTCAAAAATAAAATATATTAGATTTAGGTTTTCTGATTTGTAATTTGGAGGTAAAAACTATAGATGTAGAGAAGAGATATCCAAATTAAGCCATCCGTATGCGGTGAGTTTTAGATCTGGTTTTCTAGTTTATCTGTTTATTTTTCTTCAATTAGATCCAGATTTATAAATCCATATAGATTTCAGTTTGTGGATCCAAATAGGGTTGCAAAGGGAAAGGCTATAGATAATAGAACTGGACTTAAAACCAGATCTGAAATTTGGAGTGTTTTCTTTTCAGGTGAGTGAGTTTAAATTATATATCTTTTATGTTTATGATATAAAATATCGCTAGATTCCCGTTAATTATTTAACTCAGCATTTGGACTAATTTCAATAATTGGTTCTGCTAGCTAGTTATGTTTAAATTGTAAATTTTGTACGAAAAGTGTACTTATATTTAAATGTTATTTATACGATAAAAAAGAAACCCAATTAAATATAAGTAATACTAGGCTTAGAAGTTGTAGAGAAAGGCATAAGCCTAAAAGTGAGAAATTTATAGTAAATTATATTAAACGGGAGAAATGAATTAAAAAGGCGAAAATCTAATAACTTGATTTGGAAGTTAGTAATAGATTAGTTGGTTGGTTTAGAAAAGGGAATATATTTCCATAGTTTAATTTTGTAAGAATAATGATAAACGTAATTGCAAGAATAAAAGCAATAAAAATGTAATTAGTGCAAAATAGAGACATTATTGTATTTGGCATTACCCAACAATTAAAGAAACAATAAAAGAAATATCTGGCAGTTACGAGTTATTGTTTATAGCATTATTTAGTATTAAAATATAGAAATGGATTTTTAGCATAGTTTTTGAAACTAATCAAATAGAATATAACTATATCCTAGAATAAATGAGAATAACTTGAAGCATTAAAGAAACAAAGGAAGGAGAAATAATCAAGTAATTATTTGACAAGATTAGAAACAATAAGCAGAAAATGTGACTAGATCTGCATTTATTGCAGATCGTAGAGTAAAAAGTAAAGTAGTTATAACATGTAGGTTATAAAAGAAAGAAAAGAATATTAAGTGACAATTGCAAGTATAACTGTAACATATAGGTTATAATTAAAAAGAAAGAAATAGAAGAGGCTTATTTTATCAAACTTAGATCTTGGATTAAGTTAATAAGCAAAAATAATAGAAGTGGCTGTACCGACAGCATTTCGTTTCAGGTCTAGGACTGATGGTCTCGCACATGGGTGGAGCTAGACATGCTGATTAGGGTAAATAAGTAACCAACAGAATAAGAAAAGTAAACTAATCACGTAATAAAAGATTAGATGTAGGGTCTAATAAAAAATGGGAAGGTGCGCTTTGAATAGTCCAAAGAGAACCTGGATAAAGAGTCTAACGAAGTAGTTGATCATGGATTTTTAGTACAGAAAGAGCACGTCCAACTTAGTTATTTTGGGCTAGAAGGAAGTACGAGACTTCAACATGACATGAGGATACTCTAGGATGTTCCTCTGGGTAGGCCTAATGAAGCTGCACCCCTGGAGGTAGGTCTGTAGGTGTTCCATCAACAGAGTATGCCTTGACTGCTTTTGCATTGCAGGCCTAACGTAGACGGACCTTCATAGGCAGTCAAAAGGTCGATGATGAAGTAGGATATTTGTATGACACCGTACTCTAGTTTGCGAGTAGGTTATGGTGGCAGGACCCATAAGGATAGTCGCATGTGGATACTAGCCATCATAGTCAGAGCGAGTTCGGAAAAGACTAGAGTTAAACCAACAGGCCAATGATTGTTTCACTATCGAGACATTAGATGAGGGGCACAGCCAATTGGATGTTTAGATTGTTTGTAGTAGGGCACAGCCACTTAGCTATTGAAAGGTCTTTCGATTAGTTGAGCGGGGGTTGTGAGGGGCAATAGCAAAGATGAGAAAAGAGACAGACGTATTGTAGGCCTAATGAAGCAGACCTTTATAGATATAGAAAATCCTCAACTGAGTTCCGTACAAGGTAGACATCGTTGGTGGAGCTCAGGAAGTAGACAGAACAATTACGTGTAGTCCTCAATGTACGCGCTGAGTGGTACATTTTTGGATGTCCGAGCATTGGCATAAACTGTTGCGGTCGCAGTTTTACATTTTCCAAGCTGACGATGGACATCTATACTATAGGCCTCACGAAGCTATCCTTTTCAAATGTATTCATAGAGCGCTTTCATAGCGAAATGGTGAAGTCCTTTTCGAGGAGGATACGGAAGGAACTATGGGTAATACCTAGGACCGTTGTGGTCTTTGGGCATTTAGCTACATACATACATACATACATACATACATACATACATATATATATATATATATATATATATATATATATATTGGTTATTAGGTCTTAATCTACTAGGGAGTAGATGGGTATAATTCACGCACAAAGGTGAGAGTATTATAAATCCAATGAACCTAATATAACAGAAATGGAAATAGAACGGTATACGTAGAATTATGCTTAGAAGTGTATAATTTTTCCATTCACGAAAACTTTAGTTCCGACCCCCTCCTCATATCATCCCACAGGTTAGATAGATGGCAGAGATTTTCCAGCTTTGAGACACTTGTTTATAAAGTGTCATTACCTTGATGAGTATTTACTTACTATTATATTTTAGTAAGTTTCGCTGTAAAATATTTATTTGAGCTCTGATATATTTATCTTTGCCTATTTGCAGCATACTAAGTACCCAACTCGGGCTTCGGTGGATTTGGATTTTAGTATTTTTGCAAAAAATCCGAACCCATTGGAATTTGGGTTGTTACATTTAGTATCCAAGCTTAGGCTAGTAGATCCTAAGTAAATTAGGAAATATGAATGAACGTATTATATTTTTGAATAAAATATAAATATATTATGTACTAAAATCAAAATAGTCCCCAATTACAGATTTAAAAATGCAGAAAGCTTTTAGAAGTATATTTGTGCATAGTTTGCTAGTTGGGTTTGGGATGACCCAAGGATGTTGTGCCCTATGTTATTGTCGATTTATAGTGTACAATAAGCTATGTTTTGGGAGAAGATTGGTATCCATATGTTATAGGAAGTGGGAAAGTTCCTTAGGGATAGTAGGGAGAGTATTTTTATTTTGGAAGGAATAAGAGATTTTAGTAAGGAAATGAAATTTCCAAGGTTTAGGAAGGGCATTCCTAGGGTAGTAAGAAGAAAATCCACTTTATGTCTAGCCAATAAAATGAAAATTTTGGAATTCGAAAGTTGAAAAATATAATTGTTAATATGTTTGAAGAAGTAAATATTGGGTTTTTGAGAAAAAAAGTGGTATGAAATTTAAATTGGTTTTTATATGATGTAAATTTTGTTAAAAGTAAAATTCTTTTCAAAGAATTATAAGGCATGTATAGCTCGCTAGTTTCTTTGTAGGTAAACAAAGTTTTAAATATAAAAATCTAGAGTGTGTTAAATATCGAAAATGTAGGTTACAACATTTGTTGTTGTAATAGATGTTTCCATGAAAAATAAAGGAAGCATAGACTATGACACTATTGTTATAGTAGGTGACTTCTAAAGGAAATGTTTTTACACAGCATACGTGTTTTATTAATATTTATTTTAATTGAATCCACATAGTAGTATTTTTGGGTTGTAGTAGTGGTGTTTTATGCAACATTTGTTTTGACCCAAATAAAAATGTGGTTTGAAGATAATTTCTAAGTATAGAAATAAAGTGATTTGTAAGTACACTTATTATTTAAATAAGTTTATGGAAATGTTTTCTAGTTACGAAAATATTAAACTAGTTTTGAAAATGAGTTCTTTTGAAAAAAAATATGTAAGTTAAATGTTAGGAAATTAATAAACTTCATAGGAAATGTCTATCGTAAGTGAATTTAGGTTATACATACTCTGATCTATTGGAATGAAATGAATAATGATATAATTTTCTATGAAACAAATCACAAATAAAGATGTTTTGTGCAAGTTATAAGGAACACGTGAAAGAAATGTACAAGGTATGGGAAGCATCATATTTTGTATAGCCAATTTCTATATATTATAAAATAACTTCCTTGTAATTTCACATAAACATGAAATCCTCTTTTAAAGGATTTATATAAGATTTTAGCATTAACGGTTTCTCATAAGAGAAAGTAGTTCCAATACATTAAGATATAAAACCATTAATGTAATAAGTAGAGACAGTGTTAGCTAGGAGGGATATTATAGAGAACCTTAGTAGGAAAGGTAAGAGATGGAAATTTCATATTTTTCCATTGATTATGCGCATTGGTTGCTTGCCTTTGTAGAAAGTCCCCTTTTGTTGTAAGTTAGAAACTCCTCCAAGGTTAGGTAATTGAAAGAGTAGGAAAGTTAAAGGATTTTGATAAAATAATTTTTCTTATTTACTTCAGTTTTTGTAAATTTAAAAATCTATGAAATTTGAAAACATGTGAGGACATTTTTGGAAGTCAAGAAAAGTAAAAGCCAAAAGGTGTTACTAAAAGAAAAACAACAAATTTAAAGAAAGCAACAGAAACGTCAGCATAAAAATTTGAAAAGAAAAATTTTCTTATGTGAGTTGTGCTTGGGAAAGCAAATAGAGATTTTTATAGAATAGTGGCACAAGTTCTAAGTACGGAGAAAGAAATGAGAAAAAGTAAAATGAGGAAATGTGAGGATTTCCGTTCTCTACCTTCTTTCTGACATAAGAAATCGAGTTCGAAAAATTAAATTTTTTTGAAATTCGAATATTAAAAGTTGTATGGTAGGGTGTGCATAAAATTTATTGAACTAAGCCCCTATTAAGTAAGAGTGTGGGAAAAATGGATGAAAAGTGCTTTGAGTTTTCAAAACATTGCATTCACATAAAAATTGCAAGTATATTTAGGATGTGTGCATCATATTTTAAAATGGAGTTTTTAAAGAAGAAACATTCATATAGGAGGTACCGTTTAGAAATTCATGTACATGCGTATATTTTATACTGAATGGCACTTTGCACAAAGACACGGATGGTTGTAAAAATTGGATTTACACAAAATGGATGTGATTGATGAGGAGAATTACATAGTTTTACCTTTATCAATTTATGGGGATGTAATTTCATAAATGGTGGGAATATAATTAAATAACTAAAATAATAATAAACAGTGAAAATGAATGTTTTTGGAATTGTCAGAATATCGCCCCAAAAATATATCATATGTTCATGGCGATTTTCTGATTAATTTACATAAATAATATGCCTCGAATGAACTTCGTATGAAAAAGTTATTGACGTTCGAAGTTCCGTATCAAAAAATAATTATACATGTAAATGTGCATGAACATTTTTGTTTATGAATATACGAGCATATAAATTCCAAAAATAACGCATGTTTGAATTTTAAAATAGACACGCATCTTAAAGGAAGTTAATTGACATCAGCAATTGGAGGTAAATAACATTAGTAGACAATGTTAATCAAATCAGCAATTAAAGAAAATTAATTTACATTGATTAGCAACGTTTGAATTTCAAAATAAACATGTGTTCTTGCAACTGATGGTATTAATCAGAATGAATAGGCAATGGTTTAAAGTTAACGTTTCACAATTTATAACGTTTAAAAATAGAGGAAATAAATTAATATCTATAAAACAAAAAGGCTAGACATGTCAAAACTGACGGGTTTCACTTGTTTTTAACGGCTAGATTTCAATCGCTCTGAACGAATGGACGACGATTGTTTGACTCTCTATAAATAAACGTGCAGGGCTAGCCTTCAGACCCATATTTTTTTGAATGGGGGCAGAAGCCCTGTCACTTTTCTTTCTTCTCCAATTCTTCAGAAATCAAATATATTAGATTTAGATTTCTGATTTGCAATTTGGAGGTAGAAACTGTAGATTTAGGAAAGAGATGTCCAAATTAAGCTGTCAGTATGTGGTGAGTTCTCGAATCTGGTTTTCTAGTTTATTTGTTTATTTTTCTTCAATTAGATCCAGATTTATAAATCCATACACATTCCGGTTTGTGGATACAAATAGGATTGCAAAGGGGAAGGCTATGGATACTAGAACTGGACTAAAAGTCAGATCTGAAATTTGGAGTGTTTTCTTTTCAGGTGAGTGGATTTAAATTATATATCTTTTATGTTTATGATATATAATATCGTTAGATTCCCGTTAAATATTTAATTTAGCATTTGGACTAATTTCAGTAATTGGTTCCACTAGCTAGTTATGTTAGAACTGTAAATTTTATAAGAAAAGTGTACTTATATTTAAATGTTATTTATACGGAAAAAGAAAAGAAACCCAATTATATATAAGTAATAGTAGGCTTAGAAGTTGTAGAGAAAGGCATAAGCCTAAAAGTGAGAAATTTACAGTAAATTGTGTTAAAACGGGAGAAATGAATTAAAAAGAAAAAAAATTAATAACTTGAGTTGGAAGTTAGTGATAGATTAGTTGGTTGGTTTAGAAAAGAGAATACATTTCCATAGTTTAGTATTGTAAGAATAACGATAAACGTAATTGCAAAAATAAAAGCAAGAAAAATGGAATTAGTGCAAAATAGAGACATTATTGTATTTTGCATTACCAAACAATTAAAGAAATAATAAAAGAAATATCTAGCAGTTACGAGTTACTTTTTATAGCATTATTTAGTATTAAAATATAGAAATGGATTTTTAGCATAGTTTTTGAAACCAACCAAATAATAGAACTACTTCCCAGAATAAAAGAGAATAACGCGAAGCGTTAAAGAAATCAAAGAAGAAGAAATAATCAACTTGATTATTTGACAAGATTAGAAACAATAAATAGAAAATGTGACTAGATTTGCATTCATTGCACAGATAGTAGAGTAAAAGGTAAAGCAATTATTATGATAGGTAACTTATGATAGTTGGACATAGTCCCAAGTTAAGAATGTTGTATAATATAAGAGAACTAAAGAAAATTTAGTATCATAATAAAAGAAGACAGACTAGAATAGAAAAGAGACATTTGCAATTACATTTATAACATGTAGGTTATAAAAGAAAGAAAATAATATAAAAGTGACAATTGCAAGTATAATTATAACATGTAGGTTATAATTAAAAAGAAAGAAATATAAGAGGCTTATTTTATCAAACTTAGATCTTGGATTAAGTTAATAAGAAAAAATAATAGCGGCGGCCTGTACCGACGGCATTCACTTTTAGGTCTAGGACTGATGATCTCGCATATGGGTGGAGCTGGGCATGTTGATTAGGATAAATAAGTTGCCAACAGAATATGGAACTATGGGTAGTACCTAGGACCATTGTGGTCTTTGGGAATTTAGCTACATATATATTAGGTCTTAATTTACTAAGGAGTAGATGGGTACGACTCACACAAAGAGGCGAGAGTATTATAAACCCAATAAGTCTAATATAACAGAAAATGGAAATAGAACGGTATAGAGGATTATGCTTAGCAGTGTATCATTTGTCCATTCACCAGACATTAGTTTTGACCCCCTCCTCATATCATCTCATGAGTTAGATAGATGACAGAGATTTTCCAACTTTGAGAAACTTGTTTAGAAAGTGTTATACCATGGTGGGTATTTACTTACTATTATATTAAGTCGGTTACACTGTGAGATATTTATTTGACCTCTGATATATTTATCTTTTCCTATTTGCAGGATACCAGATACCCAACTTGGGCTTCAGTGGTTTGGATTTTAGCAAATTTGTGAAAAATCCAGACCCACAGGAATTTGGGTTGTTACAATTTTACTAGATATCACACATGTCATATCTGGAAATATATATTGTTTAGATTTGTTTGATATTTTTTTGTTATATTATCACTTAGATATATTTTGGTTTTTATTTCTGATATGAAAATATTTAGTTAATATTGTTCCTTTAGAAATAATAAGATTAATCTATTAATAAATTCATACATTGTTGAAATTGAATATCTTGATATTTATGACAAATACCTCTTATAATGAAGCCTTGAATTGGATATGATTATTAATATAATTATTTATTCCATCTTACTAAATAATTCTAGAATGAGACTAAAGATAATAAATACTTTTTGATATTATAAGTGACTTGAAAGCTATAACTTTTATGAACCCGCACTAAGGGAAATTTTTTAAGATGGAAAATGCAACAATTTGTTAAGGATGTTGAGTTTGAGGTGGGAGAAATAAAGATATCGATCATTATCTTTAATTCAACTACAGTTACTTCTTCGGATGACATATATGATTTGTTTCCTTTCATTAAATAAGAAGTAAATCAGGAACCATAATAAGACAATATTAACAAAATTCTCTTCAAGTTAAGGTTAATGTTTCAGGAAAACAAATTCGACAACCTCAAGGTGCAATGTCACTAAGGAGATCCACACGAAAGGGAAGAAATATTATTCTGGATAACTATTTAGTATTTCTCCATTAACAAAACTAATGGATCAATGGAGATGATTCGGTTAAGTTACATCAATCCATGCAAGGTATCAAGTTTAAAAGTGGATCTGAGTTATTAATATATGTTATTAATATATAGTATGATTTTGTACAAGACAGTAAAATTTGAGATCTTTCTCTACACATCAAGATAAGAGGCTCATCGGTTTTGAATAATCATTCAAAACCACAGGGATTCAATAGTTAAGTGGAAATATATCTGGTCCGTCTTGTATAAAAGACTGTTATCAAAAGAACCTATGATTTTAGAGCGATTTTCTCTTTGGTTTACTAGAAGATTCTTAAGAATAATTGTGAGGCTTGTTGCAAATATTGATTTTGAGCAATATCAGATGGATATTAAAGTGGTGTTTCTTAATTTAGACACTGATGGAACAATTAAAAAGTTCACTTATGCACTTAAATAAATTTCTCGTCTTATAGTTTTCATCATGTTATCACCACATTCGGTTTTGAAAGAAAACATTAAGGATGTGTCACTAGTACTAGGAGAGTAATTTTTCATTCCTGATTTTTCAAGTTTAAGATATATTACTTATCAACATTATTTAGCAATATTGTACGAATCTAAGATTGCTTTTGATTTTTGTTTAAAATAAATAGACATCAGTGATAACTCTTTTGTATTAAGGGTGCAGAAACATTATATTATCATTTATAGGATGGAATTTAGATTATCACAAAATGGCTATGCAAATAAGTTCTTTAAAAAATAAAAAAATTGTATGCAAACTACAAATCAGTTGACCCCCTTCTATCAAATGAGACAAAAAAGACAAATTTTGTTTGTATAGTGGCATAAGAATATCCTCGTAGCTCAAGAAATGCAAAAGATTCTTCATGTACTTGCGGTGTGGAGTCTAATGCATGCTAAGACATATACACATTTGGATATTGCATGCATTATTTGGTAGATATCTTATTGACCTTGAAAGTGGATCGCTGGTTAGCAATAAAAATGTTAAAGAGATATCTTTATGGGACAAAAAAAGGTTATATGCTCATAGATAAAAGATTGGATAGATCGGATATCATAAAGCTTTATAATTCAAATTTTTTGATGCCAAATGGGCAAAAGATCCACTTCACGCTATTTTTTTGGGGGCTATGTTTGGAAAGTTGTTGTATAGACACTTATAGCCTCCTCCATTATAGAACTAATATTTGTTTTTTGCAGTGAGGCATTCAATGATGGAAAACAATTGGCAAATTTTTGTCATGAGACTGTGGAACACTGAGAAAAAAGAAATTAGAAAACCATTAACATAATATTGTAATAATTAACAACATATTATTTTCAATGAGGGGAAAGTGCAAAATAGATTGTAATCCATAGAGCATATCGTGACAAACTCCATTATGACTAATTCGCTTACAAATGGATTGTCATCCAAGGTCTTTCATGAACAGGGTGCTTAAATGGGTATACCTTTTATGTTTAGTTTATAAGAAGTTTGTATTCAGTATTATCATATGACACGTTGCTCTATAATTTGGTCATGGATACATTAAGTTTTCATTTTTTTATTATAAATAAAGTAAAAAAAAATCTTAGTATTCCATGTTATTCAAATATTAAAGTTTTTTCGATCTCACTAAAGTAGGACTAGTTGAAAATAGATACATATAGGTCACATTTCATATAATTATCATGCTACGTATCTATGATTGATATATGTCATTTGATTGTATCGATATATGTGACCATTAATGGGTTTAGTTATACTAAAGGTAACAAAAGCTTTTTTGATCCTTTAGCAGCATAGTTAATGGACGAGATTGTTTCTGAAACACCTTATGTTATAAATAGTAAAATTTGAAGCTCATAAAATTATATACGTTTATAAGGTTATTACATATGTAGCCTAGGGGGAGATTGTGGGAATATTTCAACGTATGGACCAGATATGTAAAATAAAATGTGTAATGCTGTTTCGATGTAACACATAATTAAAGTGATCAAATAAAATAATAAATCATTTAAGGCATAAAGGTATAACTATCATGGAAGTAATGCGTAGAGACCATAGTGATTTTCAATTTGTTAAAGGGCCAAATTAAAAATATCACACTACTATATACATGGGATTATGTCCCCAAATTATGCTAGTTCTATTTTTTTAACTCTTTTCTAAAGATAAATATAAATGTAGACTTGTGATAATGTAAAAGATCAGATCCATTTCTTTTCTTTTGGATCCGGCTTCTTTCTCTTAATCAATGGATGACATTGACTAATTTATCTAATTTCTCTTAGTTTCTTCTCAATTAAATCAATATGGAATGTAATAATCGGCCTTTTCGAACCTTAAAAGTCGACACTAATACATTCAAGGTATTCACATGCCGAGCATCCGAGTACCGAAAAGACAGATTGTCGGAGCGAAAGAAAAGAAAAGACATAATTGAATCTCACATCATGACGTAATATATAATATCCAAATGATCTTAACAAAGGAAACCTTTAACTTATACAACAATCAGAATAACTACCCTATCATCAGTCTAGACAGTTATAACAACATATCCTTACAAATTATGATAAATACAACACAAGAAATATAAAAGAAAATAAAATATGCGAACACTTCTTGGGGGCATCCAGCTCATTTCCTAAAGCTCTAAAGAATTCGTAACTAAATATAAAATATACTCAAGTCTGACCCGAGTATTATGAGGAAATAACATCTTTATCAGTCTAGTAAACTAACGTGAGAAACCAAAACATATAGATTATTATATTTGTAAAACCTTTTCAAAAATAAAGGTATCTTGTAAGACCACGCCGCGCAATAACACGGATGAGTTTATTACCTTACGATAACCAATCCATTTTGAATAGAATATCCAGTAATATTATAATAATGTCTGGGGCTTAAAAAAATAATATAACATAGCTGAAATGTTTTCTTTTCATGTTTCAACATATTTGGTATACAACTAAGTCCGTAAAGGCACGTATTGGAAAATGGATTATGTATAATGAAAAGGCTATTAGGTTACCTCTTGTTATAGTACATCTCTAGAAAAATATACCGATGGCCTTGCCGAGATCCCCTATCAGCCTACCCCTTCCTAGATATTACCGAATATGTCATTATACTGGATGCATTACAATCATTCCCTCGAGAGCCCTCATGCAAATACCAAATCCATAAATAGTTAGTCAAAAAGGCGATGATCATACTCTAATGGTAGTGAATCACATAGCCCTGCTGCATATTCTCTGTTTAGTCATTACTGGGTGTGATGCTTAAGGCTACGTTTTACTTTTTTAGCAAATCCTATTTGGAATGCTAACACTGCCTTCCAGAAAATAATATAATGTCAGCATTTATCCATATAATTGTTTAGGATACGGACAAACCGAAGGAACTACTTCTACTACATCCTTAGGATTAGTAGCAAGTAGCCCTTGCACTTTAAGAACTCCTCTTCGATTCAACATCTTTAAGATGTCTTCAGTTCGAATGCTTATGCCAGCTCGAAGTGGTTTTCAGATAACTCATGCTTATCTGATCCTGGTCTCTCCAAATCAACAATCATTAGATTTCTCGTTGACTCAATCCTGGTTCTTTTAGAATAAGCAGACTATATAAGAGTCTCAAAGGGATATATAATATACCCCTACAGCGAGAGACATTTCACAAGAATAAGTTCTCCTAAGGGAATTTCAAACCATATGAAATCGCGAAGCTTATACACTTCCTAAGTCAAAATAGGTCAAGTTATCAATAGTGGACAAACCACTATCTGGTGTAAATATATTATTTTCATGTGGAAAACCGAAAATCATATACTTGTCACAACTTTTCAATTTCAACCTTGTGATATCCCACAATTAACAATGAAGTCAGACTAGTTAGAGAACTACCCTTGTCTCAACGTACATTGTTAAACTCTCACAGATAGAAATGGGCTTCCATACCTCGAAATTTAGTGTCAAATATAAGATGTAATACCTCCCATACACATAATTAATCATGAACTATTTATAGATATTAACACTCTTATACTTATCGCACTTCCAACATTTCAACTGCTCTATCCCTCACCCAAAATCGAAGTTAGGTAAGTCAAGGCACTCGTTGCACCTGGCCCTGCCTTAGTTAATATAATTTGATTCTAGATCTTGTAGATAGAGGAAAATATACTCATCAGCTTTTAACGCTAAATATAACATGACTTACTTTCCATAAAGGTGCCAACATTTTAGTGTAATGACCCACTTTCCCGACCATTTAAGCTGAATATAAATCATACATATTCAACCTAAATCGAATAGAAAAACGGATAGTTATGGGGAAGAAAGAAGAAGAGAAAAGAAACTAAAAACAACATAGAATCTTAGAATCGCCGCGGAGCAATATATGTAATATAATATCAACGATTTTTACAAAAGATAACTGTTATATACATACATCCATCAGAGTACAACAATAATCACAATTATCAGCCTGGACAGTTATAACAACTTATCTTCACAATTGCCGATAAATTCAATAACAAAATAGCAGAAAATAAACATATACGAGAATAAGATTTGAAGACCTCCAACTCGTCTCCTGAGCTCCAATGCATCCAAAGCAATATGTAAATATGGTTGGTCTGACTTGAGCATCGTAATAAAATAACACCTGGATCAGTCTGGAAAACCAGCATGAGAAAACACATCCAACTAGATTTTAAAGTTCTAGAAAACCATTTGAAAATCAAAAGTATCTCATAAGGCCACACCGCACATAAACATGGAGGGGTTTTTACCTTACGATAACCACAAACAATTTTTATAGAAAATCCATTTATATTATATTGATGTCTAGGGGTCAAAGTAAAATATGAATATAGCTCAAATGCTTGCATCTTACATTTCAGCATAGTTGGACACAAATAAGTCCGTATGGCGGCTAGTGGAGAATGGATTCCATACAACGACTAGGATACTGGGGTACCGTTTGCCATGATGCATCTCTATATAAAATAACACCGAGGAGCTTGCTTGGATCCCCTGCCAACACAGGACCGGCCTACCCCTTACTGGATAGTACCGAATATGATCACCCCTATGTTAATGGGTCCCGAGCATACAAATGAGAGATAATAACGACTCTAGATAGGGATAATCATACTCTACTTGGGTGCGACCCACTTAGCCTTGCAGCATCTCCCATGTTTTAGTCATTCTCGGTTGATGAGGTTTGAGGCTACGGTTACCTTTAAAGAATATTTATACTTAGATAGCTCATTGCCCTCTGATGACAATGTATTGATAGCATTCATGAACATTTATACTTAGAATGCTCATTGCCCCTCAATGACAATGTGCTGATAGCATTCATCCATACAAGTCTATTTTGGGACTGAACGAAACCGAAGGCACTGTTCTTACTACATTCATTTTGGGATTACCCTTAGGATTAGTAGCGATTAGCCCTTGCACTTCACATCTCTTTCTTCTAATCCATGCTCTTCACGATATCTTCTGTTCGAAAACACATTCTTTGGTTGAAGTGGTTTTCGGATAACAAATCCGATCTTGGTCTCTCCAAAACAACGTTCGATAATTTCCGGTAAACTTAACCCCGGTTCTTTAGGAAATAAACAGTCAAAGATAAGATCAGAGATCACCTCTTAACTGTTAGTGGATGAATTTCCTTGTAACTATCCTAAGAGAACGAAATGAGATTTATATGCACAGTACAACTTCATCGGAGATGACTATGCCATATAACCCATGTGTTTCTCCTAGATGTTTCCAAAGTTACATTTGGGTCCAATTAATCATCGAATAACAAACATTCAACCATAAATTTCATTTTGCCATGGATCTCATTGAGTCTCACATTTATAACTTGAAGATCACTTTTCATATACCTTGGAGATCACTTCCATATACTTATCTCAACAGGATAAGTATATTCATAAAAACACTATATCTCGATACTTAAAATAATTTACTTGCTTCAAGATTATACTAAAATAATTAAACATAAGTATCCATTAACCAAAGATATAAGTATCCGAGAATACCCTCTCTTTCTTTAACTATCTTTTGTTTTTAATTTAAAATATCTTCTTTATAAATTTCCAAAGCTTATTTATAGAATATCTTATAAATCTCCAAGTTTTATTTATAAAAGTACTCTTTTATAATCTCTTAACCCATTTATAAAATTTCCCTTTTAATTACTAATCAATTAAAATCCTCTTTTCACAACCATTTCGAACCTAACTTCTTTTCCAATTTAAATCCTCTTTCCAAGATTGTAAATTCCCTTACAAAAATCCTTTTTTACAAAAGAAATCCATTTACAATGATTGATTTTTTTAATATTATTGAGTTTAATAAATAAAACTAAAACATCATAAACTCTGCTTTAATCATTTTTAAATAATATGAAAGAAATATAATTAGTTACATTTTAATAATATAATAATTAAACTCTTCAACGTTTAAACATCTCCAATAGATAAATAAAATAAAATAAAATAAATTTAAACAACCTTTTAAATAAAATTAATCATCTTCAACAATATTTTAATGAAATAATCATCTAATTTTAAATAACTAATAACAAAATAATGATTATCTTCAAAAACATTAAATAAATAATTTATTTTATAACACTATAGATAATATAGTAATTAACATACAAAAATAACTTTTACAAACATTTGCAATTAATTATTAGTAGAGCTCCTTGTATATATACAAATAATTAAAACATGTTTCTTCCAATTTACAAAATTAGAAGTTAATCAAATACAAAATTTCCGGATCTAGAAAAGGCTTGGCAATTCCGGTGGTACTACCATTACCTTCCATTCAACTTCTTAAGTCAAATCGCCGATATTTACATAATCAAGAATATATGTAAGCCAATCCATAATTAACAATCAATTGACACTTAAATAAATGTCTAAATTAATATAATAGCAGAATAAGGATTTATTCTGCTAACCAATGTCATTCAAAGGTAAACCCTTACATTTATTAAACCATGTCAATTTGGTCAAATAGATAACACCAAGAAGTATACTTACCATTAACTGCATAATAATTTTAAACAACGTAATTATACTAATCAAAATCAATATTAATTTATCACCTCATATATGATCCATCACATAAAACAAGTCTAAATACAAATTTAAAACTCAAACAGTCTAGTAGCATTTCAAGATGCTATATCGTGATCCTATATTTAATTCAATGAGTCTAATTGCATTTCAAGATGCTATATCATGATCCTAGACCAAATTCAATCGACCAACAAATTCAACAACCTAAACAGGCGTAAATAAATTTGTTAATTATAAACATTCTAATTAACCAAAAAGAGTGAGTTTTAACACACTAGAGTTCTGCTTTGGACTAAAATCGAACGACGTCCGATTTTAGCCCAAATTTTCAACTTGCTCCAAATCGAACCAAACCTGTTTCATCATGAAGCTATCATTATAATGAGCACAATGTAAAAAGTTCCATCTCGATTGGACCTTATATGAAGAAGTTATAACTTTTATAAGATTTTGAGATAAATTAAATAATTAAACAAATTAATTACTTTATAAATTTAATTACCCCATTATTATGTTTTAAACATCATCCTCCCAAATCATTCCTACTATCTACTTGCTCCAAAAACTCGACATAGCTGAACTTGCTCCGCATCTTTCCCTCCGCTCCTTCACAAAATTCAGATCCGATAACTCTGGCAAGCTTCTCACACTACGAGCTTCCAGTTTCCCACAACCATGACATCACCGACCCTTCATAAAAGAATAGGACCCAAGCCCTTCCAAAAACCTGTGGCTGGATCACCCTACACCAAACCCTCGCATCGAGCTCGCCTTTCCAAGAGAAACACACCGCAACTAACGTCACAGCCTCTCGTCGCCTATGCTCCTTTAAATTTGAACCACTAGTTCCGCCTGCTGTTATCGACAAACCGTCGAACACACCAAACAACCTTGCGAACTCTAACAACCCAAAGACTTAAAGATACTGCCATATACAACTCAAAGAACACATTTTCCCCATTTTTGAAATTTTATGGGAATTGATTTTTAATTTTATAAAGAAGGATTTCTTGTTTTCTTGAGCTGCATTTTTTATTTATGGGTGTTGGAATGTGCATAGCTGTTTGTGTACGTGGAGGACAAAGATCAGGAAAAGGTGTAATTGCCTATACTACATGTCTTGACTTTATATATATATATATATATATATATATATATATATACATACATATTAAGTGTTATTATCGGCATCTCATGGCATTGCATTCCGTTTGCGTACGGACTTCGATTTGCAAAACAAAAATATGATTGTGTTCAGAACAATGATCCAACCACAAAACAACAAAAATATACGCTAGTTATTAAACTCTGTAAAATCACAAAAACACTGCCATTTTATTTAAAAATTGTCAAACGGAAACTTAAATATTTTTCCAATTAAAAATCATGGAAAAATCAAATAAGATAAATTACAAATACATCAATAATATTCGAGTTGTAAAAATAAAAATAAATTTTCTGATTATTCATTTGAACCATTTATTACTGTAAATGACTTATAAAGGAATTCACTAATGGCATTTAATAATAAAAAGGAGTTAAATAAGTCCATTAGATCCATTAAATGAATATTCAATTAAAATTTTAGATATTTAAATCATTATACAAATAATTATTCACAATTCAAAGATTTTAAACAATCCCATACTTTAATTTAAGTTTTTAAACCAACATTTTACGTAATTAAAATAAAATAAATATTCAAAATTAAACGACCAAAATCTCGGGTTGTTACATTAGAACTGCTTATCATATTTGTTTTATGTTACTTAATGGCACCGACAAAGAAATCCCTTGCATATTACAAAGTCCTTTTAAAACAATCTGAAACCCAACACCATAAACTTAATTCTAGTCTTTAATTTCAAACTAGTTATCAGGAACATTTTCCAAACTCATTACTTAAAACAAAGCTTGATTTCGAAAGACAAAATCCTTTCTTTATATAAAGTAAACAATCTATTTAATAATAACCAAGTTTTATAAATCAAACTTCCTTTCCAATTTTTCAAAACCATTTACTATAACAAGAATTTTATAGTCCATAATCTCTTTCTCTTTTCTCGAAAACATTTATTACCAGAATAGTGTTGTAATCCATGCTTCCTTTCTCTTTTAAAATTACTTTCAAACTTTTTAAAATATATTTTGATACTTATATTTAAAGCATTCCTTTAAATATGGCCGCTTTTAAACAAAAACTGGAATTTTGAAACAAATCAGCTTCCTTTATAAACTTTAAAACTCTTGTTCAAATAAGTTCTTAAATATATATTTTAAACATCCAACCCTTTTTAAATATTTATACCATTTTTATAAACACATTTGGAAAGAATTTTCAAAGTATCCAATGTAGGTAATATTTTGTACTTTACTCAAAACATAAATTTCCAAACTGCATTCATAACGACTGCCATTATATGGACAGTAACTTTTAAAACTTTATTTGGTAAATCAAATAGCTTTTAAACCTTGTTTCTTTCTATATTTTAAACAACTTTAAATATCTTTTCCAAAAAGGTCTGAAAACCAAAAGTAAAGTTTGGAAAACATTACAAAACACTTTTAGAAAATAAAGTGGCAAACCACTTAAAAGAAAGCATAGGATTTCAATGTCACATAAAAACAAATCATCAATGCAAGTCGATTATCAATAACATCTACTTCATTACATCAAATGTAGCAAGCAATAATGTAAAGTAAAATCAACAACCCGAGGAATCCTAAGATCCCTCTATAAAATTTTCATTCTTCGAAGTGCTTCCATAGCGACCTATTCGCCATAAAACACACCGACTTCCTTTGCTTAGTCCCCTTCAAAACAATGATTACTTATGTCATCTGCTTCCAAGCACGAATCCAATCTAAATAAGCAACATACACAGGTATAAATAATATAAACTACAACTTATATTTTACGACACGAAAATCATCATTTAAAACTATTTTTAATGTGAGATGATTCACTTTTCTCTCGACCAACCTTCGCCAAAATGGCCATAACTTCCTCCTACCATCACCGTAAAACCAAAGCTATCACCTTTCTTCCATTTCCTTGCGTCCAAAACCTCCCCCATGCTGCAATTACTCATGGCTCTACCTCCCATTCTCCTAGTTGTGCACAGCCTAAGGGGTTTGTGGGGTTTATAGGGTGTTGTGCTCTATTCCTTCGAGCTTCGACTTGCTAAGAGGTGCTGTTAAGAACTGTATTTGAGTTTAAGAGGACATGGAGTTGTTTTGAAGTAGAGAAATGAAGAAAGAAGAGAGAAGACAAGATGGTGAAGAAAAGAAAGTAAATAAGAATTGTGATGGCTAACCTACACTGTCGATGCTCATATAACTGAATAGTGCATTGCTGGTGCATCCATTCGATGTAGGATGATTTTCATGGAAAGAAATAGGAGTAAAGAATAGGAATAGAAAAGAAGAGAATATAATAAAAGAATAAAAGAAAACACCACACAATGACACAACCAGTCATATATCTTACTACGCGTTAGAGCAAAATAGATATAAAACAGGTGTGACGGTAATAACTACAATGACCACAGAATCAGAGTACACTGGCTCATATAGTCATACAAGACTATAATAGAGTTTATAGAAATAATAAATGAACTCATTGATAAACTATCCCAGTAAGCCAACACTGCCAAGGCTCCACAGTGTCACACAGTAGAATAAAAAATAATAAGCTCAAAATATAAGGATGAGAAAGCATCGCCTCCAACTAGTCCACCTGCAGAATTCGATGTGTCATTTATACATGTTTTCTAGTCTACTTATTTAAGAGTACTCAACGTAGTAAGAAGCAAAGCGTAAAATATCATATGAGATAATAATCTGGTGTGAGAGATAAACAATCTCAAAATACTATAAAAGTCGATATAGTATACGGAATAGAGGGTATGGAGAATCATACCGACCTATCCCTGCATCCAAGGAGTTAGCACATAACATATGATATATGCTACTCTAACATATGATAGAGTTGGGGATATGCCCTAGGGGCAATTATGTAATTTTTTACATGTATTTAACTCATTGATCAAATTTATTCACAATAAAGGTGTTTCTTTTTATTATATACTTGATATAATGTGGTTATTTTAATTAGTTAATTTAATTAAAAGTGTAGTTGAAAATCCATAAATGGTATATTTTGTGATAGTAGTTACAAAGTGTTGTAACAGTGAGTAGTATTCTATCACAATAAAACAAATATACAATTTTAAATGTTCCTAGTCAAGATGCATCGAGACTGGATATCGATGTATCCGTTGAGACTAGAGTATGTACCGCTCTCTAAATGTTAGACAGTATATTATTCATGACTGCTGGGGGCACCTAGGGGTTACGTACTGATAGTTATTGGATAACAATGGAATGACTCACTCGATAGTTTTCTATTGGTTAATATAACTAAGGTTAAACAGAAAATATCGATGTGACTTATTTACATAGTTCTCCCAACTTGATAATATTGTGGAACTTCAATATGAATACTTCGCTTTGATTATAGTCAAATCATGGCATGATGTTCCATCGAGTGACTATAGTTGGCTTGAGTGGAAGTATTGGAAGTGAAGCACTATTTAAGAGAGGATTCATCTCCTCAGTTATATGGGGTTAGTATCATGGTCAACTCAAGTCAGCTCAAAGTCAAGTCTCTGGTCAGAGCATTTTGGCTAATAATAATTATTATTATTAAACTAAGGACTTTGTGTTTGGACTATAAAGTTGAATGTGGTTGATATTGGAATTTTGACCATTATCAAATTCCAAAAGTCCTAATGTGATATAGTTTAGACGAAGAGAATTGGTGCAAATAATCATCACTATCAGGTACCACTTATAATAAGTAAAATTTTATTTT
The DNA here is from genome assembly GCA_030765085.1 of Allium cepa. Lineage (NCBI taxonomy): Eukaryota > Viridiplantae > Streptophyta > Magnoliopsida > Asparagales > Amaryllidaceae > Allium > Allium cepa. The sequence goes on from CM060941.1 coordinate 617,184,671, forward strand.
ACCTAAATGACCTATAAGTGATGAATTCAGCCAAACTGTCATACCACCTTCTAAGTGACGTGTGAACATTAATATTTGAATTGTTCAATATTAATCGTTGACTAAATTCACACCTATAAGTCGCACAACCACATTTGTGATTTCACTAAAAACCACACAATTTAATTAGTTTTTAAAATGTTGCAAACTGATTAAACCAATTAATATTTACAAAATATTAATTATTGTTAATCTGTTTGATGTTTTGAATGTTGTTGGTAATTATTTTAATGCATATATAAAAGATATATTTGCATATATTGGTATGCGATATCAGTATAATTTTAAACATGTTTTAAATAATAAAATAATTACGTAAAAGTTGTTTTCTTTTATTTGGAAAAGTTGCATATTTAGAATATGCTTGGATCAGCCATATAATGGTATGAGGAGGAAATCAATTAATGAGATTACCTAAAATTTTAAAGGAAGGAATCTTTTCATAATTGTTTCAAACCATTTTCATTAATCTTGTTATTCTTTGACTTACTGCTTGTAATTGATATGAAATCAAACATTAAATCAATGATATATTCCACGATTTGCGATTCTATCTAATTAAAAATTATATCTCTGCTTAGAAATGAAGGAATCTTTTCACAACTGTTTCAAACCATTTTCATTTATCTTAGTATTCTTTGATTTACTACTTGTAATTGAAATGAAATCAATTTTATTTGAACTGGTATGCTAAACATTAATTGTATGTGTGTGTGTTTACAGTGTATATATATGTACATATGTATGTATATGTATGTATTTATATATTAACAAATAAATAAAATTGTTCATGTTTAGGATGACAAATGAATATATAGATGAGAAATGTGTCCATTGTAGTGCAAATCCTAACACTTGTGCAACGTTTACATTAGCTTTGTACACTTTTATATGTTGCACTTACACTGTACACATAGGTGCATGTGATGTGCTCAGAATCATTTGCAATTAATTAAACCAAATTAGACTAATACATTCCTAATAAAACATTCATTTAAAATGTTAACATGTTTATTTAACATATTATCTATCTAATCAGAGACAAAAATGAGAGGTTTCTCTCTCTTCAGTTAATGTTGTTTACGCTCTTAATTAATTGCATAACTATTAGAGAAGGAAACTAAATCTTTCCTTCTCATATTTATTTTAATAAGTAATTGCTACACATATAAGTGTATTTGATGCACTCATTTATTTAAATTTATATAATATTCAAACCCTTTTGAAATTTTTTTCACCAATTAAATAAAATATTGATTTATTTAAAATAAGATTTAGTTAAGATCCAAGTGTAGTTAAACTTCATAGGCCCATTAAAGATCCAAAATGGTAAAATTTTTGAAATTTACTCATTTCTTCTATTACGGGCTGGTCCAGTTCCAACATCATAGCTGTCATGGGTTTACTATACGTCAAAGTACTAATGGATATCTGGGTATCTACGTCAAAGATAACTACATCATGTAACATCTCTAAAGTGAAAAATAAGCAAAGAAAACATAGCATCCATCATCCATCTCACATCACTCACCTAATGTATGGGATTTATGACAATCATATGACCCCATCATATAGTCAAGGACAAATCGATGTCCCGATTTCTCGGTACACAAATCCATGCCACTCAGAAGGCCAAGAACTAGACTGCACATCATAATAGTACATGGTAAATGGATCGGTTACCATTTGTTCCAGGGAACATCATAACCCAAGTGAGTGTCCTCGCATACCCTTGCTTTACGAGTACACTTCAAAACCTACAAATATAGACGATCTCTTTCCACACGTCATCCACAACAGTGTTCATCTTAGAATTGTCCTTACAACTTCCATCTGAAGTCGTCGTGGTTGGGAATTATCCATGGTAGCCATCTTTAGTCATAGAATGTCTTCATGTGTCCCATAACACTTCTCCGACAGTTTCATCAATCAGTCGTCATTGCCTACTCTGCATCTCGAATTATAGTTATACATCATTGATGCCATCACTTTCTACAACACCCCAAATTTTTGATAACATTATTCAGGAGATTTAATTAGAATTAATTAAATAGAATAATTTAGAGTGGTAAGGAGATTGAAGTTGGTTAATTAATGTAGTGGCCATGCTATTTAAATTGAATGAACTTATAGATGATTAAGCATTAGCTAATTAAACATAAGGGTATTAGGGTAAATAACTGCCTATATTCCCACCCTTATACCATTACCTCTAGGCAATACATGTTCATTTATCATAAGCAAAATTTAAAACGTAAGAAAGCAAATAGGAGCTGACCATTAAGGAGAAAGAAGAAGAGACAAATCAAATCTACATCTTAGGATCAAGCCAGAAGAAATCAATCTCAAATAATCTCTAATTTCCATATCCAACCTAAGGCGAATAATAATCACTACATCTCTATTTTGATTTCTATAATCGTATATTTTTAAATTTAAGGGTAAATTCGTTTTTATGACATATTGGATGATGATATGCTTGGTTTATAATTTGTTTAGATTAAACAAGATTGTTTTAAGGGACAAATGCATGGTTTTAGGGTAAAAACCGAGGTTAAATGATTTTTAAATGCCATGGAAAAATTATATTTTATGAGAAACATGATTTTCGAGTTGAGTTTCAATTTTAATAATTTTCAAAGTCGTAGGAAATTACTTGTGAATTTTAAAGGAAAATATGGTAAATTGGGTTTATAAATTTATTTCGAAAATTATATTAAGGATTTGGATCTGAAATTTTGATATTTTTAACAACAGGATTAAAGTTTTCAGGAATTTTTTGGGATTTTTAATAAGTGATTTAGTATGGAAATTAAATTATTTTGAAAGGAGGAACTAAATGATTTGTTGATAGGAATGGTTTATTTGTTAATTTGGTTTAGATCTGAGAAAAATGTGGCAAATATTGGCTAAATTATTTGAAAGTTTAATGTAGCCAATCAAGTGCTTACATGTGGCAAGTTAGTTACAAAAAGTTTGATTTATTTAGTAAAAATAGCTTTAGTTTAGAAAAGTAGGTTCCATCTTATAACGACCCGTAAATTTTAAAAAATAAATTGGTTAATTAATTAGATTTTGTAATTTAATTTAGAAAGATTTTTTTATCATTTATATTAAAGTAAATATTAAGATTGAATGGTAGAAATGGTTATTAAATTCTAATAACTGAAGTGGTGAAAGTTTTATACCTGGATAGAAATTGAATATGGGAAGATAAAAGTAAGTATTGAATTAATTAATAAGATAATACATTATTAACAGTAAGTGAATGTAAATTAAGGAAATATGTTAATGAAAGTTAATAATTTATGAACTTGAATGAACATTCCAATTAAATAAAATAATTTTAAATGTTATGACTTAGTTATAAATGGAATATAATAAAAAAAAATGTAATTATTGTATTAATGTGTGAAATAATAGGATAGAAGGTAATTGTTATAGAGAATAACCATACAAGTATTATAAAGAGTATATTGGTGATAAACGGTTATTACAAATAAAGGTAATTAAATATTTCTTTAATGAAAATAAATGTAGTAACGGAAATGTGAATGTAAATATAATAGAAACGTAAATTTATTTTAAGGTAGTAATTGGTGAATTGGGAAATAAGTTCAAAGTACGTTAATTGATGAATTAATACGTAATGTATATAAAGAAATAGATTGGTATAAGAATGGAATTAAGGTAAATTCATTTATTGGTTTTAAAACCTTAATTAATATGTTCAATTGATAGAAGTACACATTTAGAAATGTATATTTATTCAAATTAAGTTGTAAATAGGCGTATATTAATGTAATGAAATAAAATTAGCGTTATATATGAAATTATAATCTGGATTGATAACTAACGATCTTATAAATGCAATTAAAAGCAAATAGGTGGCAATTAATATAGGTTGCTTGTTTATTTAGTGTGTTAAATAAACTTTGGTAATCAATTGTAATAAATCTAAATTTAACGTTTTGTTAATGTAAATTAAAGTAATAATCGGAAATAATGTTAATTTTATTTATAAAATGACAGTTGGTTGAATAAAAGGAATGCAAAATAAAGTTTTGTCAATATATTGGAATTTAATGTATGATAATAGGATTTATTGCAATTAAATGAAATTAACTATTTAAATATTACATAAATGGAAATTTAGAAGGAACGTGAGAATGTTAATGTAATGGATTTTGATTCCAATATAAATTTCATCCGTTTGATAATAATAAACTGAATAATAAAATGAATTAAATAGAATTATTGGAAATTAAATCTATGATTTTGAATTTAATGAAATTGAGGTCAATACTGAAATTGATAAATAAATTAACTCTAAATTGACATTTAAATTTTTTTAAATCATTGTAAATGATTGAGAAATTAAAAATGATGAAATTTGTCAATTAAAGAATTGAAATTTGAAAATTTGATTTAATCAGTTAATTATTTATTTATTTAATTAACTTGAAAATAGCCATTTTGGCCACTGACTCGGATTTCGACGAAACTAGTTTCATTGGATCCGTAATGGTGAATTATTGTAGGGTTTCAAGTTTCATGACGATCGGACTTGTCATTTGATCGTACGGGCTCAGAATGCCTAGGAATTAATGAAATTGAAATCAATTGAAATCAATTTGAAATAATTTGATTTTAGCATAACTTCTTCATACGATGGAATTTGGACCTGAAACCTATTCCATTGATTTCTAAATATTTTAAAACATCTATTTTGATATATAGGTTGACCCAATTTCGTTTTGAAGTCAGAACGGGCTTTTCGGGCCACTTTATCGTGTAACGCGTGTACCAATCTGATCCATCTATTCTATTTTAGCCTTGTCTATAAATACTCTGCTATAAACCCTAATTGTTTCTTATTGTAAATTGTCTATACATAAAATTCCTCTTCACCTCCTCATTTCAATGGCAGACAATTCTGAATCAAATTGCAATTCAAAAATCAAATTGAAATTTCAAACTCCTCAAAAAAATTCAGAAAAATTCTATATCGAAGCTCTCGATGAACGCATCTCGTATCTGTGATCGTTTTTAGATTCGAATCACCATTTTCCTAGGAATCGCGAATCAATTTTGATCGTTCATATCAAATTTTGGTCGATCCAACGGTGGATCTGTAGTCAATCGGCGATCGGGCAGTGCCGTTGCAGAGGTAGTGTGGAGCAGCGCTTAAGGTAGTGATCGCTGATCGTATGGTGGCCGGAATTCACCGTTGACGGCATTGATTGGTGGAGGCGGCGCACGTTGAAGGGGGCGCCGGAGTGGGCCGCTCTGCCAGGGTAGGGGCGGCTCGACCTGCTGGGTTCAACCGTGGTCGTAGATCTTGCTCTAATTGAACGTGGCAGCGTCGTTAATTCAAGAAAGGATGGCGGACGGTTGTTTTGAAGCTTCGGTAGGGTTTGCTGAGAAGAAGGTCGCGTGCGTAGGGTTTAGGAAGATAGTGGTGACGTGGCACCTGGGGGTGTGAGTTTTGTTCTTTTTTAGTTTTAATTTTAATTTGATTTTCAACCATTCTAATTGCTATAACTTTCGCATACGGTGTCCGTTTTGCATGTGGTTTTCTTTGCTAGGTTCGTATTGGACATTCGAAGATTTTGGCGCTGGTTTGGAAGGATTCTGAGACTGTCCAATTTTTTAGTTTAAATTCAATTTAAATTCAAAAGGTGGGTGTTTTAACCCATCACAACTTCTAAGATCTCTTATGTTGGTTAAATTAATTTTTGATGTGATTTGAAATTTATTTATGATTGTTTGGAATATTTTTAAATCATCATCTCAGTTAAATTTAATTTACTAAATTAAATTGTTATTTAATTTATTATTGCATATAAACTGCCAGTTAGATAGATTGTTTAATTTATTATAGACTGTTAGTAATTACCTATTATTTATTATATGCTCCATACTGATGTTATTGTTTAAACTGGATGATGATTGTAATAAATGGTTGATGATTGATATTGGTTGAATGGATGTTGTATTTTATATTATTTTAAACTGCAAATTCATTATGCACTTTATTTCATTCGGGATTGTTGTTTGAAATGATATATAACCGTATTTTTATTTTAAATTACGGTAGAAAATTATATACAGACACCGTGGTCTATATATAAAAATAATTTTGAAATGATTTTCTATGGTTTTGTAAAGAAATATATGGCTTTATGAGATAGTGATTTGGATATTTTATAAATGGTTTTCTATATATAGTTAAATTCTGGGTTTTAAGCTATGTATAAAATTGATTTGAAGTATAAAAGAAGTTAATAAATAAGTTTGATTTTATTAAGATAAAATATGATTAAGCATTTATTTTAAATTAATTTCTAGAGTTTTAAATGACTTAAATGAGAATAAGGTTGGAAGATGAATATGAAACTTATTTGGAATTTAATAAAATTTAGAATTTTAAAGGGCATGATTTTTATAACTTGATTTTTGTTTAGAGTGATTCAAATGAAAATTAAGCTGATTTAAAAGAATATATCAAGTTAAATAAATTGAAGGATATCCAGATGTTGAAGTTAAAAGTTTTACTTAAATTATATGGGATTTATTAAATAGACATTTCAAATCTAAATAATAGTAATTAAAATTGATATATATGGAATTATCAAAGAATTTGTTTTGAATGGTGGAGTATTTAAAGCTTTGACTTATATGGAAATTGAAATGGTTTAATTGGAGGTTCAAATCGGTATTTGGAATTTATTTGTGAAATTAAAAAGCTATTTTATTATATAAAGTAATTTAATATTTAAACCATTTAAGTATTTGAAGTTATATTTCAAAGCTATGGGGTTCAAGGTTTATAGATTTGAAAGTACTATGATTTTGGAAAAGGGATACATTTTGAAATAAAATAATATCGTATTGATTTGGGTTTTTAAAATGGAAATGATATCGTATTTATATAGTTTAAAATGGATATTATATTCTGGTTTTGGAGTATAAATTATTTTGAAATGACTGCAGTGTTATAATAACGTTTGGTTGTTGAAGAGACCGGGATCGGAAGTTGTCATACTCTCTGCCAACTCCGAAAACCACTTTAACAACCATGTACGCGGTGGAGATTCCAGAATGAAGTAGGATGGTAGTGGCGTTTCCTTTGAGGTAAATACGTGGACCCGACTCCCGTGAGTTGGCATAAGGTGACTAAAACAGGAGCGATCGACGGGCTAATGAGGTAGCACCTTTGATCGGACACATCCCTTCGATATTATACTCTGACTTTTGGATTGATTCGGTGGCCACTTTTGATTTTTTGTTATTTAGGGGTGTGGCTCGAGGTGGGCGGTAGCTACGGCTATGCGTTACCACTAGCCCGGAAGCATAATTGGTATATCTACTCTGGCATTGCCTTATTGTGCCGTGTCACCTACCCTATCACGCCTTGTACGAGTTTGGTTTTCTCCCGTAGCCCGTGTGGTATCCTCTGGTGGCTTCCCAATCAGGAGGGACCATGATATTGGATGGACTACTAGGACTCTTACGTGTTAAGGTGGAAATTGTAAAGCCTTAATGCTATTTTAAAAGTAGGTTTATTTTATTAGTAGACATTATTATAATAGCGAAATATTACTACATAGTAAATAGTTTAACGGATCCTTAGGAGATGTGAATCCCGAACATCTCTTAAGTTACTGCACTCACGTTAGACACTGGATAGGAGATGTCAAATCCCGTAACATCTCTGACGCCGCTCCACTCATATTTATTTCTGTTGGTTTAACTTAAATAAGATCTTTTAGTTCTGATTCGAATGTTTTGTCTTTTCAATTCGCTCGGGTCAGCCTGAGCATTTCAGGAATTGAAGGCCTTATTTCTAAAGGACGAAGATGAAGATTTTATTATTACTAATATTTACTATAGTGTCCATTGCATCATATTGTTCCGCTGCATTGTTATTATTCCTTGGTATGTGTAACTCTGATATATATTTTATAAGAATAATCGAATATTTTGTAAACAACTTCATGAACTGTATATTTGATTATTATATTTTATTGTTCCGCTGCAAGATTCTGTTTTTTTTTTCTTTCTTTGCTTTTTCTTATTTACCCCATAACAATCCCCCTTTCTGGATTGTTTTGACCAAGTCGGAACCCTTCTAGGATTTGATGTCTTTCAATGGAACTGAATATATCAATATTGTCAAAATTAACCTTTTGTTTTATAAATATAAGCCACTTACTACTGCTTTAGAAAGGGGTTAGGGGTTTCGAAGGCAATGATTTCGAAAGGGTTTCGAAGCCAACCTTCTATTGTTTTACCCAAATGTTTTAGTGCTTTCAAAAGGATTGTTTCGACACCGTCATGCTTCCCCAATACTTGTTGAAATAAAGAATGGTTTCGGAAGAGATGCTTTCTCTTATGTTCGCTTTGACCCAAAAATGTTTTATTAAATATAAACCCAATGGCTTTGAAAGGTATTGGTTTCGAAAGGGTAACCTTCAATGGTTTCGACAGGGATATTTTCGAATGGTTTTGAAGCTATGCTTCTATACTTATATGATAATACATTAACAAGGTCGAAAGCTTTTGAAAGAGATGTTTTAAAGTATTCAAAAGGCGGGAGCCTAAGGTTTTGAAGATATGTTTTTATGCTTTCGAAGAAGTTTGTCCTAAGGTCGAAAGCAAGGTTTCGAAGGTGTCGAAAGGCTTTTTAAACCCCAATTCATTTTTAATGGAAAAAACCATGGATAAATAAAGGAGTTTTGAAATGATTTTAAGTATGTAAATTTGAAGAAGTATTTCCTTGATAAAAGTGTAGGTTAAAGGGATTAACCATGTTTTATATGTAAACATTTTCAAGAATATTAAACCCACGGGAGTGCTATTGTTAAGTTGTTATGTTTGCTTCTTCAAATAGGAATATATTCACATGATAAAGAACTCATATCTGTATTTTATGGGATAAAGGGGTAGAAGAACCAGCTAGGTTAACCTAGCAGTGAATATAAATTTATTAAACTTCTAAATGAGTAGAATTGCATCCAGGAAGTTAGGAAGACCAGAATATAGGATGCTTAAACCTTGAAGTTGTTCGGGAGATAGGTTCATAGTAAACCCATAAAAATTATGATTAGGAAGTTACTGGGGTTAACCAATAGATTCATAGAAAACCATGAAAACTATGTATTAAGGATGGTTGACATGGGCCAATTAGTTTGTAATGAACCTATGAAAACTATATCCGGATTAAGAATTGACATCGGTCAAACGGTTCCTAGTCAACCCATGAAAACTAGGATAAGAAAGAAGTTAACGGAGGCATCAGTAGGTTCCTAGTCAACCCATGAAAACTAGGATAATAAAGAAGTTAAGGGAGGCATCAGTAGGTTCCTAGTCCATCCATGAAAACTGGGCTAAGAAAGGAGTTGTTGGAGCAATCCATAGGTTCCTAGTCAACCTACGAAAACTAGGATATAAGATGAGTTATTGAAATAACCAATGGTTTCAGGGAAATCCATGAATTAATTAAGTTAATTAGTAGGGGCCTATAGGTTCTTAGTGATCCCATGAAAACTCTGAAATATGATAGGGTGCCCATGAACTTAAAAAGGTTATTAGTAAACCCATGAAAACTGATAGGTGCTAGTTCCCGAGATGATGGTTTTGATGACAACAACCTTAGGACTTGTTTATAAAATATAAATACTAATATCTTTGTCTAGATATATATGTATATGCAGGTATAAGCACACACACACAGAGGTACTGAGAATGAAGACTGTACAGTATAGAGATTCAAGATCGACGAATTCAAGATTGAAGAAATAAAGACTGAAGACTCATGAGTATCAAGAATTCTAGAGTTCAAGATATTAAGATAAGTAATAGAGTCTAGATTTATGTTAAAACTTTATATAGCATTAAATTCTTTATTTGGATTTAATTGTGGAATGGAATCCACCTTCTCGCTTTAATAGTGGAATGGAACCCACGACCTTTTCTAGTAGAATGGAATCCATGAAATATTCAAAATAATTTATTTTAACTATTTTTCCAAAAACTATCCTTTTAAAAAGAATCTCTGGTTTTTTAAACTATCTCTTGATTTTAATATTTTAGCTTTAAATCTAAAAATATATTTTAAAGAAGTCTACACTTAGTTTTTATATTACCTTTATATTATCGATTATATATTTTAAGATTACTTTCTAAAAGTATTTTATAAGTTTAAACTATATTCAAAATGGTTTACAAAGTTTAGAAATTATTTTCACAAGTTTTAGAACAGAAACCGGTTTAAAGAAAAATCAATTTTCAAAAATAACATAGGCATGTCAACATCCTTATACCCCCATATGGCGACTGGTAGCTGTAGATTTCAAATTTCAAATTTTCAAAAGAAGTGTCTGTTCGTCGTAACCTTTCGTGAATGGACACGACCGTTGTTCTCCAATATATACCGGTTGTTTTCAATGAATTTTAAGTTAGTTTTTTCTTCATTTCTTCACTCCTTCTCCACTAAAATATTCTCTTATATTTCAAATGCTTTAACAAAATTCTGCCAAAATCCTAGATGAATCAAACTCGATTGTCTCTAATTTAATTCTCTGCAACTCTCTCTCGAAGATCTCAGTGCCATTCAGAGTTATAGGATCATTTGTAATCAAAGATCGAAAGAACAAAGTGTATCAAGTCTCTCTCTACTAAAATGTGTTTGGAAACAGTGTGATTGTGGTCCGTAAATCAATTGGGTGTGATTGTAGCCCACAAAACAATTAGGTGATCTTGTAGCCTAGTTAAATCAAAAGAATGTTTCACCTAGACTCGAAGAAAGGAGGGTGTATCTCATGGCCTTGAAATCGAGGTTGTAATATCGACATTATATTTAAAAAAAATCTACACAAGAAATTGTATGGGACTGGATGTAGGGTAACTCTGAACTAATATAAAATTCCAGTGTGTTCTTTCATTTACTGCTTTTATTTACTATTTGCATTTGTATTTGGTTCTATGATTGTCTCTATGTTTGTGAATTGCATCTGTTTGTGTTTAATTTGAAAAGATTTCAAAATTTCCGTAAAATCAATTAAACACTATTCACCCTCCCTCTAGTGTTAATCCAACATTAAGATCCGTAATCCACATTTCCAACATTTGATATCAGAGCATTGGTTTTCAAAGTTTTAAAATTTTGATTTTTGAAAATTTTTCAAATGGCTGCAAACACTCGTAATGTAACCACTACCACTAGTTCATTTGTAGAGGGTCAGCCTACTGGCAGACCCTCACTTTTTAATGGCGGTAACTATGCATATTAGGCATGTAGATGAAAATCTATTTACAATCAATAAGATCAAACACTTAGAATATCACACAAACCGAGTACATTGAACCCACAATTGATTTTTCATAGTGGACTACCGAGCAAAAGACTGTTGCACAAAACAATTCCAAAGCAATGAATATTCTATTCTGTTCACTTGATAGGAATGAGTTTAATAAAATGTCAATCTATAAATCTGCATATGAGATCTGGAAAACTTAGCAAGTTACTCGTGAAGGCACAAGCAAAGTTAAACAGACCAAAATATCTATCTTGACCAATCAGTTTCAATTTTTCATGATGAATCCAAATGAGTCCATTTCAGACATGTACAGTAGGTTTCAAGACATTGTGCTCTCACTAATTGCATTACGAAAGAACTTTTTTGAAGAAGATCAAGTTAGAAAAATTCTGAATTCACTCACTCCGAAATGGGATCAGAAGACTCTAGCAATTAAAGAGGCCAATGATATTAGCACTTTGAAATTGAAGAATTGATTTGGAATTTGATGTCGTTTGAAGTACATATGCAAGGTAGAAGAGAAAGCAAGGCCTCAGACAAGAAGTCAATAGTGTTCAATGCAATAACAGATGGTTAAGACTCAAACAGTGATGATGATAAAGAAATAGCCTTGATGACAAGGAATTTTAGAAAGTTTCGAAAATATAGAAAGATGAACAATTACAAGTGAAATGATCACAAAGAATTCTAGAAATAGTAATTAGACTCAAAACAACGTCAGATGCTACAATTGTGATTAGCCAGGTCACTTAAAAAGAGATTGTCCGCATCCGTATAAACAGAAATTTTCGCCAAGTAATGATTCGTCAAAAAAAGAGCATATACTGCTACACTAGGCGATTTAGGCTCATCCTTTAGTGATGAAGATCAAGAGCCGAAAAATTCAAACATGTGCTTTACAACTATTCACGAGTCTGATGATCTCGGAAATATGGATCTAAAAATAGGTTTGCATTTAAATTATATTAATTGAAATTGCTTGTTTGCATGTTTTGAAATTGCTTGTTGTTTTAATTAAAAAAATTGATTTTCAAAATAATGTTATTTTAATAATGTTTTAATATTAAAAAATTAATATTAAAGTGTTATTATATTTAATATTATTTTAGATAAAATATAAATTAGATTATAGGATGTATAGATATAGATATTAAATAAAGTAGGAAAAATAAGTCACATGATTTAGGGGACCATGTCAAACATGACCCTACCCACACGTCGACATCCCTGTCAGAAATTTGAAGTTCAAATTTGAATTCAAAAATTTGAAATTCTCTCCACCTTTTCACCAATTCAAAGCTCTAAAAAGGCATCTCTTGACCAGAGAACATGGCTCTTAGATATTAATTTATCTCCTTAACTTTATCCTATCTTTTCACATTCATTTCAAAATTCAAACTCTCTTTCAAACTCTCAAGCTCTCTACTTTCTTCAAAAATGGCTTCCTCAAGCACTCAATCCACCATGAAACTGTACAAGGCCACCAAAGAGTCTCTCTCTATTAAAGTGTGTTTGGAAATGGTGTGATTGTGGCCCGTAAATAAATTGGGTGTGATTGTAGCCCGTAAATCATTTGGCGATCTTGTAGCCTGGTTAAATCAAAAGAGTTTACCCTAGACTCAAAGACAGGAGGGTGTATCTCATGGCCTTGAAATTGAGGTTGTAATATCGACATTATGTTTGAAAAGAAATCTGCACAAGGACTGAAAGTAGGTTAACTTTGAACCAGTATAAAATTTTGATGTGTTCTTTCCTTTACTGCTTTTATTTACTATTTGTATCTGTGTCTGGTTCTGTGATTGTCTCTGTATTTGTGAATTGCATCTATTTGTGTTTAATTTGAAAAGATTTCAAAAATTCCATAAAATGCATTAAACACTATTCACCCCACTCTAGTGTTAATCTAGCCTTAATATCCGTAATCCGCATTTCCACTAATAGGTTAATAATGACCCTAGAAACTGTAAATATGACAGTGAGTCAATCAAACTAGGGATGAGAAATTAAAATGTTTGTATATGTATATCATTATAATATTTTAAAATGTTATGTTTTTAACCATTATGGATGCAAGAGCACAGTATATGGTCTTATAAAAAGTTTTAAGATACTAGTGAGGGGAAAACCTATTTTGCTAAGCGGCATGGTCTCATCGGATATCTAAATGGTTGAGATGTTAGAATATTATTCATACCAGGCATTATGTCTGACTCGAAGTTTTTGTTTTCCCCTTAAACTCTCGAGTACTCTATTGATTTTGAGTAGTTTGAGGTTTAGGGTTTCCAGAGTCTCTTCTTAGACGAATAAAGCTTTTGGAGGCATGTAGGAGGAAGTTAGTTATTTAGAGTCATCTTTTTACGCTATGCATTTTGGATGTAAAGGCAAACTTATTAGCCTTATTATATACTCTGATCAAACAAGGGCATCTTCATATGTCGCTCTTGGCGTATATGTAATAATTACATTTTTATAAACGTAGTTAATGTTTGTTGGATTATGTAAGAACATGAAATGTTTTGAATAGAATGTGGAAATGTGTTTCTAATTTGTTAATTTTTTTCCATATTCTTATGATCTGTGTATCAATGTATCTAACACCGCCATATTTGGTCACCGAGGATTAATAACTATAGATGACTGCAGCATCCATATCCATTAGATTTTGGCCTTCAAGTAGGGGGATGTTATAAGTTGGTATCAGAGCATAGGTTTATGAAACTTTAAAAGAGAAGTAAAACTTAAAAGCTTTTTGAAACATAATCCGATAAATTAGAAACATGATCCAGGTTTGGGTTAACGCTATAGCGACGTACTTGTATTTGATATATAGGTATATATCTAAGTACGTGTTCCCCTCCCTTTTAAACGTTCTTATGTATCTTACTAAGGCTCGTATGTAGATTTACGAGAAAGATGATAATGAAGCAGGAAATGGAAGAGGAAATCGAGGAGGAGGAAGCACCACAATTAATGGAAATGCTCGACCTAATACCAGAAGGAACCAAGGTCGACAGTCTAATGATAATCCAAATGCTGAAGCCAATGTAAGTATTGGAAATCCGCCAGTAGATGCGGGGATAGTGTATCAGTTGTTAGCTAATCTTTTGCAAGTAGGAGCTACTGGTAATGTTGGAGGGCTAATCTTGCAGCTCTAGTTGGATATAATTATGTTAGGCTAAGCAGAGACTACACCAGTCTGAGTGGAAAGCCGTTTATTGGGACAGAGGATGCTGTTGAGGTTGAGAATTGGCTATTGAGCTTTGAGAGTATCTTTACCGATCTAGGCTTAGATGATGGGGAAATGAGAAGGGTAGCCTTTAAGCAGTTGCAAGGGGTAGCGCTTCATCGATGGAATAGTATGGCTGATGGAGTTTCGGAGGAAGTGCTAACTTGGGCTGATTTTAGAATGTGTTTGAGCAGAGGTTTCCATCTGAGGTAGCTAAGTCGGCGCCGATAAGGAAGTTTATGGATCTTGTCCAGGGTGATATGTCAGTAATCGAGTATGCTGCTAAGTTTGATGAGTTCTCTCGTTATGGATATTCCACTATAGACACTGACATAAGGAGGAATAAAAGGTTCATTCGAGGACTGAGACTGGATTTGGCTAGAATGACCATGACTCATGTCCGAGAACCTTGTAATGTAGTGGTGGAGATGGCTATTTGCCATGAAGAGATGCTCGTTGTTTCTGCTAGGGAGAAGCCAGTTGAATCCCAGTGTCCTCAGGGAAAGAAAAGGAGATTCTTTAAGAAGAAGGGAGCCTAGAAAAGGGATGCTGCCAAGAAGGCAAAGGCTGATTTGGTGTGCTTCAAGTGTGATAAGAAGGGTCATTATAATTACAAGTGCCGGACAGGCAAAGGGAAGAAGAATGCAGAGAAAAAGAATGTGAAATGCCTCAACTGCGATCAAGTTGGACGTTACAAGTACCAGTATACAGAACTAGTTAAGGCGGACAGAGGGAAGGTTTTTGCTATTGGACCACCATCTTCTTCTTGGCCTATTATAGTAGAGAAAGGAAAAACCATGATGGAAGGTACACTTTTGATTCAAAGTATACCAGTTAGGGTACTATTTGATACTGGTGTATCACACTCATTTATATCACAACATTTGGTTGATAGGTTATGCATAGAACCCACATACCTTGTTACTTCCTTAAGGGTTGCGAATCCAATAGGAGGGTATGCAACTCTAGGGATGAGATGTGGCCAGTTAGAATTTGATTTGTTAGGTCATAAGTTAGTATGTGGTCTGTATGTTTTTTATTTCATAGATTTTGGGATCATTTTATGTATGGAGTAGTTGGGTAAGAATGAGGCTAGGATATTTTGCCAAGATAGGGAAATATCATTGAGACTTCCAGATAGTCATAACTGAATCATCTTCTCAGTAGAGAACTCCAGTAGGAGTGTTTGTGCTTTGTTAAGTGCCTTGGAGATTGGAGAAGAGCTTAGTTAGGTTCGAGTAGCAAGGGAATTTGTAGATGACTTTGAGCCGGTTATAGGACTACCACCGAAGCGAGCCATTGAGTTTCGGTTAGATCTTGCATTGGGAGTAGAACCTGTGAGTAGACCACCTAGCAGGATGACATTGACAGAGATGAAGGAATTGAAGGTGCAGCTAGTGGGTTTTGAAGGAAGGAATTTTATTAGACTAAGCAGTTCGTCTTGGGGAGCAGCCGCGGTATTCGTAAAGAAACCAGATGGGTTGTTAAGGATGTTTATCGACTATCGTAAATTAAATGAAAGGATGATCAAGAATAGGCACCCTCCGTCGAGGATAGATGATTTGTTTGATCAGTTGAGGGGAGCCAAGGTGTTTTCCCAATTGGATTTGACGATAGGCTTCCATCAGTTAAGAATGCAGAGGGCAGAATTCCTTTGATAGCATTTCAAACTAGGTATGATTCATGTAAACGTGTGATGACCCGAAATTTTGGGCAATATCAATTTATTAATCTTTACTAATAATTAAATTGGTTTGATAATTTTCTTTTATAACTATTTTAAATGGGCAAGTTTATTCTTTTTAAAGCTAATAAATATTTAATAGGTAGAATTTATTTTCAAAGCTAATAAAAATATATTCTATTTATAATATATGTATATATGTATATATATTGTAAATAGGAAGTCTTTGATTTTAGTAAAAGGTATGTTTTCAAATTGTAATATATATGTGTATATATATTGTGATTTGAAGTTATGTTTTAAAATTCAACATAATAATTTTCAAAGCTAATATTAAAATATGTCTCTATTTATAATGTATGTATATTTTTGTACATATTACAAATAGAAAAGCTTTGTTTCGAGTTAAACAAATAAAAACATGTGTTTAAAATTTAATATATATTTTGTAATTTGGAAGTTTTGATTTAATTTAATATAGAAACTTTCAAATCTATTTAAAAGTTAACAATATATTCTAAAACAGTTGAGGTAAATATTTATTTAAAAGTAATTTAGCTTAAGTTTAAAAATAAGCTTTAATTAAAAGTTCATTTCTTTCTTTAAAAATTTAGCATGAGATGATATGGTTTGTAAATACATAAAAGTTTAAAATAAAATCAACAAATATATATAAAAACGTATTAAACATATAATACATTTATTTATTCAAAACATAAGTAATATATATATAAATCTACATAAATTCATATGTGTGCGTGTGTGCGTGTGTGTGTGTGTGTGCATATATATCTTTAAAAGCTCATTAATAGAAGGTAAACATAATATACATTAAAAAAACACATAAACATAAACTTAAGTAATTAAATAAAGAGAAAATTTTAAACATTTGTAAATGTTTTAAGATGCTTTGGACGTTTGTATAATAATGGAAGCATGTATTGACATTTGTCTAATTTAGATTAAAAAGTGGCAATACATATATTTTTGTTAAAATAATTAAATTTTTTAATGTAAGTGTTTAGAGATATTCACGTTGTTCATTTTTCATTTTTCTCTTCTCAAACCTTCTTCTTTCTTCTTTATTACCTAAATTAAAAACTAAATACAAAAATCAAAAGAAAATGAAAGCAAATTCAACAGCTCATCAGTTTTAAAGCTTCAACACACCAAGATGCAAATTCAACTCAGCAACTACAGAATCAAGTTCAACAAGAAATTCAACAAAAAAATAGTGCAGATCAAAACTAAGGAAGATCATATTGAAATGCATCAAGTTCCAGATTTTCTCAAAAAAAATTCTAGAACAAAGAACAGAGCTTGCTCTCTGTTTTCCTTCAGAAAATGGTGAGTAAATATTTATTTAAAAACAGGTTTTAAATCTGAATTTAAACCTTGATGTAAGTCTTACTGTTGGCTTGAATATTTGGTTTGAAATGCATGTATATATATGAAGTGTCTGTGTATATGTTGATGTATGCTTCTCTGTTGTATGTACAGAAACCATTTCCTCATCAAAAATTCTTTTCTTTCAAATGAATTAATTTTAGACCATGATGTTTAAAAGAAAAGGATTGTAACACGTTAGTGCAAATTTTAAAAACGATTACAGGAATTTATATAAGGTTTCTATTTCAAAAAAAATTAAAAATTTCAATGTAAATTGAAAATGGATTAAAATCGATCGAGTTAATTTCATTTTTTGATTATATAATTTGATTCGTGAAGAAAAATGATGAATTATGATGGGAAAATCATGATTTTTAGTTAGGAAATTGTTGAGATATCCTAGGTTGTTCGATTTTGGGATTATCGGCAATTGTCGACGATCTATGTCGAAATAGAGCTTGGGGTTGATGTCGAGGATGGCTGGAGGGTTGATGATCACTGGAAAATTGGTCGGAGATTATACAGTTTTTTGTAGAGGCCAGGGGAAGGTGATTTAGGGTTTTAGTGTGGTTTTTGGTCATGTGGAATGTCAAGGTGATCTCGACAACATTGTCGCATCGGGCTCAATCGCGAGCGTTGGGATAGTTGCGTGGGTCAATGAGGATGCTGAGGTCGGAGAGACGTGGATTCCGGTCGCCTTGATCGTCGCGGCGAACTATTTTTGGTCAAGGTGGTTTGGGTCTGTGTCGTTCGATTTACTCGATTTGATTTGGTGGTGAGATTCGCCGATCTGGGCGAATATGAGTGCCGGCGAGGGTGTCGATGGCTTGCCGAGTATCGCGGCGTCGATCTACGGTGGTCGGAGCAGCTGTGCATATGCACAGCGCACGTTGATGTGCCTGATTTTGTTTCGAATTGGGAAGATGATGTTTCCCTCGGTTTCAATCTCGGGTAGATGCTAGTGCGACTCGAAGTAGAAGTAGAAGAGGAGACTCATGAGTGTCTCGGGATTTCAGGTGTTTTAGCTCGGGTTGTTTTGATTATGTGTTCAGGTTTAATTTTTTTTAAATTAGCTTGTTTCAGGTTTTTAAAATTTTAAATGGAATTGTATCAGATTTCAAAAGTTAAAGGGAAATATGCAGATTTGTGAAGAATAAAGGTTTTAACAATTTTAAAGTTTTAAATAATTTAGATTTAAAATAAAACGAAATATTTGTTAGATTTTAAAAGTGTGTTTTAAACAAATATGTTTTTTAAGGAAATTATTTAACAAGTTTTTAAATAAATTTCCGAAGAAATGGAATCCATATTTTCCAAAATATAATTATCAAACAAGCTTTAAAATTTATTAAAGTGATTAAGTTTTCTTTATGGATTTGAAAATTTTAAAACAATTTAATTGTTTATAATTGTTTTGTTTAAAGGTAAATTATATATTTTAATTATGGTATTGATTTCTAAATATTTTCTAATAAGTTTAATAAGTAATTTATGAAGATTAAGGAATTAACTTTAATTAAGGATGAGATTTATTAAAGATAAATAATCGGTGAAATGAATTAAAAGTTAATCACTTATTAAAATTAATAAGAGTTAATTAATTAATGATTAATAATCAAAAGGATTATTACTTAGTATAAGTAATTAATGGATAGTTAATGATTTGAATTAATTTAAGATCATTAACTGGTTATTATGAATTAATTAATTAATGTGATTAATTTAAGATAATTAATTAGATTAATTAAGGATAATCATTTATGGAAGTTAGTTAAGTATAACTACTTAGTGAAGAAATTAATGGGTATTTACTGGATGTAATTAATCAGAGGATAATTACTTTATGGAAGTAATTAAATGGAAGTAATTAAAGGGATTAATCAATCAATGTGATTAATTAAATTAATGTGATTAATTTATGTTAATTAACTAGATTTAATTAATTAAAGATAATCACTTGATGATTGATTAAGTAATCAGTTAATGCAATTAATAAGTGTAACTACTTAGTGTAAGTAATTAATGTGTAATTACTAGATGTAATTAATTAAAGGGGGATTACTTAATGAAAATTAATTAAAGAAAATTACTTAACGAAAGTAATCAAGAATTAATTACTTAGTGTGATTAATCAAAGGATTAATTTAATTAATTAAGGAGTTAATTAATCAAGGTAAGTGATTGTAGGATAGTTAACTACTGCATGTAATTAATTAAGGTTGATTAATGGAAGTGATTAATTAAAGTATAATTAATTAATCTAATTAACTAAGGATCAATATAACTAATTATAGTTAATCAATTAATAGAAGTAATTAATTAAGGATCATTAATAAATGTAATTAATTAATAATTAATTAATGAGAATAATTAAGGTTTAATTTAGGGTTAAGGAACAATTAATTTGTGTAATTAATTAAAGGTTAATTACTTAATGTAATCGAAGAATAATTAATCAAGAATGATTAATTAAGATGGATAATTAATGGATGATTAATTAATTGGTTTGTAATTAATTAATGTTAAGTAAGCAGGATTTAAAAGTAATTTAAGAAATTAATTTAATTCATCAGTGGTTAATTAAATTAATTAGAGATGATGTGACTAATTTATCTTGCTTATGGATGATTGAATGATATGGAATGCCTTGGATTATGTGATATCTCTATGTGATATGTGCTGCTTTGTGATATGAGATGTTTGATTGAATTGTGATTATATGGATTATCTATTTGTGATAATGTGAATTCTCTATCTGTGTGAATATAGGTAATAAATTGAATTGTTTAACCCTTAAACCACTTGGACATTAAAACGGTGTTTAGGATTCGGTGAGACCGGGATCGGATTTCCAAATTTGGATATCTGAAAACCACATCGATCCAAATCAAACGTTAGGTCACGAATTCAAGTGAAGACCAAGATGAAGACTCAAAGTGTAAGAACTATTCGTCGTTAAAAACTCTAAGGGTGATTCCAAGATGAGTTTAACGGAGATAGTACTTTCAGGTTCGAGATGGACATTCAGAATGCAAGGGCTATTGTCGTTAACTCTGAGGGTGATTCCAAAATGAGTGTAACAAGATAGTGCCTTCGGTTTCGTTCGAACCTGAAACGAACCTGTATGGATTGAATGCTTTTAGAACATCATCAGGAGGACGGTGAGCATTCTAAGATAGATGTGTTCTATAAAGGTAATCACAGCCTAAAGCCTCATCAACCGGGAATGGCTAAACAGGGGAGGTGCAGCAAGGATAAGTGGGTCGCGCCCAAGTAGGACGAGATTTTCCCCTATCTAGAGGTCCCTTTTTATTCTGCTTAGTGGGCAGTTGGAATCGCGCGCCAACTGCGTGGTTGTCTTGTTCGGGACTATCCAGTAAGGGATGGTTCCAGCCTTGTGTTGCAGAGGATTTAGAGTAGATCCTCGGTACTCTGATCTACACCAGGTATTGTGATGGGCGGTAACCCAATAGCCCTGCCGTTGATGGAAACCCATTTTCCCTACGTGCCCTTACGATTTTGATTGTATAACCCACTTTGTGGCTAGTATGCTGGAATTTAATCATGTAACAATTTCAGCTATTTTCTATTTACTTGAAAACCCTAGACACTATTATAATATCACTAGATTTCCTATCAAATGTTTTGGTTATCGTAATGTACTTTTTTTCCATGTTTATGTGTGGGAAGTCTTACGAGATACCTTTTCTTTCAAAGGATTTTCAAAGTTAAACAATTTTAACATGTTTACTCACACCAGACCCATGTCTGACACAGAGTTTATTTTCTGTTTTATTAAACTCTTGGGTACTCAAATTTTTACGAGTGGCCAAGGGATTCAGGTTAGCTTTGATGAGTTATGGAGGAGATATGGAGCAGGAGGCTTCAGCGTTTATAGATATATAGTGATTCCGTTGTATTGTATCTCTGTGATGAAGTCTGTATTGTACTTGAGTTGTAATGACTAGACAGGTCTTTATAACTGTCTAGTTTGTGATGTTTAAGTTGTATAACTCTGATGTATGTGGTACTATATAATATCTTATGTGATGTAATATAATTTATTCATTCCGCTGTGAGATTCTGATGTTGTTTAGTTCTTTCTTCTCTATCTTTTCTCTTTTCTATCTCTTTCTTTCTTATTAATGATGCATCTTTCTGAGGAGTGAAAGACAGGTCGTTATGGAACGGTTAGTAATGCCATTTGGGTTGAAAAATGCACCTGCTTTCTTTGTGGATTTGATGAAACGAGTTTTCTGAAAGCACTTGGATAGGTTCATGTTGGTATTCATTGATTACATTTTAGTGCACTTGAAAAATGAAAGAGACATGAGAATCATCTTAGTGTTGTGGTTGAGACGTTGAGGCAGAATCAGCTAAAAGCGAAGTTTTCCAAATGTCATTTTTGGAAGAAAGAGGTTAAGTTTCTTGGTCACATGGTTTCAGAGAAAGGGTTGCCAGTCGATCCAGATAAGATCGAAGCAGTGAACAATTGGAAGAGACCAGAGACGGTAGACGAGATCATGAGTTTTCTTGGACTTATTGGCTATTACCGTAGATTCATTAAGGATTTCTTGCAGATAGCAGCACCTTTGACGAAGTTGACCAGGAAAGATGTGAAGTTTGTTTGGTCCAACAAATGTGAGGAAGGTTTCCTTAAGTTAAAACATTTTTTGACCAATGCACCAATGTTTGTAGTTCCAGATGGAAACCAAGGGTTGGTAGCATACACTGATGACTGTGGAACTGGATTGGAAGCATTATTGATGCAGAAGGGTAAACTCATTGCCTATGCATCCATATAACTTAGACCGCATGAAGTAAGATATCCTACTCATGACTTAGAGTTTGTTGTGGTGATTTATACCGTGAAGATTTGGAGACATTATCTCTTAGGGGAGAGATTTGAGTTGTATACCGATCATAAGTCTTTAAGATATTTGTTTTCTCGAAAAGGGTTGAATATGAGACAGCAGAGGTGGCTGGAGTTTTTGGCTGCTTATGATTTTGGTATAGAGTATACACCTAGAAAGGAAATATGCTAGCAGATGCTCTTACTAGATAATATCAGAATGTGGTGTTAGCTATGTTCGTGGAATGGAAGGATCTAGAAGCTTTGGCCAGTTGTGGTGTGCAATTAATATCAGCTGCTAGTCCTAGTCAAGGTACTGCCATGTTGTCTTGTTTAGAAGTTCGACCAATGCTGATCAAAACGATAGCCTCTAAACAGAAAGAGGATCCAGATTTTCCTGAGAGTATTATAAGGCTTGAGATAGGGTCAAAGATCGATGATCTAAAGGATTATATTCTTGACCAAAGGGGATGGTTGAGAAAGAAGGGACAATTATGTGTTCCTAATGTATAGAAATTAAGGAAAGAAGTTCGGTAAGAATGTCATCGATCCAAGTTCACGATTCATCCTAGAGGAACCAAGATGCATCAAGATATGAAGAGAAGATCCTATTGTGAAGGCATGAAGAGGGATGTTGGCTTGTGGGTTAGGTAGTGTGTGAACTGTCAAAAAGTGAAGGCCGAACATCAAAAGTCGAGTGGATTGCTTCAGCCTTTAGATATTCTAGTTTGGAAACGAGATTCGATATCTATGGATTTTATAGATGGGTTACCAAGGTCAAGGAGAGGAACTAGAGTATATGGGTTATTGTGGATAGGTTGACCAAGAGTGCCCTTTTCATTCTAGTAAAGTCGACTAGGATGGCACCTGTTTTAGCGAAGTTGTTCATGAAGAACATAGTTAGACTTCATGGAGTTCCTAATAGCATAGTCAGCAACAAAGATGCATTATTCACTAGCAAATTTTGGAAGAGTCTATTAGAGGTATTAGGTACGGAGATTAAGATGAGTACAGCTTATCACCCACAAACGGATGGGCAGACAGAGAGAGTCAACAAAGTACTTGAGGGTTTATTGAGAGCTTGTGTGTTGGACTTTGGTGGATCTTATGCGGACCACCTACATTTGTTTTATTTTCCTATAATAATGGTTATCGTACTAGCATAGGAATGATGCCTTTTGAAGCTTTGTATGGAAGGTCATGCAAATCGCCGGCATGTCGGTTGGAGACTGGAGATAGAGTGGTCTTAGGTCCAGATTTGGTTAGAGAGGCGTCAGAAAACATTGAGTTAATCTGAGGACAGATGAAGGAAGCTCAATCTAGGCAGAAGAGTTATGTAGATAAGAGGTGTAAAGACCTAGAGCTCTCAGTGGGAGATCGGGTTTTCATTAAGGTATCACTGATGAAGGGTGTGGTACGGTTTGGGAAGTCGGGAAAGTCAGCCTCGAGATATGTTGGTCAATTCCAGATTTAGAAAGAATTGGAAAGCTCACATACAGAGTAGAGTTGCCAAGCACATTGGTAGGTGTTCATAATGTATTTCATGTGTCTCATCTTCATAAGTTTATGCATGATCCAGAGGCTACTATTCCTCAGACAGAGTTGGAGGACTTGATAGTAGTGGCTGATTTAACTTTTGTTAGGCAACCAGTTTGGGTTGTAGCGAGAGATGAGAAAAGATTGAGGACTAAGACAGTTAAATTGGTGAAAGTACAATGGAGCGACAACGAGAAGGACTATACTTAGGAGAAAAAGGACAGGATTCGAGATGCTTATCCTGATCTATTTTGATGGTATGTCTATATTAGATTTATATAAATTAGTTGCTAGTCAGGTAGGCTAGTATGGATGTTAGGAGTCATTACATATGATTGTTATGTTTTTTAGTTAGTTCTTATTGAATTTTGAGGACGAAATTCAGTAAGGAGGGGAGCCTGTAACACCTTAATTTTTTATAACACTATTTAGGAGATTTAATTAGAATAAATTAAATAAAACAATGTAGAGTGATAAGGAGATTGAGGTTGGTAAATTAATTTAGTGGATATGCTATTTAAATTGAATGAACTTATAAATGATTAAGCGTTAGCTAATTAAACATGAGGGTATTAGGGTAAATAGCCGCCCATATTCCCACCCTTATACCATTACCTTTAGGCAATACATGTTCATTTATCATAAGAAAAAATTTAAAACAAAGAAAGCAAATAGGACTGGCTATTAAGGAGAAAGAAGAAGGGAGAAATCAAATCTAAAGCTTAGGATCAAGCTAGAACAAATCAATCTCAAACAATCTCCAATTTCCATATCCAACCTAAGGTGAATAATAATCACTACACGTATACTTTGATTTCTATAATCATATGTTTCCGGATTTAAGGGCAAATTCTTTTTTTTGACATACTGGATGATGATATGTTTGATTCACGATTTGTTTAGATTAAACAAGATTGTTTCAAGGGAGATATGCGCGGTTTTAGGGTAAAAACCAAGGTTAAATGATTTTTAAATGCTATGGACAAATTATATATTATGGGAAATATGATTTTGGAGTTGGGTGTCAATTTTTATAATTTTGCACACCGTGGGGAATTACTTATGAATTTTCAAAGGAAAATATGGTAAATTCGGTTTATAAATTTATTTTGGAAATTATATTAAAAATTAGGGTCTGAAATTTTGATATGTTAGACAACATTATTAAAGTGAATTTCAGCAATTTTTGTAGATTTTTACTAAGTGATTTAGTATGGAACTTAAATTATTTTGAAAGGAGGACCTAAATTATTTAATTGTTTTGTTAATAGGAACGACTTATTTGTTCAATGTAACTTGGTTTAGTTCTGAGAAAAATGCGGCAAATATTAGCTAAATTATTTGAAAGTTGAATGTAGCCAATCAAGTGTTTACATGTGGGCAAGTTAGTTACAAAAAGTTTGCTTTATTTAGTAAAAACAGCCTTTAGCTCAGAAAATTGGATTCTGCCTCCTTTAGAAGGACTTTTGACCCAAAGCTTCCGCCTCCGACCTAGTCAAAACCTTCTCGGTCAAAACCAGTAAACCAAGGCACATGGTGTCAGTTAGCTGGTATGTAGTGGATTGAGGAAAAGAGGAAAGCAGGATGTCGAAACGTAGCTTTCGAAAGGGTTGGTTCCTTTGTTTTGTTTTGTTTTAAAAGAAAACCGCTTGCCTGTTTATAGAAGGGTTTCGAAGTAGTCAAAATCAATGATTTCGAAAGGGTATTTCTAAAGAATCTTTCGAAGGAGAGCTGTCGCCTCTGTTTTAAAATAGTAGTTACCGAAGGAGTTACTTAGTTTTTAATTAAAGCTTTCGAAAGGGGTAGTTTCGACCAAATCGGAACCCTTTTGGGAATTGGTGCCTTTCGATGGCATTGAAGATATCAATGTTGTCAAAAGGAACCTTTTGTTTTATAAATATAAGTCACTTCCTACTTCATTCGAAAGGGGTTAGGGGTTTTGAAGGCAATGATTTCAAAAGGGGTTTCGAAACCAACCTTCCATTGATTTACCCAGATGTTTTAATGCTTTCGAAAGGATGGTTTCCACACCATCAAGCTTCTCTAATACTTTTTGAAATAAAGAATGGTTTCAAAAGAGATGCTTTCGCTTATGTTCGCTTTGACCCAAAAATGTAATTTTAAATATAAAACAAATGGCTTCGAAAGGTATTGGTTTCGAAGAGTAACCTTCAACGGTTTCGATAGGGGTATTTTTGAATGGTTTAAAAGCTATGCTTCTATACTTATATGATAATACTTTAACAAGGTCGAAAGGTTTTGAAAGAGATGTTTTAAAGTATTCGAAAGGCAGGATCCTAAGGTTTTGAAAATATGTTTTTATGCTTTCGAAGGAGGTCATCCTATGAGGTCGATAGCAAGGTTTTCAAGGTGTCGAAATGCTTTTTAAACACAAACTCATTTTTAATGGAAAAATCCATGGCTAAATAAAGGATTTTTGAAATGATTTTAAGTATGTAAATTTAAAGAAGTGTTTCCTCGATAAAATTATAGATTAAAGAGATTAACCGTGTTTTATATGTAAATGTTTCAAGGATATTAAACCCATAAGAGTGGTATTGTTAAGTTGTTATATTTGCTTCTTCAAATAGGAATATATTCACATGATAGAGATCCCACATCTGTATTTTATGGGATGAAGGGATAGAAGAACCATCTAGATTAACCTAGTAGTGAATATAAATTTATCAAATTCCTGAATGAGTAGAATTGCATCTAGGGAGTTAGGAAGACCGGAATATAGGATGCTTAAACCTTGAAGTTATCTGGGTGATAGGTTCATAGTAAACCCATAAAAACTATGATTAGGAAGTTATTGGGGGTAACCAACAGGTTCATAGTAAACCCATAAAAACTAAGTATTAAGGATGGTTGACAGAGGCCAATTGGTTTGTAGTGAACCCATGGAAACTATATCCGGATTAATAATTGACATCGGTTAAAAGGTTCCTAGTCAACCCATGAAAACTAAGATAAAAAAGAAGTTAACGGAGGCATCAGTAGGTTCCTAGTCAACCCATGGAAACTAGGATAAGAAATAAGTTAAGGGAGGTGTAACATCCCGCCTTTTCGCACACTTTAAAACGACACACATGCCGATTCAAAGCATACGCAAGGGCGGATTGTTATGGGGGTAAATAAGAAAACAGAGAAGAAATAAAACAAAATAGAATCTCACAGCGGAAGGATAAAATATAATAATAAATATACAATTCAAAACAGTTTACAAAATAGTTATTTCACTTATACAATGAACATCAGAGTCACACATACCAATACAACAATGCAGCGGAATATAAAGAGTGTGTGGTGTAATACTATATATAAATAATGCTGAATCTTCGTCTTCGTCCTCCAAGCTAAATCTGCTATCCTGAAATGCTCGGACTGACCCGAGCGAATTTGAAAAGACAAAAACACTCGAGTCAGACTAGAATATCTTATGTGAGTTAAATAAACAAAAATAAATATGAGTACAGTAACTCAAGAGATGCTCGGGATTTACATCTCCTAAGGATCCGTTAAACTATTTACTATGTAGTATATTGCGCTATTATAGTAGTGTCTATTTATAAAATAAACTTACTTTTTAATAGCGTTAAGGGGTTACCCATATAGCCCTTAACACGTAATAGTCCCAGTAGTCCATCCAATATCATAGTCCCTCCTGATCGGGAAGCCACTAGAGGATACCACACGGGCTACGGGAGAAAACCAAACTCGTACAAGGCGCGATAGGGTAGGTGACACGGCACAACTAGGCAATGCCAGGGTAGATATACCAATTACGCTTCCGGGCCGATGGTAACGCGAAGCCGCAGCAACCGCCCACCTCGAAACAACTCCCCAAATCAAAAAAATAGAAGTGGCCACTGAATCAATCCAAAGTCATAGTATAATATCGAAGAGGAGTGTCCGATCAGAGGAATGACCTCATTAACCCGTCGATCGCTCCTGTTTTAGCCACCTTATGCCAACTCACGGGAGTCGGGTCCACGTATTTACCTTACAGGAATCGTCGCCACCAACCTACTTCATTCTGGAATCTCCACCGCGTACACGGTTAGTCAAAGTGGTTTTCGGTATCGACAGAGAGTATGTCCATATCCGATCCCGGTCTCTTTGCCAACCCATCGTTATTATAACACCGCGGTTATTTAAAAATAGTTTATACTTTTAAACCAGAATATAATCCATTTCAAAACCATAATATTACGATATCATTCCAAAACCCAAAACCATATTTTACCACTTATCCCAAATATAATTCCTTTCCAATAATAAAAGGCTTTAACTTCATAATATCTGAAAATCGAATATTTTCAAAGCATAATATTTTTGGAAATCCATAATTTCAAACCCTAACTTTTAAAACTCAAATGGTTTGGATATTCAACGGTATATGAATTTCAAAGGCTTAACTTTACTGTCACTTTGTAAAGAAATAAGTTATATGGCTTTATGGAAATATTTCTTTATCTAAAGTTAAAACCATAATTTAGATATCACTCTTAAGTTCCAAAACCATTTCAATTTCCATATATATAAATCCATTGGAGTATTAATATTCAAAAACTAAAATTGGAATATATTCTTTCAACAAATTAAATGTTTTATTATTTAGTTTGAATATTCACATAAATCCTTAAACAACTCCAATTTCTAGTAATAAAACATATGTATTTTTCGATTCCAATTATATTAGAATATTTTTCCAATTCAAATTCATATTAGAATATTCATTTCAATTTTTCTTGGGAAAAATCCAATTATAAATATCATATCTTAAATTTCCAAACTTAACATTTAAACATATGATATAAATTTATCCAACTCCATTTTCTAAATTTTCTTCCATTTTACTAAGGGAATTTATACACCTTTTTATTTCAAAATTTCCAACTTTTCATGTACATAAATACGGAAGAAAAATATTTATACAGTATAAAATTTAAGATTATTATAAACCGTATTCCATCCAAACCATAGAAATCACATTAAAATAGTTATATATAGACCGCGGTGCCTGTATATAATTTTCTATCCTATGGTCAAGTGATACGGATATTTATCATTTCAATCCGCAATTTAAAAATAAAACTTTGCGGTTTTATCATTTCAAACCACAATCCCGAAAAATGAAATATGCATGATAAATTTGCAATTTTAATGATATGCAATAAACATTCATTCATCAACAACATCCATCATCCAATCGCAACCATCAACCAATTTCAATCAATAACAGTATATATCTATGAACATATACAACAGGTAATAACTGTCAGTTTTTTTCCAAATTAAATTTATCAACTATTTATCTAACAGTTTACTCAATAATAATTTACATAACTGTTAACTAGCAGTTCTTATGCAAACAATAATTTCTAACAGCCAATTAATATGCAATCAATCAATTTAAATTAACAGCTAAATTCAAAAAATGCAATTCAACAGATATGGATGAAATAACATGCCCAAAAGCTCATAAATAAATTTCTATTCATTTCTAAAATTTATTTAACAAACATAAAAGCTTCTAGTAATCGTGAGTGGGTTAAAACACTCACCTTTGGAATTTAAATCGAATTTAAATTCGATTTAAACCCAAAAATTTGACGGTCTCCAAATCTAACCAAACCAGCGTCATCGGATCCGGAATTTAAATACGAACCTAACAAAAAAAATCGTTCGTAAAACGGGTATCGTATGAAAAAGTTATGCGATAAAACGATTCGAAAAAAAAAGAAAAGAAAAACCCAAATCATGCTTACCAACATCCACGTCATCAGATGCTTGCCTGGAGAACGCGTCTTGCACTGTTGCAAGCTCACACGCACGTAATGAACCCATCTCAAACCCTACAGCCGCCGCTGTTTTGGAATTTTCACCGCCTCTCCAAAGCTCGTGCCTTCCATCCAATGACGCCATCATGAAACCCTCCTCAGACCACCCCTTGGCCTTCCTCCCCTTGCGTTCCGCCGCCACCGGTTCGCCTCAGGCCGAGACGAACGTGCTGCCTTTTGGTCGCAATTCCAGGCGACTCGAGGACCCTATGATGACAACGAACGGCATGGATCTCCCTCATTCGTTGAGCTCTACACCATGGTGCCCCCTGATCGTCGAATCGTCGCAGATCCACCGTTGGATCGATCAAAATTCCATATGAACGGCCTGGAATGATTCGCGATTTCTGGAAAAATGGTGAATCAAATCGAAAAACGAATTTCACCAGAGAGTTGCGCATTTCCAGAGCTTCAACATATAAATTTTTCGGAATTTTTGGAGAACTTTGAATTTTCACTTTTAATTTGCAATTTGGGAATGGATCTGAGATGTATACATTTGGGAAGAGAGAAGGTTGATGAAATGTACGTATATCCAATTGACAGAAGAAAGGAGGCTAGGGTTTATGATCGCATATATATAGACAAATAGAAGAAGGCTAGGTGGGTACGGATAACGAACGTGCTAAACGTTAGTTGGCCCAAAAAGCCCGTTCTGACCCCGGAACCGAATCTGTTAAAACTATATATCCAAATAGGTGTTTTAAAATATTCTGAACGCGATGAAAAAAGTTTCACGACCAAATTCGATCGTATGAAGAAGTTATGCTGAAAACAAGATTTCCAAATTGATTTTCAAATTGATTTTAATAAAATTGATTTCAAGGCGTTTCGAGTCCGTACGATCAAATGACAAGTCCGATCGATACGAAATTTGAAATCCTATAATAATTCATCGATACGGATCCGATGAAACTGGTTTCGTCGAAATCCGAGTCCGTGACAAAAATGGCTATTTTTAATATTATTAAATCAATTAAATAAATCATAAAAAATCAATTTTTATGTTTCAACTCCTATTATTGGCCAAATTTCATTACTTAGATAGTTCAATTAATCCCAATAAATTTAACAAGCTTGGATGTGAATAAAAATTTATAGGTATATAAATTTGCAATTTTAATTTCTGCACTTTCTTATTAATTGGGAATTATAAATTTATTCTCACAAATTACCTAATCTTATACTTATACACTCTCATCTTAAACCAAATTAAATAAATAACTTGATTTCCATCTCAACTTACTTTTAATTGCAGTTAACCCTTTTCACCGTACTTAAAATTCCAAATTATAAATAAATTTTTATTCCCATTCCCTTAATTTTCTTAACTATTTATTTATTCAAATTTTCAATATTCAACATAAATAGTTTGGTTAAGTTCATTTATTTACCTTCTTCCTATGATTCACAGTTATGGATGTCAATATGATGAAGTTTACATTAGTTAAGATTTCACTCAATTGTTCTCTAAGTCAAATGTTTACAGCTTTCATTTAACTTTAATAACGTACTAATTTACGTTAAATTCCATTTTTAAATGAAGTAATTACCATTCGTTGAATCAAATACTCAATTCATAAATAAAGTCTTGTTTTCAAAAAGTTATATCACAAATGGTCAACTAAAATTTGAATAAGCTTTACTAAATTCTATAGTATTAAATGTTGCAATAAATCCAAATTGCCATGTCTTAAATCCAAATTACTAATTAAGTCTTGATTCCTTTATTATTCCTTTGGTTTTCAAATAAGTTTTTATGATGAATGTGAATTCAAATGAACAATGGAAACCCATTCCCATTTGATTTCACTATTCCATTAAATATCTTCATATTCCAGCTAAATCAACTAACGTATGAATTAGCTATTTCAATCTTCATTAAATTGCGGTTTTTATACAATAGAAATTAAATCCCATTAACATATAAATAAAGGTTGATATCCATCTATTTACATTATATCACACTTGTGCTTCTATTTAGCTTTGTATAAATGTATGAATGCGGAGTCTTGCCTATTAACGTATTAAATAAGCCTTAAAATCAATTAATGCCCCTCCTTAGTTTAACCTCTTTTTATCCGTATTTATTTTTAGAGTAACCCTTGGATTAAATTCCCAAATCACCAATTCAATTAATTATACCTTTCAATCCAAATGTAAATCTTCCACCTTTGAATTCTTATATTAAATGAATTTTATTCTAGGCAATATTTTTTTTACAAATGTTTACTGATTCCACATTTATAGGTTTCTTAAATTTTACTCCATCTAAATGTGACACATTTTTATTTCATTCAAACCAATATATATATTCATTCCTATTCAATATATATATTCATTCCTATTCCTTTCATTTGGTTACTGCATTGAAATCTATTTATTAGCTAATACTACGTTACTATCATTAATTAAATTTTGGATTATATTCCAATTCCTATAACTAGGCCTTAAGTCACCATTTTACATAGTTTTAATTTAGCGTTTATTTAAATCTTCGTTTATCGTTTAGAATTTCTACTAAATTGAAATGCACAACTTATGAACTTTAACCAATTTAGTCCACCTAATAAATTTTTCAAATGTTTGTGTGTATGTAATCCAATTCAGTTATTGTTACATTAATACCATTAAACCAACAAATTAAGACTTATAACTACAACACAACTTTCAGTTATTTTCAAATCTATGTCATATAACCTTTTAAATCTCTACCTGTAATTACAGTTTCTATCTAACTCCTACATTCATCCTTTTAAAATCCTAAGACTTTAATTTTATACTGGATTAAATTAGCAACATATAAATTAAATTTATAAAAAAAAAAATCATAAATTTATCAGGTCGTTACAATCTCCCCCACTCAAAACTTTTCGTCCCCGAAAAGGAAAGAAGGGAGGAGGAAGAATAAACAGTACTTTTTATTTCAATTTTTAATTTATAAACAATATTTTCCTGGATTAATCCTCCTAAATGAAATATTCCTGTTTTATAATCATTATATCCTTTAATACTTGAGTTATTAAAGTTGGAAAAATATTTTAACAAAATTCTAAGTCCAAAATTTTCGAAAATTTTTGGCAGAGTCTCCTTTGTACGGAGGGACTCTGGAGAAAATATAATATCCAAATATACAAGTATATTACATATATAATCAAAATATTATATCCCAACACGGGAAAAATATATAAAATATCGCTTTAAACGTAATCCGAAAACGTACCTATTGTCGGGCAATATACGCTTTATTATTTTGGAACCAACAGCAGTAGCAGTTGCTTCCAACACCTGTACTTACTAATAAAATCTAAAAGGTTAAATATTTATTTTAAATGAACTATTCAAGTGGATTCAATCATTCATACTCAATCAAATGCAACAACCATACATTTTAACAAACAGCACAACCACATACAACAACCCATCATTTAAATCAAACGACAATTAGTTGTTCGGGTTCAGATTCTGAAGTTGTACGAATGAAGAATAACTATCAAGTGCATCCGTTGCTCAACAGCCTAAGATGGAACAAAGATAGATTATTTGTAAATCTAACAACTCCATAATTCCTTACCCAACAACATACATCAACCAACAATTCAACCCAACACCAAAATAGCTGATTATACATTCATTTCATAATTCAGTGTTTTGATTTTCTTCCCTTTATTTATGGAGGAATTCCTTTATTTCTTACAAGTTTTATTTTCCAATTATCACCAAATTCATTATATTTGTATTTCCTTTTTATTACTTAAGTTTTCTTTTTATCACTTAAGTTTATAAAATAAATTCTCATTAATAACAACAAATATTTTGAATCTCTTCACTTGTAAGATTTCTTTTAAACTTTAAATCTACTAACATTCATTCTTATAAGTGGAAGTTTTTATTTATCTATTAGCTATGGATTTCAGTCATTTCAATTTTTCCTACTTTCTATTATATTAGAATAGGGGAGATCAAAACATACTTAAGTAGACAATCTTACAACATGTCACCTATTAATAATACTTAACTTTATTTCAATAGAATTTTGATTATCACTTAAGTTTTATACCATTTAATTCTTATTTATAACGGTAATTTATCGAATACTTCATTATTTCTAAAATTCCTACTTGTAAAATATTCAATTCTAGTTTCTTATTTAACATTTCAACTTTTATATACGGTAAGTTATCTATGTTAAAGAAATTGCAATTGAACTCATACAAGTTAAATCTCCATTCTTAAATTAAATTTAATGTTTATCCATATTACTCTTTATAGTTTTGCAATAATTCTCTTATTAAATTAGAGGTTTCAATTCATTTATTACTTAACTTTTATTTCCCTAACATAATTTTAACAATTAATTAATGGAAATTTAAGAATTTAATACCGGGTCAAATTTCAAAATTACTTTAAAATAATAGATAATATAATTTCTTACAACTCTTATATCTCCAATTATCTTTAAACAATTAAAATTTCAAATAAATTCAAAACAATTCTGTAGTAGTATTTACTACAGCGGCCTTTCCCCTCCGAAACTCGAAAATGAAAGTCGATGATGCGGCCGTCATCACCGAATTTATTTTCCAGCGACGGAGAGAAAAGTACATAATTTATTTCCCCAAAATCTTCTTTTAAAACAAATTTCCCGAATTTAAAACGGAATATTCATATCGGAAAATATATATATGACAATATTATTATACTTCCAAATTATACTTTTTATATAAGAAATTTCTTATAAACCAAATCATTATTTTTCATAAATTCTTTGAAAGTACATTTCAAAAATCCCTGACTTAAGTTCTAAAATCTCCAAATTTGGTTTATTAGGATTTCACTTAGCTTCAATTTATTACAAATATTCTTATTGCCTAACATCCAATCTATAGCAACCAAATATATATATATATATCTTTATAAAAATATTTTTATATATATAGAAAATATAATAGGCAAAATTATTTCATTCACCTATATTAAAAACAAATATTATGTCGGTCTGTCCTATTAAGTGTTTAGAAATCCCTATTGATGACATAGCGTCCCATGCATCAACCAGAATTTATAAATACAAAGCGGAACAGATTAACACAATATCAAAACTTTTTATTAATACTAACAAGTACGCTCTCTCATATATATACACTCAGCGACTCCCATAGGATATTTCTACCCTATTAACAAAGAGTCAAACCCCACAAAGCCAAGGTTTATCGCTAAACCTGGCTCTGATACCAACTGTAACATCCCGCCTTTTCGCACACTTTAAAACGACACACATGCCGATTCAAAGCATACGCAAGGGCGGATTGTTATGGGGGTAAATAAGAAAACAGAGAAGAAATAAAACAAAATAGAATCTCACAGCGGAAGGATAAAATATAATAATAAATATACAATTCAAAACAGTTTACAAAATAGTTATTTCACTTATACAATGAACATCAGAGTCACACATACCAATACAACAATGCAGCGGAATATAAAGAGTGTGTGGTGTAATACTATATATAAATAATGCTGAATCTTCGTCTTCGTCCTCCAAGCTAAATCTGCTATCCTGAAATGCTCGGACTGACCCGAGCGAATTTGAAAAGACAAAAACACTCGAGTCAGACTAGAATATCTTATGTGAGTTAAATAAACAAAAATAAATATGAGTACAGTAACTCAAGAGATGCTCGGGATTTACATCTCCTAAGGATCCGTTAAACTATTTACTATGTAGTATATTGCGCTATTATAGTAGTGTCTATTTATAAAATAAACTTACTTTTTAATAGCGTTAAGGGGTTACCCATATAGCCCTTAACACGTAATAGTCCCAGTAGTCCATCCAATATCATAGTCCCTCCTGATCGGGAAGCCACTAGAGGATACCACACGGGCTACGGGAGAAAACCAAACTCGTACAAGGCGCGATAGGGTAGGTGACACGGCACAACTAGGCAATGCCAGGGTAGATATACCAATTACGCTTCCGGGCCGATGGTAACGCGAAGCCGCAGCAACCGCCCACCTCGAAACAACTCCCCAAATCAAAAAAATAGAAGTGGCCACTGAATCAATCCAAAGTCATAGTATAATATCGAAGAGGAGTGTCCGATCAGAGGAATGACCTCATTAACCCGTCGATCGCTCCTGTTTTAGCCACCTTATGCCAACTCACGGGAGTCGGGTCCACGTATTTACCTTACAGGAATCGTCGCCACCAACCTACTTCATTCTGGAATCTCCACCGCGTACACGGTTAGTCAAAGTGGTTTTCGGTATCGACAGAGAGTATGTCCATATCCGATCCCGGTCTCTTTGCCAACCCATCGTTATTATAACACCGCGGTTATTTAAAAATAGTTTATACTTTTAAACCAGAATATAATCCATTTCAAAACCATAATATTACGATATCATTCCAAAACCCAAAACCATATTTTACCACTTATCCCAAATATAATTCCTTTCCAATAATAAAAGGCTTTAACTTCATAATATCTGAAAATCGAATATTTTCAAAGCATAATATTTTTGGAAATCCATAATTTCAAACCCTAACTTTTAAAACTCAAATGGTTTGGATATTCAACGGTATATGAATTTCAAAGGCTTAACTTTACTGTCACTTTGTAAAGAAATAAGTTATATGGCTTTATGGAAATATTTCTTTATCTAAAGTTAAAACCATAATTTAGATATCACTCTTAAGTTCCAAAACCATTTCAATTTCCATATATATAAATCCATTGGAGTATTAATATTCAAAAACTAAAATTGGAATATATTCTTTCAACAAATTAAATGTTTTATTATTTAGTTTGAATATTCACATAAATCCTTAAACAACTCCAATTTCTAGTAATAAAACATATGTATTTTTCGATTCCAATTATATTAGAATATTTTTCCAATTCAAATTCATATTAGAATATTCATTTCAATTTTTCTTGGGAAAAATCCAATTATAAATATCATATCTTAAATTTCCAAACTTAACATTTAAACATATGATATAAATTTATCCAACTCCATTTTCTAAATTTTCTTCCATTTTACTAAGGGAATTTATACACCTTTTTATTTCAAAATTTCCAACTTTTCATGTACATAAATACGGAAGAAAAATATTTATACAGTATAAAATTTAAGATTATTATAAACCGTATTCCATCCAAACCATAGAAATCACATTAAAATAGTTATATATAGACCGCGGTGCCTGTATATAATTTTCTATCCTATGGTCAAGTGATACGGATATTTATCATTTCAATCCGCAATTTAAAAATAAAACTTTGCGGTTTTATCATTTCAAACCACAATCCCGAAAAATGAAATATGCATGATAAATTTGCAATTTTAATGATATGCAATAAACATTCATTCATCAACAACATCCATCATCCAATCGCAACCATCAACCAATTTCAATCAATAACAGTATATATCTATGAACATATACAACAGGTAATAACTGTCAGTTTTTTTCCAAATTAAATTTATCAACTATTTATCTAACAGTTTACTCAATAATAATTTACATAACTGTTAACTAGCAGTTCTTATGCAAACAATAATTTCTAACAGCCAATTAATATGCAATCAATCAATTTAAATTAACAGCTAAATTCAAAAAATGCAATTCAACAGATATGGATGAAATAACATGCCCAAAAGCTCATAAATAAATTTCTATTCATTTCTAAAATTTATTTAACAAACATAAAAGCTTCTAGTAATCGTGAGTGGGTTAAAACACTCACCTTTGGAATTTAAATCGAATTTAAATTCGATTTAAACCCAAAAATTTGACGGTCTCCAAATCTAACCAAACCAGCGTCATCGGATCCGGAATTTAAATACGAACCTAACAAAAAAAATCGTTCGTAAAACGGGTATCGTATGAAAAAGTTATGCGATAAAACGATTCGAAAAAAAAAGAAAAGAAAAACCCAAATCATGCTTACCAACATCCACGTCATCAGATGCTTGCCTGGAGAACGCGTCTTGCACTGTTGCAAGCTCACACGCACGTAATGAACCCATCTCAAACCCTACAGCCGCCGCTGTTTTGGAATTTTCACCGCCTCTCCAAAGCTCGTGCCTTCCATCCAATGACGCCATCATGAAACCCTCCTCAGACCGCCCCTTGGCCTTCCTCCCCTTGCGTTCCGCCGCCACCGGTTCGCCTCAGGCCGAGACGAACGTGCTGCCTTTTGGTCGCAATTCCAGGCGACTCGAGGACCCTATGATGACAACGAACGGCATGGATCTCCCTCATTCGTTGAGCTCTACACCATGGTGCCCCCTGATCGTCGAATCGTCGCAGATCCACCGTTGGATCGATCAAAATTCCATATGAACGGCCTGGAATGATTCGCGATTTCTGGAAAAATGGTGAATCAAATCGAAAAACGAATTTCACCAGAGAGTTGCGCATTTCCAGAGCTTCAACATATAAATTTTTCGGAATTTTTGGAGAACTTTGAATTTTCACTTTTAATTTGCAATTTGGGAATGGATCTGAGATGTATACATTTGGGAAGAGAGAAGGTTGATGAAATGTACGTATATCCAATTGACAGAAGAAAGGAGGCTAGGGTTTATGATCGCATATATATAGACAAATAGAAGAAGGCTAGGTGGGTACGGATAACGAACGTGCTAAACGTTAGTTGGCCCAAAAAGCCCGTTCTGACCCCGGAACCGAATCTGTTAAAACTATATATCCAAATAGGTGTTTTAAAATATTCTGAACGCGATGAAAAAAGTTTCACGACCAAATTCGATCGTATGAAGAAGTTATGCTGAAAACAAGATTTCCAAATTGATTTTCAAATTGATTTTAATAAAATTGATTTCAAGGCGTTTCGAGTCCGTACGATCAAATGACAAGTCCGATCGATACGAAATTTGAAATCCTATAATAATTCATCGATACGGATCCGATGAAACTGGTTTCGTCGAAATCCGAGTCCGTGACAAAAATGGCTATTTTTAATATTATTAAATCAATTAAATAAATCATAAAAAATCAATTTTTATGTTTCAACTCCTATTATTGGCCAAATTTCATTACTTAGATAGTTCAATTAATCCCAATAAATTTAACAAGCTTGGATGTGAATAAAAATTTATAGGTATATAAATTTGCAATTTTAATTTCTGCACTTTCTTATTAATTGGGAATTATAAATTTATTCTCACAAATTACCTAATCTTATACTTATACACTCTCATCTTAAACCAAATTAAATAAATAACTTGATTTCCATCTCAACTTACTTTTAATTGCAGTTAACCCTTTTCACCGTACTTAAAATTCCAAATTATAAATAAATTTTTATTCCCATTCCCTTAATTTTCTTAACTATTTATTTATTCAAATTTTCAATATTCAACATAAATAGTTTGGTTAAGTTCATTTATTTACCTTCTTCCTATGATTCACAGTTATGGATGTCAATATGATGAAGTTTACATTAGTTAAGATTTCACTCAATTGTTCTCTAAGTCAAATGTTTACAGCTTTCATTTAACTTTAATAACGTACTAATTTACGTTAAATTCCATTTTTAAATGAAGTAATTACCATTCGTTGAATCAAATACTCAATTCATAAATAAAGTCTTGTTTTCAAAAAGTTATATCACAAATGGTCAACTAAAATTTGAATAAGCTTTACTAAATTCTATAGTATTAAATGTTGCAATAAATCCAAATTGCCATGTCTTAAATCCAAATTACTAATTAAGTCTTGATTCCTTTATTATTCCTTTGGTTTTCAAATAAGTTTTTATGATGAATGTGAATTCAAATGAACAATGGAAACCCATTCCCATTTGATTTCACTATTCCATTAAATATCTTCATATTCCAGCTAAATCAACTAACGTATGAATTAGCTATTTCAATCTTCATTAAATTGCGGTTTTTATACAATAGAAATTAAATCCCATTAACATATAAATAAAGGTTGATATCCATCTATTTACATTATATCACACTTGTGCTTCTATTTAGCTTTGTATAAATGTATGAATGCGGAGTCTTGCCTATTAACGTATTAAATAAGCCTTAAAATCAATTAATGCCCCTCCTTAGTTTAACCTCTTTTTATCCGTATTTATTTTTAGAGTAACCCTTGGATTAAATTCCCAAATCACCAATTCAATTAATTATACCTTTCAATCCAAATGTAAATCTTCCACCTTTGAATTCTTATATTAAATGAATTTTATTCTAGGCAATATTTTTTTTACAAATGTTTACTGATTCCACATTTATAGGTTTCTTAAATTTTACTCCATCTAAATGTGACACATTTTTATTTCATTCAAACCAATATATATATTCATTCCTATTCAATATATATATTCATTCCTAT
The DNA here is from genome assembly GCA_030765085.1 of Allium cepa. Classification (NCBI taxonomy): domain Eukaryota; kingdom Viridiplantae; phylum Streptophyta; class Magnoliopsida; order Asparagales; family Amaryllidaceae; genus Allium; species Allium cepa. The sequence goes on from CM060941.1 coordinate 617,224,948, forward strand.
TCCTTTCATTTGGTTACTGCATTGAAATCTATTTATTAGCTAATACTACGTTACTATCATTAATTAAATTTTGGATTATATTCCAATTCCTATAACTAGGCCTTAAGTCACCATTTTACATAGTTTTAATTTAGCGTTTATTTAAATCTTCGTTTATCGTTTAGAATTTCTACTAAATTGAAATGCACAACTTATGAACTTTAACCAATTTAGTCCACCTAATAAATTTTTCAAATGTTTGTGTGTATGTAATCCAATTCAGTTATTGTTACATTAATACCATTAAACCAACAAATTAAGACTTATAACTACAACACAACTTTCAGTTATTTTCAAATCTATGTCATATAACCTTTTAAATCTCTACCTGTAATTACAGTTTCTATCTAACTCCTACATTCATCCTTTTAAAATCCTAAGACTTTAATTTTATACTGGATTAAATTAGCAACATATAAATTAAATTTATAAAAAAAAAAAATCATAAATTTATCAGGTCGTTACAGGAGGCATCAGTAGGTTCCCAATCAACCTATGAAAACTAGGCTAAGAAGGGAGTTACTGGAGTAATCCATAGGTTCTTAGTCAACCCATGAAAACTAGGATGTAAGATGAGTTATCGAAATAACCAATAGGTTTAAGGGAACCCATGAATTAATTAAGTTAATTAGAAAGGGCCTATAGGTTCTTAGTCATCCCATGAAAACTCTGAAATAGGATAGAGTGTCCATGAACTTTAAAAAGGTTATTAGTAAACTCATGAAAACTAATAGGTTAATAGTGACCCTATAAATTGTAAATATGATAGGGAGTCAATTAAACTAGGGATGAGAAATTCAGAATTTTTATATATATATATATATATCATAATATTTTGAAATGATATCTTTCAATCCATTAGGGATGCAGGAGCGCAGTATATGGTTTTATAAAAGGTTTTAAGATATTAGTGAGGGGAAAACCCGTTTCGCTAAGTAGCGTGGTCTCACTGCGTATCTAAATGGTTGAGATGTTAGATTATTATTCATACAAGGATTTATGTTTAACTAGAAGTTTTTGTTCTTCCCTTAAACTCTCGGGTACTCAGTTGATTTGAGTAGTTAGACATTTAGGGTTTCCAGGTTCTCTTCTTAGACGAGTAAATCTACCGGAGGCATGTAGGAGGCAGCTAGTTATTTAGAGGTATCTTTTTCCGCCGTGCATTTTGAATGTAAAGGCAGACTTATTAGCCTTAGTATATACTCAGATCAACCAAGAGGGAATCTTCGTATGTCGCTCTTGGCGTATATGTAAATAATTATATTTTCATGAACATGGTTAACGTTTATGGTATTATATAGTGCACGTGAAATGTTTTGAATACAATGTGGAAATATGTTTTTAATTTGTTAAATTTATTCCATATTCTTATGTTCTGCGTATCAATGTATCTAACACTGCCATTTTTTATCACCGAAGATTGATAACTATGGTGACAGCAGCATTCTTAGCCATTAGTTTTAGGCCTTCAAATTGGAGGATGTTACACTTTCCATCATTGATTCAACATCGTCAAATCACGAAGTCATCATGTCGAAGCGTCGCACCTTCCTTCAGCGCCAAACCACCAGTTGAAGAGCCAAAGCATCAAATCAAATGTCGAACGTGAAAGTGACTATGCTATAGGATCAAAATGGCCAACAGTTGTAGACAATGTAAATGCAATGGTAGTGCGATATAAACTAATTTATCTACTGATGCGGAATATGAGTATAAAAAGTAAATGATAAAGTAAATGACACCAGGAATTTTTATATTGGTTTAAACTCTCGTTCTACGTCCAGTCCCGGACTCCTAGAATTAAAATAGCAACCCACACTTAACCCGGAGGAATATGTTTACACCACCTGAGCAACTGATCAGAACTTCTACGGCCTAAGCACCGAACATGGCTTGACCGCATGAGCAATCGAACAGGACTTGACCGCCTGAGCAACAGAACAGGACATGAATACAAAGTAGATTGATTGTCTTGATCTTTTGTGTTCTTTTAACAACACGGATTTTTCAATTATAGTACACCCTTCCTATAATCATTTCCTCAAGTATAATGTGTGTAGTTGTATGTATATGAAGATTAGCAAGTTTCAGATTGCTTGAAAAATATAGATGTATGTTCATAAGAAATGAATATATGAATTCAAGAGAGTAGTAACTTCATAAAAGATGAATCAAGTAAAAGCAAGAAAGCTAAGTTATCTGTTATTGAAATTCATGCACATACATAGTAGATAGGAAGTTGCAACTTCTGATGAAAAGATGTTATAGAACAGTAATGGTCATAACCTTCTTCGAAGAAGAACCGTTCATGAAAGGAAGTGTCTATTCCGAAAATAGCAGTTGAAACCAGGTCAGTCGACTAGTCTGAACTTCAGTCGACTGAATTTGAAAATATAAATGTGCATACATATGTTTACAAGTTCAATAGGCTTCCTATGTATATTCAGTCGACTGAATTCTATTGATAAACAAAAACTACCATAGCTCATTTAGTCCTAGCACTTATCTTCTAAACTAGTGACCTTGGTTCGAGCTCTCCTCCATGCATTTATTGAAAACTTGATTTTGATTAAAATATGCATGGAAGTTTATTTGAATGTGAATGATGATTCTTGAGGAAAGATTTTAACAAAGCACTAAACTACACTCTAGATTTGATGACTCATATTAAAATATATAACTATACGAACCATACATTGAGTCGTTGAGTTCGGATGTTGTCGCGGTCGTAGATTTGTGAATTGTTGTTCATGTCAGCAGTCAAAACCTATGATCAAACATTCTCCCCCTTTTTGATGATGACAACTCCATTTGCTACGGATGAATCTTCGACAAGCTTTGTTGACTTATTTCTCCCCCTGAATATATTCTTATAATTGTGCTATAGATTTCTCCCCCTGAATCTATGCTATGTATTCCTATAAATAATTAATATTTTATCCCCCTTAATCTGTGCTTGCATCGTTTATTCCGGCAAATAGTGTTAGAGCAATATCTTTCTCCCCCTTTGTCGTCGACAAAAAAAAGAGTTTATATGATGACATAAATTATATTCCACATAAGTGTTAACATAGAACAATATAGAACAAAATAATTGCTACTTATAATGTAAGGTATCAAAAAAATAACATTTAAAGCATGTGATACCCAAGGATCTTATAATTTTCTAATTTTTAGGAAATCATACCCATTTGGTTGTTGTTGAACCTTTATAAATATAATTTTCATTATTAACTACCATATCAAAATAATCATCAGTGTATTTTTCTCTATTTTTCCAATTAACAGGAACCCAAATACTAAGATGATTCTTAATTCATATTTCCCATCAATGATTTTGTACTTCTAAAGAAATTATAAACATTATTGGTTATAACAGTATTTGAATTTCTATTAAAATTGGATTTAGAGTTTACTCGAAATTTAGTACTAGCACTAACATTTTTACATGAAAGCGTATCTAGTGCTATTTCTACGGTTAGTTTTATTATATCCTAAACCACTTTTATCATTTAAAGGTCTAGAACTGGATAAAATCATGTTTAAATTATTTTGACCTTTATTAAATTTTATGACATCGGTGTTAAGTTTATCAAATTTAGCATTAAAGTCAAAATTATCATTTTCAAAAGAAATGTTACCGTTTTTTAAATTATCAATTTGCTTGTTTAATTCAGAATTCTCCTTTTTAATGTATAGTTTTCATTTTTGAGAAGAAAATTTCAAGATTCTGAATTATCTAAAGATGATTATAATAAATCATTTTGTCTTTTCATATCCGTAATTTCTTTTGAAAAAATTTCTTTTTCCTTTTCAAACATAGTATTTTGTTCATCTAGAAAATCTTTAAGAGCCTCAAAATTATTTTTTAAAACACCATGTTGATTTTCTAAATCTAATTTCTCATTTTTCAATTTCTCATTTTCAATTTTGATTGATTTCATCTTTTCTAAAATAAAAAAATTATGCTTTGAGATTTTATCTCATATACTAACTAATTCATTATTAGCATATACTGAAATTTGTAAATCAGAAAGTACCTTTTTGTAGTCCTCGCCGGTGGCTTTGATAGGGATTTTGCTTGTTGTATTTCGATTAGATCGTTTTCTGGCCATTATTCTATGATATTGGGACGATCGATAGAATTTTAGGCTTTGATACCAAGTGAAAGTGACTATGCTATAGGATCGAAATGGCCAACAGTTGTAAACAATGTAAATGCAGTGGTAGTGCAATATAAACTAAGTTATTTTCTGATGTGGAATATGAGTATAAAAAGTAAATAGTACAGTAAATGACACCAGGAATTTTTATATTGGTTCAAACTCTCATTCTACGTCTAGTCCCAGACTCCTGGAATTAAAATAGCAATCCTCACATTATCCCGGAGGAATAGGTTTACACCGCCTGAGCAACTGAACAGAACTTCTACCACCTAAGTAACCGAATAGGACTTGACCGCCTGAGCAACCGAACAGGACTTGACCGCCTGAGCAACAGAACAGGACTTGAATACAAAGTAGGTTGATTGTCTAGACCTTTTGTGTTCTTTTAACAACACGGATTTGTCAATTGTAGTACACCCTTCCTATAATCTTTTCCTCAAGTATAATGTGCGTAGTTGTATGTATATGAAGATTAGGAAGTTTCAAATTGCTTGAAAAATATAGATTTATGTTCATAAGCAATGAATATATGAATTCAAGAGAGTGGTAATTTCAAAAAAGATGAATCAAGTAAAAGCAAGAAAGTTGAGTTATTTGTTATTGAAATTCATGCATATATATAGTAAATAGAAAGTTACAACTTCTGGTGAAATGATGTTATCGAACAGCAATGGTCATAACCTTCTGCGAAGAAGAAAACCGTTCAAGAAAGGAAGTGTCTATTTAGAAAATTGCAGTTGGAACCTGGTCAGTCGACTGGTTTATGAACTTTAGTCGACTGAATTTGAAAATATAAACATGTATACATATGTGCATAAGTTCAATAGACTGCCTATAGATATTCAGCCGACTGAATGACCTGTTTAGTCAACTGAACTCTATTGATAAATAAAAATTACCATAGGTCCTTTGGTTGGAGCACTTATCTTCTAAACTAGTGACCCCGGTTCGAGCCCTGCTCCATGCATTTTTTGAAAATTTGATTTTGATTAAAATATGCATGCAAATTTATTTTAATGTGAATGATGATTCTTGAGGAAAGATTTTAACAAAGCACTAAACTAGACTCTACATTCGATGATTCTTGTTAAAATATATAACTATACGAACCATACTTTGAGTCATTTAGTCCGAATGTTGTCGTAGTTGTAGACTCGTGAACTGTTGTTTCACATTAGCAATCAAAAACTATGACCAAACAGAACGAACGAATGAATGATCACATCATGCTCATCGAAGCCTCTATGCAGTCCATGGCCAAGACCATCATCAATTGTGGTAGATATCGACCGCTCCACAGTAGTTGATAACGACCAGTTTGGTCGTGTATTTAGTCAAAAATGGCTAATTACAACCAAATGAAAACGTCTGATATCTGTTTCAGAATCCAAAGCACATCTCTAAGTCCATCTTTTTTCTTCGGATAAATCGGCATGTACGAAACTCTATGTACGAAATCCAATTATATGGGAGATTTCCTAACACTATATCGCCTTCGATTTGAGTTTTAACCAAAACTATTCAAAAAAGCATACATAAAACCAAAAAACACACTAATATCTCTTATAGCCATCGTACATCTATAATAACACGCATACATACATCCAAGCGAGTAAACAATGTGGGGTTAAATATCAAAAATTGCCTAAATTATTCAATATCGTCAAAAAGTGCGTCAACAGGGAAAATATGACATTTAGTTTAAAAACATTTTAAAACAGTTCTAAATTATTTTATAAAATATAAGATGTTGATTTAAATATATTAGAAATCACATTTTAAAGTTAGAAATCTTTTCAAAATGTTGTTTTAATACTATGCTAACAATCATAGTGTGATGAGTGAAAATATCACCTACCATAATAAAAGCCATCCAAATCAACTCCAAGTCGTAGAGCTCTCCATCACTAGCGCAACGTAAGAAACAGCATCCACAACGGACCTTTCATGCAAAAGATATGAATTATATGAGAATCCAGATTATTTAAATAATTAATTATCTAATTAATTTGCTAATTTCCTTCATTAGCCTTAATTTTTCTCCCCAAATCGTCTAAATCACCTGTATAAGGATACGTGCGCAGTGACACCCAAAACCCACTTTCTTCTCTCGTCAATACTTCGCACCAATACTTAACAAATCGATGCGCCATCGATTGCAACGGACTCTACTACAAATGTTCTCCACCCCGGACCCAAAAAAAAGTACAGCCACCTATTTTGGAACGTGACCTAGAACAAGCATGCACAATCACACACAAACGTGATCAATGTAGTTGATCGGAGGCTCCCAAACTCCGGGAAAGGTGGATGTTGGCAAAAGAAATCCAACGGTGCTCTCCGTTTTGGCCTCTCCGCTTTAATTACAGACTACATATAACCCTAGTCGGCTGCCCAAAATGTCGATCTCGATAGTGGTGGTCGCACCCTACAAATTTGACATGGGTACAAATCTCCCTTCAATATAAACTCAGTAAAACCGGTTTGGCGATTTTTAGTGCCCTAAATATATCGAGTTTTATTTTTTAAATAAATCTAGGGGAGGCAACCATTTCCTATAAGTGGTGAATGGAACATGATTTGGGTTTGAATGGGAGAGAGGGTTTTGATTTAAAAAAATGTATAATATTATTTGTTTATTTGATTTCTCAAATAAACGATTGTACATTTCGAGCTCGTACGATAATATGGCGCATCCTATCGCAACAACACTTGTCTGCCTACATCATCTCATTTTTCGATCCCGATAGTATAAATTTCATCGCTATCCAATATAGCATTCAAGGATGATAATTTCACGCTTTCTAGATCGTTTTAACCATCAGATAGTTCAACCCCAAATATAGCGATCATTATACTAATTTTAATTCACAACGTCGACACAAAGTCAACGGAAGTGGTCTCGAGCCTTGATTCTATCCTATGCGAAAAATCACATTTTTAGGACCGTCAAATAAATTAACAATTCAAATTTGAATCAATTATTTAAATATCTTATCATTAAAAATTAGGGTTGTTACATTCTCCCCTCTTCAAATAATTTTGTCCTCCAAATCTCAAGGATGAAGCAACACAACCCAACACCTTCACATAAGCAATGATACAAGAAAAAACATCACTTATTGACCCATGACAACAATCACTGAAAGCAATCACAACAAAGGGAATAGACTCGGAATCATCTAGAGCCATCATCCACATCCCTAAGTACAATCACTATCAAACCTAAAATGAATGAGGCTAAGCTAAAAGTCTAAGTTACGCACTTATTTCCAAAGGAACGGACAATGGAAAACAAAAGCGCCAACCCACTAATCGAAAGGCAAATTAAATAAATATTATACATTATCGACTCTCTAAACTATTGGCAATTTCCAATATTCTACACATTGAATTTTCTCTCAATTTTGGCTTATGTCACGAAAAATTTCAGCAACACCTTCTTTGCATAGTTAGGTCTGGAAAAAATCCCAAACAACAAAGATATATATATACCACACACATCTCATATCTAAAGCATCTCGTTTCCCAAGACAACCAAGCATATATATCCAAATCTACACTACAGATGTTACATGCCTCTTTTATAGGTTGAGCGTACCATTAAGATGGGAATAGAAGCGAGTATGCATCCAAATAGCCAATACTTGCTTCTATGTACCTAATCAAGTACTCAACAAAGAGGGTTAAATATAAATGTAACATCATCATGTAAATAAGTATACTAAATCATATTTATAGCACTTGTCTCAAATAAATATGTTATATCAAATCATAACTATCCTGCATGCCTAACAACACATAAGTATGAGTAATCGTGTCAAATGCCAACAATCAAACATCAATAGGCACATACAAGTTCAACCACAAAAAGTAACATCCATGTATAACCTAACATGCAGGATGCTAAACTATCCAATATAATGCATCAAATATGATACCCAATATGAAAGCCGACGAAAAATGAAAACCTCACCAAGTGAAGAGCTCCGAACAAGTGGTCCTCATTGCCTTATCGGTCTCTCATGTGCAATTGCCTTCACTTTCGCTCAACTAAACGTTTACTACTCCACTGCCTTCCTCCTAACCTATTTCATATCACACCTATCTACATGAATAGGCCTACAAGGTCTCGAAGTTTCTAGTTTAGTCTCGATATCATCTAATCAACTTGGTGCCAAATTTCCAAACGCCTGTTGTAAGTTCTTCCAAAACCCAGTAGTGAATAGTGAGTTTTGGCTACTTACAACGATCTTGGCATACATAGAATCATATTATCCATTCTATATATAACTCGACTAATTTAGATGCCACTCCGTTGGACTAAAGAATATAAATTTAGCATTCTTCATCAATCTATCGACTATAACCCAAATAATGATATATTCTCTAGTCCTGGCATTCCATCGATGAAATCCATCGATATTTATTCCCATTTCCACTTGGGAATCTCAAGCAGTTGTACTGACCACCTGGCCTCTTCTGTTCAGCACTTACTAGCTGACAATTCATTCATCTCGGAATGAATGCCCCAATGTCCTTATTCATCCCTTCCTAATAAAATATCTAACATATCACGATACATTTTATTGTCATGGGGATGTATAGTGAATCTCGAATGAGAGCACTCTAATTGTACCTCTTCCCTTGACCTATCTACATCGGAAACAATAATATCTTCTCCATACAAAGCCAATCGTCTCGGTAAAGTCTGCACTGCATCACTTCTCTCTGTGAGTCTAGTTTCATGCCTCTAATTAGTACTGATCCGCTAAATCCAAGTAGGTCTAATGTTTAAACCCCTCTTTCAGACTCACTAATTCATGTCTGCACCTCACATCCCAGATAAAAGTTAGACTCTTCCTTATCAAATTGGTTAATAGTGCTACTACCTTTGAGAAGTCCTTTGTAAAGCATATATAACATTTCGCTAATCCAAGCAGACTTCCAGTCTGTAGCACGCTTGGGTCCATTTGCATCCCGGAATGCTGTAACCTTCGAAAGATCTACAACGATGTCCTAATCTAAAACAACATGACCCAAGCATCTCATTCCTCTCCTCTAGAAGTGATACTTCAAAGACTTCATCATTAATCGGTGTTTTCTCAACACCTCCAACACAATCATCAATCGCACCTTGAGCTCCTCTTTCATCCATGAATAGACAAAAGTATCATCAACGGGCACAGGCATGAACCTATTCAAGCAATTCCTCGAAACATGGTTCAAGAAATCAACGAAGCATGTTGATGCGCTGGTTTTCCCAAACAGCATAACCCACCAATCAAAAGTCAAGGTAGCGTGTGAAACGCTATAATCGGCACACTCTCTCTAGATACTCTCAGTTGATGAAACTTCATCATAAAGTCCAACTGAGAGTCCACCTTCGTGCAACAGAGATGATTGAACAAGTCATAAATAAGTGGAAGTGGATACTTGTTCGTCATCCTATTTAGCTTACGAGAATCAACATATAACCTCAAAGAGCCATCCGCCCTAGTGGCGAACAATATAGGCACATCTCACTCAAATAAGCTCTACGGATAAAACCTCACCTCAATAGATCATCCATTCGCACCTTTAACTTCCTCTGCTCTTTGGGCATCATCTGCCTTAAAGGCATAACTACTGGTCAAGTATCGCTAACCAAATCGATAAGGAATACAATTCCTATGTGGTGGTAATCCGGTTATCTCATCAAATGTGCCTTGTCACTCTCTAGCTAAAGCATAGATGATAACACATCGTGTGAGATACCAAGCCAATGTAGAAAGATAACCATCACCTCATCATCAGATGGGCAGTCGAACACTACCTTGTTAGGAAATCAAATCTACGGTTTCGATGACAACTATACAATAGAAATCGAATATGCATATATATTTATATATACAGGTACTTTCAAGAACAACATCACTAGAAAGACAAGAACATGGCTCAAAGGACACTATAAGAGACTACAAGTCTATAAGAACAAAGAAGCATAAGAAAAGAAGCACAAAAACTGATATGCACAATATCAAATGTTTGGGTGCACAAGCCGACGTCTGTAATAGTTCTCTGTAACAACAGACAGGTTGAACAAGACGTCTGGCATTTGCACTCAGACGTCTGATCTACTACTATATTCAAAAATATATATAGTATCGAACGTCTAAAACATATTCCAGATGTCTGATTTCAAACTCAGAATTAAAAAAAGGAATTCAACTGCCACATGCGAATGGACATCTCCACTTCTCTTCGTTGCAATTCTTCATCATCAACAGAAGCAACTGAAGAACATTCGTTAATGGATGCAACTACTCAAGATATCTATCTAGAACTATATATAGCATCAAGAATCAAGAGAACAGCACTCAACTTACCAACCTTACTCACTTACGCTCTCTAATAACATACTCTATCATATATTCTTGATCTCTGCACTCTAGCAATCTATACTTGTATTTCACTCTACCGTATATTCAGTTATTCACAGACAATACTCTCCAGATATATATTGGAAGAAATTGTACTAATTAGTCAATATCCATGTTATACTAGAACACACATTTGACAAGAAAAACTTATTGTAACCAAGCATATTCCTCCGGGTGAAGTGAGAGTGTTTGATAATCTAATTCCGAAGGGGAGCTTCGAGACTGGACATAGGATGGGAGGTCCGAACCAGTATAAAATCCTGGTGTGCTTATTTTATATTTACTTAGATTAATATTGTTTTAGTTGCATCATATATTTTGTCACATATACTTGCATATACACTACACGATCCACCATGTAGACTTTCAATTGGTATCGGAGAAAGGTTTGATCAAAGTATAGTAACACATTTTTAAATCATTTTAATATGGAAAGTATATTTCAAGAAAGCCAATCAAAGCACGACCCCCACTTTTTAACGGTTCTAACTATGCATATTGGTCAACATGTATGAGAATTTTTATGGAAGCTAATGGATTGGAAATTTGGTCAGCCACTCAAAATAAATATGAAGCACCTGACACTGCTATAAACACATGGAATGATGCACAAAAAACCGCAGTTTCTAATAATGCCAAAGCTATGAATGTTCTGTTTTAGTCAATAGATAAGAATGAATTTTCACGTGCCATGTTATGTAACACTGCATATGATATTTGGCGTATCTTACAAGTTACACACGAAGGCACAAACAAAGTTAAACAAACTAAAATTTAAATTTTACAGAACCAATTTTCATCATTTAAAATGAAACAAAATGAATCTATAGTAGACATGTACTCTAGATTCCAAACCATTCAACACTATTTAATGGCACTTGGAGTCAAATTCACAAATTTTGACTTAATATCTAAAATACTTAATTCTTTAACTCCAGAGTGGGAAAGAAAAGTATTAGCTATTGAAGAAGCTAATGATCTCTCAACACTCTTAGTTGAAGAATTAATAGAAAATTTAATGTCCTATGAAGCTAGTCTATAGGCAAGAAAAGAACAAAATTTGGAAAAGAAAAATATAACATTCCCAGCAACGAATGAAGACTTCGACTTAGACAAAGAAGAAATTGTATTTATTGCCAAAAACTACAATAAATTCAAGAAGTTTAGGAAAATTATTAGATTTCAGAAAGGAGGAAAATCGAGCTCAACAAAACAAACGTCAATCAAATGCCATGAATGTGATCAATTTGGACATATGAAGAAAGATTGTCCCAAGCTCAACAATGATAAAAAGAAGAACAAATTTGAAAAATTCAAAAAGAAGAAAGTTTCCAACGTAACATGGGATGACTTGGATTCTTCATCATCATCAGACAGTGACAGCGATAGTGACCAAGAATAAGCTAATGTATGTTTTATGGCACAAACTGATGAGGTATGTACCGAACTTAACTATGATGAATTATTAGAACTTAGCATGGAATTAGACGATAAATTTAGACAAATTAAAAAATTGAATAAAGAGCATAGCCAAAATAAATAAATTAGAACTTGAAATAGGAATGTTAAAAGATGAAAAAATTATTTTATAGGAGGAGCTAGAATTATCTCAAGAAAAAATTAAAAATAGTTTAGTTGAAAATGAGACTATATCTAATGATTTTGGAAAAGTTAAACTTGAAAAGGATAAATTGTTAAAAGAAAATATCAACTTGAAAAGCAATATAGAAACAATGAAAATTAAAAATTTAGAATTAAAAAAAAATTAGATAAAAATTAAAAATAATGTTTCAAAATTTAATAAAGGAAAACAAGATTTGGAAAATCTTATCAGTACTTCAAAACCGTCAGGTAATAGAAATGGAATAGGATTTAAAAATACTCCTAAACAAAAAGGGAATAATATTAAGAAATATAGTTTTATCTATCAAAAGAGTTAAAAATTACCTAAGTCTAATACGAATACCAAAATTAAAACAATTTGGATTCCTAAGACAAATAATAATTTGATTAGACAAAAACATATTAATAATTTTTTAGATAACGTAGTTTATAATAAAAATTATGTTCATAAAGGTACCAAACCTTCTTGGGTATGGCTACATGCTCCTCCTAACATCTAGGACCCTAACAAAGTATATGGGTACCAATTAAATCATCTTTTATTTTGCATGTACCCAAAATAAAAAAATAAGGAGAAATGGATACTTGATAGTGGATGCTCCAAGCATATGACCGGAATCTCAAAAATGTCATCAAATATAACATACATCGATGGTGGAACGGTAACTTTTGGAGATAACTCAAAAGGATACGTCGTTGGCATCGTAGAAGTCATCAACTCTGGTACTTGCTAGAATAACATCAATAGAAAGACAAGAACAAGGCTCAAAGGACACTACAAGAGACTATAAGTCGATAGGAACAAAGAAGCACAAGAAAAAGAGCATAAAAACTGATATGCACAATATCAGACGTCTTGATGCACAAGCCAAATGTTTGAAACAGTTCTCTAGAACAACAGACAGGCTGAACCAGACGTCTGGCAATTGCACTCAAACGTTTGATCTACTACTATATTCAAAAATATATATAGCATCCGATGTATGAAACATATTCCATACGTATGATTTCAAACTCGGATTTCAAATAAGAACTTCAACTGCCACATTCGAATGGACATCTCCACTTCTCTTCGCTGCAACTCCTCATCGTCAACAGAAGCAACTATAGAGCAGTCATTAATGGATGCAATAACTCAAGATATCTATCTACAACTATATATAGCATCAAGAATCAAGAACTTACTGTAATTACGCTCTATAATTATATACTCTATCATATATTCTTGATCTCTGCACTCTAGCAATTTATACTTGTATTCACTCTTCCATATATTCAGTTCTTTACAGACCTTACTCTCTAGATATATATTGAAAGGGATTGTACTAATTATTCAATATCCGTGTCATTCTAGAACACACATTTGACAAGAACAACTTATTGCAACTAAGCCTATTCCTCTGGGCGAAGCAAGGGTGTTTGATAGCTGAATTCTAAAAGGGAGCTTGGGGATTGGACGTAGGACGGGAGATCCGAACCAGTATAAAATCCCGGTGTGCTTATTCTATATTTACTTAGATTAATATTGTTTTAGTTGCATCATATATTTTATCACATATACTTGCATAAACACTACACGATCTACCCTGTTCCCAAAAAGCTGATCCCTGTCACTGTTCCCCTGCCTCTCTATTTATAGACAAAGATGGGTTGGAGTTCCCTGGTGGGCCGGTGGCTGAATATCTTGGCCCAAATGGAGTAATCTCTGTGCGCCGACCCATAGATGCCGAACGTCGAATGGCATACAGGATAGGGCATGAATGCCGAACAATCTCCTCGTGCCGAGCGCAGTGAGGCCGAACACTCTGAATGCCTTGGGAAGCATTTACACAGAACGAGACTGGAAGCTGAACCGGTGACTTGGCCAAACGACTAGATGTCGAACCTTCATCTCCATGCCGAACGAAGTGAGATGTGAATGGCGAGTGTATGCCGAGCAGTAGTTGAAGTTGATTGAGAGTGGTTGAATGCCAGACAATATGGTATCATGCCAAACAAGGCGAAGCCGAACGCCCTGACCGCCGGACACCCTAGATGCCGAGCAATATCTAATGCCGAACGCTCTCTAGATGCCGAGCGTTATCCACTGCCGAACGCTCTCTAGATGCCGAGCGCTATCCAATGTCGAACGCTCTTCATGCCTAACGGTCTCAGGGTGCCGAACAAGATTCATGTCGAACCTTCGTGGATGCCGACCGTTCCACGTATGCCGGACGTTCTTCTGGCACCGATCGTTTAGATTGCCGAGTACCAAGTTGCCTAGTCAAATCTCCAGGAAACACTTTCCCCCCAAAGTGTATCGCGTGACCGAACGTGATACGCTTTGAACTACGAGTCCTTTGTGCTTCGCTCCAAACCTTGGACCGTCACTCTTAGAGGTTGTTTTCTTGTGAACACTTGATAAGGTGGTGTGTGCTGAACGTAACACGAATGCCGAACAATACAACCGAGGCCGGACGCTCCACGTGTGCCGAGCGGCTTTGTACGCCGAAGCCGAACGATGCGGCTTTGACCGGTTCCACTGGCCATAGCCTCTTCGACTTCTTCTTCTTCCCTATAAAGGCCAACGTTTTCCCCCTTCTTCTCTTTTCACTTTTTTACCTCTGCTATCTCGTACTTGCAATTTCACCCGTTAACTACCATTCCTTCCCAGTCCATTCGGCATTAACCAAAGTCATGCCCTTAACCCCAGATGTTTCCCAAGGGATTGACCAGGCAACTTAGTACTCGGCTTGACCATTGCTCGGCCTCCCAGGAAGGTTCGGCATCCAAAGGGTACTCAGCTACCCAAGAACGTTCGGCCAAAGTGAACGTTCGGCCTCTAAGGAGTACTCGGTGTAAAGTGTGTTCAGCATTCGTAGGAATACTCGGCATCATAGGACCGCTCGGCATCAGAAGAGCGCTCGACGAACCTAGATTGTTCGACATCCCAAATCAGTTCGGACAAAGATATCGTTCGACAACCAGAACGCGTTCGGCATCTAGGAGCGTCCGGCATCAAGAGATCGTTCGGCATTGAACGCCATTCGGCCAAAGAAGATCGTTCGGCCATCAAAGTTTGTTCGGCCTCCCACGTACGTTCGGCATAGGAACGTTCGGCATCCCCGAACGTTCGGCCAACAAGTTGTTTGGCATCCCAGCCTCATTCAACCTACATCCCTCACTCAACGGCATACCTTGTTCGGCACAAAGAGGAAGGCTCGGCATACCTCGTTCGGCACGAAAAGGAAGGCTCGACATACCTCGTTCGATATAAAGATGAAGGCTCGGCATGCCTCGTTCGGCCTCTCTGGTTCGGCGCATAGTACTTACGCTACTTGGACCGAGCTATTCAGCCACCTGGCCCACCAGGGAAGTCCGACCAACTATCGTCTATAAATAGGGAGGCAGGGGCACAGAAAAAAGAGAGAGATTTCAGAGAACACTGAGGAGACTCTGCCATTTTCAAGACTCATTCAAGACTTATGTCTTTTACTTTGCAATTGTATTCAAACACTTAGAAACAGATTGTATCTGTTATCAAGTATCAAGAAAAGAAATAAAGATCAACTTCAAAGTGGACGTAGGCTATTACGCCGAACCACTATAAATCCAGTGTTCTTACTTTCTGCACTTTAATTTATGCACTCTCATCTGTTTTAATTTGTTTTCTTCATTAATCTCTCTACATAATCTTTCTAAGGGTGTTGGTGACCAATTTTGGCGCTAACATTTTGGTGCTTTCACTGAGAATTGAATTCTCAGGTTGTGACGATCTACTTTGTAGCTACTGGATTGCATAAATCCCCCAAAGAAGATCCGTAATTATCCATAAGGCATCTGTTGATTCTACTCAGAGTTACAACCAACGACTCTAACATGGGAAGACCACGAACAAGATCGACCTCCCAAAATGTAGATGCCCGCGAAACCGTTAGTGTTCAGCAACTTGGACCTAACGATCAACAAGCAATTCGAGGCACGGGGCCCTCCAGCCAAAACCAAGTGGAAGCTGTTTCACGAGCAGAATTGAATGACTTGATAAAAGAGCTTACGGAAAGCAGAAGGCAACTCGCTGAGCAAATGCAAGTTAATGCTGACCTCATGGCCCAACTTGCTCAACAGCAGCATCAGAATGCTGGAGGTAGCCCTGTCCACTACTCCGAAGATGATAGCTCAACTTCAGCTGATGAACCTCCTAGGCGTAGATGCCGCAAGGATGAAGATGGCCAAGCAGGTGCCACTGATCGCTCTACTAGAAATCAAGCCCGTGGAGCGGAACCCAACCTTCCTCCTACCATGCAAACCCCGGATTTGACAGCTATGGTCAGGCAGTTGATGAGAGAGAATCAAGGTTTGACTAATGAAGATTGGGGAATGTCTAAGAGTCATACTCCCTTCACAGATACCATTCTACAGGCTGAATACCCAAGGAAGTTTAACATGCCCACCATACCCGCCTATGAAGGAAAAACTGACCCTAGACAACATGTAATGAGGTATGGATGGATGATGGATTCAGCAAGGGCCAACGACGCAACTAAGTGCAGGTGCTTTCCAATAACTCTGTCCGGAATTGCCACCATGTGGTTCACTCGACTTCCTCCACAGTCAATCTCAAACTTCGACGAATTAGCAAGGAAATTCATAGAACAATTCAAGATACACGCCACTCGACCCAAGGATGTTATGTCCTTATCAATCGTGACCCAAGCTCCTGGAGGAAAGCCCCCAGCCACGCTGGAACGTTTTTACTCAAAGGCTCATCAGTTCATAAGGAGGGAAGAAGCTCGGTGGATAAGGAAAGACAAGGCACCAGGGTCCGTTCAGGAGTCTGTAAAGGGCAACATCGCCATGAAAGCAACCGACGGTAACCCTGGAAAGACTCAGGCCAGCGTCCAAAATAAGCCTGGGCGGTCTAAGGGAACTGGAAGTGGAAATCCTGGAAAGAAGAAGGAGACGGGGAGATGGAAGTCAAGGATCCCAACCTACAACGAATACACTCCACTGAATGCGTCTCTTGAAAACATCTACTTATCGACCTGCAACACTTTTCAATACAGAAAACCACGCCCTAAGGAATCAACAGAGGAGCAAAAGCAGACTGGAAAGTATTGCCGCTTTCACGAGTCTTATGGGCACAACACAGACGAATGCAGGCATCTCCATGACGCTATTGAGAAATTGATTAGGCAGAAGAAGCTGCAGGAATTCGTCAAAGATACGCCAGAAGGAAGACAAGAGACTTCAGACCCCGGACGTGGCCCAGCTCTACACCAACCAGAGCAACCTACTCGAACTATGGGAAGGTTGATTATTAACACAATTGCAGGTGGACCTCATCCTGCGGATAAAAATTGGTAGGAAATGGAGCGATATGCTAATTCCTTGAGACATACAGAGCATGTGTGCTGTTCAAATGTGGAGGATGGAACTCCCGCAAAGCAGCAACGCACGATGCACGAGGATATTGTATTCAGGAATAGAGACGCAGATAAGGTGGAAGCTCCCACCATCGATCCATTGGTCATATCCGCAACCATCGGACCGACATTCGTAAGGAGAATCCTAATTGATTGTGGAAGTTCCGTTAATATCATCTTCAAGAAAGCGTATGACCAAATGAAGCTGGAGACTAAGGATTTGAAACCATCTAAAGCCCGAATCCATGGCTTTAACGGCGCAGCCACAGACGCAGTAGGATATGTGGAGTTACCAGTTGAACTGGGACAAGGTGAACGAAGGAGAGTGCGAATCCTACCATTCATAGTGCTGGATGTTGATTCACCATACAACATGTTTTTGGGACGACCAGCCCTCGCAGATTTCAGGGCAGTCTTGGCCCCGTGGTGTCTCACACTGAAATTCCCGACAGACAAAGGAGTTGGCGTAGTGCATGGCGACCAAGCAACCGGACGTGCATGTTACGTGGCTGAGCTGAGAGAGGCCCAGCGCAGAGAAAAGGGAAAGACCGCGGACAGCATCGTCCGCATCCCGAATTCTGATGATTGACAATTAGCGCCCGAGCCCTGGCTCGGGCGACATTCTCGGATCGTTGGAGTCATAGATCCGAGAGATGACAAAGGGGAACCCAGGGAACCTGACGCAGCACCGGCCGAACTAACAATTGATATTCCAATTAGCCACATCGACCCGACACGAGTTCTTAAAATTTGGTCACAGCTCGATCCCCTAATGGCAGAGAATTTATCTGATTTCCTCCGAGCGAATCTTGATGTCTTCGTGTGGACACACTCTGATATGCGTGGGATCTCCCCTGCAATTGCGAGCCATATGTTGAATATAGACCCAAAACACGTACCTGTGAAGCAAAAAAGGAGAGGCATGGACTCGGAGAGGTCTACAGCTCTCAAAGAGGAGGTGGATAAACTCAAAGCCAATGGGTTTGTCCGCGACGCCCTCTACCCGGAATGGGTGTCCAACCCTGTGTTGGTAAAGATAGCAAACGGAAAATGGAGAACCTGCGTTGACTATTCTGATTTAAACAAAGCATGCCCGAAGGATGGCTTCCCGCTACCACGAATTGATCAACTGGTCGATTCAACTGCAGGGCATGAGTTATTGTCATTTATGGATGCATACTCTGGATACAACCAAATTCCGATGCACATCCCAGACCAAGAACACACCAGCTTTGTCACAAATGTTGGGTTATACTGCTATGTAGTGATGCCCTTCGGACTGAAGAACGCCGGAGCAACTTACCAGCGTCTGGTAAATCGAATGTTCAAAGATCAGATTGGGAAAACAATGGAAGTCTATGTGGATGACATGCTTGTGAAGTCACGGCAGTCAAAGGACCACATTCAAGACTTGGCGGAAATGTTCGATATACTAAGGCACTATGGGATGAAGATCAATCCTTCAAAGTGTTCAATCGGCGTGGTATCAGGGAAGTTCTTGGGATTCATTGTGAATGCACGAGGAATTGAAGCTAACCCGGAAAAGATCCAGGCCATTCGAGATATACGGGCACCTAGAACCATAAAACAGGTACAGAGCTTGAACGGAAAAGTAGCTTCGCTCAGTCGATTCATATCCAGAGCCACAGATAAGTGTGTTCCTTTCTTCGATGTCATAAATAAAGGAAAGAGAAACTTCGAATGGACGACTGACTGCGAGGAAGCATTTCAAGCCCTGGTAAGACACTTGGAAAGTCCTCCAGTGTTGTCAAAACCAGTAGACCACGAGACGTTGTACGTATATTTGGCTGTGTCTCAACACGCTATCAGTACATCCCTAGTTCGCGAAGAAGACAAGGTTCAAAGGCTGGTGTACTATGTTAGTAAACGACTGACGGGGGCAGAAAAGAATTATCCAAAGATCGAGAAACTTGCCTATTGCCTGGTGATTGCATCACGCAAGCTTCGTCCCTACTTTCAGGCGCACTCAATCAGTGTTTACACTGACCAACCCTTGCGACAGGTACTCCAACGACCGGAAACTTCCGGTAGGATGCTAAAGTGGAACATCGAGTTAAGCCAGTTTGATATCACCTACCTGCCGCGAAGGACCATCCAAGGGCAGGCATTAGCTGACTTCGTTGCTGAGTTCACCATTCCGGATGAACCGAGTGAAAATCACAAAATAATCCCTCCTGTCCGATGGAAGATGTTCACTGACGGGGCATCTAACGACCGTTGGTCAGGAGCTGGGATAGTTCTGGTAACTCCCGAAAACCGATCAATTTGCTATGCTTTGAAGCTCGAATTTACAGCGACAAATAACAAAGCCGAATACGAAGCACTGATTGCTGGCTTAAGACTTGCCAATGAACTAAGGGTAAAGTCCATCGAAATCTTCTGCGACTCACAGCTGGTGGTTTATCAGGTACGGTGAGACTACCAAGCGAAAGGACAGAGACTGGCTCCTTACCTTGCTCGGGTCCGGGAGCTACTAGTAAACCTGGAATATTATGACATTTCGTATGTCCCGCGCGAACAGAACAGGGAGGCCGACTCGTTGGCTAAATTCGCGAGTACCGGCGATGCACAGCAGATGGGGTTGTTCCCTGTCGAGACTCTGCTTGCTCCAAGTATAGACATGATGGAGATAGATCTCATCTTGGAGACCGAACTCGAAAGGGGATCATGGCTGACCCCGATCAAACAATACTTGCTATACGGGGACTTACCTGAGAAAAGAAGCGAAAGACGCCAAGTCCTTCGTAAGGCTTCGCGTTATGTAATGCAAGACGGGATAATGTATCGGAGGGGATTCTCGACCCCCTTACTCCGGTGCGTGGCCCATGACGAGGTAAAACGGGTGTTGGAAGAAGTCCATGAGGGAGAATGTGGTGATCATACCGGGGGGCAAACTTTGGCGAGGAAAATCCTCCGCTATGGATATTATTGGCCGACTGTAAATCGGGATGCTGCAGACTATGCGAGAAGATGCGACAAATGCCAGATATATGCAAAGATTCCAAGAGCTCCGCCAACGGGACTCACACAAATGGTTAGTCCCTGGCCATTTGCAATGTGGGGAATCGACCTAATTGGATCTCTGCCTGTAGCCAAAGGAGGCGTGAAATATGCAATAGTGGCAGTCGATTATTTCACCAAGTGGGCGGAAGCAGAGCCAATGGCCACAATCACCACCAAGAAAGTCATTAATTTCGTTGTACGAAATATCATATGTCGTTTTGGCCTCCCACGGACCATCATAACGGATAACGGAACTCAATTTGAAAGTAAGGAATTCAAAGAGTTCTGTCAGAAGTATGGCATTGAGAAAAGGTTCGCGGCAGTTGCTCACCCGAAGGCGAATGGGCAGGTAGAAGCCGTCAATAAAATCATCAAGTCCATATTGAAGAAGCATTTGGAAAAGGCTAGAGGCAAGTGGGTGGATGAACTCCGAACAGCGCTTTGGGCCTATAGAACTACCCACAAGACCGCAATTGGCCACACACCATTCGTACTGGCGTACGGCACGGAAGCCGTCATACCCGTAGAACTTGAAGTTCCGTCACACCGGGTAACCTACTACAATCCTGCGTCAAACCAGGATCTCCTATTGGAATCATTAGACTTCATTGATGAGAAACGCGAAGAAGCTGATTTGAGAGCAGCCTCATACAGACACCGAGTCGCTAAATATTATAATGGAAAAGTCCAGCCAAGATCCTTTAGTGTGGGAGATCTCGTTTTGAAACGAGTCTTTCCAACCCCTTCGCACATGAATCCCGCATGGGAAGGTCCATATGTCATCGAACGGAGGCTTGGAGAAGGAACTTTCAAGCTAACGACCGTCGATGGTGCGACACTCCCTCGAGCATGGAACAGTGAGCATTTGCGGGGTTATTACACTTAGTCTATTTCCTTTATGCGGTAGTTGCATTTATTTCCAGTATGCTTTCTTCTTAGCATGTAATAAGATAATCTAGCTTGTTTTCATCAATAAAGGCTTGAAGCCATCTTTTCCATGAATGACCAATGTCTCTTTGTATGATATTCCTATGACGCGCAATTAAAGATTATGATACCCTGGCTAGCGTACGAACGCTTATAATAAATGACAAAAAGTCTCCAAGTCCCCAGAGTGCGGAATGGAGTACTCTAAGTCCCTGGAGTGCGGACTCGAGTATAAACGATTCAAAATCTCCAAGTCCCCGGAGTGCGGACTGGAGTACTCTAAGTCCCCGGAGTGCGGACTCGAGAATAAACGATTCAAAATCTCCAAGTCCCCGGAGTGCGGACTGGAGTACTCTAAGTCCCCGGAGTTCGGACTCGAGTATAAACGATTCAAAATCTCCAAGTCCCCGGAGTGCGGACTGGAGTACTCTAAGTCCCCGGAGTGCGGACTTGAGTATAAACGAAAAAAAATCTCCAAGTCCCCGGAGTGCGGACTGGAGTACTCTAAGTCTCCAGAGTGCGAACTCGAGTATAAACGACAAAAAATCTCCAAGTCTCCGAAGTGCGGACTGGAGTACTCTAAGTCCCCGGGGTGCGGACTCGAGTATAAACGATTCAAAATCTCCAAGTCCCCGGAGTGCGGACTGGAGTACTCTAAGTCCCCGGAGTGTGGACTCGAGTATAAACGACAAGAAATCTCCAAGTCCCCGGAGTGCGGACTGGAGTACTCTAAGTCTCCGGAGTGTGGACTCGAGTACTCTAAGTCCCCGGAGTGCGGACTCGAGTATAAATGATCCGAAATCCCCAAGTACCCAGAGCGCGGACTCGAATACAAATGACTCGAAATCTCCAAGTCCCCGGAGCACGGACTGGAGTACTCGAAGTCCGGTATATAGACTTAATTACAAGCTGTTCAGACCTCCGAGTTCCTTGAATAGGAACTACGACGCAAATGACTTGGATATGTCAAGTCCCCAACATACGGGCTATGAAATATTCTAAGTGCTTGAAGTACCAAGTGGAGGTTGATCAAATCCAGGGAAGCTCCCAAGCCATGTGAAGACGAACCAAGAAGTCTAAGTTACCCATAACAATTCAGATTTCAATCACAACCATAAAAGAAACTGAATAATAAAAGTCTTTTGAGAAGACAAAAGTGAAGATCAAATTTTATTCGCAAAAAGCTTATTTACACAGTCTATAAAAATTAGTACATGACTCAAACTAGTTCTCGTTGAACGGGGACGACGGTCATTTCTTGTGTTTCTTTGACTTCTTCCCGGATGGTTCCTTCCCAGAGCGCTTACTCTTGGAATCCTTCCCTGACGGAGGGGTGACGACCGAAGACGTAGGAGGAACATCCATGGGCTGGGACTTGCCAGGAAGAATGACCTTCAATGGTTTGTTCAGAGGATCGTCCAGGTCCACTTCACGCGGCTCGACCTTGACTGAGGTCGTATCTCTTTTCTCTTTCTCGAGCCGTTCCTTCATGCTCAAGTCGGATGTGTGCTCAGAGGCGCCTGTGGTTTCTACTTTGAAACTCTCCGAGGAAGAGTCAGATTTGCCTTCATCCAGCGCCCCGACTACTTGAGCATCTGGACCAGGATCTCCGCCGACTTGAGTAGCCTCACTCGCCTTTATCTCCACCTCCTTGGCGGCATCGCTCCTCGGAGTGGGCTCGGGGTCCGAACATCCTGCACAGAAGACACGAAAATAAACAAGTGCTAGAATACAACAACTTCTGAGGGAATGAGAAAGATCTTTGTGAAGCCCAGAGGTAACTCACCAGATGTCGGTGGGTTCTCAGTCGCCAGGGGTGTCCCGCCCTCCGGGATGGGAGATAAAACATGAACGCCAAGCCCGGGAGCTTCCGGGTCATAACCAACGTGCTGCTCGAAGGGGTCAAGTGTCGACCGATTGGCCGGTTGGGTAGGCACGTGAACTGGGGGCACAACGCCGGAGGGGTCCGTAGCCACCTCTTTCCCTTTCCTGGAGGGAGAACCTTTGTTGTAGAGGGCTTTAGCCGCCGATAAATCTAAAGGCTCTTTCCCCCTCAGGAATTCTTTTATCAATGCTTCTTCGTCGACCTCATCGGCGCCGCTCTCAACCTTCCTGATCTGAATCAGGGTCTCCCATGCCTCGGCCAATGACTCAAGGTAGTCGTCGCCCAGAAAAGTTAGATCTCGACGCATGAGAACTCGGGCATTGAACTCAGCGATGAGCGGGTCGAATTCGGTCTTTATCTCCTCCCTGCCTTCTTCCCTGGCCTCCTCAAGGCGAGAGTCGATGTCTACAGTTGCTGCCCTTTTACCTTCCTCATGGGCCTCATTCCTCAGTGCCTCGATTTTGGAGAGATCGTCTTCAAGTTTCCCCTTTAAGAGCCGGGTGGCGACGATCTCATCACAATAGTGCTGTGCCTCAACCTGGGCGGCCACTTTCTCTTCCTTCTCCTTATTGAGTTGCTCCTCGAGCTCCTTAACTCGCCTATTAAGCACATCTCGCTCCTTCTGAACGGAGTCTTTCTCCAAAGCTAATGCCCCACACCTTTGAACCGCTTCATCGAGCTCTTTCTTATGAGTCAATTCAAGGCGGGAAACAGCCTCGGCGGTGTCCTTAGCGCTCTGAGGAGTAGCTTCAAGCTCGGACTTATAGGCGGCAATTTCTTCATCCTGGGCCTTAATGATATCCCTGTCATGAATAGCTTCAAGCTTTAGGCGGTCAATTTCGTGCTGGCGCTCCATAGAGACTTCAGAAAGTTTCTCGGCCAGATGGACGAACGCGTCATGTTGCACGTAGACGTCATTGGTACATGCGATAGCATTTTGTTTGACATCTCCGGGAATAGGATGAATCGCCGGAAGGAACTTTAACCCATCAAAACAAATCTTCGGAAACTTAGCCTTAAGTTCGTTCAATCTCTCCGACACTGTCGGGTCTGTTACGGGAGCGGGAGGAGACGGCTTTGAAAGTTCGCCCTTCCTATGAGAATCTCGGGAGTGCCAGGTAGAAGAAGAGTCAGAGTGTTGGTCCCGGGGAGCATCAGAATGCGACCTCTTATGGCCACGTTTGTCTTTGCTTTGCTCCTGATAAGAAGAGGTCTCCTGGCGGTGCTCGGGTTGATAATAAGTTTTCTTCCGGGATGACGAGTCCCGGGCATGATAATCTCGGTCGCTGTCACTGTCTCTGTCTCGGCTTCCCGAGGCCCGAGTCCCGACCAGACTGGCGTAAAGTCGACGAACCGCGAAGGCGGTCGTATCCGTGAGAGCGCCCCATGTCACCTGCAATCAAACAATAGCGAATTAGCGAAAGAGCAGAATGATGAAAGAAAAGTAGGTGCAAAGTGAAATGCATGTGTCTGTGTGTGTCCTAGTGCTACCCCCCCCGACGGACCAGTGGCTTTGCTAACGGGAGTCTTTTCCCCTTGGATCGGGGCCGGGACGCCCGCATCGCCCCTGACGGGCGAGCGAAACTTAAACAGCTACGGGTCGTTAAAATCATAGTTGAGCAAGTCGTCGGGAATGGAGAGGTTCGATAAGCCCTTCAGAGAACTTTCAACGCGCTGTGAAGAAGCCTCTTTCTCTGGCTGAATAGGCGTAACTTTGGAAGTCCCACCAACTTTCTCCTTCCTCGACTTGCACGCCAGCTTCTTTTTCCCCTTCGAAGGGGAAGATGACGTTTCAATATCATGAACTTCGGCTGCAGAGCCTAATTCCTCACCTTGCTTTTCAGGTGACTCGCCTGGAATTTTCCCTTCTTCCGGAGCTTCAAGAGAAGGGCGAACGGATGATTCAGGCAGTTTTTTCCCTCTGACATGTACAGGCTTGGGAAGCAAGGCACCCTCTGGAAGACTAACCCGGCGGCCAGGGGCTAGAAAACCGAACTTTGATAGTGACTCATTGGAAATGAGGGCTCGGATATCTCGCTCTTCAGCAGGAAGAGCTCTAATGGCATCGACAGCATCGGAGTACCCCCGGCCCTCGGGACGGGGGACGAGATCTAAAAAAATAGAACAATGAGTTAGGAGAAGTTCAACCTCAATCGGGAATGGACATCAACTCAGAGAATAGACTTACTTCCTTCAACCCACCGCCTCGCAAAGCCTTGGGGGCAGCGCACGTAAAACCACTCCTGTTTGTACAGGGCGAATTTGCTACTCCACGCGCTAGTGAAAAGTTGGCACTTCCGATGTGGCTCGAGAAACATGTAAGAGGGGCTTTCTCCCCGTTTCTTGGTCATATAGATGTACCTTATATCGCCGGGAGTTGGAGGCCTGGAGAAGACGGCCATGAAAAGCATGTACGTGCCATAAATGAAAGCGTGACCATTTGGATGAAGTTGAGACGGGGCGACGTCCAGATACTGCAGCACGTCGCGAAGGAATAGATTGAAAGGTGGCACGCTACCAACCCAGCACATGAACTTGCTACACGCCGTATATCCCACTGGGGGCAGATGTGGGCGGTCACGCCTCGACGGAACGAGCACGTCAGCAAACGGAATGCCATGAGTAGAACATATCCGCTTAAGAGCGGCCTCAGTGACTCTCGAAGCCTGTGAGTCAACTGGGTCATCCAGTAAAATCGACGATTCCAAAGTATCGGGAGCCCAATCATGAGTGGGAGAAACTGATGGGTCAGTTGTGTCGGGGGCCGTTCGCTTAGAAGACGGCCCAGGCTTGTCGGAAAGTGTAGCAGAACTGGATCTTTTGGACATCTTGAATAAATAGCAGACCCAACCAAGCACCTGTGTGAACTATACTCGAAAAATAATCGACGTTAGAATTAACAACGCAGATAACCCCCCCCCCCCCCTCCGTGTGGTGTGTGAACTAGTGCAATCAATCGTGCATAAGCATTTAATATAACGTCAAGCCTAAAAACATCGCTTCCGAAAACCGTCATCGCTGACCGTCTCCGAAAGCCTTCTGGATAACGACTGCAGTAAGACACTAGAGGCAATTGTCTGATTATGCCAAGTAAAGACCAGTTATGAAATTGGGCAAGGAGAGTATATTCGGCATTTATGTTTGGTTCGGCATCTATGTTTGTCCGGCCTAAGCCATGTTCGACATTTATATTTTGTTCGGCATCTATGTTTGTCCGGCCTAAGCCATGTTCGGCAGTTATTTTTGGCTCGGCATCTATGTTTGTCCGGCCTAAGTTATGTTCGGCAGTTATGTTTGGTTCGGCATGGTCAGTTTGGCATCTATGTTTGTTCGGTTTAAGTCATGTTCGGCCGGTAGAGTATGTTCGACACTTATGTTTTGTTCGGCTAATATCGCTCGGCACGATTGGTTCGACATTTATGGTTGTCCGGCATTGCCATGGTTCGGTACTGTCCGTTTGGCCAAATTGACGTTCGGCAAAGCAATCGTTCGGCCAAACTCCCATACGGCCGAAACAACATTCAATATCCTCCAACGCTCACCACTCCTCCCATATTCCTTCTTCCACCTGGTTCGGCACAGGAAAATTATGCCGAACTACAACGTCTCTCCCAAACAACACAAACCCTATGAGGTGATCATCCCTCACCACTCCTCCCTGCCTCAAGTTGCTCGGCCATGGGAATATCCAAATCAAGGTTTGGATCATCCACCCGCATAGCCCGTACAACCTCCATTCTAGCCTAAGCCAATTGTTCGAAACTTATCTGGGAAAGAAGTTAGATGAAGGGATTTTACCTAATTCGTGGATCGAACGTTAGAAAGGGCTGAGAAGTACGAAGAGTCAAATGGCAGGGGTATATCGAAATTGCAGTGGTGGAAGCAAAGTAAAGAAAAGAGGAGGAAGAAGAAGGAGACGGGTTTTATAGGGGGAAGAGGAAGTCGAAGAGGTTCTGACCGGCACTACCGGTCAAAACAATATCGACCGTCCACCTCAGTTCGTTCGGCTTGGGCCAGCTTGGATCTTCCAGCACTTGTCTCGTTCGGCTCGATTGGTCGACATACAAAGTCACACAGAGTAATGTATATCATTCGGCTTTTTCCTACTACGCCCGGCCTTCCCTACTGCGTTCGGCCAAGAGAGCTTTAAAACAAGGATGATGACCAAGGTTTGATCAAAGCGTATCACGTTCGGTCACGTAACACACTTTGGGGGGCAAGTGTTTCCCAAGGGATTGACCAGGCAACTTGGTACTCGGCTTGACCACTGCTCGACCTCCCAGGAAGGTTCGGCATCCAAAGGGTACTCAGCTACCCAAGAACGTTCGGCCAAAGTGAACGTTCGGCCTCTAAGGAGTACTCGGTGTAAAGTGTTTTCAGCATTCGTAGGAATACTCGGCATCATAGGAACGCTCGGCATCAGAAGAGCGCTCGGCGAACCTAGATTGTTCGACATCCCAAATCAGTTCGGACAAAGATATCGTTCGGCAACCAGAACGCGTTTGGCATCTAGGAGCGTCCGGCATCAAGAGATCGTTCGGCATTGAACGCCGTTCGGCCAAAGAAGATCGTTCGGCCATCAAAGTTTGTTCGGCCTCCCACGTACGTTTGGCATAGGAACGTTCGGCATCCCCGAACGTTCAGCCAACAAGTTGTTCGGCATCCCAGCCTCATTCAACCTACATCCCTCACTCAATGGCATACCTTGTTCGGCACAAAGAGGAAGGCTCAGCATACCTCGTTCGGCACGAAAAGGAAGGCTCGGCATACCTCGTTCGATATAAAGAGGAAGGCTCGGCATGCCTCGTTCGGCCTCTCTGGTTCGACGCATAGTACTTATGCTACTTGGACCGAGCTATTCAGCCACCTGGCCTACCAGGGAAGTCCGACCCACTATCGTCTATAAATAGGGAGGCAGGGGCACAGAAAAAAGAGAGAGATTTCAGAGAACACTGAGGAGACTCTGCCATTTTCAAGACTCATTCAAGACTTATGTCTTTTACTTTGCAATTGTATTCAAACACTTAGAAACAGATTGTATCTGTTATCAAGTATCAAGAAAAGAAATAAAGATCAACTTCAAAGTGGACGTAGGCTATTACGTCGAACCACTATAAATCCGGTGTTCTTACTTTCTGCACTTTAATTTATGCACTCTCATCTGTTTTAATTTTTTTTCTTCATTAATCTCTCTACACAATCTTTCTAAGGGTGTTGGTGATCAATTTTGGCGCTAACACCAGACTTCTCCAAGTCTCGATCTACTAACTAGGTAACGACCCCTCTATCTAAGTCCTTTCCCCGAATAAATGGGTTTTAACACGAGGCTCAAGTCCATAAATTAGAACTGTAGCTGATAGGTGTTGCGGGGACGAGTGAATCGAAGTTCGAATAGGATATTTCTTTGGGCTAGATGGTATGGAGGGAAAGAGAAGTGGCCAGAGTCGAGTACACGGGGGAGATGTTGGGAGGTGCATTGTGGTTCAGCATGGATCTCTTGTGACGAACGAGATTGGAGGAAAAGAAAGAATAGAGGAGGAATACGAAGTGGCTAGGATGCCGAACAGCATGGTCTGGTATGACTCGCCGAACGATCCGTGCTGGTGGTTCGGTGTGGATGGAGGAAGAGAGGAAAAAATGAAACCGTAGTTAAGGAAGGAGTGCCGAGCGTTGGGGCTCAGCGTAACTCTGGTTCGGCGTAACTCAACACATGCCGAACAGTAGGTTGGGAGGTTAGGGTGGAAGCATGAATTAGATGGGATGCCGAGTGTTATTTCGGCCGAACAGAATTTTGGCCGAACGATACTCCACTGAACACTACCTAGGTCGAACGAACGATAGTTTGGCCGAATAATTTTCAGGCCGAACGGTAGCTAGACCGAGCGAAGGTTTGGCCAAACAATATTCAGGCCGAACAACTTTTAGACTGAGCCATTATGAATGTCGAACCATCCCTTAGCTTAGGCCGAACACTTGTTTATCTTTCCTAATCACGTAACAAAACGAGGACAAGGACTCCAGCATACTAGCATATCGAACTGATCCGGACTGATAACTTCCTAGTTTCGGTAGACATGAACCTGAATTTAAATCGACATAATCGGATAACTTCTTCTAACATTTTTTGAATCCGAAACTATAAACACCATAAGGCAGGCTTATGGAGACGGTCGGCGATGACGGTCTTCGAAGACGATGATTATAAGCTCATTTTTATATGATTAACTCTGCGACTTTCAATTTTTCAACGCTTACACATGAATTATCGCACTAGTTCACACACCACACGGGGGGGGGGGGGATTCTTGTGTTGTTAATTCTGACGTCGATTGTTTTTCAAGTATAGTTCAAACAGGTGCTCTCGTCAACCTCAATATTTATCGGAGATGTCTAAGAAATCTAGCTCTGCCACGATCTCGAATAGACTCGGGTCGTCTTCTAAACAAGGGGTCGAGGATACTTCTAATCCGTCGACTTCCCCCGCTCATAACTTAGCTCCCGATGCCCTGGAAGCATCGATTCTTTTGGACAACCTGGTCAATTCTCAAGCTTCAAAGGTCAATGAAGCTGCGCTCCGGCGAATATGCTCTATCCACGGAATCCCATTTGATGATGTGTTGGTTCCATCGGGGCACGATCGTCCACACCTGCCCCCAGTTGGATACACCGCCTGTAATAATTTTATATGCTGGGTCGGCAGTGTGCCACCGTTTAACTTATTTCTTCAGGATGTGCTGCAATACATTGGCATCGCCCCATCGCAACTGCACCCAAATGGTCACGCCTTCATCTATGGCACCTACAACCTCTTCATGACCGTCATCTCTAGGCCTCCAACTCCGGGCGACATCAGATACATTTATATGATCAAGAAGCGGAGAGATAGCCCCTCTTTTGTGTTCCTCGAACCGCACCACAAATGCCATATTTTAACCGGGCCGTGGAGCAAGTTTTCCCTGTACAAGTAGGAATGGTTCTATGTGCGTTGCCCTCCTGGTTTCGCAAGGAGATGGGTTGAACGAAGTAAGTCTTCTTCTTGAAACGATACTCATGTTTGGTCGAAGCTATGCCTTTTCTAACTCTTGTTTCATCTTCTCAGGTATCAATCCACGTCCTGACGGCAGCGGATATTCTGAGGCCGTTGAAACTGTTAGAGCTCTTCCCACCAAAGAACGAGACATCCGAACTCTTATTTCAAACGAGTCATTATCGAGGTTCGGACTGTTAGTAGAAGGTTGTCGGGTAAGCCTCCCTGAGGGTGTCTCCATATCCAAGCCCGCATCCGGTAAAGGGAAAAAATTAGCTGAGTCTCATGTCACACCCTTGGTGCATAGGAAGAGGGGGAAATTCAAGGGAATGAAACACCCAAAGCACAAGGTGAGAACTTAGGTCCCACTCAGGATTTGATAGTCGAAGTACACGATATCGAAACGTCATCTTCCCCTTCAAAGAGGAAAAGGGATTGACGTACAAGATTAGAAAGGAGAAGGTTGGCATAACTTCAAAAGTTACACTCATTCCAACGGAGAAAGAGGCCTCTTCACAGCATGTACAAAGTTCTTTAAAGGGCCTATCGAACCTATCAATTCCCGATGACCTGCTCAATTATGACTTCGATGATCCGGAAGCATTTCAACTTCACTCACCCATCAGAGGCGATGTGGGCGCTCTAGCCCAGAGTCAGGGAGAGAAAACTCCCATTAGTAAAGCAACTGGTCCGTCGGGGGGAAACACTAAGACATGCACAAACACTTGCACTTCAATTTGCACTTATATTTTTATCATCGCGCTACTCTTCTCATTGCTAACTCTTTCTCAAATTTCATACAGGTGGCGTGGGACGTACATACAGCATTGATCGCCTCCGTGGGTCGTCTGTTTTTTATCACTCCGGACGTGACTCGAGTTCCGGGAGACGTTGGGATAGAGACGACGATGGAGATAGGGATTACCATTCCCGGGACTCATCATCTCGGAATCAAAACATACTATCAGTCCAAGTACCACCATCATCCCTCTTCTCATTCGGAACCTAGCAAAGACAAGCGCGGCCATAAGGGGTCGCAATCCGATGCCCCCCAGGATCAACACTCTGACTCCTCTACCACTCAACAGTCCCGAAATCCTTACAGGAGAGCCGAACTTTCAAAGTCGTCTCCTCCCGCTCCTGCAACAGACCCGACAGTATCGGAGAGGTTGGCCGAGCTTAAAGATAAATTTCGGAAAATCTGCTTCGACGGCCTAAAATTCCTCCCCGCGATTCATCCTATCCCCGGTCATGTCAAGCAGAGCGCCATCGCCTGTACCAACAATGTCTATATTCAACATGATGCGTTTTTTCACTTGGATGAAAAACTTTCCGAAGTCTCCGTGGAGCGCCAACATGAAATCGATAGCCTGAAGTTAACGCTATCCACGACAAAGACATCATTAAGGCTCAGGACGAAGAAATCGCAACTTACAAGTCTGAACTTGACGTCGTCCATCAGAGCGCCAAGGACACCGCGGAGGCCGTCACTCGTCTGGAAGCAACTCACAAGAGAGAACTCGATGAGGCGGTTCAGTGCTGTGGGGCTTTGGCTCTAGAGAAGGACTCGGTTCAAAAGGAGAGGGATGCATTCAGCCTCCGAGTTAAGGAACTTGAGGAGCAGCTCCACAGAGAGAAGGAAGAGAAAACGGCAGCCCAAGAGGAGTCACAACGATACTGTGATGAAATCGTTGCCACTTGACTCTTGAAAGAAAAACTTGAGGGCGAGTTTTACAGAGTCGAGGCGTTAAAAAGTGAGGCCCGTGAAGAGGGCAAGAGGATAGCATCCATCGATATCGACTCGCGTCTTGAGGCGGCTAGAGAAGAAGGCAGGGAGGAGGTCAAAAATATGTTTGACCCGCTAATTGCTGAGTTCAACGCCTGCGTTCTCATGCATCGAGGCTTGACTTTCTTGGGCGAGGGTTATCTTGAATATCTGGCCGAGTCGTGGGAGACTTTAATCGAAATTAGGAAGGCTGAGCATGGTACCAAAGAGATTGACGAGGGGGCCTTGAAAAAAGAATTCCTCAAGGGAAACGAGCCTTTTGACTTGTCCGCAGCTAAAACTATATATGGCAAAGGTTCCCCCTCAAAGAAAGGGAAAGAAGTTATTACTGGTCCATCCGGGGCCGTGCCTCCAGCTCATGCGCCTACTCGATCAGCCGATACTCGATACATTTGAGCAGCATATTGGTTAAAATCCGAAGGACCCCGGCCTTGGCGTCCATATTTTGTCTCCCATTCCGGAGGGTGAGACCCCCTTGATAGCTGAGAGCCTGCCAGAACCTGGTAGATAATTCTTCACTTTAAGATTTCAAATGTCGTCATTCTGTATGAAGGACTATTGTATTCTAATGCTTATTTTTCATGCTTTCGTGCACGTCGTTCTGATCACGGGCCCACTCTGAGGAGCGATGTCGCTAAGGAGGTGGAGGAAAAGATAGGTGAGGCCAGTCGGGCAGGAGAAGCTCCCAGGCAGATGCTCAGGTGATTGGGGCGCTGGATGAAGACAAACCTAAGACTTCTTCTCCCATCTAGGGGAGTTATGAAGTAGAGATCACAGGCACCTCCGAACACACATCTGAGCTGAGTATGAAGGAACGGCTTGAGAAAGAGAAGAGAGAGTTTGCCGAGATCAAGGTCGAGCCTCGAGTTGTGGACCCAGACGATCCCTTGCACAACCATTGAAGGTCATTCTCCCTGGTAGGTCCAAGCACGTGGATGCTCTTCGTACTTCTACAGTTGCTACCCCTCCATCAAATAAGAGTACCAAGGGTAAACGCATAGGGGAGGAGCCACCCGAAAAGGCCACGGAGGTGAGAAAGTCGAAGAAGAACAAGAAGTGACCATTACTCATGTTCAACGAGAGTAAGTTTAAGTTATGTAATTATTTTCATCTACTTCCGTAGTCTTTGCAAATAGATTGTCTACTCCGAACTTTGTAGTAAAAATTTTGTCTGAATAAAGTTTAGTTCCCTTTTTTTGTCTTTCAAAAGGCTCTTGTCCTTCAATTTTTGTATGATTGTGATTTAAATCCAAGCTGTTGTGAATAACAAGGATTTCTCGGTTCACCTTCATATAGCTCGGAGATTCTTCGAGAGTTATTCATTCTTCCTTCTGCGCTTCAAGCACTTGGAGTATTTTTTAGTCCGCATATCGGGGACTTAGAGTACTCCAGTCCGCGCTCTGGCGACTTGGAGATTTGAGTCGATTATACTTGAGTCCGCACTCTAGGGACTTAGGGTACTCCAGTCCGCACTCCGGGGACTTGGAGATTTGGAATCGTTTATACTTGAGTCTGCACCCCGAGGACTTAGGGTACTCTAGTCCGCACTCCGAGGACTTGGAGATTTTGAATCGTTTATACTCGAGTCCGCACTCCGGGGGAATAGAGTACTCCAGTCCGCACTTCGGGGACTTAGAGGTTTTGAATCGTTTATACTCGAGTCCTCACTCCGGAGACTTAGAATACTCCAGTCCGCACTCCGGGACTTGGAGATTTTGAATCGTTTATACTCGAGTCCGCACTCCGGGGACATAGAGTACTACAGTCCGCACTCCGAGGACTTGGAGATTTGAAATCGTTTATACTCGAGTCCGCACTCCGAAGACTGAGAGTACTCCAGTCCGCACTCCGGAGACTTAGAGATTTTGAATCGTTTATACTCGAGTCCGCACTCCGGAGACTTAGAGTACTCCAGTCCGTACTCTGGGGACTTGGAGATTTTGAATCATTTATACTCGAACCCGCACTCCGGGAACTTAGAGTACTCCAGTCCGCACTCTGGGGACTTTGAGATTTTGAATCTTTTATAGTCGAGTCCGCACTCCGGGGACTTAGAGTACTCCAGTCCGCACTTCAGAGACTTGGAGATTTTGAATCGTTTATACTCTAGCCCGCACTCCCGGGACCTAGAGTACTCCAATCCGCACTCCGAGGACTTGGAGATTTTGAATCGTTTGCGCGTGTTCGTACGTCAGCCAGAATAATATGGTTTCGTTTTCCTGTCACAGGATCATCATATGCAGAGACATCAGTAATTTATGGAAAAGATGGCTTCAAGCTTTTATTAATGAAAGCAAGCTGAATTGTCTTACTACATGCCAAGAACTAGAAATAAAGGCGTACTGGAAATAAACGCAACTAATACATGAAAGAAATAGACTAAGTATAATAATGTCGCAAGTGCTCGATGTTCCATGCTCGGGGGAGTGTCGCACCATCGACGGTCGCTAGCTTGAAAGTTCCTTCTCCAAGCTTCCGTTCGATGACATATGGACCTTCCCATGCGGGATTCATATGAGATGGGATCGGAAAAACTTATTTCAAAACGAGGTCTCCCACACTAAAAATTCTTGGTCGGACCTTTTCGTTATAATATTTTGCGACTCTATGTCTGTATGCGGCCGCTCTCAAATTGGCCTCTTCGCATTTTTCGTCAATGAAGTCCAATGATTCCAATAAAAGATTCTGGTTCGACTCGGGGTCGTAATAAGTTACTCGATGTGATGGAACTTCAAGTTCCATGGGTATGACAGCTTCCGTGCCATATTCCAATGCGAACGGAGTGTGGCCAGTCGCGGTCTTGTGGGTGGTCCTGTAGGCCCAAAGCGATGTTGGAAATTCATCCACCCACTTGCCTCTAGCCTTTTCCAGATGTTTTTTCAATATGGACTTGATTATCTTGTTTACGGCTTCCACTTGTCCGTTGGCTTTCGAGTGAGCAACCGCTGCAAACTTCTTCTCAATGCCATATTTCTGACAAAATTCTTTGAACTCCTAGCTTTCAAATTGAGTCCCAATGTCTGTAATGATGGTCCATGGAAGGCCGAAACGGCATATGATATTTTGTACGATGAAATTAATAACCTTCTTGGTGGTTATTGTGGCCAGAGGCTCTGCTTCTACCCATTTGGTGAAGTAGTCGACCGCAACTATTGCATATTTCGCCCCACCTTTGGCTATGGGTAAAGAACCAACTAGGTCAATTCCCCACATTGCAAATGGCCAGGGACTAACCATTTGCGTGAGTTCCGTCGGCGGGGCTCTCGGGATTTTTGCATATATCTGGCATTTATCACATCTCCTTACATAGTCTGCAGCATCCGGATTCACAGTTGCCCAGTAGTATCCATAATGGAGGATCTTCTTTGCTAATGTCTGCCCCCTAGTATGGTCGCCGCACTCTCCTTCACGGACTTCCTCCAGGAGTCGTTTTATCTCACCATGGGCAATGCATCGGAGTAGTGGGGTCGAGAATCCCCTTTGATACATTATTCCATTCTGTATTACATAGTGAGAAGCCTTACGAAGGACTTGTCATCTTTCGCTCCTTTCTTTGGGTAAGATCTCAAATAGCAGGTACTGCTTGATTGGAGTCATCCACGATTCCTTCTCGATTTCTGTTTCTAACACGAAATCTACCTCCATCATGTCTATACTCGGAGCATGGAGGGTTTCAACAGGAAATAATCCCATTTGCGGTGCATCGCCTGTGCTTGTGAATTTTGCCAATGAATCGGCTGCTCTGTTTCGCTCACGCGGGACATGCGAAATGTCATAATACTCGAGATTCGCTAGCAGCTCCTGAACTCGAACCAAATATGGGGCAAGTCTCTGCCCCTTTGCTTGGTAGTCTCCTCGCACTTGGTACACCACCAGCTGCGAGTCGCTGAAGATTTCAACCGATTTTACTCCCAGTTCTTTGATAAGTTTCAAGCCGACGATCAACGCTTCATACTCGGCTTCGTTGTTCGTTGCTGTGAATTCGAGCTTCAAAGTGTAGCAGACTAATCGGTTCTCAGGAGTTACAAGAACTATGCCAACCCCCGAACAACGGTCGTTAGATGCCTTATCGGTGTAACGATCCCGGATTTTAAACAAGTTTAAATTGAGAATTAATTTAATTTTAGAATAAAATTGTGTAATAATTGGTAATCTATATAAAATTTTAGTTAAATTTTAATAATCGAGAATAAATTTGGATATTTGAAAATAAATTATAAAATGGTAGATAGTTAAACTTTAAAAGGAAATAAAATTTGTGTTGATGTTAAAAAAATATTCAAATAAATTTATAGTTATATAAATTTAGAAATTTATTTATATTATAAAATAATAAGTATAAGACATACAAGACAATTAAAAATTTAAGTTAGAAATATAAATAAATCTACATAAGATAAATTATTTAGTTTTGCAAAATAGTAAGTAAGACAAGATTATATATATATATGAGTATACTCACACAAATCAAGTTACATGAAATAAAACAAATTACAAATATCTAAGAACAAACAACTTAGCTCCGGCTCGACTCGAATTTTAACAGTTGAATCTGCGGCATTCGAGTACAAGTGAAGTACGGGTACCGATTTTCGAACGCTGAAATCTAGATCGTGACAATCGGTGTACATCTTCCATCGAACGGGAGGT
The DNA here is from genome assembly GCA_030765085.1 of Allium cepa. NCBI lineage: Eukaryota > Viridiplantae > Streptophyta > Magnoliopsida > Asparagales > Amaryllidaceae > Allium > Allium cepa. Next base: position 617,261,899 of record CM060941.1, read on the forward strand.
ATGACATTGTGGTCGTTTGATTCGTCTATCATAGTAAATTAAGCAATGAAGTCAGATAGTGATTGTCCTTGTATGGCCCTTCGCGGCAGGTAGGTAATGTCGAACTGACTTAACTCAATATTCCATTTAATCATTCTCCCAGAAGTCTCTGGTCGTTGGAGTATCTGCCGCAAAGGTTGGTCAGCGTAGACACTGATCGAGTGTGCCTGAAAATACGGGTGAAGCTTGCATGGTGTAATCACCAAGCAATAAGCTATTTTTTCAATCTTTGGATGATTTCCTTCTGCCTCCGTCAAATGTTTACTAACATAGTACACTGGCTTTTGAACCCGGTCTTCCTCGCGAACCAAGGCTGTACTGATAGCGTGTTGGGATACAGCCAAGTATATGTACAACATTTCATGGACTATTGGTTTCGACAATACCGGGGGACTTTCTATGTGCCTTACAAGAGCTCTGAATGCTTCCTCACAGTCGGATGTCCACTCGAAATTTCTCTTTCCTTTCTTTATGACATCGAAGAAAGGAATACACTTGTCTGTGGCCCTGGATATGAATCGGCTCAGCGCGGCCACCTTTCCGTTCAAGCTTTGCACCTGCTTTATGGTTATGGGCACTTGTATATCATAGATGGCTTGAATCTTCTCCGGGTTGGCCTCGATTCCTTGTGCATTCACAATGAAACCCAAAAACTTTCTCGACGCTACGCTGAATGAACACTTCAAAGGATTGATCTTCATTCCATATTGTTTGAGTATGTCAAACATCTCTGCTAAGTCTCGGATGTGGTCGTTTGACTACCGCGACTTCACGAGCATGTCATCCACATAAACTTCCATCATTTTACCAATCTGGTCTTTGAACATCCGATTCACCAGATGCTGATAAGTTGCTCCAGCGTTTTTTCAATCCAAAGGGCATCACTACATAGCAATACAACCCAATGTTTGTGACAAAACTGGTGTGTTCTTGGTCTGGGAGGTGCATCGGGATTTGGTTATATCCAGAGTACGCATCCATAAATGATAGTATTTCGTGTTTGGCAGTAGAGTCGACGAGCTGGTTGATTCTAGGTAAAGGGAAACTATCCTTCGGGCATGCTTTATTCAGATCGGAGTAATCAACACAAATCCTCCACTTTCCATTTGCTTTTTTGGCTAGCACTGGGTTAGATACCCATTCGGGACAGAGGGCGTCGCGACGAACCCATTGGCTTTGAGTTTGTCCACCTCCTTTTTGAGAGCCGTAGACTCCTCCGGGTCCATACCTCTCCTTTTCTGTTTTACGGGAACGTACTTTGGGTCTATGTTCAACATATGACTCGCGATTGTAGGAGAAATCTCGCACATGTCAGAATGTGTCCAAGCAAAGACATCAAGATTCGCTCGGAGGAAGTCAGTGAGGTTCTCGGCCACTACAGGGTCGAGTTGTGATCCAATTTTAAGAATTCATGACGGGTCATCCCGGTTGACTGGAATATCGTTTGTTAGTTCAGCCGGTGCTGCATTTATTTCCCTTGGTCCCCCATCATCGTCTCTCGGATCTATGTCTCTATGGATCCTAGAATGTTGCCCGAGCCAGGGCTCGGGCGCTACTTGTCAATCATCAGCATTTCGGATGTGGAAGGAGCCGTCCGCAACCTTTCCTTTCACTCTACGCTGAGCCTCTCTCAGCTCAGCCACATAGCAGGCATGTCCGGTCGCCTAATCGCCATGTACCACTCCAACACCACTGTCAGTGGGAAATTTTAATGTCAGACACCAGGGGGCCAATGCTACCCTAAATTTTGCCAAGGCTGGACGTCCTAGAAATACATTATATAGAGAGTCAACGTCCAACACTATGAATGGAAGGATCTGTACCCTCCTACGCTCGCCTTGCCCCAGTTCAACTGGTAACTCCACATATCCCACTGCATCCGTTGCTGTGCCATTAAAGCCATGGATTCTGGCAGTGGATGGTTTTAAATCCTTAGTCTCTGGCTTCATTTGGTCGTATGCCTTCTTGAAGACGATGTTAACGGAAACTTCCACAATCAATTAGAATTCTCTTTACAAATGCCGACCCGATTGTCGCAGATACGACCATCGGTTCGATGGTTGTGGCCTCCACCTTATCCGCATCTCTGCTTCTGAATACAATATCATCATCCATCGTAAGTTGCTGCTTTGCAGGAGTCCCATCCTCCACATTCAAACATCACTTATAATCCGCATGTCTTAAAGAGTTAGCAATCGTTCCATCTCCTGCCAATTCTTATCCGCAGGATGAGGTCCGCCAGCAATCGTATTGATAACCAATCTACCCACAGTTCAGGCAGGTTGTTCTGGTTGGCGTGGAGCTGGCCCACGTCCGGGGTCCGATGTCTCTTGTCTTTCGTCTTGTGGGTCTTTGACGAACTCCTGCAGCTTCTTCTGTCTAATCGGCTTTTCTATATCGTCATGGAGGTGTCTGCACTCCTCTGTGTTGTGCCCATAAGACTCGTGAAAGCGGTAGTACTTTCCAGTCCGCTTCTGCTCCTCCATTGATTCCTTTGGGCGTGGTTTCCTATACTGAAAAGTGTTGCAAGTTGACAAATAGATGTTCTCAAGTGATGCGTTGAGCGGGGTGTATTCATTATATGTCGGGATCCTTGACTTCCATTTCTCCGTCTCTCTTTACTTTCCGGAATTTCCACCTCCGGATCCTTTAGACTGCCCAGGCTTGCTTTGGACGTTGACTTGAGCTTTCTCGAATTATCGCTGGTTTGCTTCATGGCGACGGTACTCTTCAGAGTCTCTTGAGCAGGCCCTGGTGCATTGTCTCGTCTTGTCCATCGGGCTTCTTCCCTTCTTATGAACTGATGATCTTTCGATTAAAAATGTTCCAGCATGGTTGGGGGCTTTCCTGCCAACCAATCTTCAAATTCAGAGTCTGGATCCACTCCACGCATTACGGCCATCAAAATTGCATGGTCGTTTGGATTTCTCACTTCGGTAGCAGTAACATGAAATCTATGCAAGTATGCTTTCAATGACTCTCCCGGCGTTTGGATTACGCTTGATAAGGACATCACATCCTTTGGACGAGTGGTGTGTATCCTAAATTGCTCTATGAATTTCAATGCCAATTCATCAAAGCTGGATATAGACCGTGGGGGAAGTTGAGTAAACCACATGGTGGCAATTCCGGACAGGGTGATTGGGAAGCACCTACACTTGGTTGCATCATTAGCTCTTGTAGAATCCATCATCCATCCGTACCTCATCACATACTGCCTGGGACCAGTCTTCCCTTCGTAGGATGGGATAGTCGGCATATTGAACTTCTTGGGGGTACTCAGCCTGTAGGATACCATACGTAAAGGGAGCATGGCTTCTGGACACTCCCCAATCTTCATTGGTCAAGCCTTGGTTTTCTCTCATCAACTGCCTGACCATAGCTGTTAAGTCCAGAGTTTGTATGGAGGATGGAAGATTGGGTTCCGTTCCACGGGACCGTGTGGGTTGATGTCCCGCCTGATTTGGGTCTTGGAGATTCGGGGGTCCGGTCTCTTCACGGGCTTGATTCCCAACGCCTGCTTGTGCCCCTTCATCCTTACGGCATCTACGCCTAAGAGGTTCGTCAGCTGACGTTGAACTGTCAGATTCAAAATAAGGGGCGGGGTTGCCTCCAGCATTCTGGCGCTGTTACTGAGCGAGCTGAGTCATGAGGTTAGAGTTGGCTTGAATCTTCTCAGCAAGTTGCCTTCTACTTTCCTTAAGTTCTCTTATCAAATCGTTGAACTCTGTTCGAGAAACGACTTCCGCTTGGTTTTGGGTGGAGCGCTCTACACCTCTTGTTGCTTGTTGATTTCTATGTCCAACTTGTTGTAATTCATGGACATCTGCGTTACGGGAGGCCGATTTGGTTCGTGGTCTTCCCATGGTAGAGTTGTTGGTTATAACTCTGAATAGAATTAACAGACACATTGTCAATGATCTTAGATCTCCTCTGGGGGATTTTGCAATCTAGTAGCTACAAAGCAGATCCTAACAGCCTGAGAATTCAATTCTCGGTGAAAGCACCAAAATGTTAGCACCAAAATCGGTCACTAACACCCTTAGAGAGATTGTGTAGAGAGATTAATGAAGAGTAAATTAAAATAGAGAAAATATGTAAATTTCAGTGCAGAGAACAAGACACCAAATTTATAGTGGTTCGGTGTAACTGCCTACGTCCACTTTGAAGTGGATTTCTATTGATTTCCCTAATAGTTGATTACAGATACAATTTGTTTCTAATTACTTGAATACAATTGCAAAACCGAAGACTAAGTCTTGAAAGAGTGTTGAATGCGGCAGAGTTTTCCCAGTGTTCCTAAAAAACTGATCCTTTTCACTGTGCCTCTGCCTCTCTGTTTATCGACGAAGATGGGTTGGACTTCCCTGGTGGGCCTAGTGGCTGAATATCTTGGCCCAAATGGAGTAATCTCTGTGTGCAGATCCATAGATACCGAACGTCGAATGCCGGACAGGGCATGAATGCCGAACAATCTCCTCGTGCCGAGCGCAGCGAGGCCGAGCACTCTGAATGCCATGGGAAGCATTTGCACCGAACGATACTGGAAAACGAACCAGTGACTTGGCCGAACGACTAGATGTCGAACCTTCATCTCCATGCCGAACGAAGCGAGGTGCTGAATGGCGAGTGTATGCCGAGCAGTGGTTGAAGTTGATTGAGATTGGTTGAATGGCGAACAATACGGTATCATGCCGAACAAGGCGAAGCCGAACGTCCTGACTGCCGGACATCCTGGATGCCGAGTAGTATCTAATGCCGAACGCTCTCTAGATGCCAAGCGTTATCCAATGTCGAACGCTCTCTAGATGCCGAGCGCTATCCAATGCCGAACGCTCTTCATGCCGAACGGTCTCAGGGTGCCGAACAAGATTCATGCCGAACCTTCGTGGATGCCGACCGTTCCGTGGATGCCGGACGTTCTTCTAGCGCCGATCGTTTAGAATGCCGAGTACCAAGTTGCCTGGTCAAATCTTCAGGAAACAATAACAAACAACTTATCTTTGAAGGTTTTAGAAACAAAAATATTTATGTCTTAAATATGAATATAAATCAAAATTCAAATTTATGTTTAACTGCCAAACATGACGATCCATGGTTGTGGCATAAACGATTTTGTCATATAAATTTTAAATATATTAATAAATTAGCAAAATATGAGCTAGTTAGAGGTTTACCTAAAATAAATTATAAAGTAGAAAATTTATATGATGATTGTCAATTTGGAAAACTAAAGAAAAGCTCTTTTAAATTTAAAAATAATATTTCTACAGAACAACCATTAGAATTATTATATTTAGATTCATTTGGTCCAACTCAAGTACGATCTATAAATCACAACAAATATGTTTTCGTAATAGTTGATGATTTTTCAACTTATACATGGACTTCATTTTTAAAACATAAGTGACACCATTGGTATGTTTAAAATTTTTGCTAAAAGAATTAAAACTCAAATGGATTTGAAAATTAAGAATATTCGAAGTGATCACGGTGGAGAATTCAAAAATGATCTTTTTACTAGTTTTTGTAATAAAAAGGGCATAAGTCATAATTTTTTCTTTTTCCCGCACACCTCAACAAAATGGTGTAGTAGAAAGAAAAAAATTGTACGTTACAAGAATGTGCACAAACACTATTAAACAGTAGTGGTTTACCAAAATATTTTTGGGCTGAAGCTATGGCTATGGCTTGTTATGTTTTGAATCGAGTAACCATACGACCTATGACTAAACATACTTGTTTTGAAATATTTTTTGAAAGAAAACATAAAGTACCGTACTTTAAAACTTTCGAAACAAAATGTTTTATACTAAATACAAAAGATAATTTAGGAAAATTCGACCCGAAGGCCGATGCAGGAATCTTCGTTGGATATTTGGATCGTAGCTAAGCGTATTGATAGTTTTGAAACATCTTTTGCTTCTCTCGTTGCCATAGTTGAAGCGTCGCTTTCAACTACATTATCCGTTCTAAAAGTGGTTCTTCAACGGGTTCGTGGTCCTACACCACCTTCAAAAGATTGGCCAACCCTTGTGCCTTCTCCTCCTCCTTAAAAACATTCCAAACTATTTGATGAGGAGAAAGAACCTCTCGAACACACTCCGACATCTCCAAAAAAACAAGCTAGCTCTTCCAAGAATGAAGATGAATGAGATGATCAAGATAAAGCTTCCCCAAATGATCCTTAGATTTTTTAGGATTCCATCTTTTGTATAAAAATGATAAAAAGATCTATGAATGTAATCGATTAATATGATTAATGAAAATTGCTATTTGGTGTGTTATTTCTGTGTATATTCATATAACCTTACGATGATTGGTAAATACTAAATGGTATGGACATGATGTCTACAATTAAAAGTTATTACTGCTTTTTGATAACGCCAAAGGGGGAGAAATAATAAAAAGCACAATAAATAATGGAAAGCATTTATTCAGAGAGAGATTTATAAAATTATATATAAGTACATTGTATAGTTGTCATCATCAAAAAGGGAGAGATTGTTAGGAAATCAAATCTATGGTTTCAATGGCAACAACTATACAACAGAAATCGAATATGCATATATATACACACACACACACAGGTACTTGCTAGAACGACATCACTAGAAAGACAAGAACAAGGCTCAAAGGACACTGCAAGAGACTACAAATTGATAGGAACAAAGAAGCACAAGAAAAAGAGTACAAAAACGGATACGCACAATATCAGACATCTGGGTGCACAAGCCAGACGTCTGTAACAGTTCTCTGGAACAACAGACAGGCTGAACCAGACGTCTGGAAATTGCACTCAAACGTCTAATCTACTACTATATTCAATAATATATATAGTATCAGACGTCTAAAATATATTCCAAACGTCTGATTTCGAACTCGGATTTCAAAAAAGAACTTAAACTGCCACAAATGAATGAACATCTCCGCTTCTCTTCGCTGCAACTCTTTATCATCAATAGAAGCAACTGAAGAACATTCGTTAATGTATGTAACTACGTAAGATACATATCTACAACTATATATAGCATCAAGAATTAAGAGAACAACACTCAACTTACTAACCTTACTCACTTACGCTCTCTAATTACATACTCTATCATATATTCATGATCTCTGCACTCTAGTAATCAATACTTGCATTTCACTCTTCCATATATTCATTTCTTCATAGAAAATACTCTCTAGATATATATTGGAAGAAATTGTACTAATTAGTCAATATCCATGTTATGCTAGAACACATATTTGGCAAGTACAACTTATTGTAACCAAGCTTATTCCTCCGGGCGAAGCGAGGGTATTTGATAGTCAAATTCCGAAGGGGATCTTTGGGACTGGACGTAGGATGGGAGGCCCGAACTAGTATAAAATCCTGGTGTGCTTATTCTATATTTACTTAGATTAATACTGCTTTAGTTGCATCATATATTTTGTCACATATACTTGCACATACACTACATGATCCACCCTGTAGACTTTCATACCTTTCACTCATCATCGGTCCCTATCGTCAACAACGACCTCCCGCAATTCACCACTATTTTATATCCCTTTAGCCAGTCCATTCCAAAGTTATATTACATAAACCAAAACATAATAATAACAAACAAACATCCATGATTTGATATGGCTAAGTCTAGGCAAACCATGCATAAGATGGTTGAGCCTTCAACAAGGTTCGTTATAATAAAAAGTCGGTTAACTATTTTCGGTCTCAATCCTAATCTATCTATCAGATCATTAGATATTAGGGAATATGAAACCTCGACGTCAAAAAATAGGCATGGAACACCATAAATGGAAAGCATACCCAAAATGGTGATCCCCTTTCCCTTCTCTTTCATCAATGGATCACTCGACGAAATTGAAATAGCATTCAACGCATATGCTTCCATTATCTGCCCCTACTTAACTGGTTTGAAATAGTCTTTCTACACTGGATATAGACTCTTACACCGTAAAGCCTTCTCGATCAACTTCTCGAAGCACTCATTAATATGACCAATTAATCGCTTTCCAAGATGATCATTTAACCGATGATAACTTCTTCATTCTTTCTGAGTAGAGTATCAATGAGAGATCGACAGTACTTCGATAGCACACCGAATTCCTCCATATACTCCAACACAGACATATCACCTTACTTCAAGTTGGCGAATTTCCTAAACAATGCTTACTTTTGAAAAGTCGAGATAAATTTCTCTTTGATGCGAACTATGACCTGATCCCGAGTAAAATTATCCTCAAGAATCGAAGTTATAAGGCGCTTCACCAGTTCATTGTTCATCCCTAAAGTCATCTATTGGTTAACTTTTACCTCATTGCATTATCTAACTCTAAGTCGTCGAAGATCCTTTCGCAAATACCCACCCCATCTTACACCTCAACGGCCGACTACGTTCCAAGGAATGATCTGCCTCATAGACTCACAAAGTCTTTATAAAGCTCGGAAAAGTTGACTCTAGGAACTTTCACTTAAGTACTATAATCATTTGGAGCAACTTAGGCATCCCAGAATAATGCTTCGCACCATCTTAGCGAACATATTCTATAAATTAGGATTAGTGGTGGACCCTACCCACTCCTCAACTTTGAAGATGGAGTCAATAGCAGCATTTCTTGAATGTTAGATCACTTAAAATACATAATAAGAATAACCAGTCTCTTATAAAGAAAAACTACATCAATGGTACTCGTGTTTGCAATACAACCTATATACTATATATACAACTATATAGTTTTGAAACACAAAATATATAACAAATACGCACCCTTTAGTACATAAGTATACTCTAAATCCAATATATGGTGACAACTCCTACCCTATCTCTAATGGATCACGGTTTCAACTCAGGTTGATCACGTAACCTAAGCTTTGATACTAAATATGACGACCGCCCTACACCATTGATGCTTATATAACCGAATAGTGTGCTCTTGGTGCATTCGACTGATGTAAGATGATTGTTAAGGGAAAGAAATAGAAATAAAGAAAAGGAATGGAAAAGAAGAGATAAAAAGAAAAAACATCACACAATCACATAACCTATCGTATATCTCACAATGCATTTGAGCAAAATATAGTAATCATCATAGATATAAAACAGACGAGACGGTAATAACTACAAGAACCATAGAATTAGACTACACAGGCTCATACAGTTATACAAAGCATTAATAGAGTTTATACAAATAAAAATTAACTCACTAATAAAATGTCTCTAATAATAGTGAGTCAATGCTATGGATGCTCTACAGTGTCATACAGCAGAATAAACAATGATAAGCTCACAATATAAGTATGAGAAAACGTCGTCTTCTGCTGGTCCATATGCAGAACTCCATGTACCATTCACACCTACTTTCTAGTCTACTCATTTAGGAGTACCCAAGAAAACAAGAAGCAAAGCATAAAAACTCAAGTCGGTCAACAGTCTAGTGAGAGCGATAAACGGTCTCGAAATACTATTAAAGTCGATATAGTATACAGAACAGAGGGTATGGAGAATCATACACGACCATTCCCTACATCCAAAGAGTTAGCACATAACATATGATATATGCTACTCTATCATAGTCATCATGGGTTTAATATACGTCAACGTACTAATGGGTGTCCGAGTATCTACGTCAAAGATAACTACATCATGTGACATCCCTAGAGTGATAAATAACTAAAGTAAACATAGAATTCATCATCCAATCTCACATCACTCACTCAGTGCATTAGATATATGACACTCATATGACCCCATCATATAGTCAAGGACTACACAACATCTTGGCTTCTCGATACTTGAATCCATGCCTCTTAAAAGGTCGGAACTAGATTGCACATCATAACTGTCTAGGGTAAATGGATCGGGTCATCATTTGATCCAGGGCACAACGTAACCCAAGTGAACGTCTTCACATACCCCTGCTACGAGTAAACTTCAAACCTATAAAAATCAACGATCCCTTTGCATACATCATCTACAACAGAGCTCATCCCAGAACTGTCCTTACAACAAATGTCAAAAGTCATCGCAGTTGGGGCTATCCTAGATAGCCATCATTAGTCACAGAATGTCATCATATGTCCCATAACCCTTCTCCAATAGTTCCACCAACCCAACTCATCATCACCTAATCTACATCCCAAAGGACAGCTATCCATCATCAAAGCCATCACTTTCCATCATGGGATCATCATCGTCGAATCACGAAGTCATCGCGTCGCATGCTTGCTTTAGCGCCAAACTACTCATTGAAGAGCCATAACATCAAATCAAATGTCAACCAAACGAACAACTGTTCACATCATGCTCTTCGAAGCCTCTCTGTCATCCAAGTAAAAGTTGGCGAAATCGGCCACATTAATAGTGGTAGATATCGACCACCCTAGAGTAGTCGATAATGACCACTACGGTCATGTACTTAGCCAAAATTAGTTAAGTACAAACCAAATGAAAACATACAGCATCTATTCTAGATTCCAAAGCAATCTCCAAGTCCATCTTTCGTCTTCAGATCAATCAACGTGTATGAAACTCTATGCATGAAATCCTATCCCATAGGAGATTTCCTAACACATTCACCTTCGGTCAGCGTTTTCAACCAAACTAAGCAAATAAGTATCCATGCAATCAACAAGCATACTAGCATCTTAAGTAGCATCTATAATAATACATATACAATATGTCCAAGCATCCAATGTAGGATAAATATCAAAAATAGTCGAAATCTATCAATATCATCAAAATAGCGCATCAATAGGGAAATATGATATTTAATTTAAGATCATTTTAAAACACTTCTGACTTCTTTTAAAAAATAAGATGTAGGTTTAAATATACTAGAAATCATGTTTTAAAGTTAGAAATATTTCAAAACGTCGTTTAAATACTATATTAACAATCATAGTATGGTGAGAAAAAATATCACTCGCCTCAACAAATGCCATCCAAAAAATCTTCAAGTCATAGAGCTCTCCATCATGAGTGTAACATAAGAAACAGCGTCCAAAAAGGACCTCGTATGTAAAAGATATGAATTATATAAGAATCGAGATTAGTTACATAATTAATTAACTAACTAATTTTCTAAATACCTCCATTATCCTTAGTTCTTCTTCCCCAAATCATCTAAATCACCTATAAAAGGATACTGTATAATGAAACCCAAAACCCACTTCTTTCTCTCATCCATATCTTGGCCAATACCCAACAAATAGATCCGCCATTGATTGCAACAATCTCCGCTACATGTGTGCTCTGCTCTAGACCTAAAAAAGCAAAGCTCGGCCACCTATTTTGGAACGTGACCTGGAAAGAGTATGCACGGTCGTATACGAATGCGATTTGATTAGTTGATCAGAGGCTTCGAAACTCGGCGGAAACGTGGACTTCGGCAAAAGAAATCCAATGGTGCTCTCCATTTTAGCCTTCTCCACCTCAACCACCGCCTAAACGTAACCCTAACCTGCTGCCTAAAACGTTAATCTCGACAGTGGTGGTCGCACCCTACAAAATTGACATGGGCATGAAGCTCTCTTCAATACAAACTCAGCAAAACTGATTTCACGATTTTTAGTGGTCTAAATCTCTCGATTTCAATTTTTGAAATAAAATTTGGAGGAGGCGGCCATTTCCTATAAGTGATGAATGGAATAGTGATTTTGGTTTGAATGGGAGAGAGATTTTGATTTAAATAATATAATATTATTTTTTATTGATTTCTCAAATAAATGTTTGTATGTTTCGAGCTCCTGCGATCACACGATGCATTCGATCGCAACAAAACTCGTCTGCGTACATCATCTCATTTTTCCGGTCCCAATGGATAAATTTTGTCGCTGTCTGATACAGCACTCCGGGTATAATTTCACGCTTTTCGAGATCGTTTCGGCCATCAGATCATCCAATCTCCAAATATTGCGATCCTTATACTCATTTTAATTCGTAATGTCAATACGAACTCAAGGGAAGTGGTCTCGAGTCCCGATTCATTAATAGTGAAAAATCACATTTTTGGATCATCAAATAAATTGACGATTCAATATCTAAATTAATTATTTAAAAATCTTCCTGTTAACAATACAAATCTTTATAAGAATGGAAGTGAAAATGAAAACTGGAAAAGAGAGAAGAGGCGGTGCTCCTTTAATAAACATGGAAAAAGTGGAAATTACCTGCTTTACAATTTTACCAAATTACCAAACCACCCTCCAAACTCATACAACCCACGTGCCTTCCATCCTTCAAGTACTTCCATAATGATGACACACAAATGCACTTAAAATAAATATAAAAGGTCTTCTTACTTTACTTAAAAAACGTAAAGGTCACACCATTTAATTAAAAAAAAATTAAAAGCACTTAAGGATTCTTTATTTAATTAATCTCTTTTGTACTATTTGTAACTTAATTAAGTGTGTAAATATGTGTTCATAAGCATGCAACAATGTTATGACAATTTCTGATCTATTAAAAGTTGAAAATCCAAAAAATGATTTTCGGTCACACTTTTAATTTTTCTCCGAACTATTTATTTCTATAAATGTTTTTTCAAAATGAGTAAACTATCATTACTTATTAATTGAAAGAGTGTTATCTGATCATTAAAAGCCATTAATTAAATATTTAAAATTTATCAAATATTCACAAATCAAAGCGATAAAATCGATCTCTCTTCTAAAGATCTTTGTTTCATCTCAAAAACCTTTTTACAAAAGTGCAATATTGATTTTGAAAGTTATAAAGTTCAAAACACTTTTTATAAAATGTTTTTCAAAATAAACCAGCATATGTTGACATACGCATAGAATATATGTTGACATAGTAATTGTTGATTTATTAAAATAAACACGGATATGTCAAAATATCCATTGGACATATACCAACATACTAGCTATTAACGTATCCTTTGAATTTAAACAAAAAGGCACATCCTTGTTGAGCATTGCTAACTCTTCTTGTAGTATGAGAACTCCCTTTTTGCTTGCTGGAGTGATATATTATAGAAAACTAGGGTGGTCTTCTCGTTGTTGTGAGCGCACCTTATTCCTTCCATGGTTGGGAAATTCATTGTTAGCCCTTGATAGGCCACGATTGCATTCAAGTCCACCAATGTTGGTCTACTTATTAAGATATTATATGCGGACTGGCAGTCCACTACAACAAAATTTACTTAATCTTGGCTGCAAGAGGTTCTTGGCTGAAAGTCACTATATGTGCGGCATTCCATAGGGGTACTATGCCAACACCCCTAAATCCATAGATGGGTAGTGCACAAGGAGTGAGGCTGGAAGTGGTAAGCTTCATCTTGTCAAAAACTTCCTTGAACATCACATCGACGGAGTTGTATCCATCAATGAAAACCTGGTGCACCTTTGTACTAGTGACATTAACTGATATAACCATGGTATTATAATGGGGGAAGCTAAATTCTCCCTTGTCCTCTGTGGTAAAAGCGATATCCGCTATTTCTTATTCAACCCTAAGAGCCTTTGAGGCCTGGAGGTCGATTAAATATACCCAACTGCCGAAGGCGAGCTCTCTCATGTATCTGTTCTCCACCTCTCTATTGCTCACAACCACGTGTGGACCTCCACAAATTAACTGTGTCTATGTGTTGATTGTAGCCATGTTGTTGTCGTCTGTCTGTTGGAGTTGGATAGGTGGATTTTGTTGAACGTTACATTGCTCTACCTGCTGCCTTACAAACTGCGATAATATGCCTCATAGATCAGCCGCTCTATTTCATCTTTAAGATGTCAGCACTCCTTGGTGGAACTCACAATACTTCCCACTGCCCATGATCTCCTTCCTCCGCCTAGACCGGGCAAGAGCAAGCCGTTGGGATGGCACGTGATCTCGGATGGTGGATAGATTGTTTCCATATCATGATTCAAAGTTGCATAATTTGTGTAAATGTGGTTGAAGCATGAACCATCTTCGGTGTGCATCTTTTTATTTTTTTTATCGACCACTTCTTCAGTGATTGTCTTTCATGGACCATATTTGTTATTTTGCACACTCTCCTCATCATTGTCTGAAATATCGGCCTCCTCCACCCTCACTATGTCGTTCGCCCTTTGGAGAAAATTGATCAAGAACCAAGTGGATTGCTTCTACGGTTCCTTCCACATCCAGAACCGGTAACTTACCCCTAAACATAGGGCTACCACTAGGTTATTTTTGTCTGATCCTTTAGTATGGGTTGACTCTTTATTGAAGCAATTGACATAGGTATAGAGGGACTCGACCGAGCCCTGCCTTATATTGCCTAGTTCGGTCACCATCATGACTCTGTTCTTGATTCAAAGAAGCGAGCTTTGAAGTTGGAACACAGTTGGGTCCAAGAGTGGACCCTGCCAGCTTGTAAATGAAGGAACCAGTGAGAAACTAATTCAGTCAAGGTGGAGGGGAATAGAAGGAACTTGACATAACCAGAGAGCTAGCTATCATAGGTTATTCAGTTGAAGGCGGTGACATGATCGAACAAGTCGGTGCTCCCGTCGTACTTTCTATGGAAGGCAAAGCATACCTTCAGTGAATGTATGTACTCAAGATCACTTTGGAAAAAGGCTCCCTATTCTTGTCATTCGATAGACCCTCGTCATTCGCATTCCTAGTTTGGATTCTTTGCATCTATTGGCATAAGGTGAACATTTTTTTCTCAATAACCAGCTTCCACGTGACGTAGATGATGAAGCCCCTTGTTAGGGAAGGACTCCTCCATCATCTATCTGCCGACGGTGATATGTGGCGAAGGTACGACCCAGGGAACGATGACATTTGGTTGGTGTAGGAGTCCAGCTTATGATGATTGGCGATGACAGAGGTTAATAAGACCGTCTTTGGTGAGACCTATGTTGGGCACCTCCCGCAGAAGTCGGGAGTGAATGATGATTTTTTTGGGTTTTGAATTTCTTCCTTGACCACCGCCATTGAGACGTTCAAAGCGTTGTCCTATCCGCTGCCCGAAGGCGATGAAACACGGATAATCTTACCGCTGAGGAGTACGATGATGATAGAGTTAAGGGTATTCCCTAGAGGCAATCACGTAAATTGTTACGTATATCAAACTCTGTGACCAATCTTGTTCAAAATAAAAGGTGTTTTTTCTTTCTATCATATGTTTATTATATAGTGATATAAAAATTTAATTTAAAGTATATATATGGAAAATCCTTAAAATATATGTTACGGGTTGTATAAAGTGTTGTAATCATGAGAATTTTATCACAATGAGAATAACATATTGTTTTAAATATTTCTAATCAAGATATTTCGAGAAAGGATATCGATTCATCTGTTGAGACTAGAGTGCTTAACACTCTTCAAATGTTGGGTGGTGTATTTCTCATCGCTATCGGAGGCTCCAAGGATTACGTAGTGATAGTTATCGGATAACTATGGAATGACTCACTCGAGAGTTCTCTGTTGGTTAATACAACTAATGTTAAATAAACAACCTCGAAGTGACGATGTCACACTATTTCCTCAATTTGAGAATGCTATAAAACTTCAATGTGGACACTCTACTTTGATTATTGTTAAAACGTAGTATGGCATCTATCGAATGACTATAGTTGGGTCTGAGTTGAAGTGTTAAAAGTTGAAACACCATTCAATAGAGAATTTGTCTCTTTGGTTATACGGGATTAGTATAATGGTCAACTATAGTAAACTAAAATCAGAGTACCTGGCCAGAGCAGTATAGTCAGTAATAGTTGTTATTATTTAACCAGTAAATTTAAGTTTGGAATTACAAAGTTTAATGCGAGAGATGTTGAAGTTTTGACCAAAATCAAATTTCATAAGTCTTAATGTAATATAGTTTTGAAGAAGAGAATTTTTGTAAACAGTCGTTACTACCAGGTACCGCTTATAATAAGTGAAATTGGATATTACCAAAATATGTGTAAGCGATAAATTCAACCAAAATCTCACACCACTAGCTAAGGTGATGTGTGAGCATTAATATTCAAACTGTTCAATATTGATCACTGACCGAATTTACACCTTTAGGTCGCACAACTATAATGATGAATACTCCAAAAAACCACATGATTTAATTCATTTATAAAATATTCTAAATTAATCTAATTAATTAAATTAATAAATATTTAAGAAATATTAATTATTGATTAATTTAGTTGATGTTTAAAAGTTGTTTGTAATTATTTGAATGCATTTATAAAAGTTATATTTGCATGCATTGATATAGGATATTGATGTAATTTTAAACGATTTTAAATAAAAGATAATTGCATGAATTAATTTATAGAAATTTTATGTCACTTGATGGCATATAATTTCAGCCATACCATGTAGAAAGAGAGAAGGAGAGAGGATAATTGAGGAAATTAAGTATGGAAGTTTTAATTAAAGAATGTGAAAGATTTCATTCTTCAGTTAAAACAGTTCCACTAATTCATTTTCTACTGACAATTCATTCTTTCCTTCATTCACTTTTCTCTTCTCTCCTCCCAACCTTCCATGGATGAAAACAAAATAAAAATTTCCAAAGTTTTATCAACTCCAAATCCAATTCAATTAATGAGAAAGAAATGAAAGGTTTCTTTCTCCAAATAATGGAAAATCTACTCTCGATTAATTGCATTAGCTTTAAAGATAGAAATGAATGATTTCCTTCTCTATATTAACAAATATTTGTGACATACATGGGTGTATTTATACACTCATAACATTCAAAATTTAAATGATACACTCATTCATTTAAATTTAAATTAAATCAAACACCATTTTAAACAAATTAAATAAAATACGATTTTATTTAAAACTTTATTAGATTGGATCTGATATACATAAACTTTATAGGCCCAATAGATCCAAAATAGAAGAAAATCAAAATCTATTTATTTCACCCATTTTGACTAGTACGGTTCCAACAATGGTATCGGAATCAAATAGTCTATGCAGTCTAAATTAGTCATGTTATGGCTAACTAACTAAGCTTACCAATTTAATAAAATGTCTAGAAAAATAGTGTCTATGGTTATGTTTGGGTAATCAAGTATCACCCTGCCCTCTTTGGCTAGTAGCTTGGCTCGAAAAATGAAGTGAGGCCAAAGTTTTCCTGTAATAGAAAAGGAAAATTTTGAGTTAAGCCTTGGACTAATTTTCAAAATTGTTTTGAAAACTAAAATGAAAATTTAAATATAAAAGTTAAATATAAAATAAGAAATAAGAAATAAGAAATACATTATAAATATTATAATGTGATTTCAAAGTTGTTTTGAAATTAAAATAGGATTTTAAATTTTAAATTTAAAAGTTAAATTAGAAATAAGAATTACATAATAAATGTTATAGTATGATCTTCAAAGTTTGCTTTGAAAATAATGTATATTATAAATGTTATAATATAGTTCTCAAAAGTGCTTTGAAATATAATAAACATATCTCGAAACATTAATGTTTATTAATAATAGCAATGAATGAATGAATGAATTAAAGTATATACATGTGCAATATATATATATATATATATATATATATATATTGCACATGTATATACTTTTAATTAATTCATTCCTTCATTCATTCATTCATTACTCTTATTAATAAACATTAATGTTTTGAGATATGTTTATTATATTGTAATATATATATATATATATATGCATATTATCTTTTATTGTTTAAGACGATGTAAGTATAATATGTTCATACATAAGAAATCTTCAAAATTAATATTTAGTTAAATTATCTAATTAAACAAGTTAATTAGAAGTTAATTAACAAATAATATGTATATGCGTTTGTAACCATAAATGTTATTGTATACATATTCAATTAAAATGTTTAATTGAATAAAATAAATTTAATTAAAATGTTAATTAATTAAAATAGTTAAATAAGATTTAATTAATGTAATGTATAAGATTATTATATAAGTTAATTAAATTATAGAAGTTATATAATAATTAAACTTACATAATATGAATGTATAAAACAAAAGTGGAACGGTAAAAAACCCAAATGGACTTAAGGGATAAATACATGCGTATAATACGTACACCGTGGTTTATGATGAGTTAGACACTTAAATCACGAGGATGTTTCATAAGAAATACATTATTCCATAAGTCGATATCACTTAATATATGTTATCCCATCTTTTGGCAAGGCCGTGACACCAAGAACTTGACTGGAAACCAAGGATAGTTCGTCTTGAAGATCGTTAATACACAAGTCTACTATGGATATCTGTAAATTTTGTCCGAGTCCGGATTGTGCTACAATTGATATGACTGGACTAGAAAAGCTATAAAAGCCAACATTCCAAATTTCAAGTCAATTGGAGTTCATATGCTTAAGATATGATCGATGCAAACCAAGGAAATCAACTCACACGCATCCATCTGTTCGTATCCGTCATTTGTCATCCATCATGCACCCATCTGTTCGCATCCAACATTTTGCATCGATCTGTTCGTATCCATCATTATGCTTCCAACTGTTCGTATCCATCATTTTGCATCCATCTATTCGTATCCTTCACGCATCCATTTGATCGTATCCATTATTTCGCATCCATCTGTTCGTATCCATTATTTCGCATCCATCTGTTCGTATCCATCGCCATGTAACTATCATGTTCGTATCCATCGAAAATGCGGCATGAATAATGCAATAATGATCGATACGAACATTGCAATGACGATCGATACGAACAGAACAATCGATCGATACGAACAGTGCAACAACGATCGATACGAACAGTGCAACAACGATCGATACGAACAGAACAATCGATCGATACAAACAGTGCAACAACGATCGATACGAACAGTGCAACAATGATCGATACGAACAGAACAATCGATCAATGTGAACAGGGTAGAGGTGATCGATGCGAACAAGTTACACTCCAATGAAAGACTTAGTCACTCGACATGAAAAGCGGATCGATCCGAGGAGTTAGTGCATCAACTTGCAGGCATGTGTCCGAATCGAAACGAATAGATCGATACCAATAGGATCGATACGAACTAAACAGCCTATATAAAACCCAAGCTTGCATCGATCATAACTCACAATCTACAAGTCCAAATGCCACCAAATTTTCACAGGAGCTTACGTACATCCTAATGAATGTTCCTGCTCAATTTCGAATCGATTGGGCCAAATCTTGAGCGATACGAAATTGGTTCGTATTGATCACGGACCGAGTGCAAATCACATGGGATCGATCGCTTAGGCCCACACATGTGCCAGAAGAGGTCTCCCGAGATCTGAGCGAGATATTTGCAGCCACGCCTATAAATAACATCCCAAAGCATACAGAAAATGGACTTTTGATTCTGCTACATCCAGACTCTGCCGAAATCACCATTATACTCAAACTACACTGTTGTACCCGAAAATTACTGCTTTGATCCGCTATAACAGCGAGCAAAGTCAATAAAAGATTATCTTTTGAAGTGGACATAGGCCGGAGATAGACGAACCACTATAAATCTTGTGTCTCTGTCTACTTCTTTCCATTTTAAGTTTGTTACTCTTCAATTTTATCCTCTACATTATTTAGATCTGTAATCAATAATCATATACTGCCGATCTGTGTTCATACACTGGTGCTTTCACGATATTTGGGGTTTGTGGCCTATTTTGGTTCAAACACTTTGGTGCTTTCACTTAGAACTGAACTCAGAGATTCCATCGCTTGGATATTGGATTTGAAGGCATAAGAATTCAAATATGAAAAGTTACGACAAGGCAATTAAGTAGAAGACGGAGAGCAGAAAGGAGCCAACAAGGGGGAAGCTAGGAGGCCTCTTCTGGAGCTAGAGAAGGACAAGATTTGATCTACATCACCAAGGATGAGATGGAGGCTATGATGAATTCAATGCAAGAAAGATTGCTGAAGAGCCAACAAGAAAAAATGCATAGCTTCTTTGAGTAGATGAGGGCAGCCGAAGCACAGAACCTTGGGCCTGCTACAGTTTCTGCAAACATAGGACAAGGAGCTAGAGTTACAGAGACCAATGGAGGTCAGATCCAAGTTCAGAACGAAGAGCGTGAAGGCAATCGATAAGGACCTGGGGGCAGAGCCTCGGGATCTGACATTGGAAGACCAATAGATGGAGCTCAGCAGGCTAGAGCCAACGCCAACGTGAATGAGCCACATAAAGAATATTACCCAGAACACCCTTTGGGACATGGGGATAGGATGGAAACATGCTAAGGAGACAACCCCTGGATGGAGATGAACGAATGACTGGATTAATGTGACGGATTATGAGGGGAGGATTGCCGAGCGGAGGCTTAGAGGAAGTTAGTCGGAGTCCGTTCACTTCGAATATAAGAAATGCAAGGCATCCTCCAAAATTCAAGTTACCCACGCTAGAAGCTTATGATGGAAAATCAGACCCGACCATGCATAATACCAGATATATCAGGCATATGGAAGTGTTGGGGGCATCCGAGGAAGTGATGGCACGATGTTTCCCTATATTTGACAGATTTGGCTGCACTTTGGTTCGGGTAGCTAGAGAATGGATCAATTAGAACATAGGGCGAGCTAGTGGAACGCTTCATGAGGCAGTTTAGGGTCCACATGATGCGACCCAAGAGTGTGATGACCTTAACGTCGATGAAATAAAGGGTCGGAGAGTCCATAAGAGATTTTCTATTACGATTCAATGCGATTGTAGCTTCAGTAGATCGTCCGGATCCATTAATAATTTTGATGACGGCGGTAGCAGGACTTACAGAAAGTATCGAATTTAAGGATTCTTTAGCAAGAGATCTTCCATAAGACCTTGGAGAATTCTATCATGAAGCTGAAATATTCATTCGGTTAGAGGATTCACGCGTCGAGAGGCAGGAAATAAACGTCATGCAAGGCGAAGGAACCTTCAAAGAACAGTCTGGAACAGACAAAGAAAAGCGTAAGCAAGATGATAGATATGATGGTCCTGACAAACGGAAGAAATTCGGAGAATGGATTTACACGGAGACTCGAGGGCAGCTCCCCTATCCGAAACCACCCAAGAGAGATCCCACGGAATGGGAACGTAGAAGTTGAAAGTACTGCCTATTCCATGAGTTGGAAGGGCATACTACCGATGAGTGCTGTCACCTGAAGGATGAGGTGGAAGAGCATGTCAGAAGTGGTAGATTACCACAATAAGTGAGAGATCGGAGAGTGGTCATAGGACCTGAGCAACTACCGCCTGCACCCAACAGAACTAATCCTGGATCGAGATCACGACTCGTCATCAATTGATCATGATGGCAAGGGCCAAGTTCAGGACTTGAACTTTGGTCGATTACATAAATTTCTTAGATTTGATTTCAAAATAAAACGGCTATTCCACTTACACATGTAAGGGAACCGAAGAAATCCCCAGGCATGTTCTGAGATGGCAATAGACCACTCTGCCCGGAGAGGCGGAATTTAACTTTTCCTTTGTTTGTGATTGAACATTTGGAATTTGAATTTAATAAATGAACTTGAATTTCATAAAATAAACCTTTGACCGGGAAGTTAAAGGAGAATATTGAATGTCGATTTGAAATTGATCGCTTTATGACCCTACCCGAAGAGACGGGTCTAGAGTGCAAGAAGTGAATTTCTTCGCCGGAGAGTGACAGGATCAATTCACTTAACGTCGTTCCCCATTCACCGGAGAGTGATTGGATCGGGGTTCGATAAGAGCACGGAGTGGCCACAATCGGCCTAGGAATTAGGCCAGGACATCGCTTAATGTTCAGGGTCGCTGAACCGGAGTGCAGGGAGTGCCGCCGCTTCACCAGAGAACGATAGGATCAGCTCACTCGACGTTGTTTCTCCCTCACCGAAGAGTGACAGGATGGGATCCAGAAAGAGGCCGGAGAAGCTATGATCGATCTAGAAGGACCAAGACATCGCTATATACCCTCGCTGGGGCCAGAGTGCAAGGGATAGAAAGCAACACCGGAGCGCGACATGATCTTTCTATTCGATTATTAAGTTTGAAATGGACTTAGCAAGGGTCCGAAGTGGCTGTGAATGGTCCAGAGAGGCCATAGGATTTGACTACTGACTTCCACAAGTTGAAATGGATACTGATTCGGCTTCAAACGACTAAAATATTTGAACAAATGCCCGTAACGGTCTCAAATTTGAGTATCGACCTTGAAGGGTCACATATTTAATCACTAATTATTGAATAAGGATGGATTAAAACTCGGTTAACATGTTTGAATGATCAAGAGATTGACTAGGGATCTGGTTACTGGATTTGGAATTGGATATCGGTTTCGAACAGCCACAAACTCGATTGATATGGCTATGGATAAAACATGGACTCATGACATTGGATTTGAAGCTATTCAAAACATGCCTTTTATCAAAAGACATGTTTTGGTATCCCACCTTTTGGCAAGGCCATGACACCAAGAACTTGATTGAAACCCGAGGATAGTTCGTCCTGTAGATCGTTAATACACAAGTCTACTATGGATATTTGTAAATTTTGTCCGAGTCCGGATTGAGCTGCAATTGATATGAGAGGACCAGAAAAGCTATAAAAGCCAACATTCTAAATTTTAAGTCAATCGGAGTCCATATGCTCAAGATATGGTCGATGCAAACCAAGGAAATCAACTCACATGCATCCATCTGTTCGTATCGATCATTTTGCATCCATCACGCATCCATCATTTCGCATCCATTTGTTCGTATCCATCATTTGGCATCCATCTGTTCGTATCCATCATGCATCCATCTGTTCGTATCCATCATTTCGCATCCATCTGTTTGTATCCATCGCCATGCAAACGTCCTGTTCGTATCCGTCGAAAACGCAGCACGAACAGTGCAACAACGATCAATACGAACAGTGCAACAACGATCGATATGAACAGAACAAACGATCGATATGAATGGTGCAACAACGATCGATATGAACAGTGCAACAAAGATTGATACGAACGGTGCAATAATGATCGATACGAACAGAACAATCGATCGAGGCGAATAAGGTAGAGGTGATCAATGCGAACAAGTTACACTCCAATGAAAGACTTAGTCACCCGGCATGAAAAGTGGATCGATCCAAGGAGTTAGTGCCACCAATACGAATAGATCAATACGAAGAGGATCGATATGAACTAAACAGCCTACATAAAACCCAAACTTGCATCGATCATAACTCACAATATACAAGTCCAAATGCCACCAAATTTTCATAGGAGCTTAAGTATAACCTAAAGAATATTCCTGCTCAATTCGAATCGATTGGACCAAATCTTGATCGATATGAAATTGGTTCGTATTGATCACGGACCGAGTGCAAATCACATGGGATCGATCGCGTGGGCCCATACACGTGCCAGAAGAGGTCTCCCGGGATCTGAGCGAAATATTTGCAGCCTACGCTAATAAATAGCATCCCAAAGCCTACAGGAAATGGACTGGTGATTCTGCTATGTCCAGACTCTGCCGAAATAGCCATTGTACTCAAACTGCAGTATTGTACCTGAAAATTACTGCTGTAATCCACTATAACTAGCAAGCAAAGTCAATAAAAGATTATCTTTTGAAGTGGACGTAGGCTGAGATAGCCGAACCACTATAAATTTTGTGTCTCTGTCTACTTCTTTCCGTTTTAAGTTTGTTATTTTCATTTTTATCCTCTACATTATTTAAATATGTAATCAATAATAGTAAACTGTAGATCTGTGTTCATACACTGGTGCTTTCACGATATTTGGGGTTTGTGACCAATTTTGGCGCAAACAATGTAATATATTAAAGATAATAAATCTTTAATATAAATTTGTCCTCTACCATTTATTTATTAATAGATTACTTGCATTCTTCTAAGTTGTTGAGCTTTCCTCAAGCTAATGATGTTATATGCAGTACTATTAATGTACTGAATTGACGAGGTAAGATAAATCCACATACTTGTTGAGCTTTCCTCAAGGTATGTACATTATACTTAGGCCATTGCAAAATGGTGGGTATGAGTGAATAATCTCTCTTTATTATTGAGTCTTCCTCCTGGTAAAGATGATATTAGGATAAGAAACCGAAGGTTAAGAATTGTATATGATATAACTGACGATGAGTTATCCATCGTATGTTGGCCTATGATTTGTTGAGCTTTCCTCAAGGTCAAATTTCCAAATCATATGAGTCCTCGATTTTTATGTTCTCTCATAGGATTTTGAGAAACATAAAAGTCTAGTGGGAGCCTTATTAGAGAAATGGAATGGTAATATTTAACATTTCTAACATTATAGGAACATCTGATATATAAAGTTGAAATAATCTACATCAATAAATTTGTGCAACTAATAAAAATTGATAAAATGTTTATCATAAAATATATAAATGAATTTAATTAAGATTGACACGGAAATATAAAATATACTCATCAATAAATCTTTTAGCATATTGTCATTCCAAGACTCATGCAAGTGTCTAATTTTATAACTACTAAATACTTTTGTACCTTGGTCACTTGAAGGCTTATTTGCCCAAGATTGTGTTGTTTTTTAAGTTTTAAACTATTGGGCAATACAAGAAAATGGATATTTGATCCATATTAAATCACATACAAAGGTTGTGTGGTGAAAAGTCGTTGTTCGTAATGTATGAAACTTTGATGAAGTTGGTTCATTCGGAATAAGCAAATAAATCATAATGCGAGATAGTGTATTCAATACGATTGATTATAGTAAGCATTTTTTGAATGGTTCGACCATTTTGGAAAGGAAAGCGAATGTACGGATGTGGATGTAACTTAAGGTACAATTGAGATGAAGAGAGTGAATGGCCAGTTATGCTTCATAAGAAAACATCAAAAACGAGAATTGTAAAATAATAATTGATGCATAACATTGGAATGAGAAATATGATTTCATTATCGAAATATATTTTTTATGTAGAAGATTGTTTTTCATGAAATTTATTCCTTTAAGTTCAAGATATACTTGATCCGAAAACTCTCAACTATAAAATGGATATAGTTGATGTAATAAATAGCCTACATTAAGTGGTTGAATGAACCTACGTAATTTGTATGCTATTAAAATAATGGCAGAAATAGTGTAGTGAGAGCGTGTTACATAACACTTATTGGTCGCATGAAGTTACTAAAATTGTTTTGTAAAACATACCAAACATTATTTACGAAATAATAACCGGTTTTCATTGTTGACTGAAAATAATTTAATTTCAAGAGGAATGTTATGAATGTTTGTTATATTTATAAAACTATAATAGTGGTATTTGTTTTCATAACAATTGTGATGCATTCAAAAATATTAAATTTATTTGCAATTATTTCGAAGTTATAGACTAAGTCATAGTTTTGAAAAATAATTTATGATCATATGATTATGGATCATATAGTATTAGTAAATTATATCTTAGACAATTAAAGGTAAAGCACTGATTCAGTGGGAGCATCATAAGTGTTGATGCATTAATAGGTATGTATGTATGTAATCGAAAGTTTCAAAATGGTTCCACTTACTTCATTGTATTCATCGATAAATTATCACAAACATGAACATATGTATACGATACACATGTTGTATATTAATGACGAGTTCATAGAATAACATAAGTAAATAAAATAATGTGCAAAGGAAATTAAATGATTTGATTTAATCGAATAAGTAAGTATATTAAAAAGAATTTCGAACGTACCTAAAAATGAATAAAAATTCAGTTTAAATAGTCACTCTCCCTATGAAACATAATGATATATCGATTAGGAGTAATCAAACTTTGTTAAATGAAGTACGATAAATAGTGAGCAAAGTTAAGTTAACTTCTTTCTGTACTTAAAGATAGTACACAAAGTAAGAATGATTTACAAAATCATACATGATAGGGGTTTATAAGAGAACCTAATATATCATTGGCTAAGGAGTTGGCAAGCTGTGCAAGTTGAAAAGTTGCATGTAATAATTGTGCATTAGAGATCTTATATGAATCGCTCCAAAAGGAGTTTAGGAATGATTATTATTGGATGACCAGTTTATATTTTGAACATAATTTTTATAAACTAAAATCAATCTAGTTTAAGATAAGGAAATTCATAAAATATTTTTGAATACCTATTCCGTTGCACCTAGAAACAATTGATGTTTCAAGAAATACCAACTTCGTAGTGATGGAATTTCTTTTAGAAATTATTGGTACTAAAATGGATTGGGATACGATCCAAGGATGAAACTGATTACGAGGAATGAAATGAAATTAACCAAACCTAAATGAACACCATGCAATAGAATGTCTAAACAATATTCTTGCACATTGAAGAGAAAGTATGAGTTTTTTTATTAATGTCAAGAATAAATAATCCTCGGCGGTCAATTAAACCATCAAGAGTATTGACTCTACCATATGGTATGATGCACAAATCTTAAATGATTCCAAGTACATTATCAAAATTAGATTCGATAGTTATACCCGAAGGAATATGATTCATCGGTTGCAAATGTATCCTTAAGAGATAAACTAGTGCGGTTGAAATATAGTGAGCAACATTGTTAAGAATAAAATCTTACTTTTCAACTATTGAAATTAGAATAACAGATTTGTCATTCAACGTGCTCAAGATGATTTAGATTTTACTTATAAATTTATCGCTTGTTATGACCTTTTGTTTCGGTATATATGTATTGAAATGAAAAATTCTAAATAATGATTTAAAATAGATTGTTTGCACATAACAACCGAAGCATCTCGAAGTTAGTGAGAGCGATATTGAGTTTGTAGGTTTTTCGGCTATGATCAAAGTAATGGTAAGAGTATCATTCTTTAAGTGTCAAATTGAATAAGTATTTTGATAGAAATATCGAATAGTTTGATTTTCAATCAAAATAGAGGAAGCGTGTGTCCATAAGAAAGAAAATTAAAGGATACATAGATATTTCTAAAATTAGAAGTAAACAACATGATGCTGATTGTTAACGATGTACTTATGTTAAAATCAATAGAAGTCTGATTGTTAATACTCGATATTGGATACGTACATTATATCTTTTATAATAAGTATAAAGGATGTTGGGTATGTCACAAATGATATGCAAAGGCACTATATTACACTGTTTAAAATAGAACATGTAAGATGGATTCCTTATGTATTGACAATAGAAATGATCATACATGTTTTAATGTCTATAATATCGTACTTACTTATGTATTTGATGCATGAAGAAAATATCAAATCCAAATTAAGATCACTAAATGGTAGTTTAGAGCTTTCTCGAGTATTTACAAAATACTAGAGAATTGTCTGTAGAAACAACGAACTCCTTATGAAGTAATGTTCAGACTCAGACTTCATAAGTGTTATCGAATAAAATATGTCAATTCTAAATCAATGTTCAGATTAAGTTAAGAACTTTAAGTTGGAATTATTCCAATCAATAAGTAGTTGCTGATTTAACCAAAGACTACTGCAATGTAACAAGTGGAAAAAATGCAGAAATTTATAATTAAGCTAGGGGTGATTTTAAATGTTGAGAATCACAGGACATTGTTATATGACAAAATTGTCGCGATATAGTTCATACAAGAACCTAAAGCTCGCTCGAAATTGAGAGACATACTCTAAATAGTTCCACATGATAACTGCAGTTTATCAACGTTAGATAGAGTTGATTAACAGAATAGATGATTAAACAAAATAGCACACCCGTTCACCAAAGGACTGATCCAATTAGTTTTTTAGTAAAATGATCAAAGATGTTGGAATTATATTCCATAATTGGTCCCAAATGCAAGTGGGAGATTGATAGAGTTAAAGGGTATACCCTAGAGGCAATTATGTAATTTGTTACGTATATCTAACTTCGTGATCAATCTTGTTCAAAATAAAAGGTGTTTTCTTTCTATCATATACTTGTTACATGGTGATATAAATAATTAAGTAATTAATTTAACGTATATAGATAAACCTTAAATGATATGTTATGTGATAGTAACCGCAAAGTGTTGTAATCCCGAGAATTTTATCACGATGAAAATAATATATTATTTTAAATATCCCTAGCCAAGATATTTTGAGAAAGGATGTCGATTCACCTGTTGGGACTAGAGTATGTGACATGCTCTAAATACTGAGTAGCGTATTTCTCATGGCCAGGGGCACCAAGGGGTTACATACTAATAGTTATTGGATAACTATGGAATGACTCACTCGAGAGTTCTCTGTTGTTTCATATAACTAAGATCAAATAGAAAATCTTGAAGTGATGATGTTACACGATTCTAGTGACTTGAGAATACCATGGAATTTCAGTGTACACACTCCACTTTGATTATAGTTAAATTATGGCATGACGTAGTATGAGTTGAAGCGTTGGAAGTGAAACGCCATTCAATAGAGAATTTGTCTCCTCAATTATATGAAGTTAGTATCACTAGCAACTTTAGTCAACTCAAAATCAAAGCTCTAGCCAGAGCAGTACGGTTAATAATAATTGTTTTTATTAAACCAATAATTTTATATTTGAAATTACAAAGTTTAATATGGATGATCTTGGAGTTTTGACCAAAACCAAATTCCATAAGTCTTAATGTGATATAATTTTGATGAAGAGAATTTCTGTAAATAATCGTTACTACCAAGTAACGCTTATAATAAGTAAAACTGGATTTTACCAAAAGATGTGTAAGCAATAAATTTAGCCAAAGTGTCACACCACTGCTAAGGCGACATGTGAACGTTAATATTCAAATTGTTCGATATTAATCGCTGATTGAATTTACACATTTGAGTCGTAGACTCGTAATGATGAATTCTCCAAGAAAAATCATGTGATTTGATTAATTTATAAAATATTATGCATTGATTAATATTTAAGAAATATAAATTATTATTTAATTTAGCTGATGTTTGGAAGCTATTTGTAATTATTTGTATGCATTTATAAAGTTATATTTGAGTGCATTGATGTACGACATTGATGTAATTTTAAAAGAATTTAAATATAAGATAACTGCATGAAGTGATTTATGGAAATTTTATGTTTATTTAATGTCATGTAATTTCAATCATATCATGTAAAGAGAGAGGAGTGGAGAGAAAGATAATTGAAATATTTAATTAGGGACTTTTTAATTAAAGAATGAGAAAGGTTTCATTCTTTCGATTAAAACAAATCCATTAATTCATTTCCTACGGATAATTCATTCTTTAATTCATTCGCATTTCTCTTCTCTCCTCCTAACCTTTTATGGTTGAAAACAGAATAAAATTTTCCAAAGTTTTATCAACTCCGGATCAAATTCAATTAAAGAGAGAGAAATGAAATGTTTCACTCTCTTAATAATGAAAAATCTACCCTTAGTTAATTGCATTAAATATAAAGAGAGAAACGAATGGTTCCCTTTTTTATATCAACAAGTATTTCTTACACACAAACATTTAAATTTAAATTTAAATTCAAACACCATTTTAAACGATCTAAATAAAATATGATTTTGTTTAAAATTTTATTAGATTGGATCTAATATACTTTTAGACTTCATAGACCCAATAGATCCAAAATAGAGAAAATTTTCAAAATTTACTTATTTCACCCGCTTTCGTCTGACACGGTTCCAACAGACGATCTGTTTCGAACTCTCCGTACGCTGCTAGTTCAGGCTTTGGGATGTCATGGACATTTCCCAGCTAATGGGTAGCGTGCATGTCTTGGCGGTGGACTGGAGCACCTCCAGCATAGGTCTCCAACACAATCCTCTCACGGGCGTCTTGCATTATATTATAGGCACTGTGAATAGCTGCTTGGGGTTTCGGTCAGTCGTTGGGAGGGTCGCTGGATCAAAGTTTACAGCTGTTTATGCAACCATTCTAGCCTTTAGATCATTCACATCATGAGCAAGTTGCCCTATGTTGATCAGGCTATTGATCATGTTGAGCTATATGTCGTTTCTCACCCTACGTATATGGAAAGCAACATTAACCACGATTACAACATTGGTGTTGTGGTCATTTGAATTATCAGTTTTATTCTCATCATGGGGCTTCATGGTGTGAACATGAAAGGAAGTTATAGAAAAGGAAAAATGAAGAAAAGTGAGAGCTTTTAAAGTAGTGCCTCCTTCTAGCTCAAAAGTATCAACTAAAAATTTAGCAAACCTTGGAGCTACGATTAAGAGTCGATTTTAACAAAGATAACTCGCTGATATCTTGATTAAAAATGGAATATGAGGAGATCGTATTTGCAAAATTAGTAAAGACACATATTATAAAGTGATTCGATCAACATTGTTCTACGTCCAGTGTGAAGAATTTCTTATTACTTTACTTCTCTTACAACTTCTATTACAAAGGACAATAACAAGAAATTACAATGCTTGAGATTTATTTGTTCAGCCTTATAAAATGTATATCCATATGTATGTGTGTGTGTATAGCCGTTGGCATATTACATGGCTAAGATTGCGTAGTTAAGCCAATGAAATCACGTCCGGCCATTGATCGTGTCACTCGGCCTAATGCGTGACAATTGGAGTGGCTATTGGATTGTATGGTTGAGATGATAGCCAGTGGCCGACCTACTTTGAGAATGCATTGGTTAGAGTCAAGCAACATGAGTTCAAGTAATGGTTGTGCAGGGATGCCTTACCTGGGTGACGACAAAGGACATGGAAATGCTTTTGTCAGATTAACAACGTCATTTGTACCAGTTTTTTCTTAGGTACAGTGTGTGCAAAGTTTCATTTTGCAAGGACAGTTAGACATCTATGGCCAAGCCTGCCACTAAAAAACAAGAAAGATTCAAAAAGAGCAAAAGGTTGATGAAGAAGGCGAGCGATGGATTTTGTTGGGGAGTGGGTCGCTGGTCAAGTACACAGCTATTGAGAAGCATGTTGCATGTCAGGCAAAGCTTCTTTTTACGGGGATAGTTAGACGTCTATGGCTAAAGCCTGCCGTAAAAAAGCAAGAAAGTTCCAGAAGGAGCGGAAGGCTGGCAAAGAAGGCGATCGATGGAATTTACTGGGAGTGGGTCGCTGGTCGGGCACAAAACCGTCGAGGGGCATGTCGCATGTCCGGTTGTTGCCTATTACCGTTGTCCACTGATAACCGTTGGGAGATTTGCTTTGACTTGTGCAGGCATTGACGTCGAACATGCCACTTTCGATTGGAGAACTGACCGGTCGAGCAGGTTGTGGGTCAAAATGTTGGTTGGTTGAATCACGCCAACCGGTAGGACTATACGGGCCGACCCATTATGTTCTTGCAAAAAAACCGAGCAACAATGACATTTCATTATTTGCAATAGTTTATAACATCTAGTTCCACTAGCTTTAAGTATCTATTATATGATAGCTTTCTGTCTCTTTTACTACAACTTTAACATCTTCAGGCGATGCCTTTTAGTAAATATATTGGATGGCATTCTTTATTTATTTTGCAATAGCTTTCAATAGCTGTATATCATAACCATTTATGACCCTGCCTTTAGTTGCACCATGTGATAGAGCTTCATGTCTTCTCATTTGACTTGAACTAAATATCTTGTATTGCATTAAAAATTTACTATAAGAGTAATATACTACATTGGTTACTTATCCACCACCATAATCAACCAAGAAAACAAGTTAGGTACCCTTTTTATAATTACCTTCATATGATTGTTTATTAGATAGTCCAAAATTTAATCAAGTTGTCTTATAAATTTCATTGCCATATAGATTTTGCAAGTAGCATTATAAATAAACTTTTGAAGAAGTAACGCTGGCCCGTTCCTCAAAACTTGACCGACCAAAGAAGTAATGCAGTCGGACATCTCCCCAACTTTCATCTCCTCATTTTAATCGTGTATGTGCTTACACTTTATAACTGCATTTCTACTTACTGAGTTGAAGGAGCATAAGAAGATTTTACCTCTAATCAGGTTTTCAGTTATTTCAAAAAAATAGACCAACAAAAGCATCTTCCTATTTAGTAAAAACCATAACTTCACACATGGAAAAGCACGCACTTAAAATGCATTCAGTAAAAGTATGGCCATGTCTTTAACCACTCGGTAATCAACATCCCTTGCTTTACTATCATCATTCATCTATATCAAATGCCAATATCAAAAAATCAAAGAAATGATTAACTTTCAAAAGTGAAAAGAGAAAATGTAACGTCCCGCCTTTTCGCACGCTTTAAATCGACACACATGTCAATTCAAACCATACGGAAGGGCGGATTCTTATGGGGTAAATAAGAAAAGCAGAGAAGAAAAAAAAACAAAACAAAATCTTGCAGCGGAACGTAAAATATAATAAACAATATACAGTTAATAAAACTGTTTTACAAAACATTTGATTTTTCTTTATACAATAAATATCATAGTTCACATACCACAGGATAATAACAATGCAGCGGAATAAAATGGTGTAGTGGAACAATATAGTAGATAATGGTAATATAAATCTTCGTCCTCATCCTCCAGAGCTAAAGTCTTCGAATCCTGAAATGCTCAGGCTGACCCGAGCGAATTGAAAAGGCAAAACACTCGAGTCAGAACTAAAATATCTTATGTGAGTTAAATTAACAGAAATAAATATGAGTGTAGTAACTTAAGAGATGCTCGGGATTCACATCTCCTAAGGATCCGTTAAACTATTTACTATGTAGTAATATTTCGCTATTATAATAGTGTCTAATAGTAAAATAAACTTACTTTTTTCTTAGCATTAAGGGGTTACCCATATAGCCCTTAACACGTAATAGTCCCAGTAGTCCATCCAATATCATGGTCCCTCCTGACCCGGAAGCCACCAGAGGATACCACATGGGCTACGGGAGAAATCCAAACTCGTACAAGGCGAGATAGGGTAGGTGACACGGCACAACTAGGCAATGCCAGGGTAGATATATCAATTACGCATCCGGGCTGGTGGTAACGCGTAGCAGCTACTACCGCCCACCTCGAAAAACACCCTCAAAATCAAAAATCAAAAGTGGCCACTGAATCAATCCAAAAGTCAGAGTATAATATCAAAGGAGTGCGTCCGATCATAGGAATGACGTCATTGGCCCAAGAATCGCTCCTGTTTTAGCCACCTTATGCCAACTCACGGGAGTTGGTTCCATGTATTTACCTCAAAGGAAGCGTCGCAACCATCCTACTTCATTCTAGAATCTTCACCGCATACACTGTTGTTGAAGTGGTTTTCGGAGTTGGCAGAGAGTATGACAACTTTCGATCCCGGTCTCTTCAACAACCAAACGTTATTATAACACCGCGGTCAAATAATTTATACTTCAAACCATAATATAATATCCATTTCAAAACCATATAAATACGATATCATTTCTATTTTAAAAACCAAATCAATATGATATCATTTTATTTCAAATATATTTTTTTCCAAAAATCATAGCACTTTCAAATTTATATACCTTGGAACCAACATTCGAAATTATACACATTTTAAAACATCATACTTTGAAATTCATACTTAGAAACATTTCAATTTCGATAAAACATTTCAATTTCGATATATTTCAAGGCTTTAATATTCCAAAATTTCAAAAAGTAAATTTAGTAATATAGATACAAAAATCAAATCTTCTATTATTTAGTTTTGAAGTACCTTACATAATAAATCCATTTTCATTTTAAACAAACACAAATTTCAAATACTAAATATTATCTTCAATTCATTTATACTTGAAATAATCATTTTATTCACCTAAACCCAAAAATCCCGTTATAATAATTACACCTTTAAAATTTACAATTTAATAAATTCCACATCAACCTTTTAGAGTTTAATTCTTAAATAAATTCAGTTCCAAATAAATCTCCAATTTATCTCCCAACCTTAATTTATTTAAATCATTATACTCTCTATATTAAAATAAAATTTAAATACTTACTCACATTTATATAAATCAAACTCTATTATTATTAAACTAAATTTTTTATTTAACAAACTTATACATAGCTTAAATTCAAGCACTTTAATAACATTTATATAATATCAAAAATCAACATTCATTAAACCCTATTATATAAAATAATCAAACTTTATTATTAGGCTTATTTTATATTTCAAGCCTATTTATATATGGCTAAAATCCATAATAAATTTGACTTTTATATAACATCTAAAATCAATTATTTATATAATCTGTATATTTCTTTAAAACCCATAGAAATCATTTTCGAAATATTTATATATATATATATATATATATATATATATATATATACCACGGTGTCTGTATATAATTTTCTACCCTATGGTCAAGTGATACGGATATTTATCATTTCAATCCGCAATTTAAAAATAAAATTTTACGGTTATATATCATTTCAAACCGCAATCCCGAATGAGATGAAATTGCATAATAACTTGCAGTTTAGAACAATATAAAATACAGCATCCATTCACCCAATGTCAACCATCAACCATTTATTACAAACATCATCAAATTCAAACAATAACATCAATATAGAATGGATAATAAACAACGGGTAAAAAGCATTTTATATTCAATCATAAATTAAATAACTGTTTAACTGGCAGTTTATATACAATGAATAATTAATTAACAATTTAACTGGTCCTTTAAATGCAATGAATAAATTAAATAGCAATTTAATTTAAATAAATGAAGTTAACTGAGATGATGATTTAAAAATATGACAAACAACCATAAATCAATTTTAAATCACATCATATATCAATTTAACAAACATAAGAAATTTTAGAAGTTGTGAGTGGATTAAAACACTCACCTTTTGAATTTAAATTGAATTCAAATCCAATTTAAACTCAGAAATTGGACAGTCTCCAAATTCGTCCAAACTAGCAACAAAGTCTTCCGAATTCAGATACGAACCTGGCGGAGAAAACCGCGCGTGAAACGGAGTTCGTATGTAAAAGTTATTGATAGTTAAAGCGGTTTGAAATTTAATTTAAAAAAATAAAAATTAAACAAAGCTCACCACCAAAATCAACGCTACGTCATCGTTCTCTCCCCCCCCCCCCCCCCCCCCCGAATCGCGCCCAACCAATACGCACTCACGAAAGATACCCCTGGCCGATACTTTGACCAACTACCACGTCCACCAACGAACACCAGAGAGCACCGCACCCCTTGCCGCGCGTTCACCACGACGTGCCGCTCCGACCGACCTTGGACCTGTCCTCCCCCATTGCCGCCGGTCGCCAACTATACCTAGGGTTTGCCGAAACCCTAACTGCAAAATTCCGGCACCACATCCCTCTACGCAACCTCCGACCACCATCAAACGACTCCACTCAGCACGCTCTACGAAATCCAGAAACCGATTTCCCCATTGTCGCCCCAAACAAAAACGTCCAATTCGACTTTGACCGCGATTTCTGATCGATCCGGTCACTGTATCGAAAAACGAACAGCAGACGTAGGTTCGTATCACTGAGATCTTCGATATATATATTTTTAAATTTTTCTAAGTAGTTTGAATTTTTGAAGTTGATTTTTTTTGAACTGAAATTTGAATTGGATAAATTAGGGTTTACATCCATTAAGGAAGAGGATCGCACAAGTTTCTGTATGTATAGAAATGAGAAATAGATGCTGCTAGGGTTTATAGTATGATATATATAGGCAGGTCAGAAATTAGAATGGATGGATAAGGTTGGATATACGCGCTAACGCCAAAGTGGCCCAAAAAGCCCGTTCTGACTCCGGAACGAAATTGGGTCAACCCATATATCAAAATAGATGTTTTAAAATATTTTAAACGCAATGGAAAAGGTTTCAGGTTCAAATTGCATCGTATGAAAAAGTTATGCTAAAAACAATATTTTCAAATCGATTTCAAATTGATTTCAATTTCATTGATTTATGGGCGTTCCGAGTCCGTACGATCAAACGGCAAGTCCGATCGCTACGAAACTTGAAACCCTACAAAAATTCACCGTTACGGATCCGATGAAACTGGTTTCGTCGAAATCCGAATCAATGGCCAAAGTGGCTATTTTTCCATTAATTAAATAACTTAATAATTAATTAATAAAATACAATTTGTAATTTCAACTTTTAAATTGACCAAATTTTATCATTTTTATATTTCTCAATCAATTACGATGTTAAAAACAAATTAAAAGTCAATTTAAAGTTGATTAACTTATCGATTTTAGTATTTTCCCCAATTCCATTCGAATACAGAAATTATAAATTTAATTTCCAAAATTTCTATTAAATTAAATTAACAAATCATTATTCCATTCATTATTGTCAAATAGATGGATTTAACATTGGATTCAAAGCTATTACATTAATATTCTCATATACCATCTTCTTTTCAATTAACGTAATTTTAATATCCAACTCTACTAATTTGCAATAAAACCCAATTATTTAATTTTTAAATTCCAATAAGTCAATTTATTATAATTTATTTCAATAAATAAACTTGATTTAACTCCAAATCATTTTTATCTAATCAATAATTATTCAATAAACAAAGGTAACCTTTGTTTACCCTATTATACATTAGTAAGTTCAAATTTTCATCTTTCCTTCGTACTAACTACCCTATTTTCATTTTATTTCATCTCTACTAATGTACATGTTAATTGTGTTTTACATTATAAATAAATTCATTTACTTGGGTTCATACTTTCCACTATATCGATTACTATACTATGCATAAATTTACAATTCCAATTATTCCATAATTACATTTACACATTCCGTTATTATATTACGTATTCTTCATCAGTTAACATAATTTTGAATTCATTTCCTAATATACTAAATTTCAATCAATCCTAACTTTACAATCTGTTTCAATTAATAGGGTGTGCACTAATTTAGTTATTGCATTAATTCTTATTAATATAAAAATCGTTACCATTAACTTTATAATACAATAAATTTTATTAATTACACTAATTATTATGATTACTTGCGTAACACTGAATTCATCCAATTACCAATTATTATACTTATTCATTTATTTATACAACACCTGTTACTTACATTCAAATAAATTAATAAATCATGATTTACAATCTTTACATCAACCAATAGTCATATTATAAATAAAATTATCATTATTTTCGATTATTACTTTAATTTACAGTAACCAAACGTTAAATCTAGATTTATTTATTTCTTATGAAAAATTTCACGTTTCTATTTATTTATTACATAGATCACAAGTTTACATCCCTTTATACTATCTTATGAAAACAATATCCATTTCTAATATTTTATTGCATTTATTGGAATCAAATTTCCAAATTTACTAGGTACAGTAAATTATAACCTTGCAGTTATTTCAATTAAATGGGATTGCGTTAAATTAATTATTTATTAACTTACATTAACATAATTGCATTAATTTACATTCAGTTACAAATAAATCAATATATTATTTCACACATAAATACACTGATTGCATTTGTTTATACTATATTCCATTTAAAACTAGTCATGACATTTGAATTTTAATTAAATTGTAACGTTCATTCAAGTTCATTAAATATTAACTTGCATTAACACGCTTCCTTAATTTACAATTAATTACCGTTAACAATGTTTTTATTACATTAATCAATTTAATACTTTCCTTTATTTCTCATGTACAATTACATCCGGGTATAATCTTTTTGCTACTTTCATTCATTAGAATTCTATTTAAATTTCAATTTCTTGCAATAACTCGTTTATTATAAATTTGCATACCAATAAATTAGGTTTCAATAAACAGGGTTTATTCAATTCAACCTTTTTAATTAAGTCCATTTTAATCACTATAATATTTCATAGGCCAATTCTTAACATTTACTGCATTACAAATTATAACAATTATAACTCTTTATAAATTTAATTCCAAAATCTTATTAATATGACAAATTTAATTAACGAAATTCACGGGTCGTTACACTCTCCCCCACTCAAAACTTTTCTTCCCGAAAAGGAAAAAGAAGGGGAAAAGAAGAATTTAGAAATCAATATATCTTATTCAAAACATTAAATCTTTTTATAAACAATTAAATTTACAAAATTAATTAATTTAGATAAAATATACCAATTTATAACTGTTAAATCTTTTTATACTCAAATTAATAAAGTTTGGAAAACATTTTCAAAATATTTTTCTAAGTCCAAAATTTACGAAAATTTTTGGCAGTCTCATTTGTACGGAGAGGCTCGGGAGAAAATATAATATCAATATAGCAATATACAACAAATATTTTCCAAAATAATATATATCCCAACCCCGAGGAAAAAACAATATAATAACGCTATAAACAGAAATCCGAAAACATACCTATTTGTCGGGCAATTAACGCTTTATTATGAAACCAAAAGTAGTAGCAATTGCTTCCATAACTTTCATTCATTAGAATTCTATTCAAATTTCAATTTCTTGCAATAACTCATTTATTATAAATTTGCATACCAATAAATTAGGTTTCAATAAACAGGGTTTATTCAATTCAACCTTTTTAATTAAGTCCATTTTAATCACTATAATATTTCATAGGCCAATTCTTAACATTTACTGCATTACAAATTATAACAATTATAACTCTTTATAAATTTAATTCCAAAATCTTATTAATATGACAAATTTAATTAACGAAATTCACGGGTCGTTACACTCTCCCCCACTCAAAACTTTTCTTCCCGAAAAGGAAAAAGAAGGGGAAAAGAAGAATTTAGAAATCAATATATCTTATTCAAAACATTAAATCTTTTTATAAACAATTAAATTTACAAAATTAATTAATTTAGATAAAATATACCAATTTATAACTGTTAAATCTTTTTATACTCAAATTAATAAAGTTTGGAAAACATTTTCAAAATATTTTTCTAAGTCCAAAATTTACGAAAATTTTTGGCAGTCTCATTTGTACGGAGAGGCTCGGGAGAAAATATAATATCAATATAGCAATATACAACAAATATTTTCCAAAATAATATATATCCCAACCCCGAGGAAAAAACAATATAATAACGCTATAAACAGAAATCCGAAAACATACCTATTTGTCGGGCAATTAACGCTTTATTATGAAACCAAAAGTAGTAGCAATTGCTTCCATAACCTATATTTCACTTATATAATCCAAAAGGTTAACAATTATATAAAATAAAATATTTAAGGTTTCTTTAACCACAAGCAAACAAATCAATACAACAACATTCCATTGCAACAAATAGCATACACATCAAACAAAATCAAACACCAATCAATCATTCATTCATATCAAACAAAACAAATAGTTGTTCGGGTTCAAAACTTTAAATTGTACAGAATGTAGAATAAACTATCAAGTGCACCATTTACTCAATAGTGTTGATAAAACCGAATAGATTATTCATTCATCGAACAAATTCAAAGTATCCTTGCCCAACCAAGGCAAACAACCATTTATAAAAAAATTCAATTTCATTCTTATTAATTTCATTTCATACATTCGTTGTTTGATTTCTTTTTTTTCATTTAATGATTTATTTTAATTCACATTTATTTCTTGCAAATTTTTATTTTCATTTATTTATTTATTTGCATTATATTCATTCAATTCTCCATTTCTTTTTTATTGCATTATAATTATTCATCCATTTATTAATAGTATTCATGTCCCATTCAATTTCTTAGCATTTCCATTTTATTTACTTAAGTTTATAATCTTATATACTTACTTCCTATTACCATTATTACAGTAACATTTAAATTTTAACTTAAGTTCACAAATTTTCAACATCAAAATTCTTATTTGCTAAAGAATTTCGTTAATTACTTTCATTACCACAAGTTTATTTGTATAATACCTATTACATTTTCTTATCAACATTTCAACTTTTTATATCTTTTGGTAAGTTATATATATGTCTTTAAGAATGTGATTGAAAAGCATACAAGTTTATCTCATTTCTTTTAATTAATTTAATGTTCAATAATTATATCATTTTGCTCTATAGGTTACAATTTCAAATTTCCTTTAATTTCATTCATAACCTAGCATTAAATCTCTTATTTTCTTTAGAGGTTTCAATTATTAATTTCCTACGTTCCAATTCACTACAAAGATTGAAACTATTAATTAATGAAAACTTAAGAACTAAATACCGGGTTAAAACTCAAATCATTTTAAAATAATAGATAAATATATACTTACAACATATATATCCAATTATATTTAAAACAATTAAAAATTCATATTTGTTTATCAAAATAAATTTGTAGCAAAACTACTACAGTGGCCTTCCCAATTCGAAACTCGAAAATAGAATTTATTTTCCCAAAATCTTCTCTAAAACATTTCTTTCAAATTATATTGAAATATTTATATTAGAGGATACTTCTAATAATATTATTATTAAATTCCAAAATTATTGAAAGAATTTTCAAAACCCCGGAACTTAAGTTCTAAATTTCCAATTTTCATTTATTTTATTTTCAATCTTATTTCGACTATTATTTATAAATTTCATTACCTAACAACAAATATATTGCAACCAAATATATATCATTTATAAAATTTTATTACTTTATATATAGAAAATATAATAGGCAAAATTATTTCATTTACCTATGTTAAAAACAAATACTATGTCGGTCTGTCCTACTAAGTGTTTAGAAATCCCTATTGATGTCATAGCGTCCCATGCATCAACCAGAATTTATATATACAAAACGAAACAGATTAACATAATAATAAAACTTTTTTATAACACTAACAAATACGCTCTCTCATATATATACACTCAGTGACTCCCTTAGGGTATTACTACCCTATTAATAAAGAGTCAGACCCCACAAAGCTAAGGTTTATCGCTAAACCAAAGCTCTGATACCAGATGCAAAGTCCCGCCTTTTCGCACACTTTAAATCGACACACATGTCAATTCAAACCATACGGAATGACGGATTGTTATAGGGTAAATAAGAAAAGCAGAGAAGAAAAAAACAGAATCTTGCAGCGGAACGATAAAATATAATAATAAATAATATACAGTTAATAAAACTGTTTTACAAATCACCGTTACAGAAAATTACCAGGGATTCAACCAAAACTGAAAATTAATTATATGATAAAATAAAGAAAACAGTAAAAGCTTCCTGATGGAAACATGGATAGAGCCAAAATGTGGAATATGGAAGGAAATTAGAAAATGAGGAAGCAATTTGAGAAACAACATTATCAAACAAATCACCGTTTTATAATGAGTGAAACACACATGATTCAAAAGATAAAACCTATTATCGAACCTACTCAACTGTAGGGTAGTACGAACTACCACAGGATCAAGCATCTGGGCTAAGCAAGATCCAATATTTTGCTCTATTTTTTTTATTTCAAATGGATAATTTTGAGTGCAATGATTCAGATTACCCAATACTTGAAAGTGAAATTATCCGCATAATTTTCTAATATAAGAAATCTACTAAAATATATGGATTCCTAGAAGTTGATACAAATAGAAATTATCCGTGAAAAAGTGAATGAAAACGGGACTACCTTGAAAAAGATATTGAGCATACAATGCTCTCCTAAATTAACAGCATTTAAATTAAAATATGAATATATGCTGTGCTACTACAAAGGAACACTTCCATCTTAATCTCCCCATCTTTTTGTAAAGGCATGCTCACCGGATCATTCTCATTTGACTGATCTCCACTACTTACATCATCCTTATTTCCACTTGATTCATGATCCTTGCCAAGTACATCTCCTGATTCTCCTCCCACAATCGGTTGTTCCTTCCATTAACACTTTAATCAAAAGATATTTGATCCATCTAAATTTTACGTTCAAAGATGGATAATAGGTATAGCCTTTTCATACCACTAAAGATGGCTTTATATTCTACGTTTCTCATTACTCGTACA
Organism: Allium cepa; assembly: GCA_030765085.1. Taxonomy (NCBI): domain Eukaryota; kingdom Viridiplantae; phylum Streptophyta; class Magnoliopsida; order Asparagales; family Amaryllidaceae; genus Allium; species Allium cepa. The sequence goes on from CM060941.1 coordinate 617,303,781, forward strand.
AATATGAAAAGGAAGAGTTAATGGACGCTAACTGTACGGTTGAAATGATGAACTTAGCCTCAAATATTACTATTTTTTTATTCATATGCCTACATGGACAAATTAGAAAATGGAAAAAACGCTCCATCCTTCATGTTTTTGCATTATTATGCATTATTGGAATTTTAAAATTCAAAAATAAAATTTTAATACAATATATTTTTCCAATGATAAGGTTCCATTTACATAAGTACAAAGCGGCAAAAAAGAACGCAAAAAGAACGGTGAGTGAAGCAAGGGGTCCGACGTATAAAGACGAGAGAATTCAACCAAGTTAAACGCATTAAAAATGAGAATAATAGGCTTTTGATGAAAGATGATGAGACAAAAATAGATGGACAGAATACTTCGAGAAGTCATTTAATGAAGAAAGTGATAGCACTATGGTCGAGCTGGACAACTCTTCTGTTGCACCATTAGACATTTTGTTCGGAGAATTCAAGAGTACGAAATAAAGGAGGCGCTAAAACGGATGAAAGCAGGCAAGCCGTTGAGGCATGATGACATCCCCATTGAGGTGTGGAATGCCTTGGAGATGCAGTAATAGCTTGACAAACAAAGTTGTTAATAATATTTTCAAATCAAACAAGATGTCAGATGATTGGAGTATAAGCATATTAGTTCCAATCTTTAAGAACAAAAGAGATATTCAAAGTTGTACAAACTACAGAGGAATCAAGCTTATGAGTCATACAATGAAGCTTTGTAGAGAGTCGTTGAACATCAAACAAGAAGGATGTCAAACATTTCAAAAAAAAATCAATTTGCTTTTATGCTTAGAAGGTTGACCACAGAGGCGATGTTCTTGATAAGGCAACTTATGGAGAGATTTATGAAGCAAAAGAAGGATCTACCATGGTATTTATCGATTTGGAGAAAACTTATCACAAAGTACCGAGAAAGGTTACGTGATTGGCTCTGAAAAAGAAAAAAGCCCCAATAAAGTACATTACCCTTATTAAAGATATGTACGATGATGTTTTGACTAGTGTCCGAGCATGTGATGGTAAAACCAGTGATTTTTCCATTAACATATGATTGCATCAAGGGTCAGCTTTAAGTCTCTATATTTTTATCATATTGATGGATGAAATCACGAAGGGTATACAAGGTGAGATTCCTTGATGTATGCTCTTTGCTGATGATGTTGTGCTAATTGACAAAAACAGGATATGGGTTGATAGACAACTGAAGTTGTGGAGGCAAACTTTAGAACTAAAGGCTTTTAGGCTTAGCATAAAACAGAGTATATAAAGTGCGAGTTCAACGGCGTCGGGTCAGAGGATGGAGATGTCACTTTGGCCGAACAAGTAGTGTCCAAGAAGAAATTCTTTCGATATTTTGGATCAATATTGCAGTACGATGGTGGGATTGGTTTTAGAATTCGAGCGGAATGGGTGAAATGGCGACTAGCGTCTGACATTCTCTGTGACATGCAAGTCCCACAAAAGCTTAAAGAAAGTTCTACAAAATGACAATCAGGCATGCGATGTTGTATGGTGCAGATTGTTAGTCGACTAAAAGACAACACGCCCAAAAGATAAGTGGAACAAAGATGTGTATGCTGCGATGGAGCTATGGTCATACAAGACGAGATCAAATTAGAAATGATGATATATGTGATAAACTTGGAGTAGCACCAATTGAAGAGAAGCTAGTCCAACATCGCTTAAGATGGTTTAAACATCTCTAATGGAGGCCTCCCGAGGCACCTGTGCAGGTTGAAATTATAAGCCGTATCAAATACTCAAAGAGAGGTGGAGGTCAACATGGAGGAAAGTAGTAAAATAGGACTACGAAGAGCTAGTGTCGAATAGGAACACGTGGAAGTTAGCGATCCACGTACCAGAACCACGAGTTGGTGTCGGATAGGAGCCTAAGACGTAGTGTTTAGTCTTCGATCCCTATTACTATTAGTAAATATTACTACTATTATTATTATTATCATGATTTTTTTAAGTTTCTTTATATATTTTTATTTTATTTTATTTATTATTATCATTTGTTTAATTATTTTATTTTATTTTATTATTATTATCATGGTTTTTAAATTGGCTTTAAATTGACTTTGTCATTAAGTTTTGTGTTCCAACTCTAGCCGACCCCAACTTGTTTGGGAATAATGGTTAGTTGTTATATATTTTTCCAATGATTTTTGTTATATATTTATTTACTAAATTTGATAACTATATACATACAGTCGAATATACACACACAACTTTGACTATGTCGATATTATTTTAAGATTTCTGATAAATTATTAGAATTTGATTCAAGAATGATTATCTAAATAATTGGTGGTTAGATAAAGATTCCAAATATGGTTTTCACTATTATTATTTATTTTACTTTAAGAATGGCTAACATGGTTTATTTAATTTTAATAGCCTACTTTTTATTTATTCTAATAATTCATAATTCGTCCTTTCGGGGTCTAAGGACCAATATTTTGAGGTGTCCAAAATGATTCGATATTATCTAGATATTCAAGGTTCTAATCCAACAAAAGTTGGTCCAAAGTTTTATCTTATTATTGCAAAACTCGATATTAAGTTTCTGATGTGAGTCTCCGATTAAGTCGCTCTTCTTAAAAGGTTTTGCGGCTCTAGCTGAAATTTATACAAGGTAAACGATCAACCACATCGTCCAAAAAGTAAAACAGCCCAGATTCTCTGATTCGATATTCTGTTACGTAGAAGGAATACCGTTTCTCTATATCCTTGTTGAGCTAGAAGATATTCCGCATTTTTATTAGAAATTGGAAGTAGAATAATTAGTTTGTTACAAAATAAAGAGAACAGAAGACATTAAAGGGAGAGAGAGTTTTTATTATTCACAACACACTCTTTACAATACAAATGAGCTCCATATTTATAGACTACAAATCTAAAGAAAATTACAATACTGTCCTTGACCATTTAGCATATTCACCCATATTATAAATATATTATAACACTCCCCCTTGAATATGCGTTTGATAATAATAGTAGCCTCATTGAAATCTTATGGCGTTATGGGGGTTGATGCTTCTGGATCAATATAATGCCTCATTAAAACCTTACTAACAAAATCCTAGTGGGAAAAAAATATTAGTGAAGGAAAAAGAGTACATTATAGTATATATTTGAATGCTCCCCCTGATTTATAACGCATTATACAGTTAGTTTGTGAATGCATCCGACGCATACCAATTTTATACACCATCTTCTGAAATGTTGATTTTGGAAGTGCTTTTGTGAATAGATCAGCCGGATTTTCTTGAGACTGGATTTGTTTCACCTCTATTTTATTGTCCTTCTGTAGTTCGTGTGTGAAGAAAAATTTAGGAGAAATGTGTTTCGTCCTATCACCCTTAATGTAACCTACTTGAATTTGAGCTACACAAGCTGCATTGTCTTCATAAATAATGGTTGACTCTTCTGTTACTGATGGGAGTTGACAGCTTTTTCGAATATGCTCAATTAGTGATCTCAGCCAAATACATTCTTTACTTGCTTCATGTAGTGCTAGTATTTCAAAGTGATTGGATGATGTTGCTACTAATATTTGTTTTGTAGATCGCCATGAAATTGCTGCATTGCTGTTATTGAACACATATTCAGTTTGTGATCTTGCTTTATGTGGGTCAGAAAGGTAACCTGCATCAGCATAGCCAACTAGATTTGGATTATTGCCTGTGTTAGAATAAAACAAACCCAAATTTTTCGTTCCATGAAGATATCTCATGATATGTTTTATACCATTCCAGTGTCTTTTTGTTGGTTCTGAACTGTATCTTGCTAGAAGATTTACTGAAAATGCAATATCTGGTCTTGTGCATTGGGCCAAATATAATAATGCACCAATGGCACTAAGATATTGTACTTCTGGACCAAGCACATTTTCGTCATCTTCTTTTGGACGGTAAGGGTCCTTTCTAATATCCAAAGATCTAACAACCGTAGGTGTACTAAGTGGATATGCTTTATCCATTTGAAAGCGTTTCAGAATTTTCTCAATATAGTTTGACTAATGAATCAATATGCCATTGGTATTATGCTCGATTTGTAGACCGAGGCAATATTTAGCTTTGCCAAGGTCTTTCATTTCAAATTCTTTCTTTAAGTAATTTATTGTTTCATCAATCTCTTCTGGAGTTCTAATCAAATTTATGTCATCAACATAAACTGCTAAGATAACAAATCCCTTTATCGAAAAAACACATGGACAAATGAGATTGTTTTCGTATCCTTCTTTTACCAAATATTTACTAAGACGGTTATACCACATCCTTCCGGATTGTTTCAAGCCATATAGTGATCGTCTTAGTTTTAATGAGTACATGGACTTTGATTTTGCTCCAGGCAATTTATATCCATTTGGAATTTTCATGTAAATATTGGTATCTAATTCACCATAAAGATAAGCTGTCACAACATCCGTTAATCTTATATCGAGTTTTTCAGTAACTACAAGGCTTATTAAATATCGAAATGTTATGACATCCATAACAGGGGAGTAAGTTTCCTTAAAGTCAAATCCTGATCTCTGCAGGAAACCTTGTGCGACAAGTCGTGCCTTGTATCTCACGACTTCATTTCTATCATTTCGTTTTCTAACGAATACCCATTTATAACCTACTGGTTTAACATTTTCTGGTGTTTTCTCTATTGTCCAAATACACCATGTTTTTGAAGTGAATCTAACTCAACCTGGATAGCATATTTCCATTTTGGCCAATCGTGTCTTTTTCGACATTCATTTATGCTATTTGGTTCATTATCGTCATTCTCATTATAGTCATGACTTTCAATTATTTCAGTAGCTACTGCGAATGAGAATACATCATCAATTATTATTTTTCTTCGATCCCATATTTCTCCATGGTTTGTATAAAATATTGAGATTTCATTATTATTATTAGGTACCATTTTATCGTTGGAAGCTTCTTTTATCTCTTCTGGGATAATAGTTCCTTCCGCACTTCTAGGAGAATTGAGATTTTTATTTAAGTGATCCTTTTGATCATTTATAAGCTCTTCAGGAGGTTCCTTAAGTGATGATTTTTCATTAGACTTTCTTTTTCTAGGCGCCAAATCTTTTGAACCAATTGGTCTTCCACGTTTTTGTCTTGCTTTAGATTCATTTGTTGCTTTTGGTTCTTTTGGAATTTCAATTCTAGCCGGTGCATTTGCTGCTGGAATGTGAGATTTAGTTATTTTTGCAACATCACTGAATGCATCAGGCATTTGATTTGCGATATTCTGAAGATGCAAAATTCTTTGTACCTCATATTGGCATTGTTTGGTACGCGGATCTAAATGGGACATGGATGGATTATTCCATGATATTTCACGCCGTTCTACTGGAACAGTCTTTCCTCCCCCTAACGGCGGAAAGATTGTCTTATCAAATCTACAGTCTGAAAATCTTGCAGTAAAGACATCACCTGTAAGAGGTTCAAGGTAATGAATTATCGATGGGGAATCAAATCCCACATAAATTCCCAACCGTCGTTGAGGACCCATTTTAGTACGAAGTGGGGGATTAATAGGTATATGCACAGCACAACCAAATTTTCGTAAATGTGAAATATTTGGTTGAGATCCAGTTAAGAGCTGTGATGGTGAAAGCTGATGATAAACTGTTGGTCTAATTTTAACCAATTTCGATGCATGTAAAATTACATGCCCTCCAAGCCGAAACGGGTAGTTTTTATTGAATAAGCAACGGTCTTGCAATAAGTTGCAAGCGCTTAATTAATGATTCTGCTAGACCATTTTGAGTATGAACATGAGCTACTGGATGTTCAATTTCAATTCCCAATGATAGACAATAATCATCAAATACTTGAGAAGTAAATTCTCCAGCATTATCTAGTTGAATTGATTTAATTTGATGATCAGGGAAGTGTGCTCTCAATTTTATTATTTGAGCAAGTAGCTTGGCGAATGCCAAATTTCTTGTAGAAAGTAAACAGACATGTGACCAACGAGTTGATGCATCAATCAATACCATAAAATATTTGAATGGTCCACATTCAAGGTGGATTGGTCCACATATATCACCTTGAATTCTTTGTAGAAATGTTGGAGATTCAGAAGTGAATTTACTATATGAAGGTCGAGTGATTAATTTTCCTTGTGCACATGGAGCACATAAGTAATCACTTGGTAAATTCAATTGGTTTGATAAATCGTGTCCATTTGAATTTTTAGCGATTTTACGCATCATGGATGACCCAGGATGACCCAAACGATCATGCCAAAGAATCAACGTCTTTTTATTTGTGAGCTTCTGGCTCATGTTTACAAAATGAGATTCGACTATGCTAATTTTCGTGAAATATAATCCAGTCGAAATTGTTCCAAATTTTTCTTCTGGCTTTCAATTTTAAAAATAATACAAAGATATTCTTTATTGTCTTTATTTATAATTTCAATATGATAACCATTCATTCTTATGCCCTTAAAGCTTAGCAGATTTCTTTTCGAATTGCTTGAGTATAATGCATTTTGAATGAAGATATGTGTACCATTTGGTAATACTATATGGGCTCTTCCGGACCCTTCAATTATATTTGCAGATCCAGCTATGGTGGAAACTTTAGCTGAAATTTTTTCAGATAATTCAGAGAAAAACTTCTGGTTTTTCAAAATCGTATGAGTAGTTGCACTGTCTAGTAGGCATATATCATCATTCAAGTATTGGTGGTCCATACCTTAAGAATTAGAGACAATACAGTTAGTCAATTATTGAAATAATTTTGAACTTAAATAAATAAACAAAGCAAACTATCAATCAAATCAATATCCATCGGTGCACATTATTTCAACTAGTTCTAGAAAAATAAAACAAACAAAAATCAAATTCAAACTAACTAACTAAAAAAATACATGGAAAAACCAAACAACAAGCTTCAGGCTACTTTTAGTCGATCAGATCGGTCATATCATTAATCATCGCATTGAGATTTTCATCATTTATGAAATTTCCATCATCATCTTCGAAGAAATCATCTAACTTAAAGTTAGTGTTATCAAACATTCCTTCAGTGTTATTTGTTTCAATATTCTTCGAACGTTGGTATTCTTCAACTGTTTTCTTTGATGATCTACATGTACGTGACCAGTGTCCAGATCGTCCACATCTATAGCAAACTTCCTCGTAATGCTTTTTATTTTCTGAAGCTGAATCATTGTTCTTTACAGGCTCAATTTTCTTTTGCTGCTTTTTAAAATTGGTGGTTTTGTTACTTTTAAAATCACCATAACCGTCTTTGCTGGAGTTATATCCACGTCCATGACCACGTCCTCTACCTCGACCTCGACCCCTACCTCTTCCAGAGTGAGCAAAATTATCATTAATTTCAGATAATGCAGTTGAACCAGTTGGTCTTGAGGAGTGATTTTTTATAAGCAATTCATTATTTTGTTCGGCAATTAGTAAGCATTCTATGAGTTCAGAATATTTTGTAAAATGACGCTCTCGATATTGCTGCCGCAGGAGTATATTCGAGGCATGAAATGTTGAGAAAGTCTTTTCAAGCATTTGTGCGTCATCCACCTTTTCTCCACATAATTTCAGATTAGAAATAATTCTAAACATAGCAGAATTATATTCTCTTACGGATTTGAAATCTTGAAACCTTAGGTTCAACCATTCTTGCCTAGTATTTGAAAGTATGACCGTCTTCTGGTGGTCATAACGCTCCTTCAGGGAGTTCCACAAGTGGAGAGGATCCTTTTCCGTGAAATATTCTGTTTTTAAGTCATCGTGGATGTGACGTCTTAAAAATATTAAAGCCTTTGCTTTGTCCTGCTGTGACATAGTATTGCCATTTTTAATTGTATTTTCTAAGCACTGAGATTGCAAGTGGATTTCAACGTGCGGTATCCATGACAAATAGTTGTCTCCAGATATGTTCAATGCTTTGAATTCAAGCTTAGCTATGTTTGCCATTTTGTGAACTATACATAAACAAATTGCATAAGATGAAAATATTTACAGAGTAACATAAAAAAATTAGATAATTTATGGACGATAAGTGTAAAGGTTTCAACAAAAGGGGTCATTGCATAATTTATCAAATGAAACCAGCATATTTCGTTCAATGTATTACCAAAATAAGCAGGAATAAATTCACAGTTAACATTCACATTTGAATGAATCATGCCGATAACATGTATAAGACTAAAAACAATATAGCATACTATCGATTTTTTTTTCATTAAAATGATATTCAAAACTACACAGTAAACTATATTATTAGAATATAGAATTATGCAAAAAGGTAAACCGGGTGGAGACATCAAAATTCTGTGTGCAATTTTACACAAGTATCATGACCGTACGTAAACTTTGCGTAATGCAAATTCTGCTTAGTTTATATGAATTATCTAATAGATTCAATATATCTAACCCTTTTATTTCCCTACTAATTTTTAACAAAACTGAACCCATTTGATGTACAATATAGTCAATTAAAAAAAATCCTTATTGAACTGGTAAAAGCGAATTCCAAATGAAAAACAGAAGTATTAAAACAAAACTACAGAAGAAAAATATATATATTGTTTGCACAAAAAATGGGCAAACACCTCCAAATCGTATAATTTAGTCGATTTTACGTTGTTCTTAGTGATTTGGATGATTTATGCAAATATGTAAAAAGCAGGGACTAGACTGTAAAAGACACACAGATTTATAGTGTTTCGGCCAGAATGTGCCTACGTCCATTTTATATGTTATTCTCCTTTACTGCTCAGATTACAAGTACAAAGCTTTGATTACAAGTATATGAAAGTTGTTTGAAAGTTCTATCCGTGCTTGAGCTCTCAAACTTGTCTGCCATTGTTGCACCCCTACCCCTCTATTTATAGAGTGAGCCTGGGGGTAGGGGTCTTGGATGTACATAGCTGCTGGTGGGCCTGGGCTGATGTAATCTGGCCTGGCAATGTTGGTTCGGCAAAGCCTTGGTCCGAAGATGGTTGGGGTGGCTTTCGGTCCGCTAGTGGTTGATTCGGTAGTGGTTGATCCGGTGTAGAGTGGTGAGTGAGAATTGGTTCGGTAGTAGTTGGTTTGGTGGTAGGTGAGTTGGTGTTTGGTCCGGTGGTAGGTGGGTTCGGTGAGGCCTTGGATCGGTGGTGAGAATCCGCCCAACATTTGCCCCCCAAAGTGGGGCATATGCCTGCATATGTCGCGCTTTGTTTTAGACCATTCAACTTGGACACTCTCATTCGGTCCCAAGCACCGAACCAGTTGGTCCGGTCATCTGTGTTGGTCTATAAGCCGGGGCTTCATGCCTCTGTTATTCCGTATTAGCCAAACCAAACTCTTGTCTTTGCCGAATCAAACGTATCACCAGACCTCAACTGCCGGAACAGGTGAGGCCCTCTTCTGTTGAATGAGCTTTTGCTTTGTTTTACCGAATGAACTCGGGGATTCCGAGTGCCGAATGAATCTTTAACCTTGACTTACCGAATGAGCTCGGGGTTTCCGAGTGCCGAATGAATCTTTAGCTTTGACTTACCGAATGAGGTCGGGGAGTTTGAATGCCGAATGAACTTTATGTTGGAAATACCGAATGAGATCGAGGAGTCTGAATGCCGAATGAACTTTGAGCCTTTTATGTTTTGAATTACAAATGAAATTCCAGACTGTACGCACTTGTTTGTTTATATCTCTACTTTCCTTGTTCTAACAATATGTTTTCTCGTGTTGCAGATAATGTCTCATAAAGTAGAAACCCGTTCAGATAGGAAGAAATCTAAGGACAAGGAAGAGTCCTCCTTAGTGCCCCTAGTTCGGTCAGAGCCAGAACGACGTGGACCATCCCCGAGATCATTAGTAGATGGGTACGGCCCTCAGGAGCTCTTGAACTCACCGCCTGACTGCTTTTCCAGTTCCCTCAAAGACAAGCAGCTTGACATTATTTCTAGATCCTTCAGGATTGACAGAGCGCACATGATGTTGCCGGGGGAAGTAGTGATCTGTATAACCCCCCTGAAGGGTATTTTGCTTATAGTAGATATCATTGCATGTGTGGGGCTATTCCTTCGATCAACGCTTGGATAGTCAGCTTCATCACATACTTGAAGGTGGCCCCTTTCCAGCTTCAGCCCAACTCCTATGCCATCTTGGTGAGTCTGTTCATCATTTTCCAGCGAAAATACGGGCGCCCCCCTCCAACCGGGAGATCCGATATCTGTACAACTTGAGACTACAAGAAGGGGTCTCCATATATTAGCTTAGAATCGGCCATGTCTTTCAAGCCAGTCCTAGACTTATATTCAAAGTTCAGCATGTTCAAGAAGGAATGGTTTTTTGTCAAGGATGACTCTGTTTCTTTCCACCGCTTCACCTCTGGCTGTAAGTTGAATCTTATTCATAATTTCTGTTCTAACTACAATGCTCCTCCTTATGTGCTTTATTTCTTACTAGCGACATGTGGTTTTGCGGTTGTAGAGAGCGATCGCCTAGTTCAGATGGCTGCGGAGATAGAAGCCATTCCGGAAAGAGAGAGGGTAGCCTCTTATTTGATCAGGAATGCTACTCTTCTGGAGCTCAACTTGATTCTGCCACGCCAGTCTGTGGTCAAGCAAAGAGATACAGCTGAGGAGAAGGCTGCCAAAGCTAAAGGAGGGGCTACGGCGAAGAGCAGCAAAAGGAAACCCTTCTCGAAACATCCAGTCGCCGGGGGGAAGAAACTTAAGAAGTCCGATGGACCCTCCCCCGGCACATGTTCAGATGTTCCGGAGGAGGAAGATGTGGAGGAAGAAAGAGGCGAGGATGAAGGAGGTGAGGCGGAGAGTGGAAGTGGTGGAGAATGCGATGGTGATGGTCGCGGTGATGATGGCGGCGAAGGACAGAGCGGTAATGGCACTGGGGCTTTGTCTTCTACGCAGGTAGGTGAGATCCAGGAGTGGACAGATGATGCTTTCCGCCTAACTTTTGAGGGGTTGGAGGAAGGATCGGCCTTGGTGGAGAAGCCAAAGAAAGCTGACAAGGCCGGGACTGGTGCCGATTCATCTTCTAAGAGTATTTCAGCTAAGGCAACTCCTGCGAATCAAGGTGAATTTTTGACTCCTGCAGACTCCATTTATGATAAGGATTTAGGAATATTTTATAATCGGCTTCCGTCCTGGAGTGAGATCCAGGACTTATTGCAGTATCCTACTCATCCCCAGGGTTTGTATAACAAAGCACTTCTTTACTCTTCTTAGCTTGATATATTTCTTGAATTATAGTTTAATGTATGCTTGTAACACTTGGTTTCATATCACAGAAGCAGGTAAGGTGGCCAAGACATCGGACGTTCGGCACCGTCTCGAACAATACAAACTTCTCAAGGCTTCTACTAAACCAAAGCCTCCGACTAACCGTCCCGGAGACGTAGTTGGCTACCGTCCTCTTCTTGGAGTTATCGAAGAGGATATCCAAAGGAAAAAGAGGAGTCGCTTCTTGCTTGAATCTTCACCTGGTCCTCAACTTCCAACTCAGCCTCTCCAGGATACCATAGAGGAGAGTACTGGGTTTATACCTTCTCCGCATCCGTCTGAAAATCCTACCGTTACCCAGATAGATCGTCCTGGTTTAGTCCGTAATCCGTTTGCGGGTCATCCGGATCTGGATCCAGGTTTTCGTGATGTTACCTTCGATGAGGCTACCGGCGAGCACCTTCTCCCTCGTAATCCTATGGTAAGGGTACTCGATGAAGCTAAGTCCTTGGACCTTGATTTGCTTACCACTCGGGTTGTAAATTTTGGGGGACGAAGCTAAGGCAAATATCGACCGGGTTGCTGAGGAGACCAGGAAGCTGATGGGGCATCATGCCCGACTGGTTAAGGCTGGGGAAGAAATCGGGAGCGCCAACATTCGACTGCGGTTAATGGTTTCCGACTAGGCCAAATAACTCGCTGATCAGGCCATCCAGATCTCTCAACATGAGGCCGCCTCTAGGCAATTAAAGAGAACCATGGAAGAGGCCAGCAGGGCAGAGTTGCGGAAAATGGAGGCCGTTTGTAAGGAACGGATTAATATGGCCATTGCAATGGTGGATGAGGTTCGAAAAGCGGATCTTGAGCGGGTACAGGAGTTATCTGGGAAGCTTGAAGCCGCAGAGCTTGCTCAAACCAAGCTGAAGGAGGAGATGGAGGCGATGAGGAAATCCTTTCAGGCTGACTGCTCGCGATACCGATCGGAGAGAGATGCTGCCGTTGCAAAGCTGTTGGCTTCTAGGGACCGAATAAGGGAGTTCGAGGAGAACGAGGGGATAATGGATGAGATGCTTCAGAATATGTACTTTCGCACTTGGAAACAGGGAAACTTATCCTGAATGGATGATTATCCTCGAGTCATGGCCAGGATTTACCTTAGGGCCCTGGAGGAGGCTAAGGCCGATGCGGATAAGAAGGGTGGCGTGGCCTTCAGAATGGACGTGGTCACGGCCCAGTTCACCAAGGAGGAGAAAGTGGCGGTGAAGGAGGGTATGCGGCTGCTTACCGCTGAGGAGGTAGGGGTGCAGTTGGAGGATGATGATCAAGGAGCAGATGCCGGTAAGTCTTCCCTTTCAGTCTTTTCGTAACTTGATTGCTTATTGTTCGCGACTATTAATGGATTCTTTCCCGAGTTGGACAGGCGGGACCCCTGGAGCACCAACTACCTCTGATCAGCATGCTGAGAGTTCCGATCCCGCGGTTAAGTAGATCTCGGGGAGCCAGTAGCATAGAGGTGAAGCTCTGATGCAGTCGACTCCCTGACTTGACCTGGACGTCTTTTGGTTTACCTGACATTGTTGTCTATGCTAGTCCCAAAACGTTAATGCAACTTTTAGGCTGTAATTATGTTATTTGTAACGAACAACTTCATTTTTGGCATGTAATTTTTTACTTAAGCTGGTTCTGTTATATTTAAATGCTTTCGTTATTTTGGTGTGTTGCATAAGAAATGCAGCTATGCATATGCCTGTGATTCAACTGTGTTTGACGTTAAGTTCTTGCTTAAAATATAATTTCATATCTTGCAATGTTATTGTGATGTGTGAATAAATTATAGCTGCACATTCATAGACAAAGGAAGAGAGTACATCCCTTCGTGTTTTAGTTGTAGATGGTAGCTTTGAATGTCGTGTGTGACTGAGTATGGTATGCAGCTGAGTGTCCTGTCATCTACTTGTGAGTTCCTATCCCCATTTGCGGGTGTCTCCTATTTTGTGCCTTGTACTTTGGGGATCGTTATATAAGATAGGAGGAAAGTTTTTAAATAAAATAGGAATATAAGAAATAGTAAAACTTCCAATCACGGAAGGCCTACGATGTGCTTAAGTTCGTGGCAAACGGGTTTTGTAGTCACTTTCCCTAGCTGTGGGTCTTGGAGACATTTGTCACCCATCTTACGCCTCCGCGGGGAGTTTTCTTTTTTACCACAGCCGTACTTAAGACACATCGGAATCGAGATCGCACACAGTAACTACCCAGGCCATTATGGCCCGTAATCGTGGGTATTATTCAATTCACCGTGGCCGGCTAGCGTGGGTGCCGATCGTCAACCGTGAACTACCCCTGGCTGGCCACACCTTATGTTGGGGCTTAAAGTAGGTTCACGGTTGCCGACGAGCCGAACGCTGTAATGAGCTGCCTCGGCTATAGTCGGCCTTCTCGGTAGCTTATAATCGGCTCATTACAGTTGGCTTTAAGGGCCGATCGCGAGCAATGAGTTAACCCGCAGCAGAGGGATGCTGGAGCAAAAGTGTCTCATTGGCGAGGGCATAGATTCGTATAGTACCTGTTAGGTCTTGTCCAGGTCAAGTCGTGATGTGATGTGTCTTGAATGGAAATGCCATTACACAGGATTTTGCTCAACAGAAAAGGATAAAGTTAACAAGCAGCCAAGATATAAAGGAACAAATTAAAAAGAGACAAGTTTTTAAAGTGGTTCGGCACGAAAATGCCTAAGTCCATTGATTCTGTTTGTTAATTCACTTCATATGGGCAGTACAAGTTAAGAAAAGTATCGACGAAGGTGTTGGATGTTCTCATGCCCTCTGGAACACCTCTCCATCCACTATTGACAAAATATAAGCTCCGTTGTGGAGATCTTTATGAGTTACATATGGTCCGTCCCAGATTGGATCTAGTGCACCGGGGCGCGGGAAAATTCGCTTGAGGACAAGATCTCCTTCTTGTAAGCTACGATGCTTGACTTTGGAGTTGTATTGTGCTGCCACTTTTTACTTGTGAGCTGCTGCTTTGAGTGCTGCATCGTTTCTTCTTTCTTCAATTAGATCCAAAGACATATGAAGGAGTTCTTCGTTCTCTTCTGGATTATAGTGGATCCTACGGTGGGAAGGCACTATAGTTTCGACTAGGAGCATGGCCTCCGATCCGTATGCCAAAGAGAAGGGAGTATGCCCCGTTGATGTTCTGAAAGATGTGCGGTAGGCCCAAAGTGTCGTAGGAAGTTCATCCACCCAAGCGCCTTTCGACTTTTTAAGTTTCTTCTTGATTAGAGTTTTGAGAATTTGTTGATAGCTTCGACTTGTCTGTTTTCCTGGGGATAAGCTACAGATGAGAAGCTTTTATGAATTCCATGCTCTTGGCACCAGTCGGCGAATTCCTCGCTGTCAAACTGAAGTCCATTGCCCGATATGATTTTGAATGGGACTTCGCACCTACATAGAACATTTTTGATCAAGAAGTTGATAATTTTTGCCGAAGATATTTTATTTAGAGGTTCCGCTTCCACCCATTTGGTGAAATAGTCGACTGCCACTATAGCATATTTGGCTCCGCCCCGGTCCATTGGCAGTTCGCCAATCAAGTCAATTCCCCATGCTGCAAAGGTCCAAGGGCTGGTCATTTGAGTAATCTCATTTGTTGGTAGCCGAGGAATCTTAGCAAATTTCTGACATCTGTCACATCTTTTGACGAAGTCTAAGGCGTCTTTGTTTAAAGTGGGCCAGAAATATCCATATCGGAGTATCTTCTTTGCCAGAGTCTGCCCTCCAGTGTGATCTCCACAGCTTCCTTGATGGATGTTGGATAAGATTTCTTTGGGTTCCTTTCCAGCAACACACCTTAATAAGGGGTTAGAGAAGCCGCGCCAATAGAGGATGCCTTCTTGTATTTTGTAGCGGGAAGCTTTTCTTAGGATTTTCTTGACTTCGTTACGCCCGTCGAGTAGTGTGTCATCTTGTAAGAATTTTCGGATGGGAGTCATTCAAGTTTCCTCTTCGACTGCAGCTAGCAGATTCACTTGCTCGAAACTCGGGGTTAGTTGCTTTGAGATGGCTAATGTTCCGGAAATGGTGTCGTCTCTCATGCTAGCTTGCTTGCCAGTTCGTCGGCCTCTTGGTTCTCTCCTCGAGGGATGTGTTTGATTAAATAGTGATCCAATTGATCGAGTAGCAGCTTGGTCTTCTTCAGATATGCTGTGAGTCGTTCTCCTCGAGTTTGAAATTCTCCTAGTATTTGGTTTACAATAAGTTGCGAATCACTATGAAGACATAAAGAACTGACTCCAATCTCTAAGGCAAGTTCTAATCCAACTATTACTGCTTCGTATTCTGCATCGTTGTTGGTGGCAGTGAATTCCAACCTTAGAGCATAGTGTAGCTTCCTTCCCCTGGGAGTGATTATTACAACACCTGCCCCCGAGCCTTATTCGTTTGATGCTCCATCCACAAAGAGATTCCACTTAATGTCTTTTGCTATTTCAGATTGCTCCTTACCTTCATTGGTAGTGAATTCGGCAATGAAATCGGCCATGGCTTGTCCCTTGATGGCGGTGCGAGGATGGTAGGTGATATCATATTGACTCGGTTCAATGCACCATTTAAGTAGTCGTCCAGAAGTGTCGGGACGATGAAGTATCTGCCTTAGCGATTGATCGGTTAGAACTCTGATGGAATGAGATTGGAAATAGTGTCGCAGTTTCCATGACGTGATTAGTAAACAGTATGCTAGCTTCTCAAGTTTAGGATATCTGGCTTCTGCCCCGTTTAACCTCTTGCTTACAAAGTATACTGGCCGTTGCGCGCGGTTGTCTTCTCTCACCAAAGCGGCACTTAGAGCATGAGATGACACAGCAAGGTATAGGTATAGCTCTTCGCCTTCGTTTGGAGTTGAGAGTACCGGTGGTCTCTGGAGGTGTTCGATTAGGTTAAGGAAGGCTGTTAAGCATTCGTCGGTCCATTCGAACTTTCCTTTGTCTTTCTTTAAAGCCTCGAAGAAGGAGACGCACTTGTCAGTCGCTTTGCAGATGAATCTTCTTAGGGCGGCCACCTTCCCATTTAGGCTTTGCACTTCTTTTCGAGTGGAAGGTATCCTGATATCTTTCAGGGCTCGGACTTGTTCGGGGTTTTCTTCAATTCCTCTGGCATGGACGATGAGTCCCAAGAACTTTCCTGAAGATACCCCGAATGAGCACTTTAGAGGATTCAGCTTCATTCCATATTGGCGAAGTACTTGAAACATCTCGTCCAGGTAGCTTACGTGATCGTTGGCTTTCCTCGATTTTACTAGCATGTCATCCACATAAACCTCCATAGTTTGTCATATCAGTTCTGCAAACATCTTGTTGATGAGGCGCTGATAGGTAGCTCCGGTGTTCTTAAGTCCAAAAGGCATTACTCTATAGCAGTACAATCCCAGGTCAGTGATGAAACTAGTGTGGTCTTGATCGGGGGCGTGCATAGGAATTTGGTAATATCCTGAGTATGCGTCCATAAAAGATAAGAGTTCGTGCCCGGCTGTGCTGTCCACCAGCTGATCGATTCGGAGGAGTGGGAAGCAATCCTTCGGGCAAACGTCATTTAAGTTGGAGAAGTCAACGCATGTTCGCCACTTTCCATTAGCCTTCTTTACTAGTACCGGGTTAGCGATCCACTCTGGGTAGATGGCTTCTCGTATGAAGTTATTGGCAAGTAGGTTCTTTACTTCTTCATTGAGGGCTGCTGATCGTTCTGCCCCTATACTTCTCTTTTTCTTCTTTATTGGCACCTTGGTAGGATCGATGTTTAGTACATGGCATGCCATGTCTAGGGAGATTCCAGTCATGTCAGCGTGCGTCCATGCAAATACATCCAAATTGTGGCGGAGAAAATCAATGAGTTGATCCCTCAATTCTGCTCTTAGCTGAGATCCGATTTTCAACAGTCTACTTGAGTCATGTTTGTCTACAGATACAAACTCCATAACCTCTGCAGGCTCGGCGGTGGCCTCCTCCTCTTTATCTCCGGGGTCTAACTCATTGAAAGGATCACTGGTATATCGAAGAGGAGGGGCTTTCTTCAGTTGCTATGCTTCCAAGTTTTTTATGCAAAGAGTAGTCTCTACATTCTTCCCTCTATCCTTCCTGCGATTATTGCGAAGTTCAGTTACATAGCAATCTCGAGCGGCGTCTTGATCTCCCTCTACTTCCCCTATTCCATTGTCTGTTGGAAATTTCATCTTCAGGCACCATGGGGCCAAGACAATTTGGAAGTCAGACAAGGCTGGTCTTCCTAAAAAGGCGTTGAAGGCCGAGTGGTTATCTATCAGCACAAATGTTTGTTTCCACACAACGGAGCGGGGTTGACTTCCTATTTCAACAAAAAGGTCCAATTGCCCGAGGGGCATCTTCGCTTCTCCAGTGAAACCGTGTATTGGTTTGTTGCAGGGGGACACATCCTTCATTGACAGCTTCATTCTGTCGAAAGCATGCTTGAATAGGATATTTACTGAGCTTCCCGTGTCTACTAGAATTCGGAAAACTTCAGCTGGGCCGAACCGGGCAGAGATGACCATAGGATCCATGTGAGGGTATTGCCTTCCTTCTAGGTCACGTCTATTGAATGTAATGTCATCGTTCTCTTTTCGCTTCGGGTGGCGTTCTTCCGTAGCAGAATTAACGTAGCCTTTATTGTTTCTAAGCGACTTTCCGTATCTTTCCATCTCTGCCCAGCTTCTATCGGCGATGTGTGGTCCTCCCGATATGGTATGGACCACTATCTTTTCTTGACTGGAGCCGCTGGTGTTGCGATTTCCTCCTCCTGTTTTTGGGAGGGGTGGCCTTGGGTTTTCATTGGCCGGAGCTGGGGTTCTGTTCTGACCTTTTACATAGTGTTCCAGTCTCTTCCGTCTGATGTGTTCTTCAATTAAGTCCCGGAGATGATGGCATTCATTGGTATCATGCCCATGAGATTCGTGGAAGCCGCAAAACTTTTCAGACTTAATTGCATTATCTGATTCCTTCTTGTACGGGGGGCGTCTGTATTTAACTTCGTCTTGGGTGGCCATGAAGATGTTTTCGATTGTCTCGTTCAAAGGAGTGTAAGTGTCAAATCTCGGTCCCGGCTGATATAGACGTTTTTCTCCCTTCTTGCCCCCGGCATTGTCTCTAGAGTCATTTCTTCGGACATCCTTTGCTACAGCGGGTGTGTCTCCGTGAGCTGCCTTGGTTTGTTGCCATGTCTGTCTTTCAGTGGCAGCGTCTTCAAGTCTCATATATCTTCCGGTTTCATGGAAGAAATCGGGTAAGCTGGCTGGTTTTTCTTTCGTTAATCTTCTAGCAAACTTAGTATCCAGATGCACACCACTACAGAGGGTCATTAAGATAAGTTTCTCATCGGCATCTTGGATTGCGGCCGCTGCAGCATTGAATCGGGTTAGATATTGCTGCACTGTCTCTCCAGGCTTCTGTTTGATATTAGATAGGGAATAAGCGTCATTGGGTTGTTCCACATGAATGAGGAACTGGCTGATGAACTTGTCTTTCAACATTTTTCATGAGCTGATGGATCCTTGGGGTAGGTGGCAGAAACAGGAGGTAGCTAGATCTGCCAAGAATAGTGGAAAGCATTTGCACAATACTCCTTCTGTGGCTCCGCTCATGAGCATATGTTGCGTGTATCTCTGCAAGTGTACAACGGGGTCAGAGATTCCCTTATAAGGTTCCATTGTTGGCATTTTCCATTCTCGGGGGGTGATGGCAATTTCGATATTGCAGGTGAAAGGGCTGGTTACCCTAGCGCCTATCCCTCGATCTCTTTGATCCCGTTGGACGCACTCTCTGAACAATCGCGCCATCCTTTCATCAGAATTTGGAGCAGATAGAAATGAGTTTGGTTCTTCTCTACGGGATTGATTCCGTCCAGATGATCTGTAGGGATGGTATCGTCTATCACTCCTAATATTTTCCAGTGGCTGTCTCTGGTCTTCTGGGAGCATGCTAGGGTCAGCTACAGTTGGCCCTTGCCTTGATCTTCCCCTGTCGGGCTCTGTTCTGGGCACTTCCTCGGGTCCAACTTCGGGCTGGACTCTAGCTCGGCCCCGTTCATTGGTGTTTCCATGGCTAGGTAGCATAACCGGCTCAGCCATAGCCGACTATCACCTGGTACCTCACCCGTTGGGGTTGGTTCCAAATGTTTCCTCGGGTCGGAGTTCGGGCTGAGTTCGGGCTCGGCTCCTATCATTGCTGTTTCTGTTGTTAGCTTCTTGGAAGAAGAAAGATCTTTGTCGCCTCTCAGATCCTCCAGACTGGGACTCATCCCATGATTCAGTGTTGCGGTTGGATTCTTCGGCATCCCTTAAGCGTGACATGAGTTGGTCCACCAAAGCTTCTTGTTGGGATGTGAAGCGGTTAGTCACTTCTGTCACAACCCTGTCTAGATCTGCCCTAGTAATTGCTGTCGGTTGTTCCGTGGCAGAGCTGTCAGATTTGCCTAACTTCCATTTCGTACTGCTGTTGAAACGGGACGGTTCTCTTGATCTGTGATCACTGGATCTGGAACGCTGCTAGTTGTGATGTTCTTTCCTCTGCTAACATCTTTCTTCTGCCTAGGAGGCATTCTTCCAAGCAATGAGCGATGCTGTCGGGAAGAAGGTTAAGTGGGAGAAGCTGAAGCTTCTAGCTCGAGTTCTCGGTGAAAGCACCAAAAATGTTTGCACAAAAAATGGACAAACACCTCCAAATCGTATAATTTAGTCGATTTTACGTTGTTCTTAGTGATTTGGGTGATTTATGCAAATATGTAAAAAGCAGGGACTAAACTGTAAAAGACACACAGATTTATAGTGGTTCGGCCAGAATGTGCCTACGTCCACTTTATATGTTATTCTTCTTTACTGCTCAGATTACAAGTACAAAGCTTTGGTTACAAGTATATGAAAGTTGTTTGAAAGTTCTATCCATGCTTGAGTTCTCAAACTTATCTGCCATTGTTACACCCATACCCCTCTATTTATAGAGTGAGGCTGTGGGTAGGGGTCTTGGATGTACATAGCTGCTGGTGGGCCTGGGCTGATGTAATCTGGCCTGGCAATGTTGGTTCGGCAAAACCTTGGTCCGGAGATGGTTGGGGTGGCTTTCGGACCGATAGTGGTTGATCCGGTGTAGAGTGGTGAGTGACAATTGGTTCGGTAGTGGTTGATTCATAGTAGTTGGTTCGGTGGTAGGTGAGTTGGTGTTTGGTCCGGTGGTAGGTGAGTTGGTGTTTGGTCCAGTGGTAGGTGGGTTCGGTGAGGCCTTGGATCGGTGGTGAGAATTCGCCCAACATACACACACACATGTGTGTGTGTATATATATATATAATACACAAGCAATTTGTCAACGATAATATGCATCTGCATATGTTGTTAATTAAATTGATGATGAAGCAGTCATATTCGAAGTAACCATCGTAAGAAAATATAACAACCATAAATATGTAAAAATAGAGGCATGAAGTGAATTATACAAGAGATATTATGAGTAAAGAATATTGAATGGCAATTATAAGTTTCAGATATATACTAAAACACCATCAAATCAAACATAATATTAAAGTGATGATGTGTACATATTCAATAACATCTAGTACATTTTTGAAATGCCTGTATGTGCAGTCATTCGCATGCCTAAAACTGAAATCAAAGAAGAAATAAATACATCTAAATATAGTAGGATAATAGAGACAAAAGCAAATAACAATAGAAGAAGTAATGGCAAAAACCGTATGGCATATACTATGGTTTTATAGAAACCGAAGTTAAAAGGTAAAACAATAATATAAATAGATAGATGTTCTGTACTTCGTTTACCTCGTTTTTTATGAAAAACAGAAAGATGGTAAGTAGAAGTGAGTAGTATTTTGTGTTTTTCTGATAAGAAGAAGATACCTAAACTTTTTCGGATGAAGTAGATATATAATAGAACTGATTGCTGAGTTATGGCTAAAGAATAGTTCCAAGCTAATTATTAGGTAGTACAAAAAAAAAATCCATTGTTTGACTCGGTAAAAGAAAATGCCCCATATATATTACATTATATCTGAAAACATAGAGTGTATTTAAATTACTACTTTTAAAATAAAATACATACAGAGTATCGTGCTGATAGCGTGTTATAAAATAAAGAGAACATAAGACATTAAAGGGAGAGAGAATTTTTATTATTCACAACACACTCTTTACAATACAAATGAGCTCCATATTTATAGACTACAAATCTAAAGAAAATTACAATACAATGCTCTCATAAATTAGCAGCATTTAAATTAAAATATGAATACATGATGTGATACTGCAAAGGAACACTTCTATCTTAATCTCCCCATCTTTTTGTAAAGGCATGCTCACCGGATCATTCTCATTTGACTGATCTCCACTACTTGCATCATTCTTATTTCCACTTGATTCATGATCCTTGCCAAGTACATCTCCCGATTCTCCTCCCATAATCGGTTGTTCCTTCCATTAACACTTTAATCAAAAGATATTTGATCCAGGTAAATAGGCATAAGGAAGAAGTTGCAAAATAATTTAGTCTCAAGGACAACAAGTTTGTTTTTTAGTCTGAAGGACACTTTTTAGTGTACAATGAAAATGATAGTTACAACTATCATTCTGTGATTTACACTAAAAAGCGTCTTTCAGGCTAAAAAACAAACTTCTTATCTCTGAAACTAAATTTTTCTCTAACTTTTTCCTTGAGCCTAAAAACCCCCATTTGATCCATCTAAATTTTACGTTCAAAGATGGATAATAGGTATAGCCTTTTCATACCACTAAAGATGGCTTTGTATTCTACGTTTCTCATTACTCGTACAAATATGAAAAGGAAGAGTTAATGGACGCTAACTGTACGATTGGAATGATGAACTTAGCCTCAAATATTACTATTTTTTTATTCATACGCCTACATGGACAAATTAGGAAATGGCAAAAACGCTCCACCCTTCATGTTTTTGCATTATTATGCATTATTGGAATTTTAAAATTCAAAAATAAAATTTTAATACAATATATTTTTCCAATGATAAGGTTCCATTTACATAAGTACAAAGCGGCAAAAAAGAACGCAAAAAGAACGGTGAGTGAAGCAAAGGGTCTGACGTATGAAGACGAGAGAATTCAACCAAGTTAAACGCATTAAAAATGAGAATAATAGGCTTTTGATGAAAGATGATGAGACAAAAATAGATGGAGAGAACACTTCGAGGAGTTATTTAATGAAGAAAGTGATAGCACTACGGTCGAGCTGGACAACTCTTCTGTTGCACTATTAGACATTTTGTTCGGAGAATTCAAGAGTACGAAATAAAGGAGGCGCTAAAACGGATGAAAGCAGGCAAGCCGTTGAGGCCTGATGACATCCCCATTGAGGTGTGGAATGCCTTGGAGATGCAGTAATAGCCTGACTAACAAAGTTGTCAATAATATTTTCAAATCAAACAAGATGTCAGATGATTGGAGTATAAGCATATTAGTTCCAATCTTTAAGAACAAAAGAGATATTCAAAGTTGTACAAACTACAGAGGAATCAAGCTTATGAGTCATACAATGAAGCTTTGTAGAGAGTCGTTGAACATCAAACAAGAAGGATGTCAAACATTTCAAAAAAAATCAATTTGCTTTTATGCTTAGAAGGTTGACCACAGAGGCGATGTTCTTGATAAGGCAACTTATGGAGAGATTTATGAAGCAAAAGAAGGATCTACCATGGTATTTATCGATTTGGAGAAAACTTATCACAAAGTACCGAGAAAGGTTACGTGATTGGCTCTGAAAAAGAAAAAAGCCCAAACAAAGTACATTACCCTTATTAAAGATATGTACGATGATGTTTTGACTAGTGTCCGAGCATATGATGGTAAAACCAGTGATTTTTCCATTAACATATGATTGCATCAAGGGTCAGCTTTAAGTCTCTATATTTTTATCATGTTGATGGATGAAATCACGAAGGGTATACAAGGTGAAATTTCTTGATGTATGCTCTTTGCTAATGATGTTGTGCTAATTGACAAAAACAGGATATGGGTTGATAGACAACTGAAGTTGTGGAGGCAAACTTTAGAACTAAAGGCTTTTAGGCTTAGCATAAAACAGAGTATATAAAGTGCGAGTTCAACGGCGTCGGGTCAGAGGATGGAGATGTCACTTTGGCCGAACAAGTAGTGTCCAAGAAGAAATTCTTTCGATATTTAGGATCAATATTGCAGTACGATGGTGGGGTTGGTTTTAGAATTCGAGCGGAATGGGTGAAATGGCGACTAGCGTCTTACATTCTCTGTGACATGCAAGTCCCACAAAAGCTTAAAGAAAGTTCTACAAAACGACAATCAGGCCTGCGATGTTGTATGGTGCAGATTGTTAGTCGACTAAAGACAACACGCCCAAAAGATAAGTGCAACAAAGATGTGTATGCTGCGATGGAGCTATGGTCATACAAGACGAGATCAAATTAAAAATGATGATATATGTGATAAACTTGGAGTAGCACCAATTGAAGAGAAGCTAGTCCAACATCGCTTAAGATGGTTTAAACATCTTTAATGGAGGCCTCCCGAGGCACCTGTGCAGGTTGAAATCATAAGCCGTATCAAATACTCAAAGAGAGGTGGAGGTCGACATGAAAGAAAGTAGTAAAATAGGACTTGAGAGATTGAAATATAAACGAAGAGCTAGTGTCGAATAGGAACGCGTGGAAGTTAGCGATACACGTATCAGAACCATGAGCTGGTGTCGGATAGGAGCCTAAGACGTAGTGTTTAGTCTTCGATCCCTATTACTATTAGTAAATATTATTACTATTATTATCATTATCATGATTTTTTTAAGTTTCTTCATATATTTTTATTTTATTTATTATTATCATTTGTTTAATTATTTTATTTTATTTTATTTTATTATTATTATCTTGGTTTTTAAATTGGCTTTAAATTGACTTTGTCATTAAGTTTTGTGTTCCAACTCTAACCGACCCCAACTTGTTTGAGAATAATGGTTAGTTGTTATATATTTTTCCAATGATTTTTGTTATATATTTATTTACTAAATTTGTAACTATATATATACAGTCGAATATACACACACTACTTTGACTATATCGATATTATTTTAAGATTTCTGGTAAATTATTAGAATTTGATTCAAGAATGGTTATCTAAATAATTGGTGGTTAGATCAACATTCCAAATATGGTTTTCACTATTATTATTTATTTTACTTTAAGAATGGCTAACATGGTTTATTTAATTTTAATAGCCTACTTTTTATTTATTCTAATAATTCATAATTTGTCCTTTCGGGGTCTAAGGACCAACATTTTGAGGTGTCCAAAATGATTCGATATTATCTAGATATTCAAGGTTCTAATCCAACAAAAGCTGGTCCAAAGTTTTATCTTATTATTGCAAAACTCGATATTAAGTTTCTGATGTGAGTCTCCGATTAAGTCGCTCTTCTTAAAAGGTTTTGCGGCTCTAGCTGAAATTTATACAAGGTAAACGATCAACCACATCGTCCATAAAGTAAAACAGCCCAGATTCTCTGATTCGGTATTCTGTTACATAGAAGGAATATCGTTTCTCTATATCCTTGTTGAGCTCGAAGATATTCCGCATTTTTAGTAGAAATTGGAAGTAGAATAATTAGTTATGTTTTTTGTTTTGATGTTTATGTAGGCAGAAAAACCAACGGGCAGAACATATTTTAGTGTGTGGGGGATGACAACATGCAGAAAAAACCGAGGAGAAAGAATAGGGATGACAAACTCAATCTCCATCAATTTACTACATAATAAAACACTTCATTTTCCGGAAATAACAGTACAAAAAAACATCTCGATTTTGTCATATAACTTTCATTTAAAAATAAAGTCACATTATATCATCCGACCCAACCCAACGCATGCATGTGAGTTACAAAGCATGTTTTCCCCTCTCAATACAGTGGAAAACATTATTAGATGTCTAAAGAGTCAAATACGACTTTTGAAAACCTTGAGTAATTTAAATAGGATTCTTTCATCATACCCCGAATGGGTGGAATTATCCAAAATAAGGAGCCTCAAAACACTTCGTATTTTTATTTAATTATTCACTTCATAACAAAATTTCCAACATATCTACTCTAAACCAGCTAAAAAACATGCAAACATAAATAACTACAAATTATTCACAAAACTATTAATTTGTACTTGCTGTGGTTAAAGATTTGTACTAGAAATAAGAGTGTGTGCGTATGATTAAATTTATAATTGAGATCAATGTCATCAATGTGGTTATGAGCGCCGACCATGAACATCTTAATAAAATTCTAATTCTAATTTAGCTTCAGACATGCTCATGAGCTAACAATGTAGGTATACATTTTACATATGTTGGTTAACATGCTTCAGCTTATTGTCAC
The DNA here is from genome assembly GCA_030765085.1 of Allium cepa. NCBI lineage: Eukaryota > Viridiplantae > Streptophyta > Magnoliopsida > Asparagales > Amaryllidaceae > Allium > Allium cepa. The sequence goes on from CM060941.1 coordinate 617,329,453, forward strand.
GGGCAAGCTGAGTGTGTGTAAAACATAATTTCATGATTTTCTTTTATTTTCTTTTCTTAAATGAACTTTTCATAATAGGAAGCTGCAGTGGTCAAAAAGAGTTCAATCTATGAAACTGGTCTTCTATTGGACAAATTGTATAATAGCAAGAGATATGAAAATAATCAAGTAGTGTTCATGTTTAGTCTATCAAAACAAAACCACTATGCTCGTCCATTCACTCCATTATAAACTTGTAAATGTTTTTTTTTTTTTTAGTTTGAACAACACATCTATTAAAAGTTGCACACATAAACAGTGATATACCCCTCTTTCCACATAGGTTCAAGTCAAGGTTGGCGTCCTGCAACCGGACTACAAGCATCCTGCCTTCTACGATACAAATGATCTCTATATATCAGACTTTCTTCTGTATAGGCTGTGCTACGTTTGTTAAAAAATATCAACTACATGTTTTGTAACACATAGTGTGACGACTTATTCAACAAAGTCCACAAAATTTTCTCACTAGGTTTTAAATATTTTTTCATTAGGGTTGAATAAATTTTGTAATATGTTCTGTAACACAAACTATTTTGCTGGAAATATCAAGATTTGCATAGATCCGTTTAAAAAAGAAAGGTAAAGTGGAAAAAAACTTTCAATAAAAAAAAATGTGTAAATTACCTTTCGTTTACAATGTATAAAAGATTACCAAAACAAAGAATAAAATATATTGTTATTATTACTATTTGTTTAAAGCAACATAAAATAAAATAGAGTGCCTTTGCTACAACTACTTTATCAAAACGAAATATAAATCCCCATAAAATATAATGGAATGCATATCTCTAACAAAATTTCTCAAAACAGAAGTAAAAGGAAAGGAAATGAAGTGCTATACAATTAAAAATGGTCTCTTCACCTTGCTAAGAAAGAAGGCTAAAAGAAGGCATGTCTTCAATCCGATTAACATCATCCAATAACAGCTCCTTTTCCAGCTTCACCCGTGTCGCCCTCAACACTTGATTGAACTCCATATAAGTCGCATTCCTCTCCAGCCAAACCTTATCCATGACCACAAACGCCACACAATAAAGCAAATCGAATGCCCATTCATCCTCCGCTAACATCTGAACAAAAACAGCTCTAATAAATGTCCTAGTCTTCGAAGAATGAAGATCTAACATTTGCATGATCATAAACGTGATATTAACCCCAGCAACTGCGAATGGGTACTCCCATACTGCTCTCTTCCCCCCTTCCTTATTCAGCAGCCTCTCGAAAGAAGCAGGGAATGTTTTAGCGAAGAAGAGGAGGTTTTCCAGTGATATGAATCCGGCACCCCTGAAATCTGTGGACGGGTCTTTCCCTTGCCAGCCCATTTTTTTCCATTGATCGGAGATCAGTGAATCGAGTTCCAGATTGGGGAATGTTGCGGTCCAAAGAGTTCTTAATGCTTGTTGATGGTCTGGCCTAGAGGAATCGAAATGAACATGCATCCGATGCTTCAGCCTTTGTAATCGTTCTTCCTGTAATGGTGATGGGTTAAGACCAGTTTCCTTTCGCTTTATACAGACGCACGATAGTCTTTTTTCGATCCATTTTGGTGACCCGCAGGCAGAATCGTCTGAAGAAACTGATCCGAAGGTTGCTCGAGAGATGGAGATCGATGGCAAGGTTCGCACAGACACACAACTCATTTTATTCCGCTCCAATCCCATGTGCCTTTCTTTTTCTGTATAAAATAATAAAAAAAGATATGTACATATTAACCATGATACAGAAATTATTTACATATAGAGTATTATAACTACTTATGTTTAATTAGAAATATGGACAAAGTTTTTCTTAATTTTCTCTGACACTTTTACACACAACTACTTATGTTTAATTGGTTCGGTCGACTATTAATTTAAATTATTTAAATAAATTCAATTATATAATACAAGAAACGAGTTACAGGTCCCTATTTTTGATACTGTTATAAGAAAAGTCCCTGTATATATAAGTATGTAAATTTAGTCCATATTTTTTGAAAAATAGATAAACGCAAGGTGCTTTGCACTTTTCTGACAGAAAATGCAAGCTAACTTGCAATTTTTATCAGAAAAGCGCAAGCTAGTTTGTGCTTTTTTATTTTGAAATTTTTTTAAAAATTTTGAAATTTCCAAAAAAAATTAAATTTTTGAAAAGCGCAAGTTAACTTGCACTTTTATAAGAAAAGCGCAAGATAGTTTGCGCTTTCTGATTTACAAAAAACAAGGACTTAATTTACATACTTATTATCATAGGGACTTTTCTTACAACAACATCGAAAATAGGGACCTTCAGTGCAAAGCCCCTATATAATATCCATTAGTTCATTTATGAATCCTTAATTAATGACAATTCAGTGTGTATACAACATTCATATTAGCAAAAATGGTAAAGTTATTATTCACTCATACATGTGTGTGTACATAACATAAATTATTTACATATACAGTATTACCAATTTTAATCTATATTTTGTTTAAATTAGGACATTTATTCTTATAGACATACGTAAATAGTGAGGATTGAACCCTCAATCTTATATCGGAGTGTCATATGCCATTTTAATTTATAATTCATCTATCACAACATATTTATCATATAGTGCATAGTAAATTCTATTTTTAGCAATCAGTAAAATATAAATGATATTTTGTAACTACGTTGTCGTGTGCAATGCACGGGTTACACGCCAGTTGATGTTGACGGTGGGAATTTTAAAACGCAACATAAAATCATCTTTTAATTCTAACCAAGGATCGAGAACTCGGTTTTGATCTTGGATTCAGTCTTTTATAATTTTAGGAATTTCGGTGTAATTTGTAAATTTCGAGAAATTCGATTCTAGTTTTGGCTTCGGATATCGTTATTTATTACACATATATTTGTTTAATTTATTGAAACAAAACGTATAATTTATATTTAATTGAAAAATAAGATATAAAATAACAGTACGGATTAATTATAAACATTTATAACACTAAAAAATGTTTATTCATTATTCATTTTCTAACTCTTTTAGTTGCACCATTCACATATTTTGTGAATTTATATGTTTTTTAAGTTACAATTTTAAATTTGAATATTCATGTATTTGAAACTCAAATTAATTCTTTTTTGAGACTTTTTTTGTTGTTGTAAAATTTGAAGTTCAATAGTTTTTATTGAACTGGAATTTCGGCTTGGTTTCGTTTCTTACCGAAACCTAAATGGAACAACCGGAATCTCAGTGTTTAGGTCGAAACTTCAAACCTTGATTCTAACTATAATCTAATTCGGTTAAACATAAACCATATGATGTAATGCGTATACAGAAGAAAAGGGGAAAAACATATTAACCATTATACAAAGATATTGTTCACCAAAAACTTGAAAATACCTTTTCTATACTAATGTAGGTAGTCAGAATTATGAAATGCTATAGAAGCCATCTTTAATTCTAATTATAATCTTTAATGTATGTATATATCTATACTAGATTATGAAAAGGGAATCAAGCTCCAAGCTTAATTCTTCAGACTTAACTAAACTTATATGCAGCATAAAAACATATGTAAATACTGCAAATGCATGTGTATATTGCATAAAATTAATCCAAGCAAAAGTTGTTATCCACTGATATTGAAATTACAAAGTCTATAGTTACCATATAGAATCCGTGCTACTGAAACCACAGAATTTTAGTTACACATATGTCTAATTGATTGAACTGTTAGCATGCACAGAGCAAATCCATTGAATTTTCAGGCGTATCAAAAAAATACCACGAAAACCATATAATTGAAAAAATAAAAATTTGAAGGTATACAGACTTGAAATATCAGGAGTATTTCAGGTAGGCACTAAAATCAATGAATTAAGTCCAACAAGTTTCATCAACAGTAAAAGCATCAACAATGTAACGTCCGCCTGCAAATTCAATGTTCCTACCGCATCATGCGCCAAAGGAATAACAAAGGTTTCTGGGGTTTTACACCCAGTGAATTACAGGACCGTGTTATCCTCCCATTGTAACTTCTACATAATTTTTAGATGATAAAATATGAAGGTTAGTTAGCACTTTCTTTTTGCTTATTAGGAAGCTATTGTTTTCCTGTGCATGAGCACGAAAGTTTTTGAAATGTGGTAGGATTGATTAACTTATTATTGTTATTGTGGGTTATGGTGCAAGTTTATCCGTCTGTTTATCATATGACAGGCCTCAAATTACATAGTCTCTCAAGCGTAAGACAGATATCATCTATAACACAGAATATTTGTTCAACTAAACGGTCAAAATATCATATAAGTAAAAGCTGACAACAAGCCTTTTGAATAACAAACTCGTGAATTAAAAAAGTAAATGATCGGACTTGGTTACTAATAATCACAAAATGAACTTTTTAGAAAAAATGCTAAATCTATTCAAATATCGAAAATCACTTAACCTACACGTGTATTTTCATAATTAATTCTAGGACAAATTTGACCTTCTTCGTTGCAAGGTTAACAACTATTTTTCAACTCATTGCATTAAAATCAAAAGTTACATACAAAACAAAAACAAACTTTAGTAGATTTAATTATGAAATTCACTATAAACTTGAAGTTGATAGACAAAAGGATATTATATTTTTATTATATTTCTCTTTTCTTTTTGAATTTTTTTTTCAAATAAACCAAATTGATATGATGATTTTTGAAATAGATGGTAATGGTTCTCTTAAAGTAAGGACTGTCATTAATTAAAAAGACATTAAAATTTAATCCAGCATATATAATTGAATCTGTTATGTTGGATTCTAATTTGAAAATTTTGTTTGAAAAGGAAAAAAATGGAGAACAAAGTAAGGAATGTAATTTATTGAAAGGTACGGGTAGTCTTCAATTTATTTGGCATACATAAAGTAAAAATTGATGTATACTAATTTGTTAAGAGTTTTGATATGAGCATGTCTGTCAATGGATGCTTTCGGACGCAGATAGTGTCATATATGCATCCGCATTCGCAAATACGAATGATATTGGATGTTTATCCTATTTGTTGATGCTTGATAAATCTAAAAATATAAGTAGAAAATTTTGGTTTGAAATATTTTTTAGTGCCATTGAATATAGAAGTACGAAAAAAACAAATATGATGATAATAAATAGTTTTAAGTGGTTAATATATATGCATATGATGAAAGCAATGGATTCATAAAAACTGTAAATACATACAATTCATTATACTAAATACACATAATATAAACTATAATCATGACAAAAATCAAATTTATAATTTTCGGATGCAAATGTCTTTTGTATATGCATCTATATCTATATTTTGTCGAATATTTTATATTTATCCGTTTTTCGAACGTGGATACCGACGAATTTCGAATTTTTTAGGTATTAATTGAAGCTTAGGTGTGATTATAATATCCATTGTGTTGTATAGAATTAGACCAAAAAAGGATAAATGTTATTCGTACATCATAAATCACTTTGCCTATGTCATAATTTTTTTAATAAAAGTTAGAACAAAATCAACCATATATTTTAGTAGTTTTAAATTCAAAGTTTCTATTTCAACGGTTCAAAATAAAATAAAAACTTCATTCAAACTACTTCAAATATCAAGTTTTAACAGTTTTAAATTCTTACATATTGAACTCAAAATTAAACTCAAAGATTTAACTAAAACTCGGATTTTGATTTAAAGTTTAAAATTTAATAGAATTTACCTCAACTTAAAATAGGAATTTATCTCTACTTACCATCGAATTTAGTTCAAAGTTTAAAATCATAATTTTAAATTAAAAGTTTAAACTTTAGACTTATGCATGTAGTTTTAACTTCACAACCAAATTCATCTCTCCCTAAATTAGTGTTAATTAATACACTATATTCCCTAAAATTTAAATCATTTTCATGCCTATATTTAAAAGACGCGATCAGTAAGAAAACAAAGACCTATCAATTGGTATGATGAAAAACTAAATTTTGGAATCTACAAAACTAGAGTTAAGAAATTGGGAATTAGGATTTATGAGTTTAACCTTGATTGAAGAGAGAGAAACGAGATTAGCCTTTAACTTTAGTTTAAGGTGAGGGTAGTTTTGTAATCAGGAAATTATTGTCAAGGACAAAATTTCACAGCTTTTTAGCCTCAAGGACAGACCTTCAATATTTTATCCTAAAGGACAACTTTCTGTAGGTATCAGTTTTTAGTTATTGATAGCAGTTTTTAGGTATCAGTTTGTAGTTATCGGTAGCAGTTTTTAGCTCGTTAGCAGTTTAGTTGTTCTTATGAATAATTTTGGAAAATATTTGTCCTTGTGGCAAAAATATTGAGGTCGTGTCCTTGAGGCAAAAAATATACAAATCTTTATCCTTTAAATTAATTCCCTCTTTTGTAATATGGATGGTGTAATTTAAATAAAATATGGGGTGCACATGAATTTGTTGAAAAAATTGGTGTATGTAAAATAACTTATGGAGTATCGATAGAATTTGTCAAAATAATTAGGAATTATAACCCTAGGTGCATAAACATCACCCGTTTACATTGGTTCACTTGCATGACTTTGAAGTGCTCCAACAATCTTATTTGTTATGAAACAACCAATGCTCTTGGAGAAATATAACTGAAATACAATAAAAATGAAGCTATCATAAAATGTAAATCAAATACATTACCAATTATCCAGTATTCAGAGTCCAACTTTCAGTAAAACAATTTCAGTAAGTAGCTTACTTTCTTTACTTGACTAACCTGCTACCATTGGATACTCTTACATTACAAATTTCCGTAATCGGAAATAAAATTACAAATTTCGGTACGTAAAAAAAATTGTAATTAAATTCGAAATCAGAGAATCGAAGCAAATATAAACGACAAACGGATAAAATCAAAGCAATTACCTCAACAACCAATTTATTGATCAAAAAGTAGGGATTGGTGAAGCGAATTCTGGTGGAGGCGATGCTTGCTGAGGCAGAAGATACGTTCCGCGATTGAAGGTTAGCTTAGTGAGGTGAGTTGACGGGGATAGGCACCGCTAGAGGGTGGGCTCGTTGATGCGAGCAAAAATTGGGATCGGGAGTCGGGACGGTTTTGATTTAATTTAAAGGCGAGGATCGGTATGATGAAAAAGGAAGCATTAGTGCCGTGTTAAAAGGAAATTATGAAAGAATTGATAGGAGGTTAGAATTTGAACGTATTATTACGCCTATAAAACGCGCTTAAATTATTATCCAAACTAAAGTAAGAAAAATTAGGGGACATATTGGTTGATAGAAGCTTCCTTGTCAATTTGCCATTTTGATTTCATTTCTGACGCATGTTAATTAGCGATCAAATAACATGATTGTTTGGTCAGGTATATGAAGGCACTAGCTTATAGCTGGTAAATAATAATAATAGTAATCATCATCATATGTACACGGCAATAATCATCATCATGCAATGTATTACCATGAACAATACATACATTAACGTTTGATTTGAAATAACTAGATTTATTTTCTAATCAAAACTAATTTTGTTGTAATTGTTTTAGTTATATATAGGGTACTTAATATTACATATGCATGAATATGTATATATTTCGTAAAAATCCTTCTAGGCCTTCATTTAGGCCTTGTCTAGACGCTAAACAAGGCTTGTCGCCTAATCATCCATCTAAACCTGCCTAAACGACGCATACCGCGATGTCTAAGCATCTAAATAGGTATCTCGACACTATTTAGGCACTAGTTGCGGTTTAATGTCTCATTCAAGCAATTACATGCTAGTTTCAAGTGGTTTGCCTCGTTGGTTGTTCCCAAGCTCATCCAAATCTTAGGTTTTCATTTTGGATCAATTAATAATAATAAAATACTAAAAAAAATAAAAAAATAAAAAGTTAATCAAAAACATCTAACCGATTAATCTCCGTTTAAATGATAAATCCATAGTCCATGTATGACACTTACAATGATTTTTTCAACTTTTACACACACATGTGTTTGTCTCTATGTGCGCGCGCTTATGTATACACACATATATGTGAAAGTGATCGACTACACATTCCGATTTAAATAATATAATGAAGTGACAAAAAAAAAGAAAATATATTATTTAAATTGGAATGTATGGTTGACAGAAAAGATAGGAATGTAGCATAAACGAGGTATGGCGGATCGACCATACCTCATCCCTCTGTAGTTGAAATCTCTTCATCTGCCGCCAAAGACAAGTCCCTAGTTTGGAGTTCCTCTAAGGTATCTAAAGGTACATTTCACTGCTTCCCAATGCATCTTTTTGGGATTTTCTATGAACCTACTCACCAGTCCAACCGCTATGCAATGTCAGACCTAGCAGGACCATGGCATACATCAAGCTGCCAACTGCACTTGCATATGAGACATTCATCATATAAGTCTCGTCCTTTTTCGAGATCAGAGAGCCTTTGCTAGAAAGCTGTATTTGCAAAGGCATGGGTATGCTTATTGCCTTTGCAACTTCCATGCTAAACCGAGCAAGAACTTTTCGAATGTACTCCTTTTGAGTGAGGCTTAAAAGTCCTAACTTTCTATCTCTTTGGATTTCCACACCCAAAATTTTCTTTGCTTCTCCAAGGTCTTTCATTTCGAATTACGCTTTTAGCATTCGCTTTAAACTATCGATTTCAGCCTTATCTTTGGAAGCAATCAACATATCATCCACGTACAAGAGTAGGTACACCCATCTACCATTTTTTAAATGCTTAATGTACACACAAGCGTCTTTGATGCTACGATCAAAACCAAGTGAAAGCATAAAATAGTCAAACCTCTTGTATCATTGTCTAGACGACTGCTTAAGTCCATACAAAGACTTTTTCAATTTGCAAACCTAATTTTCTTTTCCATCTACAACAAATCCTACTGACTGCTTCATGTAGATGGTCTCATCCAAATCTCCATGCAAGAAAGCAGTTTTCACGTCCAGCTGCTTCAGCTCCAAGACATGAGCTACGATGATAGCTGAAAAAATACGGATAGATGTATGCCTCAATACGGAGAGAATATCTCATCATACTCCAATCCTTTTCTTTGTGAAAACCCTTTAGCAACTAGTCTAGTCTTATATCTCCTATCATCTTTCACTTTAAACACCCACTTGCAACCTATGGCTTGGCTTCCTTGAGGAGGCAGTACCAAATCCCAAGTCTTGTTCTTCTTCAACGACTCTAACTCCTCTTCTATAGCACACATCCACTTCGAACTGTCACAGGACTTCAAAGCTTCATCAAGGTCAAGCGGCTCCTCAAGAACCACATGTAGGGCATAGTCAAGCTGATCACCAAGGTTAAGGTTTGCAAATTGTCATTCACCATACCTTTCGGGCGGCCTAATAGTCCAACGACTGACCCGAGGAGGTACTGCTACGCTTAAACTCCTTTCAGCTCCACCTTGAACTGAACTTCCTCTAGATTCATGCACATCACCAGCACTACTAGAAGGTACCTATGGACTACCCTGTGATGTTTCATCAAGTGTGTTTTCTTTGACAGCATCAACAACTCTACTATTTGGCAGGAACATGGGAACTTCTTCCATCTCCTAAGGCTTATCAGAATCCTCTAATGTGATAGTAGCTTTTCCTTTAGATTGAACATAGCAGACTCATCAAAAGTAACATGTCTGGAATGAACAATCTTCCGATCAACAGGGTTCCAAATTCGATACCATTGATGTATCCCATTAGTATGCCCTTGTATGCTCTAGCCTCCAATTTGTCATCACCTGTATGGTGAACGTACACAGGACAACCAAAAATTCAAAAGTAACCAAGATACACTGCTTTACCTCTCCATTTCTCCTCAGGAATCTTCCCATCTATGGCTGCGCATGGAATTCGACTTATGCTACGCGCCGCAATTGTTAATGCCTCAACCCAAAAGCCTCTAGACAAGCCCACCATCAATCTCAAGAAACAAGCCTTCTCCAGTAGAGTCTTGTTCATCCTGTCTGCAACTTCATTGGATTGCGGATCGCTGGGTGTAGTGAAATGTCTCTAAATGCCATGTTGTCTACAAAAGTCGAGGAACTCCCTAGAGAAAAATTCGCCGCCATTATCAGATGTCAGTACCTTTAACCTAGAACCAGATTTGTTCTTAGCAAGATCCTTCTAGTCTTTGAACTTCTCGAAGCTCTCTGATTTGGCCTTCATCACATACACGCATACTTTTTAAGGAAAGTCATCAATAAAAGAGATAAAGTACTTTGATCCTCCAAGAGAAGAAGTAGCAGCTGGTCCCCAGACATTTGTATGCACGTACTCAAGTACTCGCCTCGATCTATGGAGTCCAATTCCAATGAATACTTTAGTTTGCTTGCCTAACACACACTCCTGGCAAAAGTCCATCTTGTTGAAACTTTCTCCTTTGATCATCTTCTGTCTTCGAAGCAACTCTAAGCCCTTCTCTGAAATATGACCCAACCTGAGATGCCAAAGCCTTGTGGATCAAAAGCATGAGAGCTATCTACTCCAACACACGACTCTCCAAGAACTGTGGTTCCTTTTAACAAATACAAATTTCGGAACACATCTCCTTTCATAAGAACTAGTGCACCTCTCGAAACCTTCAGACTATTCTTCTCGATAGTTACCTTACACCCTAAAGTGCCAACTGTCCTAAAGAAATTAAGGACTTCCAACGACCTGGAACATACCGGACACCTGTCAAAATGCGTATCACTCCGTTAAACATCATGATCCTCACTGTACATTCACCCATTACTCTACAGCTTGCATCATTACCCATAAGAATAGAGCTTCCCTCTCGTCCAACAAAAGAACTGAAGTAATCCTTTTTAGGCGTCATATGGAAAGACGCTCTCGAGTCTAGCACCCAATGGTCTGAGACATCTGATACTGCTGCAGACAACACATCGTCAGATACAAACTTTTCCATCGCAAATGATGAAAATCCATCTTCTTCCATCTTCTTCAAATCTGGATAATCCTTTTTCCAATGACCAAGATTCTTGCAGATAAAGCACTTCTCGTCCTTAGACTTTCCTCTCCTGCCATTAGCGGGCTTCTTGGACTTGGAATGCCTTCTAGAGTGCCAATTCTTCTTATCTTCTCTACCTCTTTCAACAAACTATCACGATCCACTTTTCCATACAGTTCAAACTGACAATTTACCACACTTGTCCAGCCCAAATTGCATGGGAAGGCGGGTAGTTAAAAAAAGAAAGTAGAAAGAAGATAGATAGAAAGAAAGTAGAAAGAAAAGCTAACAACATAGAATCACACAACAGAAACAAATAATCTATAATATAGAACAAATCTTTACATAAATCAAAACTGTAATGTTTATAGTACAGATAACAATCAGAGTATACCAATCTATACAGCCCGGACAATTATAACGCCCTGTCCTTACAACTTCTTATAAATACACTAAGATGCAACGGAATATGATCGTCTACGTGAATACGTCTCTGGCCTCCAATTCCTCTTTTGAAGTTCCTATCCTTCCAACTAAACCTGAAAATATGCTCGATCTGACCCAAGCATATAGGAAAAACCACGTTCGGGTCATCTGGTAAAACCAGCGTGAGAATTTAAATCACAAGAAAATTTATTTATCTTAGCTTTTAAAAATCCTTTTAAAATCAAAGGTATCCCGTAAGATCATGCCACACATAAACACGATGGGTTTTTTCCTTACGGTAACCAAAACACTTTTATAGAAACTCCAATGACATTATAATAGTGTCTAAGTACAAATACTTATTCAAATAGCCAAAATTGTTACATTAATTAAATTACAGCATAGTAGGTTCTACAACCAAAACCGTAATGCCTCGTATTGGAGAATGGATTTCCATACGATGACTATGCATTGGGGTACCACCTATCTCGGTACACATCTAGAAAAATGTATCGAGGACTTCATCGGGATCTCCTACAACACAAGACCAGTTCGACCCCTAACCTAGATAGTACCGCATATTCTATCGCTCTAGGTGTTTCAACCCTTACCAAGTTCTTCCAATGCACCGTAGTTATAATATCCAAGGGTATCTAGAAAGGTGATAAACATACCCTAATTGGGTGCGACCCACTTAGCCTTGTTGCATCTCCCTTGATTGTCAGTCATTCTAGTTAATGAGGCTTGAGGCTATGGTTACCTTTTAAGGAATTTTCACTTGGCATGCTCATTGTCCTCAAATGACAATGTACTGATAACATTCATCCATGCAAGTCCGTTCTGGGTATGAACGAAACCGAATGCACTATTCCTACTACATCCATTTTGGAATCGTCCTCAGGATTAGTAGCGATTATCCCTTGCACTTCAATGCTCCATCTTAAATTCCATGCTCTTGTCTTCACTTCGAAAACGTATTCGTTGGATCGAAGTGGTTTTCAGATAAATTATCCTATCCCGGTCTCTTCGAAATAACATTCGGTATTTCCGGTAAACTCAACCCCGGTTCTATAGGAAATAAACAGACAAAAAAAGGATCGGAGATCATCTTCTAACCAGTAGTGGATGGATTTCCTTATCATCATCCTAGAAGAACGAAACGAGTTTATACATACAGTATAGCACCTTCGATGGTAACTGTACCATATAATCCCTGTGTTTCTTCGAGATATTTCCAAAGTTATGTTTTGAGTCCAGATTTGATAGTCGGTTATTTAACTATCAAATAAATAATCATTCAACCAAAGATTACATTTACCACTAAATTCACTAAGCCTTATTTATTTTAAGTTTTCAATAAATTAAATCTCTTTATTGAAGGTATATACTTATCTCACCGGAATAAGTGTATTATCCAAATTTATATACTTTTCCACTGCCTGAGATGCCCTGTGCATGCGTGATACGCGTGTACGTGCTCATGACCACCTCGACGTGGTTCGACCTACGAAACCCACCAACAAACTCACCTCTCTACCCTCATCGCGATGAACTCGCCCTTTCCTGCTTCGACCAACAAAACAAAATCGACTACCCCATCACAAAAGCCGAGACTTCCAGTTCGTCCACCCAATCAAAAAAAAACCTCACCACACCTTTCCCCTCTATCGAAACACATGCCTCTACCAGCACCATGACTCCCACGTTAAACGCTATTCCCCAGCCTAGTGCGGCACCGCTAGTTGCCATATGCTTCCACTAAAACCACTGCGCTCAACATCATCTCACATCATTCCTAAACCCTAAAATTACCCAACACCCCAAACCAAAGGCAAAATCGAGATTCAGCCGCGGTGAATCTCTTCCCCTCGTCATCATGCTCCTCCTCGACCAAGCCGCACACCCCCTCGATGATGCCATGGCCGAAAATTATCTCTTTAGTGAAAACTGATCATCTTCAAATCTCTCAATTTCTAGGCTACTAAAAATCATGAATTCTTCACTAAAATTCCTATTTTCATACGACGATCACAAGCATATGCAGGAATCGATAGTTTGAGCATGTTGAAAATCGATGAAATTTTGGTTACTTACTGTATTTTTGAAAATTCACACAATATACAAAATGAACTAGCTTCAAACTATTTTTAATGAAATATACACTCGAAGACAATCATTTTCTTAGTTTACATCATCGGCCAATTCATAATGAAATGAGTGATTTTGATTTTTGAACTAGAGCATGTATGAAACTTTAACTCTATTAACATAACATAGTAATGTTTCAAAGTTTTCCAAGCTTTCAAAATTTAAATCCTCGCCTTAAACATGTTGAAATCTTTGAAAGCTTCTAGTTGCACCTTAGTTTATGATCTGAAAACATGGTAGCCTTGCTTGCTTTTGTATTCTTGAAAGAACTTGATGCTTTCTTCTTTCCTCTTTTACAGTGTTTTGTTTATTTGTTTGTTACAAAGTTTTGTTTTACAATGTATTAAAATCTAAAGCTAACACCCAAACACATGCATATATATACAAGTTTGCACAAGATAAAATGATGATCTATACGTACCATATTTTAGCCTTAAGAAAGATTTGAATGCCTGTACAATGTTTTGTACAGTGATCGATTGAGATGAAAAGTTGATGACTTGAGTTTGAAAAGTAGTCAAGGCAAATGTTTTGGTCTTTACTATATTTGACCAGGCAAATGTTTTATGTATATATAGTTATTTTCTTTCTTCTTTCTCATTCTTACTTGTTTTACCTTTTTACTTTTTTTATTTACTACTTTTTACTTGATTTTAAACATGCTTCTTCATTTACATAGTTAATTTCCTCTTGATTCATGCTTTTACAAATGTTTTGAAAACAATATGTGAAGTGGTTTTGATTAAACCATTTAAGTCTTCATATTTATATATGTTTCTATTTAAAATGTAAAATAAGAGTTTTCTATTTAAAAAAATATTACTCAAAATACTAAAAATTTTGCTATTCCTTTTTAAATAACATTTTGTTAACACTTCTAAATAGAGAATCCTTATTAAAATGCTTTTAAATGATCTTATAAATTTTCTCATTTCTATCATATAATAATTTCATATATATTCCTTCTTTTCATTTTTCACTGCATGTGTTATTCTTAATATACCATTTATATTTGTTTAAATTTTTTACATATATATATTATACATTCTTCTTAACTAATATGTATATACATAAGAAAATCAAATTTTAAACTCTTTCTATTTAAAATACATTATATTGCTCATAAGCCATATTCATTTCCATATATTCTTCTTGTTCTTTTTTATTTCCTATGAATTTGTTTTCAACACACACACACACACACACACACATATATATTCTGTTCTTTATGATTATATAAGAAATTCCAAAATAGATCAATTTTCTATTTTATAATAAAAATCTAGAAATTCAAAATATTTTCTTGGTGTTGAGTCATAGATTCTATGAAGTTTTTGATTTCTGACAAAGAAATAAAGGCGATCGACAAAACAAAGACATCATGGCTATAAAGAGGCACAAAAGAGCTACATATGGTACTCTAGATTATAGGTTGATTATTTGATATTGTAATAGTGATAAACTTGTTAAAATCTATCCTCAAATAATCATGCACCTCAATATAGTCGATATATATACGTTTGAATAGCATTGCACATTCATTGAGCAATTTGACAGGGACCGGTCGACCGGTATTAAATCAGGCGGTCGGCCGTTTCTGTGTAAAATGCACAATGAACGTGCGCACATGCACATAACGACTATATATTTGAAATCCGGTCTACGGGCCATTTTTTGACCTGTCGACCGTTTTTAAACAGAGAGCAACCTTTTCCAAAAGACACTTCTTTCTCCAATGGTTGCATCTCTTACCTTTCATCAATGATCATATCTATTAATGGCTACTGTTCACAAAGAGTTACAACCATTTTTCTCTATATAAACTCATCTAAATCATTGATTCAAGATATATGAATATATATGAATACATATGTTTTTTTTACTCTAATTTCTGATCTTACTTTCTAAATACTCCTGCATTCTAAAAGCTCTCAATTATTTTAATTGCTTATTGAATCATTGAAATTATTTCATATCTTTTGATTCAATAAGTAATATACTTCCCTTAATCTTCACAAAACATCATTCACATATTTTGAGGATAAGATTATAGGAAGTTTGTACTACAAGTAACAAAACTGTGTTAGCAAGAACACATACCGTCAACAAACAATTATATTCATCTTTGTTGAAGTCCTCGGTGTTGTAAGAGGTAAGTGTTGAAGTCCTCGGTGTTGTAAGAGGCAAGTGTTGAAGTCCTCGGTGTTGTAAGAGGCAAGTGTTGAAGTCCTCAGTGTATTAGAGGCGTGAAATCCCGTTCGTTTGCTCGGGTGTTGTAAACTTGTTCCTCCGGGTGAAGCGAGGTAGTTAATAGTGTAAATCCAGATAGAAGTCTGGGACTGGACGTAGGACGGTGCTCCGAACCAGTATAAAAATCTCTGGTGTGATTTTTCTATTTTTATTTACTTTGCTATTATCATCTATTTCCGCATTTATATTATATTCCATATTACACGATCCGTGTGTACTATAATAGCACGTGCACTTGCACACCACATTTTTCATTTGGTATCAGAGCACGACTATCATATAACCGTAACACAGTTATTTGATATATTCTTGTAATATGGCAAATAACGCAAGTACTAGCACTCAAAACACCACTTACATGGAAGGTCAATCGACACAAAGACCTCCATTTTTCAATGGTCTTAACTATAGTTATTGGGCAACACATATGTCATTCATTATGCAATCAAATAGTTATGATGCTTGGAATGCAACTCAAAAAGAAATAGTGAATCCAACAACTGATTATTCAGAATGGACTGCAGCTGAGAAAACGGCAGCAGCCGTAAATGCAAGAGCAATAAATATATTGTTTTGTGCATTAGACCAAAATGAATATAACCGTGTTAGTATCTGCACTACTGCATATCAAATTTGGCAAACGCTAAAAATCACTCATGAAGGTACTAACAAGGTTAAACAAGCCAAAATAGCCATGCTGAAAAGTCAATTTCAAATTTTCAAAATGAAACCAAATGAGACAATCAATGATATGTATTCACGGTTTCAAACTATCCACCATGCACTTATTGGCTTAGGACAAAAGTATTCAGATTTTGATGTTGTTTCAACAGTCCTACATTCTCTGACTAGTGAATGGGAAGGAAAAGTATTAGCAATTGAAGAAGCTAATGACCTTTCTGTCATGAAGCCAGATGAATTGATAGGAAATCTAATGTCCTACGAAGCTAACTTGCAGACTAGAAAGGAACAAAAAGAAGAAAAGAAAAACATGGCATTCCATGCTGAAAAAGACGAAAATGAATCAGAGTCTGAAGACGAAGATCTGGCATTCATAGCAAAAGGTTTCAAAAAATTCCTAAAACAGCGAAAAGCCAGTCGTTATAACAGAAAGAAATCTGGATTAAATAAACCAACATCATCCTCTATAGAATGCTTCAACTGTCACAAAAAGGGGCACATGCACAAGGATTGTCCGGAGCAAAAGAAGAAGTCAGAAAATGACAAATTAAGATATAAGAAGGACAAATCAAAGAAACGAGCATTCGCGGTAACATGGGATGATACAGACTCATCAGAAAGTGATAGTGATACGGAAGATGAACAAGCAAATGTATGTTGCATGGCAACAGAAGATGAGGTACAAATTCCTACATTCGATGAAATGCTTGATATTAATGCTGAATTGATAGTCAAATATAAAGACATAAAACGACAGCTAAAAGAAACCAAAGCAGATTTGAGTAGAGCAGAATTTGAACGAGATATGTTAAAAGATGAGAAGAAAATATTAGAAGAAGAACTTGAAAATTTTCAAGAATCATCATCTAATGTTGACTCTCAACTAGTTCTTTTGAGTCAAGAAATTGAAACTCAAAAGGAGAAAAATGATGCTCTCACTACTAAAAATCATGAGCTTGAGGCAAAAGTCAAAATTCTGGACCTAGAAAAGGCTAGTTTACCAACTAAGTTAGATAACATTACTCAAAATGTTTCTAACTTTAACAAAGGTCGAGAAAATTTGACAAAAATCATTGAAAGTTCACAATCTATTTCGGATAAACAAGGTTTGGGATATAAGAAACAAGAAACCAAGAAACATCTTGGAAATAAAAGGAAGAAGAAAGTACAAAAAACTGAAGCTAAGAAAAATCTTAGTTTATTATACTCCAAACCAAAACCAGTTGTGAAATTTCAAAAGAAAAATGTCAACACTATCAATATATGGGTTCCTAAAACAAATAACAATTTGATTAGGAACAAATATATTCGGAATTTCATGAATACTGTACATCTTAATATTAATTATGTATATATAGGGGATACCAGACCCGTATGGGTTTGGACTCCTAAGACCTAACTCTTAGGACCCTATAAAAAGTGGGTACCATGGACTTAATTTTATTTTTTGCAGGTCCCACTTAAGAAAAGAGGAAAGTGGATATTGGACAGTGGTTGCTCGAAGCACATGACTGGAGACAAGAGCTTATTAACAAATATTACATACTCAGATGGTGGCTCCGTCACTTTTGGAGATAATTCAAAAGGCTATATCATCGGCAAAGGCGATGTGAGCAATTGCGGTACATCTAACATACCTCTTATTACTAATGTCATGCTAGTTAGAAATTTAAAACACAATTTACTTAGTATTAGTCAGTTATGTGACAAAGGTTTTACAATTTCCTTTTCAAATAATAAGTGTAGTATTTTAAATAAAACCATAATTTAGTTTTCGAAGGTTATAGAGACAGAAATATATATTCTGAATATGAATATTAATCATAATTCAGATATGTGTCTTGTGGCTAATGATAATGATCCATGGCTATGGCACAAACGCTTCTGTCATATAAACTTCAGAACTATTGACAAGCTAGCCAAAAACAATCTAGTTAGAGGACTACCCAAAATGAGTTTTAAGGTTAACAACATTTGTGATGCATGTCAATTAGGAAAATTGACCAAATCATCTTTTAAATCCAAGAAAGTCATATCAACATTACAAACGCTTGAGTTACTACACATGGATTTATTTGGACCTACTAGGGTTCAGTCAATAAATCACAGTCGATATGTGCTTGTAATTGTTGATGATTTCTCTCGTTACACATGGACAATTTTCTTAAAAAATAAAAGCGACACTTTCGATCATTTCAAATCTTTCGTCAAAAGAATTCAAAAATCAAAAGGGATTAAAGTTAAAAATATAAGAAGTGATCATGGCGGAGAGTTTGAAAATAATGAATTTGAACATTTTTGTACAAAGAAAGGTATATGCCATAATTTTTCGTTTCCCAGAACTCCACAACAGAACGGAGTTGTAGAACGGAAGAATCGAACTTTACAAGAATGTGCAAGAACATTATTGAATGGAACCACCTTACCAAAACATTTCTGGGCAGAAGCCGTCGCAACTGCCTGTTATGTTTTAAATCGTGTGTCCATAAGACCTCTTACCAAGAATACTCCTTATGAATTATTTAACAAAAGAAAGCCTAAAATCTCATACTTCAAAGTTTTTGGTTCCAAGTGTTTTATTTTAAATACGAAAGACCAGCTTGGCAAATTCGATCCAAAAGCCGATGAAGGAATATTTGTCGGTTATTCGGAACGAAGTAAGGCCTATCGTATATTTAATAAACGAACCAAAACTATTGAAGAATCACTTCATGTCTCTTTTGATGAATTCTATCAGCATCCTCACACTATATCAGATGATGACGAATTAATAGTCACTAACAATCCAATCATCACGAATATTGATTCTGACTCGGAAATAATTATTGAGAATATTCCTCAAATATGTGAGTTACAATCACCACCAAGGATATTAAGAGACCATCCGGCCCAAAATATAATCGGTGAAGTAACATCACATGTCAGAACAAGGAGTCAACTCAACCAAATGGGTCATGTCGCTTTTCTCTCAAATATCGAACCTAAGAATCCAAAAGAAGCTGCTACAGACGATTACTGGATCATTGCCATGCAGGAAGAACTAAATCAGTTCGAGCGCAATGATGTTTGGGAACTTGTTCCAAGATCATCTGATCAGTCTGTTATTGGTACTAAATGGGTTTATAAAAATAAGGCTGACGAACAAGGAAATATCACCAAAAATAAAGCAAGATTAGTAGCACAAGGGTATAATCAGGAAGAAGGTATCGATTATGAAGAAACTTTTGCACCAGTTGCTCGACTAGAAGCTATTAGAATCCTATTATCTTTTGCTTGTCACCATAATTTCAAACTTTATCAGATGGACGTCAAAAGTGCTTTTCTCAATGGATTTATCAAAGAGAATGTCTATGTCTAACAACCTCCTTTGTTCGTACATGAAAAATATCCTGACCATGTGTTCAAACTTAAGAAAGCTCTGTATGGTTTAAAACAAGCACATCGTGCTTGGTATGAACGACTACGTAGCTATCTTATTAACTCAGGATTTCAAATAGGCAAAGTCGATCAAACTTTGTTTATCAAACATTCTCAAAAGGATATTCTAGTTATCCAGATATATGTAGACGATATCATCTTTGGTTCAACAAACGATAAACTCTGCAAGGAATTTGCAAGTATTACAACCAAAGAGTTCGAAATGTCTTATATGGGAGAACTGTCATATTTTCTTGGACTTCAAATCAAACAACTTCCAAATGGGATCTTTATTAACCAAGAAAAATACTGCGGAAATCTTATCAATCGCTTCGGGTTAAATAACACATCTGGTAAACCTACTCCTATGAGTACAACTACACATCTTGAAAAAGATGAAAAAGGTAAGAATGTTGACCAGAAACTTTATCGAAGCATGATTGGTTCTCTTCTTTATCTTACAGCAAGTCGTCCAGATATAATGATGAGTGTTTGTCTATGTGCATGCTTTCAAGCAGATCCAAAGGAATCACATCTACGAGCAGTGAAACGTATAATTCGTTATCTTAATAATACCAAAGATTTCGGTCTTTTTTATCCAAAAGAATGTCCATTTGAATTAGTATCATATGGTGATGCTGATTTTGGCGGCTCGCGAACGAATAGAAAAAGTACAAGTGGTACGTGCCATTTTATTGGAAAATCACTTGTCTCTTGGTTTAGTAAGAAACAAAATTGTGTTTCACTATCAACATGTGAAGCTGAATATATATCAGCAGCTCTCGCTTGTACTCAAGTACTATACATGCAACAAACACTTCAAGATTTTGATATTCATTTATCAAATTCTATTATATACTGTGATAACACAAGTGCTATAAATCTCTCTAAGAATCTAGTGAATCATTCTAGAACCAAACAATTGATATCCGTCATCATTTCCTTAGAGATAATATTGAAAAAGGATATATATGTCTTGAATATGTCCAAACTAATAATCAATTAGCGAACATTTTTACTAAGCCTCTGCTCGAGTCTAGTTTTATTAGATTACGAAGAGAGCTTGGTTTAATTTCAAGAAAAGATCTTGACTAGTAATTACTAATGATTGTCTTTTCCTTTGGTTATATTTTAACTATAGCATTTTTTTTTTAAAAATGAAAGCTATTTTTTTTAATAAGAGCCTCTACTTGCTTTCACGGTCAAATTTCTTTATTCCCTCTCATCCACAGGCTTATATATAAGGAATTTCTTTATAAGCTTGTCAAATTTTTTCTTTTTATTCATCTTTCCTTATCTGAGCATAAGGCTCTATACATAATTTTCTATGGCCCACATTTGTGATGAGTGTGCTCAAAAATCACACATTTCTGTTACAAGTTCTGAGCCAGAGGAGTATTATTCTCCTGAAACACCAAAACAGAAACCAAAGTATCATCACCAATGCATTCGTACTCCTGGTAGTACACCAACCTCAAAACGAGTAAAGAAGGCACTGTTTTGTTCTCCTCGTACCAAAGCACAGATCGACGAGATTCACCACTATCAGAAACATCAAATAGATCTTCAAAGACAGCTCCATTATGGGCAAAGCCAGCTTTATCATGAGCAACAACGGACATTGGCACGTTTATCTGTTTTAGAAGAAGTGACATCATTTTTTTGTGGTTCAAACAAGCATGATGTGCATGAACCAATGCCGTCTAGGCCATCAACATCTAGGAGTCCTAACTCTTGGGATCGGAATTATAACAGGAATGAAGGTGCTCAGAAAAACTGGAGTCCATGGACACAACGTATTGAAGATAATAAAGAAAATTCTAATGACGAATCTTCCGCTCCTTATTAGATTTATATATATACATGTTGTATCGTTTTCTCTCTATCACTCATGTAATAACATTTGTATTTTATAATAAGAGTGAAATATGAATTATATAGCTCGATATATTCTCAAAAATTGCAAAACAGACTGTTTTTCATCAGGCAACAAATCCGGTCGACCACCTATAATAGAAACAGTCGACCGTTTAGCCTCTGGATGAAAACGGTCGACCGGGCATATTATAGCGGTCGACCGGTATACGTAAATTCTGTTTTTATATATACATTGCGTCATTTTTTTTCCTTCATCTTCCTCATTTGTTTCAACCGGTCATTTATCCCCAAATTCCAAAAACCCTATTCTCTCAATTTCAAATTCCAATTCTCCAAATTTTCTAAAAATGGCTCCTCCGCAAAAGAAACCCAAGAGAGGGTCATCCTCCGGAACTTCATCACTCAATATCTCCGCTAAGAAATGGCTCGAAAATCCGGTAGCTATCACAAGATGGAATCAAATGACTAACTACAAATTTCATCCGGGTTCTTACATCAAGTTTGATGATTTCACATCTTATGGAATCCGGAGGTTAGCAAATAACTCCAATCTTTCTCCATTGATCGATTTTTTAGATAACAATGTGGAAATAAATCACTTGATGATAAAATTGTTCTATGCCAACATGAATCTGGACGAGTATAAACCTGATGATCCGACTGGAGTCATTTGGTCTGTCGTATGTGGCAAACAAATTTTTATCACTCATGATAGGATAGCTTCTATACTGGGTATTCCAAATCAAGGCGATGAGTTTTTATCACATTTCTGTGAAGTCTTCACTCGCAATAGTATCAGCCATCAATTCATGGAGGACAACAGTGATGGCACAAAATCAATTGGACTTCGACCCACCGCCAGACTACTACATCGCGTCTTGATGCTTTCTTTGTTTCCTAGACTAGGAAACTACGACGCTGTATACAAAGAAAACTTCAAGGCCCTTTATGCTATTTATGGGGATATCCAAATCAATTGGGTTCATATGCTATTTGACGAGATTCTCAAGGTGAACAACTCTACGCGACCTCACTTATTCTTCAATGAATATATCATGCGTATTTTGCTAGCTTGTGGCGTAAGGCCTCCTGACTCTGCCACCTCGAAACCAAAATGTATTGATTCCGTAACCATCAAACGCATGAAGCTTCTTCCTCCTTACCTTCAGATTATGTCATTTGAACAATGGCAACAAAGAGGTCCAAGAAAACAAAAAGCTACTTCCTCTCGACCTCGTTCCGAAGAAGTTAAACTGTTGAAATCAAAATCCTCCACAAAAGAATCACTTGAAACTATTGCGCGTAATCAATTCTTTCTTGAATCAAGACTCAAACGCATGGACACAAAAATTGATAAACGCTTCAACAAAGTCAAGTCATTCTTTGGTATTTTATGGGATGCTATGTCATGTAGCACATCCATCTCTGCTCAAGATCAGGACCCAGGCAAACGTCCTGCTCCTCCTGTTTTCAACTGGTCATCAACTGAGGAGTCTGCTGGTACTAGTGGACATGGTCGTGGAGAATCATCTAGAGAGGACGATGATGAGGAAGATGATGATGATGATGATGATGAGGAAGAAGAAGATGATCAAGAGGAGACAGCATCTGACACATCCTAGATTCTGTTTTCTATCTCTATATTTTGGTTTAGTACTTTAAAACATCATTCGACACTTGTACTAAACAGTGTCGTTACTTTTATTCGTATGATATTATGGTGTGTATGATACTCTGGTATGTTTGGATATGTTATATTTTTGCTATGCATGGATATTCTGGTTGATATACTCCTATATTATTCCATTATCTATTATTCCTTTTTGTCGATGACAAAGGGGGAGAAAGTGCTAACAATTATTTGCAGGAATATATATATATATATATATAAAGAATACAAACAAAATCTCGTGGGAGATCACATATTCAGGGGGAGATTCAGAACTTCAGATATATGTTGTTATCAATCAAAAAGGGGGAGAATGTTGAGTCACAGATTCTATGAAGTTTTTGATTTCTGACAAAGAAATAAAGGCGATCGACAAAACAAAGACATCATGGCTATAAAGAGGCACAAAAGAGCTACATATGGTACTCTAGATTATAGATTGATTATTTTATATTGTAATAGTGATAAACTTGTTAAAATCTATCCTCAAATAATCATGCACCTCAATATAATCGATATATATACGTTTGAATAGCATTGCACATTCATTGAGCAATTTGACAGGGACCGGTCGACCGGTATTAAATCAGGCGGTCGGCCGTTTCTGTGTAAAATGCACAATGAACGTGCACACATGCACATAACGACTATATATTTGAAATCCTGTCTACTGGCTATTTTTTGACCTGTCGACCGTTTTTAAACAGAGAGCAACCTTTTCCAAAAGACACTTCTTTCTCCAATGGTTGCATCTCTTACCTTTCATCAATGATCATATCTATTAATGGCTACTGTTCACAAAGAGTTACAACCATTTTTCTCTATATAAACTCATCTAAATCATTGATTCAAGATATATGAATATATATGAATACATATGTTTTTTTTTACTTTAATTTCTGATCTTACTTTCTAAATACTCCTGCATTCTAAAAGCTCTCAATTATTTTAATTACTTATTGAATCATTGAAATTATTTCATATCTTTTGATTCAATAAGTAATATACTTCCCTTAATCTTCACAAAACATCATTCACATATTTTGAGGATAAGATTATAGAAAGTTTGTACTACAAGTGACAAAACTGTGTTAGCAAGAACACATACCGTCAACAAACAATTATATTCATCTTTGTTGAAGTCCTCGGTGTTGTAAGAAGCAAGTGTTGAAGTCCTCGGTGTTGTAAGAGGCAAGTGTTGAAGTCCTCGGTGTATTAGAGGCGTGAAATCCCGTTCGTTTGCTCGGGTGTTGTAAACCTGTTCCTCCGGGTGAAGCAAGGTAGTTAATAGTGTAAATCCAGATAGAAGTCTGGGACTGGACGTAGGACGGTGCTCCGAACCAGTATAAAAATCTCTGTTGTGATTTTTCTATTTTTATTTACTTTGCTATTATCATCTATTTCCACATTTATATTATATTCCATATTACACGATCCGTGTGTACTAGCACGTGCACTTGCACACCACACTTTTCACTTGGCTTAATAGCTATATATTATTACCAGTTATCATTTAACAGGGATTTTATGTTGATTAAAATACTGTATTATTGAATATTAAAAATTAATATTCAAACTTAAGATGGAAAAAAATTCCGGGTTGTTACACAAACAGGCCATGACAACTACTTTCACTTTTACTTCCTTCACTTATCTCCTTCATTTGATCTCTCAAGCCCTCTGATAGAAGGTCTACTTCACATCTTCCACTGCCAATGTGTCTCTGGCAAAGATAAGGCTGTTAACGAAACCTATGTAATGCTTTGGAAGAGAAAACAAAAGAATCATTGCCATTTGCTCCTCATCCATCTTCAAGTCAACAGTCTTCATCTTCATCACGAGATCATCAAAGAAATGAAGATGTTCCTTCACTGAAGTACCCTCTCTCATCCGCATGCTGAAAAATGTATTCAGTAATATCAGACGGTAAGTCAAAAAAAAATTCGAGTAGAGATTTTCTAGTTTGGCCCAAATGCCTCTAGCAGTGATCTCATGGTTAATCTCTGATATGACATTCTCTCCCATAGCTAGTTGTAAAGTAGTAAACACTCATTTTTCCATCTCCTTCCTTTCCGCGACTGAGATGTTAGCCGTCAACTCCTCAGGGGAAAACACTACTGGATGGACTTCCTTCCTCATTAGAACAACCTTCATCTTCCATTGCCACTTCTCGAAGTATTTATCCCCATTCCATTTCTCAATTGCCAACTGTGATCCTAACGTTATATACATCCCTCTAGTATAGCTTCTTATAACAACTGGAATCCCTTCATTTCCTACCATAGCGTCTAACACTCCTCAATCAACCTTGCATCTTCGATACCGGACTGTTGAAGAAAATCCTTTCAGATGATCAGTCTAAAGGAATAAAAATCCAACGCAGCGGAAAACCACTGGATCGTGATTGTAGTGAGACGAAACAACAGAGATAAACACCAAAACAAATGGTCACAGATCAGTGCAATGTAGAAAAATAAATAACATCCATATTTATTGTGGTTCCACTACCGCGAGGCAGTGTACATCCACTTGGGGAGAGGAGATTTTATTAATCACTGAAAGAATAGAGTTACAAGACTAATTCACTTTTTGAGGCTATACATAAGAAGAATTAACAATACAAATGAAATTCTTCAGAGTTTTAGTTCTCTAGGATAGCTAGCATTGTTATCCAGAAGCTCCACTTTTATAGAGTGAAGAAATGAGGAAGGGTAGCTGCTATATAGCAGTCCTGAGGTTTGGTTCGGTACATCTGATTTGGTATCATTTTGGTCGGTCAACTTGGTTCGGCAAACAACACTTAAGATCTAGACCGGTATGGTCCAATACGAAACGAGATATTTCATTCGGCATCACCGAATGAAATATTTGGTTCGATACTTCTTCCACCGAACAAAAAACTAATGCAACTCCACTTTATTCACTATTTCACCACTCTAGACGTTTTGCTCGGCAAAAACACTGTCAATGCCGTGCCAAATATTTCGTTCGGCAAAAACATTTCAACGCTCCAAATCAAAGTACCACCAAACCTTCAAGCCCTAGCATATTCCTTAATTCTCATTCGGTGATTTTAGCATCTAATCCTAGTGCTTCTCATGGCTTCATCTTCCTCCTTCCATGGAATCAGGTAACAAATCTAACAAGTACTACCTAATAGGACATTTTCATCTGATCTTCCCAAGTTAGGCAGCAATAAAGTTGGGAGGTCTACTGGTCTGGTACTCCTACAAACCAAATCGCTAGATTTACTTCTCTAGTTATATTCTCAGATTCTACGGCCTAAACCACAAACATTATCGATGTGAGTGTTATGTGTGTATCCCTTCCACTTTGACATGGCAGTGCAACCTGTTGCTTCAAAACATTATCTACTAACATACCTGGTGTTTCATGATCGTTAGATTCCCTTTTCTCCCTTGATTTCATGACCACATGTTGTATATCCTCACTATCAGGCACTACATTAATTTCTCGACTATCCACATCAATTTATGCACTACATACTGAGAATAATGAGTGACCAATCATCCAGCATCATTGACTATTAGGATCAATTTGCACCACATCAATTTTATGACATCCATATAGTAAGAGGAATAAATTTCTACAATAGAAGGTGGTTCTACCCAGTTTAAGTCCATATTCTGATCTTGATTTGGAACATTCAAATCTTTGTCTAGTCCAACAGCCAGAGTTTTCTCTTGATTTTCAACACTATTGATAGAAAACATTTCAATTTGGTAGTCACCACTGAATAAGTTTCTAAACCGCCTCCATCTAATGAAGAATAGAAGAAGAAAGGGAAGGAGCAATTATTGAATGAATATGCATATGGAGCTCTAGGAACTTTAGCCAGAATTCAAAGCATTTATCATTTAGGCTTTGAGATCCGAAACGGGTTGACGATGGTGCTACCGCGTTTTTTAATTCGATAAAAACTGACAATCTCTTCCAAGCACGGTGTTATTGATTATACCACAATTTGCCACAGTAGAAACATTTGATGAGTTTTCGACATTGAGATGCGTGATGGTCGATCATGCCACATCAGAAGAAAAAGGGTTTGGCAGATCTTTCGTGAATCCATGGAATCATGGTTTTATGCTTGGTTTAGGGGATTTGAATATGGAAACGTTGATCTGCAATGCTCGCTAATGGCGTTCAGGATTAGAGAAGTTGAGTTTGAAAGCGATGATTTCAGAACTTCAACATATGATTGGGATGTGAAGACTGTTGAAGGGATAAGACGGTAAGTCATTGGTGGAGAAAGGATTCGTGCTGAAGGATTGATTTGAGAGTGGCAGAGGCTAAAACAGCTGAGGGTATGCCTTGCAATTATCTATCTTTACCTAACTTTCAATCTTGTTCTTTGTAATGTAGTTTGTTTTCTTTAATATGATTTTTTAATATGATTTATTATATTATGATATAATTAATTAAATAATTGACTTAAAGTATATAATAAGAAAATCCTTAATAGAAATGTGATGTTCATGGTTGCAAATAGTTGGAATCATGGGTAATTATCACAAAACAAAATGACATTTTATTTTAAATATTCCTGATCAAGAGTTTCAAGGGAAAGAACATTAGTCTATCTATTGAGATCAGAGTGCGCAATGCTTTTCAAATGTTAGATGGTGTATTACTCATAGTCGTTGAGGTCACAAAAAAGTTACGTGCTTGTAGTTATTGGATAACTATGGAATGACTCGTCCAAGAGTTACATGCTAGTTAATAACAACTTGGTTAAATAAGAAAATTCAATGTGACGATGTTACACTATTTCCTTGACCCGAGAATAATGTGGAACTTCAACCAAATACTACACTTTGATTATAATTAAATCATGACATCACAATCTGTTGAGCAACTGTGTCATCTCGCACTTTCAACTACACCGATCCAAAGCCTGGGATGACTTTTGAATTTGCATCGTGCCAAGAAGTAAGAAAGGTTTTTAAACATTACAGAGACCAAGAATACAAAGGTAAAACCTAAGGCATTCTACACTTTCAGATCTCACAACAGAAGACAAAAAAATATAAATGCAGAAAATAGTCATCTCAGAAATATCCAAGAAAACATGGTCTCAAAACTTACGTAGTATAATCCAAAGTTTATAGAAAAACAACATATGCTCTAATAAATACTAAGTACGATAAGTAGTTACATAGGGAGTAATGAAAATTAATAAGAAATGCCAATGCCAAGCTCGTCTCTCCAAGTACTAGATCTGGGCCAATCACCTGCTGCTGCTCTGTTCTCCTGTGGCGGGGAAAAAGGAAAAGAGTGGGTCGGAAAAAGTCTAATGAATGAGTTACGTCATTAATATATGTTGATCACATGCAATTGACTTCATTAATACTCTATGTGATCTATGGTCTTCTACTTGTGTTTGTGAACTACTTACTAATGTAGGTTTCTTTAACCTAGGGGTAAAATTCTAAATGCACCAACACCAAACATATTGTAAAGGTTTATACTTAGGTCGAATAGCTAATCGAACCTCAATGCAACTATGGATCGGCTAACAACTACTGAAACTGTTCCTGTTTAATATGCGAGTATATGATTTTTGTTTGATGATAATAAACATATATATATATATATATATTCATTTAAATGTATTTGTTAATGTACTATTTTATTTTTCACATAATTAAATAAATATTTGCTGAATAAGATAAATAACACCGTATTTAAATTCAAACGGATATTTTATTTAAACAAATATTTATTACAATTTTGAAAAGTACAAATTTGAGCTCTCACTATATATATACAAATTCAATGACAATACAAATTCGATTACATCACAATTTATCATTTACAAATACACCTCAATACATATCACTCATTAACTCTTAATTTATCTACAACTCTATTCCAAATTGAATTTAGCATCTAAGCAATGTGCAAAAATAAATACTGACACGGTAAATTTGAAAATAAAATATTTTTGCAGTATAAAATAAAATGTAATTTTGAAAATATTATTTGCCTTAGTTATTTTGGTTGTTCGTCATCATTTAAATTTGAATTCATCATACACGAACAGCTTGTGACATGCACAATATATCACTGTACATGCCACAAGGCCGTGCACACCGATATATACACTTGATAAAATTACAGGGACAGGTGAGCACAGGTCAAACCCAAATGAAACGCCGGGTTCAACTCAAGTGCAATACAAATAAAATCACGACATAAGCACAAGGTCAAACCCGAGCTTTAAAGCTAGATTCAACATAGGTGCAATCCAAATGTACAGACTCAATGATACAACACGCATATGACACAAGACTGCATCAAGGAACCAAAACCAGGCTACACAACGAATCGCATGTCCATACTAAACTACAAATGCACTTGCAACTTGCAACTCACAACAGCAACCTGAACCAGACACAAGTACTTCAGACAAAACAGACATGTGCACATATATAGGGAGTACACATGACCACTTCAACTTCAAACTCAAAACAGCACAGATTCGAAGATAAAGAAAAATGCAATGCATCAATGAGACAAAAGGCTGCACCAGCAATATGAACCAGACAAGTACTTCAAGTACAAATGCACAAATGGAAACATGAACGACACAACAACTACCTAACAAACACCAGATCAACTGAATATAAGTAAATGGAGCATATACATGAACCAGAACAAGGCACATAGCACCTATGGTCAAAAAACCAGTCGACAACAACCTCAACATACAGTGATACAGCAAGTCGATATGGATATGCAAGTAGTGCAAGATCAAATGTCACTAGACCAATAGTGGATGCACCAGTGAAACATGGATGCACCAATGAAACAGGCTGCAAACATATATGACAGTAGACAGTGCAATGCAGACATGTCAACAAGACCATATACATGTTTGAATAATACATCTGACTCAATACAACAAAGCAATGGAACCAGACTCATGAAGGCACAGAGGCATCAAAGCATGCACAAGTCCATATGCAGACATGATAAAGCCAAATACAATGCAACGTGTACAGAGAAGTGATACAAGACCATCTATATGCAGACATTACAGGAACTATCTCGAAGACCAATGAACGACTGGTGAAACAAAAATACCAGACTATATGAAGTAGTTCAATATCCAAGTAATAACAGGTACAACATGCAATGCAGTTTATCATAAACAAGATCAAGTGAACCAATGGCCAATATCAACTCAAATATTCCAGACCAAACCAACATACAGTGCATATATATACATGTTAGCAGTTGACACAAGTGATGAAGCAACACATGACAACATGACAATTCCAAGAAAATACAAGCCAGTCAACATAAAGGCATGAAGCAATACAAAGGCAGTTCAATAATTAAGTAAACACAACATATTGTGAAACTCAATACAGTAAAGACTCAAGTCAGTGCACTAGTGATGTCAACAAGACCCGGCATGTACATGAACGCAACAAAACAGGTACAACATAATGCAACAGTGGACAGAGTCGAGGCTACAACCCAATTCATATGCAAACACACATGTACATTGAAACCAAACAGCAAGTAACAGGTTCAAAACAACACTGCACACATACACAAAGTCAATGAAGATTCAGTCAAGTCAGAAATTCACTAGCAGCATAAGTGGCCGAAATCAACAAATGACATAGATTCAAATGTAACAGCGGTTTTGAACAAAGCATCAGGTAGCAGTTTCAAATAATGTCAACAACAGTGTCAAATCCGATATTGAACTAGTCAGTGCCAAAGTCGAACCATCAAAATGGAAACCGTGATGAGCAAGGCAATTCAAAGCCGTGAGTATCAAGTAAATCAAAAATATACGAAGTGACAAAGTCAGAAATCATCACCAGCATCAAAATAAGATCGAATGATCGAGTTAAATTATATGACAAATTCATAAGGACGAGAATATAGGAATTATAATCCTATTTAACCCAAATCATCACCGGTCGAAAAATTATTCGAGTTCGAGCTTAACAGAGCATAATTATTCAGCTCGAATCATCGATCGAGTTCAAGCGACCAAATCAGAAGAAGCAAAAATCATAAATTACATACCAAAATCAGAAGATGAACTCGATCAAAAGTTGAAGGAGCCGTGTGCAGAAAGAAGGAATCATCGATCAACGTGCAAAGGACGAAATCATCATTCGATCGAACTACTAAAAGCCGGCCTCTTCAATTCAGCAAAGCCCTAGTTTTCGCACAGAAGAAAGAAAAGCAAGAAGCCATTTTCACAAACGAAGAAGAGAACGGGCCGAACAAATAAATGAGAAAAGGAGATTATTATTAGTGTTTTGGCCGGCTCTATAATATTTGGGCTTTAATATTAAATTAGGGTTTTGATTTTTATTTGTTTTTAAATTTGTATTTTTCTCTTTTAAACCATTGTAAATTCTAGTCGTGTGACGGGGGACAAACTACGTGGCTTAGTTTGAGAATTCGCAACTCAGTGGCTGAGTTGTTGTAAGGTTTTGAGCGTAGAGTTAAGGCTAATCGATAGCGGGTGTCGCGAGTTTACATGTGTAAGCATCTGACTGCTTAATTTCTAGTAGAAACCTTGGGAGTAGCACGTAGGTAGGGTTTTGCCGAAGTTGGGTAAATTCTATGTCGTTAGCATTTATTATTCTGCTATTATCTGTGCTGCTATTCTGATATATCTGTGTTGAAAATATTTTATATAAACTTCCATAAATAATTTTATAATTAATAGCATCACCCTATTTACCCCCTCCCTTTAGGGTGAAATCGATCCTACAAGTGGTATCAGAGCCAGGTTCAAAAGCCATTTTTAAAAAAGTTTGATTTTTCAAAGACCAATTTTTTTTTTACAAATTTGAATTTTTAAAATGGCTACTTTTGCTGAGGGTCGGTCAAGTATTATCCCTCATATTTTTAATGGAACAGATTTTTTGAATTGGAAATTGGAAATTGAAAATGGAATTTTATTTAAAATCTATTAATATTGAATGTTGGGATATTATTAAAAAATGGTGTGATATAACAGACAAGAAAATTATCTCGATTAATGCTCTTGCTATGCATATATTATATACTCATATAAATCAAGATAATTTTAATTTCATCTCTCATTGTGAAAATGCATAGAAAATCTGGAATACTTTTGATGCAGTATATGGTGCAAAAGTCAACAGCAATGAGAAATCCTCCTCAATCAACTCAGTTAAAGAAACGAGCTTAATAGGATTGGTAAAAAACAGTAGTGATGAGGATGATGATGATAAAGCAGCTGAGCTGGCGCTACTAATAAAGAGATTCAAAAAGTGGAACCACAAATACGGAAATCTAGCTCCAAATCAACAATTGAAAAGCAGAATAATCAAAGCACTAGACAACTCAGAAGAACACGGGATCATTTGTCACAAGTGCAACAAACCCGGTCATATCAAGCCCAATTATCCTTGAAATCAACACGACCAAGAAAAGAAATTAAAAAGGAGAAATTCTACAACCACGTGGAATAAAAGCGATAATAATTATAAAAGCACTAGCAGTGAGAGTGAGAAAGCAGATATGTGCTTTAGAGGTGATATAACTGATAGCGACGATGACGAGCCAAGCGAGGTATCAAAATTTTCTTACTCACAACTACTTATATAATTCCACAAAGTAAAAGGATATTTTGAAAGACTTAAGGAGAAGTACGCTAAACTTGAATCACAAAAAGATATTTTTATAGAATCAAATAAACACCTTGTGACGCCCCACCTCTATACCCACGCTAGCCAAGAACACTACAGCGTAGTGCTGTCAACTAGCATGGAGAATAAGGCTGTTGAGGAGCGACCATCCATGTGATTGCTTATCACACGGTGACTATAAATAATCTTCGGAAACAAACATAGAAATAAGCATAACACAAATCAGTCACAGACATCCATATCACAAAGGCGGAAGAAGATATGAATATATAACTAACACATGAAAGTGTACATCAGAGTAGTGGTCAAAAAGATCCATAATAATACAAAAGAATAGCAATACGTGCTATACAAAAGAATACAACTATGAGTCTATGTCTCAAGTGTATACAACAAAAACTGCTAATCTAAACAAGTAGCCAAAAGTCTGTGTAGTGAATCACTGGGGGAGAAGTCAAGCAGAAGCACCTGTAACATCTCGGTCCGACCAGAGTATTATTTATAAGAAAATAATAAACGGATCAGTCTAGCTATAAATATCAGACGACATGATATAACATAAGAGAAATGGCATATGCGAATAATATCCATAACATCATACTACTATAAGTATGTAAATGATAATCAACAAGAGATTAATCAATATCACAAGAATCTTCTCAAAGATCCAAAAGGGTATCATACCCAAAACTTGTACCCATAACAAGTCAATGACATAAATTCCAGAAATCAACACAAGAAATCCAGAAAATCATGAAAAAAGAAAGAGGCCTACCACATGACGGTCCGAAGGCCATGGGGAGCTACCCCATATGTGTGAGTCGAAATCACACAGATGAGGTCTAGACTAACCAAAAATCAAAAAGGTATGTGTGAGTGAAATCACACAAGTGGTGTCTAGTCTAACCTCGCAAACAAAAACGTATGTGTGAGTGAAATCACACAAGTGGTGTCTAGACTAACCAAGAAGGTAAAAAGGTATGTGTGAGTGAAATCACACAAGTGGTGTCTAGTCTAACCAAGCGAACAAGAGACGTCGCACAATTGCTAGTCTAAATCATAAGAATGATCGTCATGATCAATGAGAAGTGTCAATTACACTAAGCTAGTAAATATATGAGCTTAGCTTCATGTCCCATAACCACTAGCTTAACTTAAATATTTACGAACAAATTGTAGATCTCCACTAGAAAATTGTCACAAGAGGTTCAATCGAACAAGTCCAAGAATTAACCGACGAAGTGAATGCAAGAGTTTCATACCACTTGTTTTACTAAGCCGTTTAATTAGATTTCTCATCCGAGTGAGGTAAAGGTTTGTATATATTAGTAGATTGGAAAACGGTTTAAGAAAAGAGCTTTGTTATTGAAAATAGAGTTGAAATCATTTTGTTGAAAGAGTTTTGATATTTACTACTAGTATAGAAAACCTTTATATTTTAAAGTGACAAATCATAGAAGTGATTGTAGAAACAATCAATCATAAAAAATTCACATACGAAGACGTGAATAAAAGCCAAATAAACTGATAAAGGATCCATTGAAATAGATATTCAAAAATTCATAAAATCGACCGAGAAGCCAAAGATAGTTTGTCTCGAAGAGTGGTCAATCTCAGCATCTCAACAAAGCAAGTTCTGTTGAATGCTTTTCAGATAAGATCCCCTACGGAGGGGGAGTCCAGGGAGTGGCAACCCCCCAAGGTGGGGGTGTGGGGGCAATGCCACCGCTACGGGGTTCGACCTGCCCGGTCAGGTCGTGGGGGTCCAGGGGGCAACGCCCCCGGCGGGGTGCGGGGCAGCGCCCCGTCCAAAACGGTACGACCTAACGGTTGCGACCTAGGGGTCTAAGGGGTCAAGCGACTTAGTGGTTGCGACCTAGAGGTGTTCGCGACCTAATGATGACTCGCGACCCAACATGGCCGACCTAACAGAGCAACAGGACGAGCGACTTAACAAAGTGGCCGAGCGACCTAGCTGGAGCAAGCGACCTATAGGTCATGCGACCTAAAGTACAACGCGACCTAACAGGGTTCACGACCTAAGGTATTCACGACTTAACGGGATATAGGCCTAACGACCTAACGACATAAAGGTGATGGGGTTACGCGACTTAGGGACAGAAGCAGGACCGAGCGACCTACGACCTAGGCGACTCACGACCTACGACCTAAGGCTCGCGCGACCTAGTGAAATAGCAGAGGCAATATTAGGTCGGAGACGACCTACGACTTAAGGCCAGCGCGACCTACAGTTTTAACACGTGAGCGACCTAACGTTATAAAGGCCAAACGACCTAAGGCTTAACTCGCGAACGTCCTACGACTTAAGGCTTAACTCGCGAGCGACCTACGGCTTAAGGCTTAACTCGCGAGCGACCTACGACCTAACGCCCAGGCGACTTTTCCACGCGCGCAAGCCACGAACCCGAGCGACCTAAGGGTCCAGAACGAACTAAGGCTGGAAATTCACCAAAAACGCTAAAAAGTGGAGTTTTTCGCCAATCCAATCCAAACCAAATGCAAATGTGCGTGCAAACATGACAGGGAATCATTCCCAACAGTCCAATATAGTTATAAGCAAGAGTGTGAGATAAAAATCTCACCTTTGCACCAAATTTATGAAGAAAATCTTGAAAGCAATGGAGAAGTAATCACAAGCTTGAATCCAATATCTTCTTCTTGAATTTGGAATTGAATGTTGGATTTGCAAGAGAATTTGAGCTTGGAATATTAATTTCTCCTTCCACTCAATGCTAAAGCTTGGTTGTTAGGAAATTTATGAAGAGTGAGGAGAAGGAGAGAAGTGGGTTTGAGTTATAATGGCTAATCTAACTCAAGGTCCAATGCGGGAAAAGTAAGTGAAATTCCACTAACTCCAAACCTATCAATGTTTATACTTAAAAAAATTGTAAACGGCATTTCGAACTCAATGGAAGTGGTCTCGAGTCCTAATTTGACCGTTCGCAAAAAGTAGCTTTTCGGACCAATATCCGATTAACGACAAAATATTTAAATAAAATATTTAAATATAAATCGATAAATATGCGGGTTGTTACACAACTTGACCAATTAGTTAAAAACTATCAAAATAGGATCCCTAAGTGTGATAAGTGTCCAACATTTGAAGAAGAAATTAAAAAATCAGAAATTAAAATTAAATCGCTTGAAAATGAAATTTTGATTTTGAAAGAAAGCGAAAATATTCGAAGAGAAAATTCTATTAAAAGTGCACACAATTATTAAACGAAAATGAATCTCTCAAAACACAAGTCCAACAGTTGTCAACGACTTTAGATAAATTTTCCAAAAATGAAAAATAGTTGAATATGTTATTAGGGAAGCAAACTGTTAATACATTTAGAAAAGGACTTGGATATAATCAATCTAAAAATGTTAGAAATGAAATTAATTAAGTCAATTCAATGTGCATAATTTGTAGAAATTTTGGACACAATCAAAACAATTGCTGGTATAGACCCAAACACGTGAAAACTATACCAATTTGGGTTTCAAAAGACACAAATATAAAATCCCTCAAATCTAAACAAATTTGGGTGCCGAAAGGAACATATGCAAATATTTTTGGGTCTTCACAAACATATTTTTCAAAATATTTTGCCACTAACAACCATGGACCTATAAAAACAAATAGGTCACAAAAATCTTTCATCGTATAGGTATGGTGGCAGGCTAAGGAACAACAACTGTGTTACTTGGATTCTGGTTGTTTTAAGAACACAATGGGCGACAAAGCAAAGATTCCTTAGCCTAGTACAAAGATGACAGAATCACAATGGACAACAACGAAAAAAAATATATCATAAAGGTAAAAGAGGTAATGGTATATTCATCTTGAACAATATATTAATGTGATAATCTGCACCATATCTGATTTGAATTAATTCAGCTAGTTATGTGATAAAGAAATAAATGTTGACGATTAATCTAACTTATTCAAAATTGTTAACCAATCGTCTTTGAACTATTTGGACTGTTGACGATGATTGATGATTGCTCTTGATACACGTAGATATATTGGTTACTTTACTGCTGACACTATGGTCACTATATGTAAACTTGCATGGCTTCTATTCAATTTCATTTAAAAGCTGTTAAAAATGATTTCAAGAAATTTGTTGAAACTTCACAGTCTGGTCTATAACATTCAATTAATGATAATCTTGAGTGAAAGAGAAATTCAGATGCAGATTACACTGGTAATCTAGTTGATAGAAAAACTACCGGTAGAACGTAATTTATGTTGAGACATTTAGTAACTACATCGTTTTTCAAAGAAAATATCTGCATATTTTTCATTTCAACTAATTTTCAATTAGCAGACATTTTTCTTATAAAACCCCTTCTAGAAAATCATTTTTGACCTTGTTTTCAGATTTGTCATTTTTTAGAAAAATTGATTTTATAATTATTTTTGAATTGATTTTAAGTGACTACATTGACTAATTCGACTCCCTACTAATTACCGAAAAGATAAATAGTGATTGAAAAAGTGATGAGTGTTGATATTAATCATATATTATAACTTGAGACGGTATAGTTAGTAAACTTCTTTAGAAATTCAAACAAGAGTTATAAACACTTTTTGTTGGTAAAAATTCCATGATCATTTCTTATTCTATCATTTTCTATCGACCATCACTCATCATAATCTCATATATAGTATGTCAATATGTGGTGATTTAAAGACGAATCATTCATTTTTCATTTTATAATTTTTTTAAATAATAATAATAATAATAATAAAATATCCAAAGTATTCACTCTCATTTAAAAGTCCTCATGGTTATGCATGGGTGAACTACTTGGAATTTTTGATTATGTGATTCCATGCTCATTTAAAAGTCCTCACGGTCATGCATGTATGGAATGCATATCAAAATTGATTTATTAAATAAACAAGTTGATTCTAATCCCATTTAAAAGTCCTCACGGTTATGCATGGTTATAAGATACTCGAATTCATTTTAAAAAAAATAAAGTTGGAATACTACCGATCTCATTTAAAAGTCCTAACGATTATCCATGGTCGTTAGATATTCAAATTCCTGATATAAATATACCAAAGATAGACATAACTATATGGTTTTATATGATGACATCATTCCCATCATTCTAAAAGTGGAATATGCTCCTAACAAAGTATTTATGATTTTTGTTTGATTTTTTTTATTGAAATTTAATATTTACATTCGATTGAGTTTTAATGTTGTATTAATGTCTATCACTTTATCTCTATTTTTCTACACTATTACTCTTTTGCTGATAGCAAAAGGAGGAGAGAAAAGTTAAGATTTTGATAGATAAAGGTTGAATATTTTCTATTTGCATCTAGGCTCATTTGCATATTTTTATTTACATGCATATATGAAGGGGGAGCTTTGTGTAAAGAGGGAGCATTCAAATAGGGGGAGCAAATTGAATGATCAAATACGTTTAACAAATTCAAAATCTTAAATATATGTTTGTTATCATCAAAAGGGGGAGATTGTTGAATATGCGAGTAAATGATTTTTGTTTGATGATATTAAACATATATATATATATATATATATATATTCATTTAAATGTATTTGTTAATGTACTATTTTATTTTTCACATAATTAAATAAATATTTGTTGAATAAGATAAATAACACAGTATTTAAATTCAAACAGATATTTTATTCAAACAAATATTTATTACAATTTTGAATAGTACAAATTTGAGCTCTCACTATATATATACAAATTCAATGACAATACAAATTCGATTACATCACAATTTATCATTTGCAAATACACCTCACTACATATCGCTCATTCACTCGTAATTTATCTACAACTCTATTCCAAATTGAATCCAGCATCTGAGCAATCTGCAAAAATAAATACTGACGCGGTAAATTTAAAAAGGAAATATTTTTGCACTATAAAATAAAATGTAATTTTGAAAATATTATTTGCCTCGGTTATTTGGGTTGTTCGTCATCATTCAAATTTGAATTCATCATACACGAACAGCTTGTGACATGCACAGTGTATCACTGTACATGCCACAAGGCCGTGCATACCGATATATACACTCGATAAAATTACAGGGACAGGTGAGCACACGTCAAACCCAAATGAAACGCCGGGGTCAACTCAAGTACAATATAAATAAAATCACGACATAAGCACAAGGTCAAAGCCGAGCTTTAAAGCTGGATTCAACACAGGTGCAATCCAAATGTACAGGCTTAATGATACAACACGCATATGACACAAGACTGCATCAAGGAACCAAAACCAGGCTACACAATGAACTGCATGTCCATACTAAACTACAAATGCACTTGCAATTTGCAACATACAACAGCAACCTGAACCAGACACAAGTACTTCAGACAAAACACACATGTGCACATATATAGGGAGTACACATGACCACTTCAACTTCAAATTCAAAACAGCACAGACTCAAAAGACAAAGAAAAATGTAATGCATCAATGAGAGAAAAGGCTGCACCACCAATGTGAACCAGATAGTACTTCAAGTACAAATGTGCAACTGGAAACATGAACGACATAGCAACTACCTAACAAGCACCAGATCTACTGAATATAAGTAAATGGAGCATATACATGAACCAGAACAAGGCACATAGCACCTATGGTCAAAAAACCAGTCGAAAGCAACCTCAACATACAGTGATACAACAAGTCGATATGGATATGCAAGTAGTGCAAGATCAAATGTCACTAGACCAACAATGGATGCACCAGTGAAACATGGATGCACCAATGAAACAGGCTGCAAACATATATGACAGTAGACAGTGCAATGCAGACATGTCAACAAGACCATATACATGCTTGAATAATACATCTGACTCAATACGACAAAGCAATGGAACCAGACTCATGAAGGCACAGAGGCACCAAAGCATGCACAAGTCCATATGCAGACATGATAAAGCCAGATACAATGCAACGTGTATAGAGAAGTGATACAAGACCATCTATATGCAGACACCATAGGAACTGTCTCGAAGACCAGTGAACGACTAGTGAAATGAAAATACCAGACTACATGAAGCAGTTCAATATCCAAGCAATAACATGTATAACATGCAGTGCAGTTTATCGTAAACAAGATCAAGTGAACCAATGGCCAATATCAACTCAAATATTCCAGACCAAACCAACATATAGTGCATATATGTACATGTTAGCAGTTGACACAAGTGATGAACCAACACATGATAGCAAGACAATTTCAAGAAAATACAATCCAGTCAACATAAAGGCATGAAGCAATACAAAGGCAGTTCAATAATCAAGTGAACACAACATACAGTTAAACTCAATACAACAAAGACTCAAGTCAGTGCACCAGTGATGTTAACAAGACTCGGCACATACATGAAGGCAGCAAAACAAGTACAACATAATGCAACAGTGGACAGAGTCGAGGCTACAACCCAATTCATATGCAAACACACATGTACATTGAAACCAAACGGCAAGTAATAGGTTCGAAACAGCACCGCACACATACACAAAATCATTGAAGATTCAGTCAAGTCAGAAATTACATAGCAACATCAAGTGAACGAAATCAACAAATGACAGAGATTCAAATGTAACAGTGGTTTTGAACAAAGCATCAGGTAGCAGTTTCAAATAATGTCAATAGCAATGTCAAAGCCGATATTGAACAAGTCAGTGCCAAAGTCGTACCAGCAAAATCAAAACCGGGATGAGCAAGGTAATTCAAAGCCGTGAGTATCAAGTAAATCAAAAAATATACAAAGTGACAAAGTCAAAAATCATCACCAACATCAAAACAAGATCGAATGGCCGAGTTAAATAAGATGACAAATTCAAACGAACGAGAATATGGGAATTATAATCCTATTTAACCCAAATCATCGCCGGCCGAAAAATTATTCGAGATTGAGCTTAACAGAGCATAATTATTCAACTCGAATCATTGATCAAGTTCAAGCAAGCAAATCAGAAGAAGCAAAAGGCATAAATCACATACCGAAATCAGAAGACGAACTCGATCAAACATTGAAGGAGCCGTGTGCAGAAAGAAGAAATCATCGATCAACGAAGCAAGGGACGAAATCATCATTCGATCGAACTACTAAAAGTCGGCCTCTTCAATTCAGCAAAGCCCTAGTTTTCGCACAGAAGAAAGAAAAGCAAGAAGCCATTTTCACAAACGAAGAAGAGAACGAGCTGAACAAATAAATGAGAAAAGGAGATCATTATTAGTGTTTTGGGCCGGCTCTATAATATTTGGGCTTTAATATTTAAACTAGGGTTTTGATTTTTATTTGTTTTTAAATTTGTATTTTTCTCTTTTAAACCATTGTAAATTCTAGTCGTGTGACTAGGGGACAAACTACATGGCGTAGTTTGAGAATTCGCAACTTAATGGCTGAGTTGTGGCAGAGTTTTGAGCATAGAGTTAAGGCTAGTCGATGGCGGGTGTCGTGAGTTTACGTGTGCAAGCGTATGACTGCTTAATTTATAGTAGAAACCTTGGAGGCAGCACGTAGGCAAGGTTTTGCCGAAGCTGGGTACATTATGTGTCGTTTTATATCTGCATTTATTATTCTGCTGTTATCTGTGCTGCTATTCTGATGTATCTGTGTTAAAAATATTTTATATAAACTTCCGCAATTAATTTTATAATTAATAGCATCACCCTATTCACCTCCACTCTAGGGTGAAATCGATCCTTCAATTCCGACATAGGATCAACTATAGTACCAACCTTGGGACTACATTCCCAAATTATGACTACACATATCGTATTTACGGATTGAAGAGGAGCATGTAACATCCTGTGTTTCTAACGCTAATTAATTTTAAAAATTTAATTATAAGATAGTAAACGGTAAAAAATGAATTTTTTATAAATGTCAAATTTTGTTTACGAAACTTACACCATTGGGTTTGCGATGATTTTCTAGTCAATTTTCATATATAATGTTTTCCAATTGGAATTCAAATGGAAAAGTCATTAGTGTTTGAAGTTTTAGCGTCATAAATAATTATATATGTAAATATGATAATGAAACAATTAAGATTAAGTAGATGCTAATAAATTTTAACATTAAATTAAAAATCTTCGAGGATTTATATAAAGAAAAAGGATTGAATGGGATCAACCGTAGGAAATAATCATGCAAAATCTCTCAAATAAAGGAAACAAACAAACTAAATCAACTAACGTTTAAAAATGCTTGAAAATAACCCATATAGGTCGACCATGACCTCTTTAGGTCGACCATTGGCGGTCGACCA
Organism: Allium cepa; assembly: GCA_030765085.1. Taxonomy (NCBI): domain Eukaryota; kingdom Viridiplantae; phylum Streptophyta; class Magnoliopsida; order Asparagales; family Amaryllidaceae; genus Allium; species Allium cepa. The sequence continues at coordinate 617,371,860 of CM060941.1, forward strand.
TGGGCGTAGGACGAAAGGGTTTGTGATCTATGGTGTTCTACTTATGTATGTGAATTACTTGGTAATGTAGGTCTGTTTAACCTAGGCGTATAATTCTAAATGCACCTACACCAAACATATTGTAAAGGTTTATACTTAGATTGAATAACTAATTGAACCTCAACGCAACTATGGATCGGCTAGCAACTACTGCAACTATTCCAACATAGGAACAACTATAGTACCAACCTTAGGACTACATTCCCAAATTATGACTACACGCATCGTATTTACGCGTTGAGAAAGAGCATGTAACACTCCGCATTTCTAACACTAATAAATTTAATGTAATGTTTTCCCATCGGAGTTCAAATGAAAAAGTTATTAGTGTTTCAAGATTTAGCGTCGGAAATAATTGTATATGTAAATATGCTAATGAAACTAATTAAGATTAACTAGATGCTAATAAGTGTTAACAGTAAATTAAAAATCATCGAGGATTTATATAAAGAGGAAGGATTGAATGAGATCCACTAATAGAGGAAATAATCATGCAAAATCTCTCAAATAAAGGAAACAAACAAACTAAATCAACTGACATTTAAACATGCTCAAAAATAACCCATATAGGTCGACCATGACCTCTCTAGGTCGACCATTGGCGGTCGACCATGGGCCTAGGACGGAAGGGTTTGTGAGTTGTAGTGAATTGTTTTTTCAAGCGTTCCAGATTTAATCTAGTTTCATCCGATGGTTAGCACTGATTTGAACCTCTATAAATTAGGACCTAAGGCTTCACTTCTAACTGATTATATTCTAATGAGCATAGAAGCTCTGTCACTTTCTCTTCTCCTCTATTTTTTTTTTAAATACACAGAAATAGATCTAGATGGCATCGATACACTTTGGAGAAAAATAGAAAAGGATAAAAGATAGAGATAGGTCCAAATCAAGTTGCTACATCAAAGGTAAAATTTTAGATCTGATTTTAATTAATAAAATTAAATCTAAATCTCTCTTCTCTTATCCAAATTCTTATAGGTCTATATAAATGTTATTTGTGGATTCGAATAGGGAGTCAGAATATAGAATATAGATAAAAGAAATTAGATCTGGATTAGATATAGAGATTTGGGAAGGCTAAAGAAAGGTGAGTGGAAATATTATATACTTTTATATAATACTAGATTATACCATTGTAGAATTATTCCAACATGTATGATAAGTTAAATTAAATTGCAAGTTAATCCTCGTTATGTGAAATGATTTAATTTAATTGCCTATGAATTTTATTGTTAAAATTGAATACTTCCCTGTTATGAACAAGTTTGAAATTTTATATATAATTGATTAAAGTTACATAATGATTAGAATTGTTAGTTTCTACATCGGATATTAATTTGACAAAGTGTAATGATTAGAATTTTATTTTATGTGATGGACATGAATTTTATGATATCTTAATAAACAACGTATTGGTTAGAATTTCTTGTTCATTCAACGTTGATGAATAAAAAAATTAGAGAATGAAATTATTTGGTTTTGGGGTTTTAGAGATATTTCTGTTTATTGGAATTATATTATTGCTAGTAGATTTCCATACATTATCAAGTCTAAATTAGCAAGACTTTGATGTTTGAAATTGCAAGGAACAAATACGTGCTTATAAAAGAAAGAGATGTACAAAATAGAGATATTATCGTATTTTGTACTGTTTATTTCAATAAATAAAAAGGGAATTCCTTGAATTAAAAATACCGCACAAACTGCCTCTTTCGGATAAGATATGAAAATTTACCGTGTTAAGAATTAATTGATAAATTTTAATTCCCATATATTAAAATATAGTAAATCCCAAGAGTTAAAGATTAAGATAAGAATGAAATAAAAATGTTAATAAAATGGAAAGTACTACAATAAGAAAATGCGAAGTTATAGTCAAGAATAAAAGGGAATAGAAGATGAAATGGAATGAAAATCAAAGTGAAACTAATGAATGTAGTAGCAACGATATTGATAACTAAAAACGAGAAGCGGTAAATGAATTTGTTAAGGTGAAAGATAAACGCATAATAAAATGAAGACCTAAGGTTAAACATAAAAGATATAGAGACAGTAAGGAAATGTAAGAAGAATAAATGTACATGAATATGAAATATGTATATAAGTAACCACGGATATGCGTTTATAATGGGTGTGGATAATTATAGTTTAATGTATAAATTATACAAAGAATATGACATTGAAAGTCATTAGAATAGGTTAAAGTACGAAAGCATATTCAACTGCGGGACTCGTGGAGAGTAAACGCTTGCGTATAGATGAAGGGATGCTCTCAAGTTATGATAATGCTTGGAATAGAACCTCCATAATTGCAGGCACTTGGTGGACCTTTTGTGTATGGCGAGACTGTAGAAGCACTAGTAGTCTGCTTCAAATTTGTTAGAGGAGGGTATTGCCTTGATTGCACTAGGCAATCTAAATGGATGGTGAGTGGGGTCGGATGCTATGTAACACAGCACGTCGGTACCAACCACTAAGGTTAGGGTTGCATAGGTTGCGACGAACAGTCATCGATCCCCTACGATTAACGAAAAGGACAGGGTTACACCTAGACTAGATGATTCACCTACCAGGATATTCAGTAAGGTTATGCAACGCTATAGTTGTTTGCTAGTTGTTTGATATGGCTGAGCTAGACAATCAATAATGAGACTCCTTTAAAATATGGATGGGGTGGTTTGTGGAGTCGAGTCCACATAATATGAAGCAAACAAAGTAGAAAATTCCAAAAGAGAACACGACCTAATGGAGTAGAAGTCGTCGCTACGCATTATAGGATTTCTTCGAGTTATACGGTGACTGTGATACAACAAGGCGATAGATCCTTACGACGTGCGGAATGAGAGATACTAGTGGGGATAGTATCTTGGTCCATTAAGGGACATAGGATGTATATAGTTATATACATAGATATAAAACTACGAAAGGTAGATGAAAACCGTGAAAACTGTCTGTACGTAGAAATGGAGTCTAAATGATTAATAATACAATCTAACATAACATGTAATAGTGAACAATCTGCATAAGCTAGTGCTATATATAAGACATATAATTTACCAATCACCAGAACATTGTTCTAACCCCCTCCTCATTACAACCCACAGGATAGATAGAAAAATAGGTATTAGTGCTTGGCATGTTTGGTACTGAAAGAACACTTGACTTTGAAGTGTTAAATCTTGGTTAGTAATTATGTGATCTGTTATATTTTAATTATTCTGTCGTAAGTTATTACTCTAGAGCTATGATATGCATTCTTTGACTCATTTGGAGGATACCAAACCAATGATCCGCACTTTGCTAGACTTGGGTTTTCGATTTAGCGAAAATTCAGGCCCGTTGAGGTGTGGGATGTCACATTTGGTATCAGAGCTTAGGTTAGTAGATCATGAAAATTTTAGGAAACGTTGAGTGAACGTATTTGTATTTTTCTATAAATATAAATATAAATATAATATACGTTAAATCCTAAGACTTTCAACTATGGAAAAGTTACATATAGAAAATCCCTGAAGCTGGATGGTACGTGATTCCCTAGTCGGGCCTTAGTAGCCCAATGATTGTAGATCCCCATATGATTATCGATTGATGATGTACAATAGGTCCAAATGAAGGGAAAACAAGAGTCTGTATATTATAGATAGTGGAAGATGAAGAAGCTCCTGAAGAAGGGTGTGAAATGGTCACTCCTAATTAGTATTGGATTTTTCAAGATTTAAGGAAATAATGTTCATAAATAACAATTGAAATCCCCCTTGAATCCAATCAATAATAAAAAGATTTTAAAGAAATGTGAAAGGTATAAATTGTAACTTAAAAAGGATTTTTAATGAAAATGGTTGAAAAAGTTAGTAAAGATTTGATTTTGGGAAAAAACATTTATATAATAAAAAAAAATTGGAAGAATATAAATGTGTGTGTGTGTGTACACACACACACTTAGTTAAATTAAAAAATATAAAGTGTATATATATAGCTCACTAGTTTCTTTGTAAAGAAAGAAAAGTGTAAATAAAAAAATCTAATAGAAATAAAGACTTGTAAAAGTCTAAAAATGTTAGCAAAGAAAATTTTGTAGAAAGCTATTTTCTTTTGAAAAGAAATGGTAAAGCAACATAGCTGCCAGCTCATGGTTTTTTATATGTGATGAAAATTTTTAAAGTTGCAAAGTTAAAAAAAAATTATGGGTGGACAATATGAAGTGGTATAAGTTTGGAATATGGGTAAATAATGTAGAAAGAAGATTTAAAACCCTAAAATAAAGCTATATACGAATGCATTATAAATGGTTCAAGTAAAAAGACAATAGATTAAGAGAAAAACAATTGGAACAAGTGAATAGTAGAAAAGTTATGATTATTCTCGTATACAATAAAACCTAGTTATGAAATACAAATAGAAATGATATTTGATTTATTGTAATTAAATTAGGAATTTGACATATTTTAATTTTTTGAAATAAAAATGGATAACGATATAAGTTTCTATAAATCGATCAAGTTAAAAATATAAGGTTTTTTTTGAAATAACAAGTATTATAAATGTAAAGTAATGTACAAAATATGGGAAATTCCATATTTTATACTGTCTATTTCAACAAAGAAATAAAGTAAATTTCCTTGAAATTTCACACAAAATACATATTCTCTTTTAAGTGATTCATAGGGAATTATAGTGTTAACAATTCCTTTTAAACGAGGAAAGTTGTTCCAATGCATTAAAGTTTAAGATCCTTAAAAATAATGTTAGAAATCTAATTAGAGACAACATGGAAAATTAAAGACAAAACAAAGGAAAATGGAAATTTTCCATTATTATGTGCACTTATTTCTAGTATCTATTAAAAGTCCCCCTTTATGTTGTTAGAAATTCTGTCAAGATTGAGAGTAGAAAGAGTATGAGATAAAAAAAAGTGATAGAATGAGAGGTGTTCTTATCTACTCCAGTTTTTATAATTTAAAAAGTTGTGAACGGTGTTTTAGAAAGATGCAAAATATATTTTGAAAGGAATTCTTTGGTGGAAATAAAAAAATTTTTGAAAGAAAAGCTTAATAAATGGTTTGAATTAAAAATCCTTAATTTTTAGGAAGTAATAGATAAAAAGGTATTTAAAAGAAAAGGTTGATTTAATTTTAAAAATTAGAAATTTTAATGTTTTCTTTTAAGTTTAATAAATAAGTTAAATTCAAAAATCATAAACTATAAGTTTTATAATGGGTTAAGAGACCAAGTATTTTCGAATTTAATAAAAGTTTCTATGTAGCACTTTTAAGGACAAAGGTTTTTGGGAATAAGTATTTCAAAAAATATGAAGTTTTAATTTTTGAAAAAAATGATAAAGAATAAAACAGAATATCAAATATGGAATAGACATGAATTAGTGCCTAGGTAAGATGGGGTAAAGAATAAGGCTATGGAGAAGACAACAATGACTACTTTTGGAATAGTGACAAGGAATTCCCGTTGAGTGTGAAGGACACTAAAAGATTTAGGAATATTATGTTGATACGTGTGCAAGCCATAAAGAGGGTATTGAGTGCACTTCTACAAGTTTTTGAGATATGCTTGTATGAGGATTATGGATAAAGAAAATATCAAGGATTGAGGATACTATCAAAAGAATTGAATTGAGAGAAGATAGTAACAAAGATTAATCAAATGGCCAGAACACATGGAGGATATTGGCAGACTTAAGTTATGGTAGAAAAGAGAGGAATTGGAAAGGTTATTTTTCTAAGCTTACTTACCATTTAGTATGAAGAGTATATATATTATATTTCTTATCGCTGCAATGAGAAGAGACATGGTTATTCCATAATTGGGTATGAAATAAAAGAGATGAATAGACCTTATTCATCGAAAATAATAAAGAAATGATAAGATATGAAGGTTATGATAGAGGGATGGCCTATTAGGAAGGTATATTCTAGTAGTGGTAGTAGTTTATGAGGTTGTGTTTCCTTCTAGTGTTAGTTTTTCTTTTCGTGGATTGTAAGCATTATTTGTTGCTATAGAACTGCATACGATTATGGAAATATTCTTTTTTATGTGTTTTCTATGTGGACCACTATGATTTGAGAAGACGATAAAAAATAAAATTTCAAAAGTCACTTAATTAATGCGAGGGTAAAGAAAATGCTTAAAGCTGGAAGTTAGGTAATAAATTAATAAAATTTATTTAACTAAATACTAAACAAAAGTAAAATGGAAATGTAGGTTCCAAAAAGAATATAATTTTTTTGAAGAATAAATGTCAGTAGACGGAGGACAGGAGTATGAAAAGGTGAGCCATGGATCAATGTTCTTGTTCCTCTAAGACTGAAATTTAAAAATTAAAATATGTGCCAGTTGGTATCAATAAGAATGAAAAGTTTTGAGAACTTAAAATTTTATCATGCAATTAAGTGAGCTCTATTATGAATTATGGATTATTGGGTAGATCATGATATCAGAAATGTGGAAAATTATTTATAAAATGTAATTGTACATATTTTTTTTTAAATGGTATGAAAATTTATTTATGAATTTTTTTCATTATAAATAATATGACTTTGAGAAAATTTATACTATTCTTTTGAAATTTTTTAAAAGCTAATGATTTTGAGTTTTGTAAATTTTGAAATACCACATGCTGATATTGGGAAATAGCCGGTAAACTGATTACTATAGAGTTTACTGCATTACGGTAATTGTAGTAAAATGGATACAATGAGTGACAAGGAAGCTATTTTGTCGATGGAGCATTTTCCCAGTATACCTTGTCGATGAGTAAAAATTTAAAAGGATGATTTTTGGAATAACAATGTTATTGAACTTTAAAAATAAAAGATTCTTATGCAAACTGTATTTGCTAAAGTAGGAAAACGGATTGGGGGCAAAGGGGTAGATCCCAAGGTACCGAGGAAAGAGGTTACATAAGAAAATGATGAAAATATGGAATTATCCATCTAGACCCTTTCCTAGCATAAGAAAATAAGTTTAAAAAACTGCATTTCTCTAAAATTGAATGTTGGCAATGGTGTGCTAGAAATTTAGATGGTAGGAGTTGGATGAAAAATTGGTTGAACTATACTTCTATTAGTAGAAGTGTGGAAAAATTTAGATGAAAAAGCAAGTTGTTTTCAAAATTTGCATTCATGTAGAACTGCTAGTATATTTTGGATGTTAGCATTATATTTTCGAAATTGATTTAAAAGTAATCATTCATATATGAGGCGTCAGTTAGATATAATTGTTCATACATATCATATGTATTGTGATGCACTGTGCACATGTACATAGATTGGTGCAAAATCGGTTATACACTAATTGATTGTTAGTATAGAATGGATGTGCAATAGGTTTACATGATCGGACCTTTGTGGAATTTTGGGGACGAAATTATTTTAAGGGGGTGAGAATGTAACACCCTACATTTTTAACGCTAGCTAATTAAAAAAACCTAATAAATAAATAGTAAACGGTGGAAAATGAATTTTTTGACAAATTTCAGAATTTGGCAACGATACTTACATCATTGTGTTTAGGGCAATTTTATGATCAATTTTCATATATAATATTTTTTGATCGGAGTTCAAATGGAAAAGTTATTAGCATTTGCAGTTTTAGCGTCGGAAATAATTATACATGTAAATATGGTAATATAATCAATTACGATTAATTATATGCTAATAAGTGTTAATATTAAATTAAAAACCTTAGAGGATTTATAAAAGAGAAAGGATTGAATGAGATTCACAAATAGAGGAAACAATCATGCGAAATCCCTCAAACAATGGGAACAAACAAACTAAATTAACTAATGTTATGCTCGAAAATAACCTATGTAGAACGACCATGACCCCCTAGGTCGACCATGGGCCTAGGACTGAAGGGTTTATGAGCGGCAATTAATTCCTTTTTATTAAGCGTTTCATATTTAATCTAGTTTCATCCTAAGGTTAGCGCTGATTTGGACCTCTATAAATTAGGACCTAGGGTTTTACTTCTAGCTCATTATTTTCTAATGAGCCTGGAAGCTCTGTCACTTTCTCTTCTCCTTCAAAAATTTCTAAATACATAGAAATAGATCCAAATTGCATGGATACACTTTGAAGAAGAATTGAAAAGGATAGAGTATAGAGATAGGTTCAAATCAAGTTGCTACATCAAAGATAAAATTTTAGATCTGATCTTAACTAATAAAATTAAAACCAAATATCTCTTCTCTAATCCAAATTCTAATTGGTCTGTATAAATGTTATTTATGGATCCGAATAGGGAGTCAAAATGGAGAATACAGATATCAGAAATTACATCTGGATTAGATCTAGAGATTTAGGAATGCTAAAGCAAGGTGAGTGGAAATATTATATAATTTTATATAATACTATACTATATCATTGCAGAACTATTCTAAAATGCTTGATAAGCTAAATTAAATTGCAAGTTAATCCCCATTATATGAAATGATTTAATTTAATATTGCCTATGAATTTTGTTGTTAAAATTGAATACTTTCCTATTATGAACAAGTTTGCAATTTATATGTAATTGATTAAAGTTGCGTAATGATTAGAATTGTTAGTTTCTACGTCAGATATTAATTTAATAAAGCATAAAGATTAGAATTTTATTTTATGCGATGAACATGAATTTTATAATATCTTAATAAACAACGTATTGATTCGAATTTCTTATTTATTCAACGTTGATGAATAAAAAAATATTAGAGAATGATGTTATTTGATTTTGGGGTTTTAGAGATATTTTAGTTTATTGGAATTTATATTGTTGCAAGTGGATTTCCATACATTACCAAGTCAAAATTAACAAAAGTGTGATGTTTGAAATGGCAAGGAACAAATACATGCTTGTAAAAGAAAGATATGTACAAAATAAGAATGATTACCGAGTTTTGTACTGTCTATTTCGATAAATAAAAAGAGAATTCCTTGTAATTACAACACCGCACAAACCGCCTCTTTTGGATAAGATATGGGAATCTATTTTGTTAACAATTACTTGGTGAAGTTTACTTCCAATATATCAAAATATTATAAATCCCAAGAGTTGAATATTAAGATATGAATGAAAAAAAATGTCAGTAAAATGTGAAGTATTGTAATAAGAAAATGCGGACTTATAGGCAAGAATAAGAAGAATGGAAGATAAAATAGAATGGAATTCAAAGTGAAACTAATGAATGTAGTAGCAACGATATTGTTAATTAAGAATGAGAAGCGGTAAATGGATTTGTTAAGGTGAAAGATAAACGCATAATAAAATGAAGACCTAAGGTCAAACATAAAAGATGTAGAGGTGGTAAAGGAAATGTAAGAAGAATAAATATACATAGATATGAAATACGTATATAAGTAACCTTGGATATGCATTTATGACGGGTGTGGATAATTATAATTTAATATATAAATTATAGAAAGTAAATGACATTGAGAGTCATTAAAGTAGGTTGAAGTGCAAAGACATATTCAACTATAGGATTTATGGAAAGTATATGTTTGCATATAGATGAAGGGACACCCTCAAGTTATGATAGTGCTTGGAACAGAACCTCAGTAATTGCAGGCACTTGGCGGACCTTTCGCGGATGGCAAGACTGTACAACACTAGTAGTCTGATTCAAATTTATCGGAGGAGGGTATTGCCTTGATTGCACTAGGTAATCTAAATAGATGGCGAGTGAGGTCAGAAGCTATGCAACACGACGCTCGGGTACCAACCACTAAGGGTAGGGTTGCATACGTTGCGACGGACAGTCATCGATCTCCTACGGCCAACAAGAAGGACAGGGTTATACCTAGACTGGATGATTCACTTACTGGGATATTCTGTAAGGTTAAGAAACACTATAGTTGTTTGACGGGGCAAGGCTAGATGAACCATAACGAGATTCCTTCAAAATATGGATGGGGTTGTTTATGGAGCTGAGTCCATGTAATAGGAAGCAGACAAAGTAGAAAATCCCCAAGGAGAACATGACCTAATGGAGTAGAGGTCAATGGTGTGCACTATAAGATTTTCTCAAGTTATACGATGATCATGATACAGTAAGGCGATAAATCCTGACAAGGTGCAGAACGAGAGATACTATTGGGGATAGCTGGTTCTAATAGGGGACCATGTGACACACACACACACACACACACACATATATATAGTTATATACATAGATATAAATCTAATAAAGGTAAATGAGAATGGTTTGTATGCGGAAATGGAGTCTAAACGACTAATAATACAATCTAACATGACATGAAATAGTAAACAATCGGCATAAGCTAGTATTATCTATAAGATGTATAATTTACCCGTCACCAAGACGTTGTTCTGACCGCTTCCTCATTATAACATACAGGTTAGATAGAAGAACAAAAACTAGTGCTTGGCATGGTCAGTAATTTGTGATCTACTATATTTTAATTATTATGCTCCAAGTTAGTTTGCTAGAGCTCTGATATGCATTCTTTGTTTCATTTTATGGATATCAAACCAATGATCCGCACTTTGGTATACTTGGGTTTTCGATTTAGCGAAAATTCAAGCACATTGGGATGCGGGTTGTCACAGAGCCCGCAATTCCGACTTGCCTCAAAGACATCTTAGGGTCTGTTGTATATTTATCCACTCTCAATGGTAATGTAACACCACTTATTGCATAGCATTGGGTATCCAATCAACAACCAACAATAGCACGTTTTGTACATGGGAACCTCCCATTAGTGTCCAGCCATATACTTCTCCAGGCATCTTTATTAGTGTTGCGCGTACAATGTTGAACCTCCTTTAGGTGCAATTTGCGATCGAATTTCTCCTGTCGAATATCAACTACGCCGAATAAATAGTGTCTAGGCGTAATTGCCAGCGTATACATTTATCCGTCCCATATCGTCCCAGATTCGTAAACTCAGGGAACCAATTTCCCTACTGATATACTAACATATGTATTATATATAACATATATAAACTTATAACTTGAGTCTTAAGCCAAGATTCAGATTGAGTCTAAAAATTGATAACCGATTAACTACTGGCTATTGGAGCAGTCGACCGGCTCCAGTGAGCCTGTCACCGGTGACGGTTAATTTATATAAATTTTTATATTATTGTTTATTCTATATTAACCATAAATTGTTCTCTATTAATTAGAGTAAACCTCTGCTTTGTTAATATATTATTTCTAATATTCTCAATCTTAGTTTCTAACTACTTCATAAGTTTTTTGTCATCAAATTAAAATACATTGGATTTAGAATCAACAAGTATTTATATATTAGTCTATATTCAATTTAACAACCAGGGTTTGTTTAACCTAAATCAACTTTTATCAATTATACTTACTTACCCAAATCTTGGTTAAAGAGGTATCATATTAATAAGGTTAAATTGCTATCAAATTCTCAATCTATTACAGTTAGTAGATAAACAATTTTCTAATTAAACTAAACCAAATCCATATCAAATGGGGTATAAAAAACTTCGTTACACATAAATCATCAATTAATTATGAACCCAATCTTTATCCCCTTTTTAGTTTGCTTGAAATCGCCTTCGCTTAGTTCGTAGAACTTTCCTTGATTTGATTTGGTTGTCTACTCCTTTTCTATTCTTTGAATTTAATTTGCAAACTTTTATTTTTGAAGAAAATTGATTTGGAGAGAAAGAGGGTTGAGTTTTGAAAGGGATAGAGTTTTCTTACAACCAATATGAAATTAGGGTTCTCGGGATTGGGTTAGGGTTCTATTTATAGGGGTTCAAATCGTCATCTACAATTAGATCAATTTATATAAAATCCGAGCCATTCGACCAGCTCAAACCTTATCCTAGAAGCTTCGATCGGTTGACCACTTGCTTTGGAGCGGTCTACCGCTAGGTATCGACTGGTCCAAACAGTAGTGTCGACCGCTGAGGCTTACTTTTCATAAAATATTTGTTTCCTTATCTAATTATTTAATTATTTTTGATTCCAAACTTCTAAACATTAATAACTTTTTTATGCGAGCTCCAATTTCAAAACATTATATATGAAAATACCCAAAAAAATTGCTTTAAATGCAACGGTGCAAGTTTTGTAGCCAAATTCAGACGTTTGTAAAAATTCTAGTCTGCCCTTGGTATATTTAATTTTATTCCTTTTATTATATTTCTGGTTAATTTTTAAAGGGTGTTACATTCTCCCACTTTAAAAGGATTTCGTCCCCGAAATCTCTCAGGATAGAAAAATACAACTCATACACATAGAAATTAGTACTAACAACCATCTACTCATCCATCAACCACTGGCAATCATTGTCTTTAGTTCAAATTCTAATGCAATATGTACATTTAGTCATGGAATGCATATAAACCTATACTAATGCAAAAATTGGGCAGTCTCCTGATCTAGTTGACCTCTTGAAATGCAAGTGCTTATGCCATGTATCCAAATGTATGCAACATCCTATATAAATATACTAGCAATTCTATATGTATACGCAACCATTCAATCCATATGCATCAACCATATGCATATTGTAACGACCCAGATTTTTCGATCTCGAAAATTCCAGATAGTTAGGAAAAGAAGAAAAGAGATAGAAGAAGAAATAGAAACTAGACACAGAATCTCACATTCGCAGCGGATAAAATGTAATATCAAATAATACTCTACACAAAGAAAACTATATCAGTTAATTACATTTAAATACATCAGAGTTACAACATATACAAACACTGGATAGATTCAATCAACCCGCCCAAACAACTACAACATATCATAGCGGAATGCACTCTAAAAGTTCCTGCCATCCAGCTCGCCTCCTGAGCTCCAGAACGTCCTTACCTGAAAATATGTAATACTCGTCTGACCCGAGCATTACATCAAAGTAACACCCGGGTCACGCTGGAAACCAACGTGAGTAAACCCGTGTAACATGAAATTCTAATGCACCAAACTTATTTAAAACTCAGGGTAATTCGTGCTTCACTAAGAGTTCACAACTTGTTATAGTCAACACTTATATTCACAAATCAGTCCCTTAACTACCTTAACTTAGATTCAAAGGCCTACTTCTCTTACATTGTTTCATTCTAGCCTATTGATTACACATCTCACATTTTAAAAGAATTAGTAGATTTCAAATCGAAGTGGTGTCGTGTATGTACTGATACCCGACCCCGGTCTCTTCGGATTCAGTGTCATCTTAAACCCAGTTTGTTAAAGTGGATACAAATCAATTTTAAATACAGGCTCTCATATTCTCGTAAATCTACTGTTGATAGATAACTCACAGTATCACAGTCCAACCATCATACCATATTTCAATACATCACAGTCTCAATATCAGAGATATTCAGACAAACTAAGGCATTCAATTCAGGTCATCATCTATAGGCAAGATAAATCAAACAATTCTTAATTAATTTAATTTAATCACCCATTATAAATTAAATTAATTATCTTTAATCCTGGTTAATTAACTTTGTTTAATTATAAACCATTGCTTAAATTAATTACCTTAATTAATTAATCTTAATTAATCACATTAACCTTAATTAATTAAATCACATCCAGTGATTAACTACCCTTTAATTATTTACATTAATTAATTACACTTAAATTAATCACATTAATTAATCCCTTAATTAATTACACTAAGAATTAATTCTTAATTACTTCCATTAAGTAATTATTTCCCAATTGCTTCATTAAGTGATTTTCCCTACTTAATTACATTCAGTAATTATCCAATAACTACTTCACTAAGTAATTATACTGAATCAGTTACATTAAGTGACTATCTTTAATTAATTAACTAACTAACTTAAATTAATTATATTTAATTAATTAATTATCACTTATTCACTTAATTTAATGATTCTTCCCTTAATTACTTTCATTAACTATCCACTAATTACTTTATTAAGTAATTACCCTTAATTAATCAATCCTTAATTAATTACACTAATTAATTAACCTTAATTAGTTACATTGGTTAGCTTACCTTTTGCCAATCTCATTAATTAATCACATTAACATATTAACCAATAATTAATCACATTTATTATCCCTTAATTATTTATATAAATCAACCTTTATTAATTCCATTTAGTAATTATCCAATTAATTACTCCCATTAAGTAAAAAAAAAATTTGATCCCATTCTTTAATTATTCACATATGTTATCCTTAATTAAATAAGATAGACTATCTACCTTAATTGATTACTTACTCATCATCTATGTCTTGTTTAAATTTAATGCTTGAAATCAATCACTAAAGAACTTTTATTTGATTTAAGGTTAAATACACTAATCTTAAATACTTACTTAATTTCATCAGAAAATTTCATTTGAAAATACTTAGGAGTTCTAAATTAAATTGATTATCCTAATCTAATTAAACAAAGCCAAACAATTCAATTCAAAACATTTTATTTTAAATCAAATTTTGGAAACTTGTTTTAAAAATTTTGCTTGAACCTGTTATGAACATTTTGTTTCCAAAACAGGTCAACATAGTTATTCTTGCCTCCCAAAACCTGATCATCATTAATACTTATTTATTTAAAACTGATATTAGCATGCCAAAACCCACTCGAATATACCCGATGCCACACTCGAGTTCTCTCCCTCATTTTCTCGAGCACGTCCCAAGCCATTACATCCTCACGAGCTTCAACATCACAACAATGGTCACTGATACATCAAGTACTCGTGCACGAACACAAAATACTCGAACCCAACTGTCAATACTTCGATCAACAACCCGGTCAAAACCCAAAATCCCGACCCTAACTTCTTCTCCCCTTCCTATCTTCATCTTCCCTATGATGCCTGCGCAAATGCACTTCCCTACGCAGCCGCTCCGAACACCACTACTATTCCCAGCATATCATAGACGATGAGTTCATCAGCTCTGACCACCTAGAACTAGCTCCGGCCCCCTGAATCGAAATTAAACAATTTCGAATCCCAAAAGGAAGAACCGATCACCCAAAAACATTCGATTATCGACGAACTCGTCCACGTGAACCCTCGCCATCTTCACCAAAGTTTCATCGACCTCCAATCTTTGATTTCCTCCCTCGTGTGAACAGTTTCGATGCACCACCATCGCCACATCAAGCTCATATATCATCTCGACCAACTCGAGTCACCAAACCCTAGTTTGTTCCAGCCTGGCCACCACGGCCAATAATAAATTACTCCGCCAATTTTCCTAGGTTCGTCGACATCTCAGCAACCTCCAGTGGCAACCACGAGGTCCCACCTCCCACCGACCGACAAAAAATGCCCAAAACAAAAAAAACGATCAACTTCGAAATGCTCACCCAAAACACATCAAAATTTTTTGATTTTCAACTTAAAAATCATAATTTTCAAATTCGATTTTGTTTATATACTTGGATCAGCAATTTACAACATTTGATTTCAACATATTTTAAAATTTTCTACTGCATTTTTAAGTTTGCAGACAGTTTCATATTTTATCATGCTTAACTATATTTTTTATATTTAGCTTAGGTAAAAACAAACACATTTTGTTTAGATGTCACAACTAATATGTGAATGATTGAAGAGCACATGACCTTTGATCAAGAATTTTGACATGTCAGTTATAAAAACAGGAATATACACAGGTTTTCAGACATGCACACATATACAGCTACATATTTATAGCATGCAAACTAAAATTACACATATGTAACAATTTACACATCACCTATTTTACTAACTACATCACAAACCATAAATTAAATCAAAGGTTAGATGTTTACTCACCTGTCTATGAAGAAATAGAGAATAGTTTTGATTTTCTCTGGGACTAAATGTAGATCTAGAAATTAGAACTTATTTGTTGATTTGTATCTCTGCTCAGATCTGATGCTTCAAATAAATGAAGTGGTTGTTTGAAATTTCCTCGGGAAAGTTACAGATTTTAGTTTTCTCTACTTTTATGCTTGTGAAGAATTGCTACAGGTTGATTTTGCTGCTGCCCTTTTTAAATTTTGAAACTGAGTTGATCTTTGTTTGCCTGATTGATCTAGTTGAATTTTCTTTAATTTAATTTCTGGTTTGAATTTTCTTTTAGTTTTTACATAGAAGATAGAAAAAGAATTAGATAGAAAGTGGAGAGGTTTATGTACTTATTTTTATCTTATGATATTAAAGATTAAAGAAAATGAATTAAGTAAGTGACACCTGTTTTCATTAGTTAACATTTGACAACTACATATGCTAATTAACTTACATTTGTTAATTTATATGTTATCTCAACATTTGTATTTTGCAAGTGTAATTATATTTTAAAATGTTTTATAAATCTTTATATTTAATTTCTATTTAGTTAATACCTTTCTTAATTTATATTTAGCAAAATTGTAAAAACTAATTTTATACTAATAAAATCATATATATACACATATATATTATTTTTAAATTCAATTTACTTTAATATATTTATCTTTTGAATTTTAAATTCAAATTCAAATCAACTCCTATAAATATATATATTTAAACAAACACAAATTCAATTCTATTTAAAATCCGTTTATATATATATAAAAATAACACATTATAATTATTGTTTTGAAAACTATCAATTTTATCATTTTTAAACAATTATAAAGGGAATTATCATATTTATTTGTTCAATTTATACATCAGTATTTTCAAAAGTTAAACCAGATAACTATCCAATTATCTGATGCCTAAAAATCCGGGTTATCACACATATAACTTAGTAAAATTGTACGCTAACTCAAGATCGGGTCTAACTTCTCTGATAATGCCTCAAACGTGCGTCTTCTGTCAGCGTAAGACTTCTTCCTATCCAACGCGGTTTTCATCCTTCTACGGACCAAGTCTAACTTCTCTGATGTCTCCCTTACCATATCTAATCTAAAAATGTCCTATCTGTATTGTCCTACCAATAAGATGGTTACCTACTAGGCCTCCCATATAACGCCTTAAATCGTACCATCCCAATACTTACGTGATAGCTGTTATTATAAGTAAACTCCACTAGTGGCAAATGATCCTCCCAAGAGCCTTCATAGTCCAAGATACACATCTGAAGAGAGTACTCTAATACATGGTTCACTCTCTCCATATGTCCATCCATCTGCGGGTTATATTCATAGCTCATACTCAACTCACTGCCTAAAACCTCTTAAAGACTCCTCCATGATTCGTTGGTGAAAAATGGATCTCGGTCACTAATGATGCTAGAAGGAACTCCATATGACCTAACTATCTCCCTTATGTATAGTGTCACCAAAAGCGCGGTGAACCTCATAATCCTTACTGAAATAAAATGAGTGCATTTGTTAGTCGGTCAACTATGACCCAAAACTCTTATTCCCCATCCTACTTCAAGGTAGTCTATTAACGAAATCCATAGATACACTCTCCAACTTCCACTGCGAAATATCTAATGGTAGCAATAATCCTCCTAGCATCTTTTACTCTGCCTTTACCCTTTGGCAAGTCATACATCTGGCCAAATAATTTGCCCCATGCCAGTCAACTCTATAATGAGAGGAACACATAATCTACCATCTCTCCATAACCACCCTTTGAGTCAATGGTATAGAGCCTCAAATGACTTGGCTGCTCTCTTCTACTAATCTTCTTGAAAATATCCAATAACTTCTTATTGTGCTTTTGACTTAACCCAATGCAGTCCATAAGTGTAGGTTGCACATCCAAAGCTGATAACAATCCCGGAGTAATGACTTGCGATGGTCCAAAATCGAATATAGAGATAAACTCCAAGTGCTTCCATTCAAAGATCATAGAACTCAGTATCGCATAGTTTCTGCTCAAGGTATTGGATACAACATTGCCCTTTCCTGAGTATAGGAGATATCGAAATCATACGATGCCAAAAAACTTCATCCACCTCTACTACCTCAAATTCAAACCCTTTTGAGAGAATAAATACTTCAGAGACTTATGATCCGTGTATAGGTCAAACACTCTTTTTATAGATGGTGTCTCCATGACTTAAGTGTGAAGAAAATGGTTGCCAACTCAAGATCATAGGTAGGGTAGTTTCTCTGTGGACTTTCAATAGTCGACTAGTGTAGTTCACCACTCTCCCTTCTCGCATCAAGACCGTGCCCAACCCCGTACCACAAGCATTGGTATACACTATAAATGCCTTTGTACCATCGAGTAATACTAGAACAGTTGAACTAGTCAATGACTTCTTCAACTTGATAAAATCATCTTCACACTTTGAGTCCTACGAGAAAATCATACTCTTTTTAGTAGGCAGGTCAAAGGGGCAGAAATTTTAGTGAAGTCCTTAATGAACTTCCTATAATAGCTTGCCAAACCAAGGAAACTTCTTTCTTTTATGGCATTCTTCGACACATGCCAATCCTGTACTATAACAACTTTACTAGGATCGACCGCTAGTCTACTCCCAGAGACAACATGTCCCAAAAAGCATACCTTATTACGGCAAAAATGACATTTGAAAAATGTTGCCTTCAACTTATGCCCTCATAGTGTATTGAGCACTTCTTCTATATGCAACCTATGCTCCTCCTCCTCTCTTTCCGAATAGACTAATATGTTGTCGATAAATACCACCACAAACTTACTGAGCAACCCTCTAAAAACTTTGTTCATTATATCAACAAAATAGGCAGTTGCATTGGTTAGTCCAAAGGACATGACTAACCACCCATAAAGTTCGTCGGTTGTACGAAAAGCAGTCTTCTAAATACTATCCTCGGTCACACGCAACTAATGGTATCCGGTAGCCAAGTCAATCTTAGAGAACACCTTTTATCCAACGAATTGATCAAAAAGATCGTCAATATGGGGAAACGAGTAATGAATCTTCTTTGCTAGCTTATTCAGCTCAGGGTAATTGATGCAAAATATTAGAGAAACATTTGCCTTAGTGGAAAAGATAACTGGTGCTCCCCACTCTGGAATACTCCTCCTAAAGAAGCCTTTCTTCAATAGCTCATTCACTTGCTTATTCAGTTCATGTCTTTCGTTGTGAGCCATATGCCTCAAAGGATAGGCAACAGGTCCAGCGTTCTCACAAGATAAATCCGAAACTCGATATCTCTCTGGGGTGGAAGACCAGATAGCTTGAAAAAGACATCTGGGTAGTCTCTAACTATTGACATTGAATCTAACTCGTCGTGTGATAGGTCTAAAAAATATAGGTAACTCAACACAACTAAACCTCTGGTATCACAACAAACCTCTAGACTACGTCCACTACAAATACCTAAACAAACAATCTTCTTACCACAATCTAAGATTGCCCCATATATGGTCATCCAATCCATAGCCAAAATCAACTCAAACCTACAAAATCCTAAAACAAAAGCATCGCAATCAAACTCGACCAACAAAATAAATATTTCAAACCCTTACATATCAAAGATAAATAAGCCAATCCTCTAACATGATTTGGTACAACTAATGGGTTTGCAACTATGCTAGTGTCTAAGCGCAACTTGTCTTCAAGTCTACTTGAGATAAAAGAGTGTGATGCTCCAATGTCAAATAAGGTACAAACAGATAAATAAGATAAGGTTAACACGCCTTCAGCTACGACCTACTTCCCTTTGTCTGCTATTGGACACGCGCTTAAGATGGGAATAGTATCCATTGCTTAAGCCGAAACCACATGGGTAGAGGTCTTCGGTGGGGCCGGACACTCCCTCCTCATCTGCCCAAACTGATTGCAGTTGAAACATTTGATCTTTGAGATGTTCGTCCTACACTCCTTCGCAAAATGTCCCCTCTTACCACATTTCCTGCAATTGATCTCCTTCTTCTTAATCTTTCTTTAGGTCCTCATTCTGCCCTTGCAATGATTCTACTGAGGTGTCTTTCCTCCCAACTTGTTTGGCTCTCTTTACTCCTTCGGAAATGGTATTTATTAAGGCAGTCTCCACCAAAATTTCACAACTCGCCCCATGAGAATGTAACTAGGGCAAAATCTTGAAGAGATTGATTCAGTCTCTTTGGAAACTTCAGAGTTTTCTTATGATGGGTATTGATCAGATCCAAACCAAACCTAGCCAACTTATTGAACTAATTTACATAAATCTTCATCGACATCTCTTCTTACTGCAAATGTATGAACTTCCCCAACTATGCCCCTGCTCTTCCATGGAAAGAAACTTCATCTCAAATTATCTCTTAAACCCTCCCCAAGTCATCTCTCCCTTATCGGTATCCACCACCACCACATCCCGCCAATTTAAGGCCTCTACTTGTAAATGCCAGGTTGCAAGCTATCTCCTAACTCATCTACAAAACCTCATCAATTTGAAAATCCTCTCACAAGTGCGGATCTATGCCTTCGAGTCCACATAAGACTCAGTCCCCACATATGACTTTACTCCTAGATTAACAAATCCTTATATAGCTTGGAAAAATCGATGGTGGGTGGGTGGTTAGGAAATACATCTTGCGCCTACTATGTGGGTCCCATTCTAGGGTTAAGCTCGGCTTATCCTATTGCTTGCAGATGCAAGTGAAACCAAATCGGGACGTTCATGCCTAGGATCTAAGCTGCATCACCTGAGCTGAAACAACATGATCACTCATCCTCTTTATCTATGATTTAGGAATTACTAGCAACTTTTCCATAGATAGTACTGGAAAGAATAAGTGATAACATATTTTGTACATATGTATATAACATTTGAAAAAATTTTTATCTATATATATATCTATGTACTTTTAAAAATCCATTTTGAAAACTTTTTGAAATTTTTTCAACTAAATTCTCTTAGTATGCCCCTAATTCCAAAAAAATTAAAACTTATACTTTAATGCTAAATGTGACAACCTACTCCTTCAAACACACCGATCCAAACCCTAGGATGACTTTCAGACTCATGTCGTGCCAAGAAGTATGAGCTATTAGGTTTTTAAACATTATAAAGACTAAGAATATAAGGATAAAATCTAAGTCATTCTACACTCTCAAATCTCATAATGGAAAGCAGAAAAATATAAATATAGAAAATAGCCATCTTAGAAAATATCCCAAAAAACACAGTCTTAAAACATATGTAGTCATATCCAGAGTTTACAAAAATACAACATATAGCCTGATATATACTAAGTATGATAAGTAGTTACATAGAGAGTAATGAAATATAATAAGAAATGTCAATGCCAAGCTTACCTCTCCACTATAGATCTGGGCTAATCATCTGTTGCTCTATCCTTCTATAGTGGGGGAAAAGGGAAAGGAGCGAGTCAGATAAAAGTCTGGTAAATGAGTTACATCATTAATATATGGCAATCACCTACAATTAGCTTCCCTAATACTCTATGTCACATAAGGTGTTCTACTTGTGTTTGTGAAATACTTGCTAAGGTAGATTTCGTTAAGCCAGGGGTATAATTCTAAATACACCTACACCAAACATCTTGTGAAGGTTATACTTAGGTTGAACGACTAATCGAACATCAATACAATTAAGATCTGTTTATAACTATGGGAACTATTCTAAAATATGATCACCTATAGTATCAACCTTGGGAATACAGTCCCAAATTACGGCTACACGTATCATATTTATGCATCAAGGAGGAGCTTGAGTTGCCAACTTATGCCAAAGACATCTTAGGGTCCGCTACATCCATGTCCACTGTCAATGGTAACATAACACCACTTATTGCACAATGCTAGGCATTCAATCAACAACTAACACCATGTCTTGTACCTAGGAACCTCTCGTTAGTTTCGGGCCATACACTTCTGTAAGCATCCTCGGAAGTTTAGTAAGTGTACCGTAGAACCTCCCGTGAATGCAATTTTTGATCGAATTGCTCTTTGTTGAATATCGACTACATCGAATAAATAGTTTCTAGGCGTAATTGCCAGCGTACACAGTTATCCGACCCCATAATGTCTAAGAGTCGCAAACTTATAGAACTAATTTCCCTAATAATATTATAACATCCATATATATAACACATATAAACTCATAACGTGGGTCTTAGATTGAGGTTTATATTGCGTCTGAAAACCGGTAACCGGTCGACAATCGGTTGCTAAAGCGGTCGATCGCATGCTGTCGACCGACTCCAGTGAGCCTGTCGATCGACTGTAGTTGATTTCTTTAAATTATCATTTGTTCTCTATTAACTGCAAATTTTTCTATGTTAATTACAGTAAACCTCTACTTTGTTAACCTATAGTTCCTAATATTCTCAATCTTAGTTTCTAACCATTTTATAAGCGTGTTTGTCATCCAGTTAGAATAAATCAGGTTTAGAATCAACTAGTATTAATATATCAGTCTATATTCAATTCAACAACCATGGTATGTTTAACCTAAATCAACTTTTATAAATTAGATTTACTTAAACCAAATTTGGATTAAATAGGGTTCATATGAATAAGGTTAAATTAGTTTCAAATTCCCAAACTATTATGGTCAGTAGATAAATAATTTTTTGATTAAACTAAACCAAATCTAGATCAAGAAGGGTATAATAAATGTAATTACATATGAACCCACTCCCCTCTAGAAAATTGTCCCCTTTTTAGTTCACTTGAAATTGCCTTCGCTTGGTTTGAACTCTCTTTGATTTGATTTGGTTATCTACTCCTTTTCTATTCTTTGATTTTAATTGCAAACTTTTATTTTTTAAGAAAATTCATTTAAAGAGAAAGAAGATTGAGTTTTGAAAGGGATAGATTTTTGTCAAGACCAGTATGAAATTATGGTTCTCACAATTAGGTTAGGGTCCCTTTTATAGGGGTTTAGATCATCAACTATTAGATCAATTTATATAAAATTCAGTTCATTCGGCCACTTAAACCCGAACCTGAAAGCTTCGACTCGTCGACTGCTTGATTTATAGCGGTAAACCGCTAGGGGTTGATTAGTAGAAACAAAGATGTCGATTGGTGGTGCTTACATTTTATAAAATATTTGTTTTCTTTTGAGAGAAATGTGTGATCCTCTGCTATAGAGGAGAACGCGCGCGCACGCACACACACACACACACGCATATATCACCAATAATAAAGGAGCTGCCAACAAGCCCGGCAGGCAGCAAAAACCCCATAATACAAAAGGAAAGATAAAAGACCCTCCCAAAAGCCTATGAAACTAAAGACTCTTCTAAACAAACAACTCTATCAAGAAACTAAAGCATGAAACTTCTCCAAAAGATAAGCTGCCATTTATAACAACTTCCACAACCTCAACCTCAACCTCAACAACCGTACCTGAAAACACCTCAAAATAACATATTGCATCTGCTCAAACCATGTACATTCTCCAAAATAATAATGACCATAATAATTCCCTAATATATCATCAACCCTCATGCATAAAACTTTGAAGCTTTAAGTTTTAAACGAGGACTTCTCCTAATATTAACTGTTGAATAACTCCTACTATTTCTTCTACTAGATTTGGATCCATGAGTCAAATCATAGCATGGTTAGAAGAAAGAGGAAATCTACCAATAGATGCAAAACAGCAATACAATATAAATCTAAAACCCCCAGTATGATAACAAACAGCCTGCTCAGAACCGACTTTTCCAATCAAATAGTTACATTATACCCAGCCTAAAGACAACACGCGAGGTCTGATTTGCCCAAACCATGCTCAATGAAACTACCACATCTATCTTGACAAATTGACTAATCTGCCCCTGTTTACCGTGCTCACCCCATACCCTTACACTACAGATCTCACGAAGTCTACAACCCTATCAACTGGACTGCTCAACCACACTGCATTGTATTCATGCACAACCACTGCTAACCCATCATCTAAGAAAACATATTTTCCTCCAAGCTTAAGATTTTGAACAACTTCCTCAAATTGAACCTCCCCTGAATAATCACAATTTTCAGATTTACAATCTTTCTCCGATCGCATGGGAAGATTAAAATAAAGACAATTTAACAGGGTTCTCCACATACTCGGATTGGATCTACACAGACTCAGATTGAATGCTATGTGCACACTATGATATTGCTAAAGTGCTTTGTGCACACAGAGATACCACATCAGCCACATAACCATCATCTAGGAAAACAACTTCACCGCTGAATTTAAGAGCATGAACATCTGATACTGTAAGATTACTATCTTTGAACACATCAATTCCAGGATCTTCACAAGAATTTGCAGCTATCCTTTCTTTCTTTGAATTTACTGGGACATTGTATTTCACCATATCCACTACTTGATAATACTTGCTGCATTTGCCAGCTGCCATATCACTGCCAGAGGAAACCATGTTTAAATCGATCTGCTTCACAATTCTGTTATCGATTACTAGAGATTTAGGAGCTATGAAATTTTCATCCGCACCTTGAAACATATCTACATTCAACGATATAAATTCACTACCTCCTTTTGAATTACAATTCCTGACATTATAGAAACCAAAACTATCCTCCCCTAGATCAAACACTTGTTCATGATTATCACAGGCTGAAGCATCCACATGACAGTGAGAACCTGAAATGTAATTCAATATAATTAGATCCAATAGCATTGAATCCATTCGTGAGTGATCAACAAAATTCATTTTCAATACATTAGTATTGATATCCAATTGCCCATCCAAACTCACATCATTCGAACTAAATCTAGAGAACTTAAAATCTTGGAAACAATAGCATCAGAATTAAACTTAGGATCACCAAACTTTACATTATAATTCATACCCATATTGACAGAATTAATAGCATCAAAATGATTAAAAGGATCCTCCAAAAGCTTGATACCCTCAAATCTTTGAATCCATAATTGATCAAGAAGAATATGCTTAAGCTTCATGCATTTCAGAGTAAATTGGAAACCATGATCGAAAATACTTAGGGCCCGTTTGGTTTCATTTTGTATTTTGAGTTTTGTATTTTCAACATGCATTAGGAAATAGCAAGAAATAAGAGAAGAAAATTTATAATTCTTAGCCATTGCGACGATCAACGGACAACGAAGGAGTTGGATTGCTCTCCGAGCTTTTGTTATCCCTCGAAACACGAAAAACAAGATAAACTTGTTTTCTATTTTAGATGTTAATTCATTTTTCAAAATTGTTTGTTTTTCAACAATACGTACAACGGACGTGTTTTTGTATGGACGAAAACACAAAACTAAAAACGACAAGCCAAACAGGGCCTTAGCTTTTTAATTCTTCCAGCAACTGAAACCTTCGAAAACCACGAACAACGATTCTTTTTGTGACCAAAACACCTGCATCTGAAGCATCGCATAGGAGCTCGACAATCTCTAACAAAGTGCAAAACATCTCCACATCTAAAGCAAGAATTTGATTTCCATTCGAAGCCGTTCCACTCTTTGGGACTACGATTGACTGAATGGGAGAAAAATCCTCTACTATTAACCTCTCGAGCATTAGAAATATTTTGCACTTAGAAATTAAGACCGAAAATCTTAGGGGAAGGTTGTGAATCAAAGGAAGAAGGAAAGGAAAATAAATTTCTTGAGGAAGGAGAGTAACTGGAAAAGGAGCAGGCCGCAATTATTTCGAGCGTTAGTAAAAAATATTTTTTTTCTTATTTAATTATTTTAAATTTCCAAACTTTAAACATTAATAACTTTTCCATACAATCTTCGATTTTAAAACACTATATATGAAAATTATTCAGAAAATCGCTATGAATGTAACCGTGGAAGTTTTATAGCCAAATTCGAGCATTTATGAAACTTCCTTTTTTACCCCTATTGTGTTTAATTTTAATATTTTATTAAATTTCTGGTATATTTTTGTGGGGTGTTATAGTGACTATAGTTTGGTCAGAGTTGGAGCATTGGAAGTGAAACAATATCGAATTAAAAATTTGTCTCCTTGGTCGTGTGAGATTAGTATCACGGTAACCTGTAGTCAACTCAAAGTCAAAATCTCTAGCTAAAGCACAATGGCTAATTATAAATGTTATTATTAAACCAAGGATACGTTTTTGGACGTATCGAGTTTGATGTGGATAATATTGGAATTTTTACTAATCCCAAATTCTAGATATATCCTAAAGTGATATAATTTTGACAAAGAGAATGCGTGCAAATTATCGTTACTAAATGTCAATGCTTAAGAAATGTGAAATTGGATTTTACTGAAAAGATCCGTAAGCAATGAATTCGGCTAAACCATCACGTTACTAGCTAAGATGACGTCTGAATGTTGATATTTGAATTGTTCAATTTTAATCGTTGATTGACTTCACACGTTTGAGTCTCACAACCATGTTTGTGAACCCTCCGGAAAACAACTTGATTTAATTAGTTAAAAACATTATAAGTTATCTAGTTAATTGGTATTTAAAAATATTATTTATTAATTTATTTAATGTTTTGGGTGTTATTAGTAATTATTTGGATATATATATATATATAAAATTTATGCATGCACGATATATGATATCGGCATGTATTTGAACAAGTTTTAAATATAATCATTTACTTTATAGGATTTTTAGAAAATTAGTCCGTACAAGGGCAAATCCTTGGCCAATCATGCACAAGAGGGAGGAAGGTTTTACTTGATTGAATATTAAGTAGAAATTAAAAGAAGATGTTTTTAAAGAAAGAAGAGAAAATGTTCCTATTCTTTCCTTATAACAAAATCTTCTCATTCATTTCTTCATTAAAAATATTTCTTTTCATCCTTCTTCCCTTATCCATAGCAACCTCCTCCATCTCTTATAGTCGAATTTCTTTCATCATTTCATCCAAAATCACTTTAAATAAAATAAAATAATGTAGCTCATCCGTTTCTATCAAAGTTTTGATGTTGATTCTAGAAACCAAAGGATGATTTGCAGATCAAGGTGTCACTAATTGGCTAGATATATAAGGTATAAATCCTATTTACATTTTTTATTTTAGTTGTATCATTCTTATCACAATATTATATATTTACTGTTGCATTATCTTGATTTGGATATAATGTTACATTCTGAACAAAACATAAGTTTGGTTTGATTTAATTCGATAGATTAAAATCAAAATACATACATGTTTAAAAATATGTTTTTAGCGATGAATATGGTTTTAATAAACATGTAATAGATCTCTAAATGTAGTATACAATTTATGTGATTCAATTATATAATTTTAAGTTTCGATCATTCAAATCATAAAATTCATTGATTTCTTATTCAAGTTAACATATTTATTTTGACTCTAAACATTTAATTGTTTTAAAATTAAGAAATGGGGTATCTTGCAGAAGTTTCATTTATAATATACACACACACACACACACATATATATATATATATCAGTGTGTCTATGTGTTTATATGTACATGCTTGTAAATAGATTAGAATATTTAACATAACATGTATGTGTATTTTAAATAAACTAAAAAATATTTTAATATTGTTATTACATATGTGTATGTGTGTATTATAACATTAATACAAAGAGATATTTTACATTAGTTAATTAATTTGGATCCGAATTTAAATATATTATATAAATCTACCTCAGATTTTGATCTACAAATTTTCTTTCGTAACTTAATTTTATAAATCTATGTTAGATTTCATCAATTCAACCTTTATTTTGTTAAGTTATGAGAAATATTTTATATTTATACATATGCATCTTTACTCAAAAATTAAATTGAGGCAATCAACACACACACACATATATATATATACATACATACATATATATGACAAATGTACACATGGTAGATATATTTACACATGTATGCATTGACTTCGTCATTGATTGTCACATTATCATGCCATACACTATGTGTGTTATTAATAGTTGTGTGTATGTATATTAGATGTGGTAGCCCATATCTAATTCATTATTTGGTTGGCTACATATGGAAGGAAATGACCTAACTGTTGGATCTAAAATTAAAGGAAAGTTTTGAAGAGAGGAATGAATATGCTTCCTTCTCTAAATGAAACAATCTTCCTTTCTTTTGATTGAATTTGATTCAATTTATTCTTTCATCCAATAGTTGACCACTCTCTCCTCTATATCTCTTGACTGTATATTCACATTAAATAAATTTAACTAATTGGATTAATTAAATAAAACAAAACATTCAAAATAAAATATGGTTTTATTAAAACAATTGGATTATGTCTAGTGTTAAATACTAGACTTCATAGGTCCATTAGGATCAAATAGGAGTTTTTTTTTGAAACTTACCCATTTCACATACTGTGAAATAGGCCGAATTCTAACATAAGCCACAGGGAAGAAGGTTGGGGTCATGGATATGTAATAGCGTATTGGACACCATTTTTGGCCATATTGTATTACCATAGGATCATTGCAATAAATTTGTTTAGTAAGCTTTATTCATTACACATCTTACATATATATGTGTATTACTCGAGTTACAACTAGCACTTAAGCCCCTCTATAGGTGCTTGTCCTACCTCACTCTTATGACACCTAATTCCCATACATATGTCATCATAAACAAATATCATTTTAGGGTGGTATAATGGTGGTTATAAATACATCTCATATATATACACATAAAGCATACAACAATCAACAAGTACACTTTCTCATCCTATGTAACAACCCGCATTATTAACGTTTGGATATTTAAATAATTTAATTTAAATATTAAATCGTATTTAAATGAAGGTCTGAAATCTGATTTTTTGCATACGATTAAATTAAGACTCGAGACCACGTTCACTGAGTTCAGATCGATGTTGTGAATCAGAATGAGTATAGATATCGCTATTTGAGTCTGAAATTTTTACAATTTACGTATTATCAAATGTATTTTGTAAAAATATTGCATAGTCGAGTCTACTGAGATTTCAACCGAGGGCCTGCGGTTCTTGGATGTGAATTTCACTATGAGGCGTACAATTGAAGGATTTTTGGAGTCAAATGATCTAATGGCCAAAACGACCTAGAAAAGCACAAAATTATCATTTTGGGGAGTCATCTAGGATGATGACGAATTTAATAACATCGGGACTAGAAAATTGAGGTGATGTCAGTGAGTTTTGTGGTAATCGGGTGTATCGTGAGATCATATAAGCTCAAAATGTGTGGCGATTTATTTGTGGAATCCAATAAATTATTATAGATATTATTATTATATATATCCACATTTCCCTAATCGAATATTATTTTCATCTCATTTCATTCTCCTGCTGATTAACCAAGTATAACAGCCTCCTTCAAAAAATTAAATCGAGTGCTACGAATCATGTTAGACGGCAAGATCAGTTCCATTGGACTCGTGTAAAGGAAAGCATAGCGTGGATACACGTGAATGGATGTGCGATAAGGCTTGGTGTTGTCGACATGCCTGGGTCGTCGATTATGGTTGGAAATCATTAGCGGTAGAAGGGGCATTAGAAAAAATGGAGGGCATGACCGAGTTCCTCTTGAGAAGTTAAGTTGAATGAAGTTCGTCGTTGTAAAGACTTGTAAATTTTAATGATTTAAATAACGTAATTAACTAAATTTTTGCTTGAAATTAAACAATTAAATCTAGCAATGAAAATTTGGTATTTGGTATGCGTCTATTTAAACATAGCAAATGGCAGATTTCCATTGGAAAATATAAAAGTTAGTTCTGTTATGTAATTTTTAATTTTAAATCAGTTAAATGGGATGAAAATAAAATATTTTGGAAATCTGAATATATTTATATAATAAAAATGTAAATCATTTTCTGAATAAGACGTCATATTTTGTTTTGCCAAATTTGGACTGTTATAGCCCTGTTTATCATATTTTCGATGAATTAGCAGCAGTTTGGCAGCGAATATCGACTTTTGATTGGATGATCGTGTCGCTGATATCTGTGTACCGTTCTGCTCGTCTTGTTGCGTTGATCTTCACAGTATATTCATTTATGTGTTTTGAAGTCCTGTACATGGCGAAATCTATGAAACGGTAATCATATCGATACCCGTTTTGAGCCTTTTGGGTTCTATGTCTTTTCGTTGTTCTCCGAGGCAACCAATAGTCGTTAACTTTTAGCATTCACTAAAACCCAACCCTGACTTTGTGATTCCAACTGTTAAATATATAGGTTTTCCTTTCATTTTTCAGTTTGTTTCTTTAGTTGGTTCAAAAAAAAATGAAAGCTGATATTTTTATGAAGCTTGTTCGTCACTTATACATTGCCTGTTTTCCTGACTGTTCATTCCCCTCCCCTTATCTCCGGAACCAGGCACGTAGGCCCCACCACCAGCATGACTTTTCCCATTGACCACCAACCGAGCCTCATCCCCCATGTCACCACCCTCTCCACTTTGCTCTTCCCACCTTGTCCCCTCCACCGTCGCAATATCTTCCTCAGCCCTAGTAAACTCGGCCACCTTCTAGTCCATTTTCCCTACATACATCGATCACCAACCTTCACATCACCCATCTCTACATCGGGTCTGCCATACTCCTATAGCCTTGCAAATGTTCATCCCATCATCTGAGAATGCCACAAAGTGCCAAATTTCCATCCCAAACACAATTGAGCAGCAAGCCTCCATCGCCACCGCACCACCTCCTTTCAAAACCGATCGTGTAAACCTATCAAGTTTCATCCCGCCATTCTCTCCAGTCCATCAACACAACTACCGAACCAACCTACGCCGAGACTGACCCACCACCACAATCCTTACCTTCAACTTTGCAGCTTCTCCTTATAAAAAAAGATTTTTAAATACTGTTTTAAGAACTATATATATAAGCATGGTTTTAAGTACTGTATTTCGTTTGTTTTAAAGTGATAAGTTTTATTTTTTATATATAAAAGTATAAACTATAAGATCTGTTTATATATAAGGTTATATATAAAGTTTGTATAGTCTGTTGTTATGTATATAAGTTTATATAAGTCATATATAACATGTTTGTTTGTGTATATAAGTTTATATATAATTTGTCTATGTTTATAATAAAGTGAGTTTATATTGACTTTTTTATAATAAATATTGATTTTTAAAAATAATATGTAAGTAAATTAATATATGTTTATATATTAGTTTATATATATAAGTATACATGAGTTAGTTTTCAAAATTATATATAGAGATTTATTTTATATGTGTTAAATTATATGTTGATTTGAATATATATATATATATATATATATATATATCTTATTTTGAATATATGTTTTGTCCACTTTATATCAAGCTAGTTTGATTTGTTTTCATCGATTCCAAACTATCAACCTTGCCCGTCGAATTCACGTTCATCGTACTTTGCTTCGGAATTTGTTGCTCGGATTTGCAGCTCAGTTCGTTGTCAAATTTCTCCAGCCTCGAAAGATGAGCAATCGATCACGATTAACATTCTTATATGTAGTAAATTGAATTCACATGAAATGATATGCTATTAAATTTGAGTTGTTAGTTATTTAATTGTTAAATATGATATGCCATTATCTACAACTGTTTACCTACGACATATGACACCATAACCTGTTGTATATAATATATTTAAATTTTTTACTAATGATATATTTCTGTTGTTGATATGTTATATTATTATCATATTTGTTCTTACTTTGTAAATTCCCTGTTAATTTAGAAATTCCCCATGGGTTGAAATGATACATACCCAAATAATCTTATAGATTATGATAAAATCGTTATGGGTTGAAATGATAAATACATGCGATTTTCATTGCTCTGAATTTGGAATTGCGGGTTGAAATGATATATACCTGTAATTATTTAATAATTGCAGATTGAAATGATAAATATTTATATCACTTGACATATGTTAGAAAGCTGTATACAGACACCATTGGTCTATTTTTAAAATGATTTCTGGAATTTTTGAAAGGAAATATATGGGTTTTGATCAATATTGATTTTAAATTATAATATAAATATTTATTTTAATATGTGAAAAAAATTAGTTTTTAAATTAGATTTTTTAGAAAGTTTAAAATTATAAGTTAAGCTTTAAACTGTAAATTATAAAATTTTAATTATAACTTTATTTTTTTAATATATAAAATAAGATTAAAATGGATTTAATCATAATAAGATTTAATTTAATAAATTTAATTTAATTAACATATATAATATCTTTTAAATATATAATATATTAATATTAAAATAGATTTTGTAATAACTTTAAATAAATAGAGGTTGGGAAGATATATTAAATAAGAATTGATTTGTAATTTAAATGGTTTAATACTTGAATTTAAATAAGAATTTTTTAAATTAGATTTGTTTAGAATTGAACTTAGATAAGGATTGATTAGAACTCACTGATTTTGAAAGGTATGATTTATAACTTGATTTGATAAAAGTGATTGAATGAATATTCTCAACTTTATATAAAATTGAGATTGAATATTTAATATTGATTTAAATTTATAAATTGAGATTTTGTTTAATTATTAAAATGATTAAGTGAACATTTTCCAATTTGAATAAAATTAAAGTTAAATATTGAAAAATAAATGAAATTTTATTATAAATGTTTGAATATTTAAACTTTGAATCTTATTGGAATTGAAGTGATAGTTCAAAGCTGAATTTAAAATCGATATAAATTGAAATGATTTATCAAAAATTTGAATTGAATCTTTAACCTTTTAATTGAAATTATCCAACTGGGATTGATTTAAACTGAATTTTTGGAACTAAAGTTGATTTGAATCGATTTGTGAAATTGGAGGAAACTATTTGTATTATATAAAGTATTCTAATATATATAAACTATTTATAATATATAAACTATCTTAATATTTAACCTATTTTTAATTACGAACTATTTTTTTTTACTATTTCAATATATATATATATATATTATATATAAACTATTTTCAATGTTTTAACTATGTAAGTTGGAACTGTTATGATTTAGATAATGGATTTAAATGCAAATAGTTAATAAGATGGTTTAAACTATTATGTAACTATGACTTCAAAAGTGTATATGATTTCGGAAGTGATATGAATTTATAAAGAATATGATATTTTGATATGATGTATAAACTGTTTAAATATAAAATGACCAAGGTGTGAAATAAGCATTTGGTTGTTAAAAAGACTGGGATCAGATATTGTCATACTCTCTGCCAATACCGAAAACCACTTTAACAACTATGTATGTGGTCGAGATTCCAGAATGAAGTAGGGTGGTTTAGAGACGATTCTTTATGAGGCATTAACGAAGCCCTGACTCCCGAGAGTCAGCTTGACGTGGCTAAAATAGGAGACATGCCGGGCTAAGTGAGGTCATTCCTCCTATCGGGAACATTTCTTCGATACCATTCTATTACTTTTGAGATTTGACTGGGTACACCTTTTGATTTGGGAGTGTGTCTCGAGGTGGGCGGTAGTAGCTGTTACGCGTTATCACTACTCTGGATCCACAAAAAGGTACAATCCTACCCTGGGCATTGCCTAGCATGCCTTGTCACATGCCTTATCATGTCCTCTATGAGTTGATTTGTATCGTACCTATGAAGTGCTCCCTGATATCCCACTGGTTGAGTGGGTTGTATAGACTATGACTTTATATAAAATGTGTTAAGGGGGATATGGGCAATGCCTTAACGCTATTTTAATACTTTACTTTACTGATAGACATATTATAATAGCGTATATTTCTACATAATAAATAGTTCCACGGATCCTTAGAGGATGGAAATCCCAAACATCCTTTAAGTTACTTATATTCCGGTTGACATTTCACTTGAGTTGAATTTACCAGTATAAGAATGTTAATCTTGAATCGAGTGTCTTATGTTTTTCTTTATGCTCGGGCCAGACTGAGTGTCGCAGCATTTGAGACTCACCTTTGGAGGTTCGCTTGAAGATCCATCTTTATCTATTCAGATTCAGTTATTCTAGTTGTTCCAGTTGTTTTGTACATACTTGTCAGTTTTCTTTTGTATTGAAACTTTTATGTATTGGATATCTGTTGTATTTTGTTTCATACTCTGTTATTTATTATAGCAGCTTCATGAACTACTCTTTATCTATTCCGCTGCTTATTATTGTATTACTCTATGTTTGTGATTCTGTGATTGATTTATATATTGCACATGTTTAGTTTTGCCAAATATAAATTAATAGTATGTCGTTTTGAGCAATTCAAGTCTGACATGAGTGGATGATTATCGATTTTAATGGTTCGAAATGTCTGGTCTTTACAAGTGGTATCAGAGCTCTGGTTTAGGCAAAACTTAACATATGGAGTAAAAACTCATTAGAGATAGGGTAGTAATATCCTAGGATGAGTAAAAATTAATTACAGAGTCACTTTCGTTCGGGCTTGAAATTCTTCATCCTGGATTAGGATTTCTTTTGAATTTTGGAACTTTTCATTTGTTCTGGAATCCATTCTTGTTTTCCCATTCGTATTCTTCTTGAGGGGACCATCCTACAGCTAACCTATCAACTTCATTCCTGTGTCTGGCTAATCCCATTAGCGGTCCTGCCAACCTTAGCTTGATTTGTAATGTTGTGAAACTCCTTTACAACAGGCGTCAATTTACCGAAGATTTCTATATCCTCGGTTTCAATGTTGTTATCTTTCGCAAAGCCCGAACCGTTCTCTAGTAGACAACTTGGGTAATTCCCTTATAATCAAATGTCAGCTGCCTTAGGATTATGCAGGCAGTTTATCTTTTTGCTTACCGATCAGCCTATTAATCTTAACTACACCCCGATATTTAGGGTCTATCCTAATGTTTTTGTGAAGTCACTCCTCCCTCTTAAGCAGGAAATTGAATCCTTCATCGATCTTATTCCTGATGCTCGACCTGTTATCCTCACTCCCGGACGAATGGTTCCTACGAATGGTTCATCATGCCTTTGGATTAACCAATGCTCCTGCCTTCCTCATCGATCTTATGAATCACATTTTCCGTGATGTTCTTATTAAGTTTGTCATGGTGTTCCATGATGATATTCTCGTCTTTTATAAGTCTCGTTGACCTAGCTAAGGTCGCCGCAATTAATATAGGTCTATCCATCTTCCCTCTTTTGTAATTTAATTATCTTATCATCCTTTAAAGTTTGTCTTCTTAATTAGAATTCTCTTTAATTAGGGTTTCCTAAATTTGAATCTCTACCCTTGTTTTGAAATTTATTCTTGAATCATCCTATGAGAGAACGTACTTGTAACCGATATAAAAATATTTTATATTGTATTGTTAGAGTTGTGAAGTTTGATTGGGGGTTTCGATCGATTTGTATAGCCAACGCTATCGATAGGAATTCCAAAACACTTGAACTGAGCAAACTGACACAATATTGTTTTCGAAATTGATAAATGAAATAATTTTATATATGATTATATTTTATATGTATAAAAGTATAGTTTTCTGAAATTAAATAGTGAAATGGATTGATTGTTAGAAATGATAATACTAGATTATCATTTATTGTTTTATCAGCATTCTTAAACCATTAATTATTGTTGTATATAAAAAATGAATTTTAAAACATGGTTTGCAAAGAAATGAATTCAAATTAAAGGATTTGAGAATAAAAATTTCCGACGCTCTTCAAAATTTGGTTTCAAAGTTTTGATAAATATATTATTTGGAAGTATTTTTAATGGAATTGTTTATAAGGAATTTTAAAAGAAGTAAGTTAGTACTCTCCTCTTTTGTCACTGGAAAATAATTTCGGCGATGACTGCAGCATCATTAACATTCATTTTCGAGCCTTAAAGTGGATATACCACTTAGTAGCTTTGCTACGCATTTGTTTTGAGAAATTGTTTGATTTGAATTTCATGAGTATGATTTGATTTATTAAATACGTATATATGTGTATATTTATTTCAAAATGGTTTGAAGTGAAACCGAAATTTTAACTCTTAAGTTTTCTGTTAAGTGATGGTTTTCAAATACTGAAATGAAGCAAGAATTTTGAATAATTGGAGTATCTAAAATAAGAAATGAATTGAACAACTTGAAACAGTTGAACTGGGTAACATCTTATTTGTGTAATACTCAATTGCATTTTTATAACATGTATACCTTACATGAATATTCAAAAAGTTAAAATGTTATGTAAATATGTAATTGAAGAATATACAAGAGAAATTTAAGTAATAAATTGTCCAAATTAAATCAGCTTAAAAGAATGTTGAAAAAAGGGTAAATATGTATAATGGTTAATTACACTCAAAACATTAATAAAACTTAACAAGAAAAAGGTTAAAATGAAATGTGAACTTGTAATTGAATAATATACAATATAAAATGCAAGCATAAGATGTCCTAATTTTAAATTTTGTTAAAGGATTTTTATAAATAAAAATTGAATAATAAATTCAATTGTTATAATAAATGCTTATACACTTAACCTATGTTACAAGAATTGTTAAGTGAATAAATTGAATAATAAATGAGTTAAGTGAAAAAAAAATTGTTTTGAAAGAAAAATGAACTTAAAGTTATAACGAAAATATGGAATCTAATAATAGTACTTAAATCAAATTGGCGAAGGATTAGTTAAGTGATATTTACATCAAAAGAAATATACCATGTGAATGAAATAAAATAAATGGAAATTTATATGGTCTAAAATTTACAATTTGAATCAACAGTTTTGAACTAAATAAAATAAATGGAATTAATTATAGCATCAGGTACTATATTTTTAATCTATTTTCCTTTACGTTGCTTCATTCTCCTATCTCATTTCTTTTCGGGGACGAAAAGTTTTGAGTGGGGAAGAGTGTAAATACCTATTAATTTTAACGATTTTAAATAACGTAATTAACTAAAATTTTGCTTGAAATTAAACAATAAATTTAGTAATGAAAATTGGTATCTGGTATGCGTCTATTTAAACATAGCAAATGAGTTGTGTGATTTTCAATTTTAAATCAGTTAAATTGGACGAAAATAAATTATTTTGAAATTTGAATATAATTATATAATAAAAATGTAAATCATTTTTTGAGTGAGATGACATATTTCGTTTCGCCAAATTTGGACTGTTATATCCCCGTTTATCTTATTTTCGACGAATTAGCAGCAGTTTGGCAGCGAATATCGACTTTTAATTAGATGATCGTATCTCTAATATATGTTTACCATTTTGTCCATCTCTTCATGTTGATCTTTGTAGTATATTCATTAAGTGTTTTGAAGTCCGGTACGCGGCGGGGTCTGCGAAAACGGTAACCATATCGATACCTGTTTTTAGCCTTTTGGGTTCTATATCTTTTCGTTATTCCCGAAGAAAACCAATAGCCGTTAACTTTTTATATTCACCAAAGCCTAACCCTGACTTTTTTGATTCCAACTGTTAATTATGCAGGTTGTCCTTTCATTTTCAGTTGGTTTCTCTAATTGCTTCAAAAAGAAAAAAAATATGAAAGCTTATATTTTTAAGAAGCTTGTTCGTTACTTATACATTACCTGTTTGCCCGATTATTCATTCACTTCCCCTTATCTCCGAACCCAGGCACGCAGGTCCGTCACGAGTTGGACTTTGCCCACTGACCACCAACTGAGCCTCATCCCCCCATGTCGCCACCCTCTCCGCTTTTCTCTTCCAACCTCGACTCCTCCATCGCCGCAATATCTCCCTCCACCCTAGTCAACTCGGCCACCATCCAGTCCATTTTCTCTGCACACATCAATCACCGGCCTCCACATCACCCATCTCTCCATCGGGTCTACCATACTCCCATAGCCCTGTAGTGTTCATCCCATCATCCGAGAACGCCACAAAGTGCTAAATTTCCATCCCAAACACAGCCGAGCAGTAAGCCTCCATCACCATGGCACCTACCTCCTCTCAAAACCGATCATGTAAACCCATCAAGTCCCATCCCACCATTCTCTCCTGTCCATGGACACATTTGCCGAACCACCCTACGCCGAGACTGACCCACCGCCACAGTCCTTGCATTCAACTTTGCAGCTTCTCTTTTATAAAAAAAGGATTTTTAAATACTATTTTAAGAAATATATATAAGCATGGTTTTAAGTACTGTATTTCATTAGTTTAAAGTGTATAAGTTCTGTTTATTATATATAAAAGTATAAACTATATGATCTATTTATATATAAGGTTATATAAAGTTTGTATAGTCTGTTTTTATGTATATAAGTTTATATAAGTCATATCTAACATGTTTGTATAAGTTTATATATAATCTGTCTAAGTTTATAATAAAGTGAGTTTATATTGATTTTTTATAATAAATATTGATTATTAAAAATAATATGTATGTTAGTTAATATATATGTTTATTTATTATTTTATATGTATAAGTATACATAAGTTGGTTTTCAAAATTATATTTAAATATTTATTTTATATATGTTAAATTATATGTTGATTTGAATATATATGTATATATCTTATTTTAAATATATGTTTTTAAATTGATTTTAGAAAAAATATATCATATGTTTGGTCCAGTTTATATCAAGCTAGTTTGATTTGTTTTCATAGATTCCAAACTATCAACTTACCCATCGAATTCGCGTTCATCATACTTTGCTTTGGAATTTGTTGCTCGAATTTGCAGCTCAGTTCTTTGTCAAATTTCTCTAGCCTTGAAAGGTGAGCAATCACTCCCGATTAACATTCTTATATGTTGTAAATTGAATTCACATGAAATGACAACTGAAATAAGCTATTAAATTTGAATTGTTGGTTATTTAATTGTTAAATATGATATGCCATTATCTGCAACTGTTTACCTATAACATATGACACCATAACCTGTTGTATATATTACACTTAAATTTGTTGCTGATGGTATATGCCTGTTGTTGATATGTTATATTATTATCATATTTTCTCTCATTTTACAAGTTCCCTGTTAGTTTAGAAATTCCCTATGGGTTGAAATGATACATACCCGAACGATTTTATAGATTAGGTGAAAATCGTTATGGGTTGAAATGATAAACCCAGGCGATTTTCATTGATTTGAATTTGGGATTGCGGGTTGAAATGACATATACTTGTAATTATTTAATAATTGCAGATTGAACTGATAAATATCTGTATCACTTGACCATAGGTTAGAAAACTATATATTTACACCGTTGGTCTATTTTGAAAATGATTTTCGAAATTTTTGAAAGGAAATATATGGATTTTGATAAATATTGATTTTAATTATAATATAAATATTTATCTAAATATATGAAAAAAATAGATTTTAAATTATATGTTTTAGAAAGTTTAAAATTATAAGTTATGTTTTAAAGTGTAAATTATAAAAAATTATAAATTTATTTTTTAATATATAAAATAAGATTTAAAATAGATTTAATCATAATAAGATTTAATTTAATAAATTTAATTTAATTAGCATGTACAATAAGTTTTAAATATATATAATATATTAATATTTAAATAGATTTTGTAATAACTTTAAATAAAAAGAGGTTGGGCAGATATATTAAATATGAATTGATTTGTAGTTTAAATGAGTTAATACTCGAATTTAAATAAGAATTGATTTATAATTAGATTTGTTTAGAATTGAACTTAAATAAGGATTGATTGGAACTTATGATTTTGAAAGGTATGATTTTACAAATTGATTTGATAAAAGTGATTAAATGAACATTCCCAACTTTAAATAAAATTGAGAGTAAATATTTAATATTGATTTAAATTTATAAACTGAGAATGTATTTAATTGAGTGAACATTTTCCAATTTGAATAAAATTAAGTTAAATATTGAAATATAAATGAACTTATATTTTAAATGTTTGAACATATAAACTTTGAATCTTATTGAAATTAAAGTGATAGCTCAAACCTGGATTTGAATTGATATAAATTCAAATGGTTTATCGAGAATTAGAATTGAATCTTTAATTTTTTAAATTAAAATTATTGAACTGGGATTGATTTAAATTGAATTTTTGGAATTAAAGTTGATTTGAATCGATTTGTGAAATTGGAGGAAACTATTTGTATTATATAAAGTATTTTAATATATATAAACTATTTCTAATATATAAACTATTTTCAATTTTTTTTACTATTTCAATATATATATATATATATATATATATATATATATATATATATATATATAAATTATTTTCAATATTTAAACTACGTAAGTAGAATGTTATGATTTAGATAATGGATTTAAATGCAAATAGTTAATAAGATGGTTTAAACTATTTTGTAGTTATGATTTCACAAGTGTATATGATTTCGAAAGTGATATGAATTTGGAAAGATATGATATTTTGATATGATGTATGAACTGTTAAATATAAAATGACCACGGTTTGAAATAAACATTTGGTTGTTAAAGAGACCATGATCGGATATTGTCATACTCTCTGCCAATGCTGAAGGCCACTTTAACAACTGTGTACGTGGTGGAGGTTCCAGAATGAAGTAGGATGGTTTGGCGATGATTCTATATGAGGTATTAACGAAAACCTGACTCCCGAGAGTCATCTTGATGTGGCTAAAACAGGAGCCATGACGGGCCAAGTGAGGTCATTTCTCTTATTGAGCACAGTTCTTCGATACTTTCTGTTACTTTGTGATTTGACTGGGTGCACCTTTTGATTTGGGAGTGTGTCTCGAGGTGGACGGTAGTAGCTACTATGCGTTACCACCAGTCCAGATCCGCAAAACTATAGAATTCTACCCTGGGCATTACTTTGCGTGCCTTGTCACATGCCTTATCCCGCGTTCCACGAGTTT
Source organism: Allium cepa (assembly GCA_030765085.1). NCBI lineage: Eukaryota > Viridiplantae > Streptophyta > Magnoliopsida > Asparagales > Amaryllidaceae > Allium > Allium cepa. Next base: position 617,412,527 of record CM060941.1, read on the forward strand.
GATTTGTGTCGTACCTATGGAATGCACCCTGATATCCTACCGGATTGGTGGAGTTTACAGTACTGTATAGACTACGACATTATATAAAATGTGTTAAGGGGTATATGGGTAATGCCTTAATACTATTTTAATACTTTACTTTACTGATAGACATATTATAATAGCATATATCACTATATAGTAGATAGCTCCACGGATCCTTAGAGGGTGGGAATCCCAAACATCCTTTAAGTTACTTATATTCCGGTTGACATTTCACTTGAGTTGAATTTACCAGTATAAGAATGTTAATCTTGAATCGAGTGTCGTATGTTTTTCTTTATGCTTGAGTCAAACTGAGTGTCGCAGCATTTGAGACTCACCTTTAGAGCTTCGCTTGAAGATGCATCTCTGTCTATTCAGATACAGTTATTCCTAGTTTTCCAATTATTTTGTATAGACTTGTCAGTTTTCTTTTGTATTGACACTTCTAGATATTGGATATCTGTTGTATTTTGTTTCAGACTCTATTGTTTATTGTAGTAGCTTCATGAACTATTCTTTATCTATTCCGCTGCTTATTATTGTATTATTCTATGTCTATGATTTTGTGATTGATTTATATATTTTATATGCTGAGTTTTGCCAAATATAAATTAACAATCTGTTGTTTTGAACAATTCAAGTCCGACATGAGTGGATGATTGTCTATTTGAATGGTTCAAAATGCCTAGTCGTTACAGTCGTGGGGTGCAGTCATAATTGGGAGTTGCAACACTTACAAAGCCAAATGTTGATATGCAAGTCGCAATGTACTAGGGATGGTCGGACCTTGCGTTAGATATTTCATCGAGTTCATATTCACTCAAGGAGATGAATGGAGGTGGTCATTATCGATTTCGTTAACCATTGCTCGAGATAACGGAAAGACGTGCATGGTGGAGTTGGGTTGCTGTGCATGTGTATCAATGGATGTTAAATTGGGGAAGATGAAGGATTTATAAATAATAAGGTAATTAGCTTGTTAATTATAATTAATCAATAAATAAATTATTCGATTCGTATTTAATTTGTATTGCTTGCATATGAGGTCCAACTGAGACGCGGTCTTCGCTCTTGGGCTAATAGGAGATTATCTATGACATGGTATGGGCTTGGACTAGAAATGGACCGTTGACGTAAAAAATGGGCACCCAATAGAAACCGGTATATGTTAAATGAAGAATCAAATTAAATTAGAGCAATAATCATAAATGAACACACAGATTTTTATAGTGGTTCGACAATCTTGGTCTACATTCACTTCATATTTTATTGATCTTGCACTAGTTACAAAAATGTTTGGATCTGTTGGGACCCACTAGTAAAAGAATAAAGTAAAAAAATGGAAGAGCCTTGGCAGTAGAAAGAATGGATCTCTTTTCTTATGCCAAGTTTTCTTTATTTATAGGGGAAGACATGCACGGATCGTGCTGAAATTTCAGCTGAAGAACCTCCAGACCAAGACGAGGCCACACAAGAATTTTAAAGCTCATTGGGGCCCACAATAGGGATCGGTACTGATCCTAATTTTGGTGTCCAAATATGGTGGATTCACTCTAGTGGGTCCCCCATGACGTTAGCTACTTGCCCTCCAAAATTCATGCCATTCCGACTTAGCATTTGAGAGATATCACGTTTTCCATGAAGTTGTGTTGCATGCATTCTGATTTCAACCGATCCCTCCAATCTTTTCTGATTGTGGTGCGATCCTTAGGGGTGTTTCTCATGTTGTAATCTGCTTATACTAAAAGTTTCAAGTTGATAGCATATGTAAATTTTGAGTTATTGATCGATCATTATTGCAATACTTTATGAAAACCGAATAAGGCCGATCCCTTTTATACTGATCCCTTGTAAACGTTCCCTTTTATACCAATCCCTTTTATATCGAACCCTTTTTATAAGTGAAGTAATTTGCCCATAACTTGAGCATAAGAACTTCAAATGGCTTGGAACTTGAAATATAGCCTTATGTGGCTTTCCTTGTCACTCCATATCGATCTCATTCAGTTTGGAATAGAAATTGAGGATAGGTACCGATCCCCTAGGGAAAGGGATATGCATGATCCCCACCCAAGGGAAGCATTATTCCATACTTAGAATATTCTGGAGAGTCTATCTCTTGGTCTCGATTGATCGTCGCTTCATATCATTGTGTGGGCTTGATCTCTGAGCCTAATACTCATCTCTTTGAACTGTCTTCCTCGACGATCGTCTAGTCTAACTTGTCCAGTCAGTCTGATTATAGCCGAGCTAAAGGGGTGGATAACATTTGCCGCCAAAAGTACATCTTGTTGCATATATGATGTGCTTTGAATTGATGTCAAATTAGGGTCACCGTAACGGATTCCGCTCAGTATATCAAATGGTCATTATCCTTGTGTTGCTCTTTAGCTGCTTTGTGGAGAGTAGAATCTCTCTCTATTTGTCGTGATGCTTGGTCATTATCAAACGATGTAACTTCTAGAGTAGAATATGTCGGTAATCATCTACACTCAGTTCCAATGAGCTTATTAGTTGAGTTAATATACCTTGGTAATCTGATCCAATTCTTTCTTTGATTTCCCCATGTGAGAATCCAATTTCTGTCGATTTCAAGAAATAGAATTTTTAGGATGTACGTGTGCACGTTCAGGTACACATTTTTGTTGTTGGCTCTCGGATGCGTTCATACGCTCAAGGATCATTGTCATTTTGGTGGAACGCAATCCAATCATTTGCAATTTTTTGTCCAATGATCTTTCTCGCTCCAAATCTTTGTGGATACAAAATGAAAGGATTAGAGATGTTGATGTTAAAGAGATCGCTGATGACGATCAATTATGGGTTTAAAGCATATGGGTCAGCCTTTGGGTTGAATGTGGCCTGCTGCATTTGAACACCTAGGAAATAAACTAAGTATACTGCTTTTTTTCATTGAGTTCCCGCCCCCCAAGGGGCGGTTTCAGTCAATTACAGGCAAGGTTGGTCTTGGATGTTAATGGAAAGAGGAATGATGTTTCTTCAAAAATGACTTTGAATGTAGGACTTCTCTCAATATTCATTTGATTTTGTCATGGGCGATTCACCAAAGAAGGGGAATGGATAAACCTATCTTATACATGATTCCATCTTGGATGACGTTGTGTGATGTTTGCGGAGGATCTGTCGTTTAGTATTCCTTCATTTGGGAAGGATTCCCCATTGTAGATAGTCTTTCAAAGGAGTCATCCATGACTCTTGTCTGGCTCCATCACCAAGATTCAGTCGATCTCGATTTGGTCAGTGCTCGGAGCATTTAGTACTTCAACCGGGACCAAGCCCATTTCATCCCCAAAACTGGCCAACATGGCCAGTGAGTCAGCTTTCTCATTTTGTTCTCTGGGCGTGTGTGTAATGGTGTTATACTATAAGTCTACCAGTAGCTCTCGGACCCGGCTGAGATAAGGAGCAAGTTGTTGCCCCTAGCCTGATAATATCTTTGACTTGGAATACTGTAATAGGGAATCATGAAAGAATTGTAAAGTTTTCAGTCCCAGTTCTCTGGCAAGTTTAAGCTCTGTAATCAGAGCTTCATATTTGGCTTCGTAATTTATTATAGCGAAGTCGAGCTTCAGGGAATAGCAGATCGATCGTTCCTCAAGAATCACCAACACGACTCTATGCCAGAACATTGATCGTTGGATGCTTCACCCATGTACATTTTCCATTCGTTGGTTGGTTTTCCACTGCTCTCCCAAGAGTCGTCTGAGACGGTGAATTTAGCTATGAAGTCCTCCATTTTCTATCCCTGGATAGCTCTCTAAAGGGGATGAGTGATGTTAAATTAGCTCAATTCAATGTTCCACTTGAGTACTCTTCTAGATGTCTCAAGTCGTTGAATGATCTGTCGTAATGGCTGGCCTGCATAGACCTTAATGGGCTGAGCCTTCAAATTGCTTGCTTACATAATAAATCGATCTTTGGATCTGGTTATCCTCACATAACATTACATCGCTTATGGAGTTTACCGACATGGCTAAATAGATGTGTAAATCTTTATGATCCGGTGGCTTGGATAGTATGAGAGGTCTCTCTAAGTGATCCACTAGATCTTGAAACATGTCAACATAATCTACATCCATTCAAAGTTTCTTTTCCATTTCCGGATTAGGTCAAAGAAAAGAGCACACTTATTGATGCCCCTAGAGAAGAATCGACTTAGGGCAATGACCATTCCATTTAGGTTATATACCTTCTTGATTGTCTTCGGTATCTAGATGTCTCAGATTGACTGAATCTTCTTGGGATTGGCTTCAATTCTAGGAGAGTTGAGCGTTAAACCTAGGAACTTCCCTGACGCAACGTCGAAAGAGTATTCCAAGGGATTGAGTTTCATACCATATCTTCGGATAAAACTGAATATCTCTACCAAGTCATCGATGTGGTTTTTTGATTTCCATTACTTCACGAGCAAGTTGTCCACATATACCTATGTCGATCGTTCGATCTGCTCTTTGAACATTCAGTTGACCGGTCTCTGGTAAGTAGCTCTAGCATTTTTTAGTCCAAACGGCATCACAACATAATGATATAACCCTAGATCGGTAATGAAGTTGGTGTGCTCCTAGTCGAGGACATGCATCGAGATCTGGTTGTTTCCGGAGTACATATCCGTATACGAAAGCAGTTCATATCCAGCAATTGAGTCAACCAGCTGGTCGATCCTCAAAAGTGGAAAGCTATCTGTCTGGCATTCCCTGTTTAGGTCTAAGTAATCGAAGCATGTCCGCCACTTTTCATTAGCTTTTCTCATAAAACTGGATTGGATACCCATTTTGGTTAGAGAGCGTCGCGGATAAACCCATTGTTTTTGAGTTTATCCGCCTCCTTTTTATTTGCAGTAGATCTCTTTGGATCTATACCGTGATGCTTTTGTTTCATTGGACATGCCTCAAGTTGATATTCAATGCATGGCTCGCAATAAACGGCGAGATCCCATACATGTTAGAATCGGTCTAAGTGAACACGCCAAGATTCTACATCAGATAAAGCTAGCTAATTCCTTCATCATCATTGCACTAAGTTGTGATTTGATCTTTAGGACCCATGGTGAGTCGTCATGACTGACTATAATGTCGATCATTAGTTCAACGGGTACGGCCTTGGATTCTTTGGGCTCCTCTTCTTCATCTCTCGGGTCTATATCTTTATAGAATAGACTGTGATGTTGTTGCTTGATATTGACCTTATGTTGTGAGCTGAAAAATGCTTAGGTGGATTTTCCCAAGCAATGGGATCAGCTCCAATCACTTGTATTAGTAGGACTTGAGCAGTTTTTGGTTTGGCAAGAACACATTAGGCCATGTGAACTTGAAATCAAATAATAGGACATGCCATATATGACTTGAATACTTGAACTAGTGCATGGCCTTGAATCGAATGTTTACCAATTCAGAATTGAATAGATTAGCACATTTGTACTTGTATGAGATTGCACAACACCACACTAAACTACATTTAGCACGTGGGGCATTTGAATTAGGTTTGCAAAGTCGCATAGGCAATGGCATCGGTACCGACCCCTTTCCTAGGCAAGTCTTATAATTTCAACACATAGGTAATGTATGTAGGCATGGAGAATGACAATTGGATTTGAAGTCGATCCATATGTTCAACCATTTCTCTAATGCATATCCAATGGCATGGAAGCCGGTCAGGATGGCAGGTAATGGCGGTCTCCTTGGTTGAACTTTTAGATCTCGTGAAGAGCTGATGAGTCTTGATAGTGAAGGGCTCTTAATGCTTTGAGCAATTACCTACTAATAGCTAAAGATCAGGCTTAGAAACACATCGAATCAAATGTCGAGTAGGGTCTAGTCCCTTGTTTCATGCAGCCGTATAGCTTTCTCTTGCTTTGAGTTTGAATCTGCTTGGGTATTCGAGTAATGCGCTTTCCATTCAATGCGCTCGCAATCCGTTGCTTGTCGCTCGGGTTGGAATGATAGTTAGTTGCCCATGAGTTTGGGCATCGATTCAATGATTTTATCTCTTGACATCCTTTTGGTCGTAGCCTCGAGTCATTGTAAACACTAGACATTGGTCACAATATTGAGCTATTGTAATCATCTTTTGGATGATCACACTTCTGCCCCCATTCTTGGGTTGATAGACGTATTGCATGGATGATCGAGTCTTGTCCTAGTCATTCTTATACTTCTGCCTAAGCTTCGAAGACTTGGAGATGATTGATGAATGGTCGGTTCACAGTCACCTTATTTCTCGCGCGTGCCCTCGTGTCTTGGGCATACGTTGATAAGTGGGAAGACAGGTCATGTCTGCTTTAGTTTTATATTCTTTCCCATCGAATCATAGAACTGAGTTAATTGATGGAAGGCTGAGTCGTGCCTACCTTGGATTTTATTCCGGCTTTTCCCTTCTAGGGGAATACTTTGATGCTTCGTCAGATTTCGAGTCTGAGTTGGGTACTGGATGGTCAATCACGTCCACTTTTCGTGCGGATGTCGCTATACTCTGGGCAGGATTGAGGAATGGATGGTTATGTCATATCCAATTTGTGATTGACCCTCCCTTTATCAAACTAAGGGCAAGGATCAGTGTGCGGACAGTCGAGTCATGTCCATTTCATATTGCTCTTCTAGTCGGATCATGGTAAGAGTCGGCGAATGAATGGTTGCGTTGCATTTATTCGGAACTGTACGGTCAGTTATGTCTATTTTTATTTATATTCTCCCATCAGATGCAAGGACAAAGTTAGCTCAGGTGTAGTCAGGTCATGCTCATTCGGTTTCATGCTCCTCCTGATGTATCGAAGGAGGGTGTTGAAGAATGAATGGTCAAGTCACACTCATTCATGATTTTTTCTACGCTTTGGTGATTAGATTTATTCAAAGGACGTTCGGGTCGCATCCATTTGTGTTTGATGTGCATTGATATTGACCTTCGACCCAGCGGCACAATATAGAATGCTTAGATCACATCGCATGTCGATCCGATGGCATGATATAGTCAGTCGCCCGTAACTTCGGATGTCATTTCGGTTGGTTTTGAGTTGAGGCCTTCTTATGGTCGTTGCCTTAAGTTGTAAAGATCATTAAGCCAGAGCTATAGTGAGATGTCGTATTCATCTTGCAGTAGTTTATACTCTCGTTCCCATTCTTTGGTTAACAAAACTAGTTCGTGGATGGTCAAATTCCATCCGTAATGAGTTTATACTCCTCCTATTGAGTTCATGTCGGGGTTCATGGAATATTGAGTCGTTGAACCACACTCATCTATTTGTTTATACTCATATCCATACTCCGGGGATAAAAATTTATTGGTGGGTAATCGAACCACACCCAATTTGTGTTTATATTCTAATCCACACCGGGGGACCAGAGTTATTTGATGGACAGTCGAACCGCTTCCATGCCTTAGTTTGGATTTTTGGGCTTGCCGATGTCCGGGAAAGGCTTGGATAGTTTGCCATACCTCAAGTGCAAGCAAGGTCATGGATGGACATATCACATCCTCTTTGGATTGGATGGTCGAACCACATCCAATTTAGGCTTAGGCTCTCAAACTGCCCCCTGCATCTAAGGTAAGAATCGATGCATAGATGGTCGTATTACGTCCACTTCCATTTGGATCTTATTTTTGCCGAGCCTGGGGAGTAAGATGAATGTTTTGGAGAACATCAAGCTCAAGCAGGGGAGCAGATGGTTAGATAGCATCCACTTTGAAACCTGTGTTTAACACCAAGTCAAGGGCAATATTTGAGTAGAGGATGGTCAAACCATGTCCACTTTTTATGGTATTTATACTCCAGACCGCATTGAGGGATCAAAGTTGACCAATGGATTGTCGAAACTTGTCCATCTTTTTGTGTCTGTACTCTGATTGACGCACTGGGGACCATAGTTTTATAATGGGTGGTCGTCACACTCATTTGATGTTTATACTCCTATCCGTGCTCTAGGAACCAGAGTTGCTCAATGGATGTTGAACCACATCCATCTTTTTGTGTTTATACTCCTGTCCATGCTCCATGGGCTAGAGTTTTATGTTGCGGTCAGTCACACCCATTTGATGTTTATACTCTAGTCCGTGCTCAAGGAACTAGAGTTGACCAATATAGGGTCGAACCATGTCCAATTTTCTTTGTACTCTTCCCGGTAAGTCAAGAGCAAGAGTGATTGGGTGGAAAGTCAAATCACATCCACCTTATATTGCAGTCGTGTCCTCATGTCGAGAGCGGTGGTTGATGAGTAGACGGTCAACCACCCCTACTTTAAGTCGAGATCCAGACTGCCTCATGTGTCAAGGGCAGGAGTTAATGTGTGGTCGGTCAAATTGCATCCACTTTAGTTGGACCTCGGTTATGCTTAGCTTTGGGAGAGGCATAAGTATTTTGGCAAACTTCAAGCATGAGCTAAGTAGTTGATGGTCGAACCACATCCACTCCAATTCCCTCTTTCGTATCCAAGTCAAGAATGGAGGTTACTGAATGGGTGTTCAGTCGTGTCCACTATATATTCGATTCTGACCTTGTTGGGCTTCGAGTAAGGCATGTATGTTCTGTTAGAATTGAAGCATATAGTAAGAAGTAGATGGTCGAGTCACACCCACTTCCCATCTTGAGTCCTTGACCCCCAAGTCAAGGGCATATGGTAACTGATGAACGGTGGAATCACGCTCATCTTGATGATCCCCTAAAGGTTTGATAAATATAATTGGTCGTAGATGGTTACCTACATTGAGCGGTTGACGCTAACACTAAGTACTCGATCACCTGCATCGTTTGGAAGTAGTTTAGTTCAATGGTCATAGTTCACAGCATAATCGAAATTGAAATAAACCTTATCGATAAGTGAAGCCGCATCGTATGCTCGCTATTCCATTTCGTCCCAGCCCTCTTCAGCTAAAAGTCAACCATAGGTGGTCCAATTGATAATCAAAGCTCTTTATTGATAGGCATCAGATGTTCCCTGGCCGCCATTCTACGAGGCTTGCACATATTATCGAAACTTTCCTTTCTGTATCAGCTTTTCGATCACATCTCGAATGTGTCCGCAATCGCTGGTATTATGACCGTGTATATCTTGAAATATACAACATTTCTTGGATTTCTTCTGGGTTTCGATAGACTTTTTCGAGGCTGGTTCCTAGTACTGCTCTGAGTCATGAGTCTCCAAGTAGATGTTTTTGATTAAATCATTCAAAGGAGTACATGAGTCAAAATTTAGGATCCTGGGTCGTCTCCTAGAATTCAAATCCTCATTAGGGCATCATCGTTACTCTTGCTTTGTACCCCTCCAGCCATCGAGCCTGCATTGTTTCCTATCAATATTAGTCTCTCATCCTCCTTGTGTAAGCTTTAATTCGCTTTGTAATAGAAATGATCCAAGGTCGTATGAGACTTTCCAGCTAACCAATCGTTGAAATCTGACTTTGGGTCGATTCTCCTTATCAACGTCATCGATTTGATATACTTACAAGGAGGGGTCACTTTAGTGACGGCGATGTTGAATTCATGCAAGAAGTCTTTGAGTGGCTTGCATGGCTTTTGGAATAAGTTGGGTAGTGACATTGCATTCTTGGATATTCTGCTCATGGAACGGCTTCAATGAGCATATTCCGATATGGGAAGATGCTCTAATTGTCGTTGATCTGGTCTTGGCTCTCTTTAATAAGTCGTCGTACCATAGTTTCCAAGTCAGGTGTTTGGAAGTTAGTAAGTTGAGGGCAGTCGCAATCTACCCAAGGAGCTTGACCTAGTAACCGATCCTAGTTTGTGTCATATCATCTTTGTTCTCCTGCCTCTAGGAGTACCTTTTGAGCAGCAGTTCCTTGGCTGCAATTCACCAGCTGCTGCTTGATCTTCCATGCCCCGGTTAGTCATAGGACGTAAGGGAAGTGGATAGAATGCACTGTCTTTAAGTCGGCTGCAATTTTTTTAGAGCTATTTCTTTTAAAAAAAATGCATCATACTCGATCCATTTTTTATGCATATATACTGATTCCCTTCATTTCTTCGTTGGACTCCGTTGGTGTTTAGGAGGGTTCAGTCGTAAGCATGTTGGAGATGATGGAGCGAAAGGAGGGATCAGTATATTGACCTTGCAGAGGGATTGGTATATACACCTTGCAAAGGGATCGATATTTTTTTTGGAGCGATTGGTATATATGCTGAAAGGATTGGTATACATATATGTTGGAGGGATCGGTATAGCTGTTTCGAAGGGATCGATATTGATGCCTTTGGAGAGATCAGTATTGAGCATGTATATGTATTTAGGGGTCATTTAAAGTGGCATAGTGTTGAATTCGCATAAGATCATGTTGAGTAAGGGAGACTCAACACTTTCTAGCTCCATGGACTTTAACATTTGCATTCAAAACTTGAATTTGATAATGAGCCATAAATTGCAATCCTCAAGCTTGAACATACATGCATATAGATAGACATGATCTTTTGCCTTGTACATGGATTCGAATCCAACTTGAATTACAAATTCTATATTCCAGTACACCAATGTCGAACCCGGGTCCCTATGTGAAATTTGCGATCGATCGGCATGAATGTCGGTTGATCATTCTACTTGCCTCGTCAAACGCTAGCATAATAAGATTCTCCAACAACACGGGAAGTAGACTTACTTCCTCTAACCATGCCTATCAACTTCCTTTAGATTTCCTTCAAATCTGAGTAGAATATGAAGTTTATCAGTTGAAAGTTGGATCTATCTCGCAAACATGAAAATCCACAAGTAGATGATGAGATCCAATCAAGTTGAGAATTCAGTCCTCAATGAAAGCACCAAAATGTTGACGCCAAAAATGGAAATCAATACCTTATAGAATCTAGTAGATACTGAATGAAGAACCAAATTGAAACAGAGCAAAAATCATAAATGAACACATAAATTTTTATAGTTGTTCGGCAATCTTGGCCTATGTCTACCTCATATTTTTATTGATCTTGCACTTGATTATGATTACAAGAATGTTTGGATCAACTGGGGTCCATTAGTATAAGAACAAAGAATAAAAATGGAAGAGATTTACCAGTGGAAAGAAGGGATCTCTTTTCTGATGCAATGCTTGCTATACTTATAGGGGAAGATATGCACGAATCGGGCTGAAATTTCGGTAGAAGAACCTCCACGTTAAGACAATGCCACAGAAGAATTTTAAGGCCCATTGGGGCCCACAATAGGGATCGGTACCGATCCATATTTTCTATCCAAATGGGGTGCGATCCCTCTGGTGCGTTTCCCATGATGTTAACTACTTGCCCTCTAAATTTCATGTCATTCCGACTTACCGTTTGTGAGATATCACATTTTCATGAAGTTGTGTTACATGCATTCTGATTTCAGCCGATCCCTCTAGAGGGATAGGTACCGATCTCCTCTAACTGTGGTGCGATCCCTAGGGGTGTTTCCAATATTGTAATGTGCTTTTACTCCAAGTTTCATGTTGACATCATTTGTAGATTTTGAATTATTAACCGACCTTTGTTGCAATACGTTGTGAAAGTTGAATATGGCTGATCCCTTTTATACTGATCCCTTTTATATCGATTCCTTTTTTATCGATCCCTTTTTATAAGTGAAGTAATTTCCCCATAATTTGAGCATATGAACTTCAAATGTCTTGAAACTTCAAACGTAGCCTTTTTGGGACCTTACTTGTCACTTCATATCGATATCACCCAGTTTAGGATAGAAATTGAGGATAGGTACTGATCCCCTAGGAAAAATGATAGGCACCGATCCACTGCCTAGGGGAGGCATTATTTCATACTTAGAATATTCTGGAGAGTCTATCTTTTGGTCTCGGTTGATTGTCGCTTCATATCATTACCTGCGCTAGATCTCTGAGCCTAATACTCATCTCTTCGAGTTGTCTTCCTCAATGATCATCCAGTCTAACTTGTCCAGTCGGTCTGAATATAGCCAGCCCAAAAGGCCAGATAACATGGACGTTTGGGAATTTACGGTTCAGGTGAGTAGAATTATAACTCTAAATTTATATTTTGGCATAAATATCCATAATTATATATATAATTATACAAACATATTGAAAATTTTACCTAAAGGAGGTAGAATAATGTATATATGTAATTGTTCCCATGTTTGGTTAGATTGGTTTGGGTAGATATTCAGGATAATTGATTAAGATCCCGTATATATAAATATTGCATTCTATTCATATTGAATAGAGTTAGATAGAGTTGATATTAATTTGTAGCATGGTTATAAATTAGTTAAACTCTAATTTTTAGTTGTAATAGTGAAATAAATATTTTATATATTTTATAACTAATCAGAAGTTAAAAAGTATGACTTTTAAAAATAAGCTAGAAGGTTTAAAATGATTTATAAACTAGCTATGTATTTTATAAAATAGTAACACTATTTTTCAAAGTAATATAAGAGGATATTTGGGCTTTTACTATAGAAAATATTTAGTAAATAAACGTAATGTTTGATTATTTAAACAATCAAAATGTTTATTTAATATATGTGTATAAGAACGTTACGAGCACTCTTGCGGCCATAGTGACAACCGCATGCGCTAAGCTGCATAAGGCGATAACGGGTTGAGTAATCGCTATGGTGGGGCTCGAAACGTGAATTGTGTGGTACAAGTGTAAACATGTGTAAATTGATGTATATTAAGTGCATTAGCACATAAATATGCATTTATTATGTGGGAAGGTGATGTGGTAGAGTGTAGTTGGGTTGTTGAGATGCATATGGCATTTTGGCAGCAAAACAACGGGTGTAACGACCCGGAAATTTCGATCCCGAAATTTCCAGATAGTTAGGAAAAGAATAAAAGAGAAAGAAGAAGAAATAGAAACAAGTCACAGAAACCTCACATTCGCAGCGGATCAAAATATAGTATAACATAAATAACGGTTTTACAAAGAAGAACTGTATCAGTACAATTATATTTTTAAACATCAGAGTTACAACCATTTCACAACACTGGACAGTTTAAAACAATATATCCAAGACAACTTTAATATACACAGCGGAAACACCCCATACGTTCCTGCCATCCAGTTCGCCTCCTGAGCTTCAGAACGTCCTTACCTAAAAATCTGTAATACTCGGTCTGATGCGAGCATTAATCAAAGTAACACCCGGGTCAGGTTGGAAACCAGCATGAGTAAACCCACATAATATGAAATACCAAACCATAACACATGAGAATATCAAGGTAACTCGCATTCTTTTACGAGATCTCATTGTCAAGATTTATCACACAACAGTTTTCAACTTAAATATCCATATTACACAATTCATTCCATTCCAACCTGCTTAATACCCTATATCCAATATAAAGAATTTTGTAAATTACAAATCGAAGTGGTTCCGGGTATTTACTGATACCCGGCTCTGGTCTCTTCGGATCTCATGTCTTCTTAACCCAAGTTATTAAATTAAATACAATTCAACTTTAAATACAGATGTTGCTTTTTACACAGCAATTCATCATTGATAGGTAACGACCTTATCACTGTTCCCAACATATCATATCACAAAACATTTTATATCAGAGATATCAACCAATTTGAGGCATCTAACATCATTTAATCATTCATAAGAAAGATTGGTCACTTCCAAAAGTTAATTTAATTATCTCTAATTAAATTAATTACAAATCTTAATCACTTAGATTACCTTTGCTTAATATTAATCAATTACAACCAATTAATTAATCATCCTTTAATTATCCAAAATTACCAATTAATCAATCCTTAATTACCATTTGATTAATCCTCTAATCATTCTTAAAATATTAATTTATAAAGCCTAGTTATTAATTTATAAAACATAATTCCACTCAAAGATTAACTATCCTTAATTACTTCATTAATTATACCAACTCCTTAATTACATTAATTAATTCTTTAATTATACTGAGTAATTAACACTTAATTACTTCCACCAAGTAATTTTCCTTTAATTACTATTCATCAAGTAATTTCCCTTAATTAATTACATCCAGTAATTATCCATTACTTCACTAAGTAATTCCACTTCATTAATTGCATTAAGTAATTATACTTAACCCATCATCAAGTAATTCTCTCTAATTAATTAATTAAAATTTACCACATTAACTTAATTAATTACACCGAGTAACTAATCCCTAATCACTCCATTAATTAATTTCATTGGTTAATTATCCTCAATTAATTGATCAATCTCTAATTATTAATTTATTAATTAATTACCCCTAACAAATTAATCCTTTATTATCTTATATTAAGTAATTTATCATTTGGGTAGTTAATCTCTACTTATTAAGTGCTGGAGTACAAAATCACTTAAGTTCCTATTAAAATTAAAATTCAATACTCTTAACTAACCATATATTTACAAATCAAATCAGATTAATCACATTTGACTTAATAAAATGAATTTTGAACTTTTAACAAATTTGGTCAATACCTTATTTAAAAAAACAAAAATCTTGCTTTGAAGTCTTTGATCGAAATTTTGCTTTGCCTTACTTTAAAACTTGGTTTAACTTCCTACATTAAGTTACCTTAGCTCTTAATTCTGATAATACCTTTACTACTTATGTTAAAAAAACTGAAGCATGCACAAATATCCCGAGACCATCCCAAATTAACCCGAGCCACAAATAAAAATTCCCGAGTCAAAACACGATCCAAATCCACACTTCTCGTTGATGACCACGCGAACAACTTAGGCTTCTTCCTTCCAAAACCCGTTTTCGCATACGAGAAAACCCACATTCTTCCCGAAGCTCTCAAATCTTACGGAAACTCCTGATTCCTACCAAACCTGTGCACTGGTGCACGTGCACCACCCTACGGGTGGCGCTCCGGCCTACTTGATCGTCGTTGATAAAATGAAGTTGACAACTCTACCGGTTCCTACCACCAGTTCCCCAAAACAAAAACAAAATTGAAAATCAATGTGGTCGAACCCACTGAAACACATCACCCTGACCAAGAACTACCTCGTCCAAATTCCTCTAACCACCAGAGGTCACGAGACTTCACCCAGAGCTTCGCCGACGTACCATGCTCCTCTTCCCCATGACCTGCCCCCCTCCGATGCACCGACGATGGCGCGACAACTCGATATTCCTACTTCATCAAAAACTAAAACAAACCCTAGTACGTCAAACTATCGTCGCCACGGTAGCTTAAAAATTCCATGACCATTTTTAATGACTCTGCCTCCCTTCAGGCTATCTTCCTCCCTGAACACGAGATCCCAAGGTCTTCCGATCAACAGAATTTACTTCAAACCCAAAACCCATTCATAATGTCATTTCTCTTGAATTAAAATCCTAAAAATATTGATTATAATTTTAAAAATCCTAGTTTTTGATGGCAAAACAGATTATACACTTGAATCAACCAATTATTGTAAACGAGATTTTTGATAGGTTTTAAAATCCACTGTTCTTCTTACTTCTTTGTTAAAATTAGTTCCAGGTTGACCTTGAAAATCTTTTTTTAAATTTATACCCTGTTATAACCAACAAATTTTGTATATACATCATGTTCTAAGGAAGATCAGAGAAGGAAAACTAAATCTTTTCAGATTTTAAACCCTGAATAACCATAACAAAACAAAAATCTTGCAAACAGGCATGCACACCCAATCAAATTCACATATATACTCATACGATCACATAAAGCAACCATGTAACCATTAATTACTAATTTACTTCAAGATCTCAGCATGCAACAAGACTGGAAATAGATTAAAGGCTTGTTTACTCACCTAATTTCTGGAACAGAGAGAAAAACTACATGTCTTCATTATCTGGATTGAAACAATGGTTTTGATTTCTGATCTGCTTCCAGATTTATACTTGAAAACAGGTTTTGAAAAACTGAAATTCGCACTTGAATTTGATTTTATTTGTTTAGCTTTTAGATCTGAGTTGGATCTTTGTTTTGAAGCTGATCTCTTTCTGATTTGATGATTTGAGACAGTTTGATTTGTATCTTGTTTCAGGTTTAAATCTTTGATTCCCCTCTTTTTTTCTGGTTTTATTTTCTAGATTTCAATTTGTTAAGTTTTTGACTTGAAATAGAACAGAAAAGAAATAGAGAAAGTAATGCAGGGAAAATTATAACTTGATTTTGTGAACTTTGAAATAAAGAAAAACAAAAGAAATATTGACACTTGTATTATTAGCTAGCCATTTAATTTACAAATGTTAATATATGAACCAATTTTCTTACACTTGTCTTTTATTCATGCACTAAATTTAACTTTTACATGTTAATAAAATTTTCATATTATATTTATCTTATGTTTATAATATTATATATGTTTAAATGTATGCTAAAATATTTGTAAAAATACATGTATTAATGATTTTTAATATACTTATATATTTTAAATTTTCAAAATAAAATTTCCAAGTCATAATATATATATACACACACTTCATATACTTATATATGTATATACTTAAAGTTTTCAACACTACAAAGTTTACATTTATTTATTGATGGAATTTATTAATTCACTATCATTTTCAGATATTGTAATCCAATATTTATTATAGTTCCAAATCCATATATAAGCATTTTAATTAGTAGAATTTATTTTTTTAATTTCAAATTACTATTTTAATAAGTTTAATTCTGCTAATAACCAATTAATTCAGATATCCCAAAATCCGAGTTATCACATTCCTCCCCCTTTGAATCTTTTCGTCCTCGAAAAGGAACGAAACCAGAATTATTAAAATGCTTAAAATAAAATAAATCATTCTTTAATCATTTTTAAAACACTTTAAAACCAATATAGTACTACAGCTATAGTTTTATAAAAATACTTTTATAACTCGATGTCTCAATAAGTCCATCATCATTCTTACAGAAATTCGGTCATACGTTGATCGGGCGCAAGACTGAAAATCTATAAGTACATTAGCAGACCCATTTTCAACACCCAGTGAAAGTATTTGGAAAATAATTTTATTGAAAACCTTGTGAGAATATAGAAAATATTTTGAAAATAGAGGAAATATCTCCAGTGAGAATGTTCTAGAAATCATCACCCCCATCAATGGTCACAGTTAACCCGATGGTTACGTTGCCATCCCGACAAAATCCATAGATAATTGTAGGCCTCCGCGCCCCTAGATTACACCATGGAACCCGCTACAGATCGCAGCTGCAACTGGGGTTACGTTGCTATCACAGCAAAAAACCATATAACTGTAGGTCTCAGCGCCCTCGAATTTTGCTGCCAAAAGAATGGAACTTCTCCACTCCACTCGACCATAGATCGCAGTCTACCGATGTTACGTTGCCTTCCCGGCAAAATCAAGCGTACATTGTTGACACTCACCTCCACACGATTTCCGCTATGGTCCACACAGTAGATCGCAGTGACATCGAGTTACACTATCGTCACAACACAACCCAAATGCCTCTGTAGGCATCAACGCCCTCGACTTTCGCTACCCAATAATCCTCAGGAACTAGTTTGTCCGGACTCCTCACAGGATCAACTTTAGAACACCCCTTAGGGTTCAAGGCAGCACCACTCGGTGGCACTCCTGAGAAGTTCATTCCAAGTGAGCGCCTTTTTCCCCAGAGCCATTACCAAAACACTTTATACTATACATATACAGTATCTTCCAAATCATACACCTGGTATAAATCTCATATAAAGCTTCTTTACGCAAAATCGATTATCCCAAAATCGATAATTCTCAAACTAGCCTTTTCAAATTCCAATATTGATTTTACCCAAAATCAAAAGCCTTTCCAAATCCAAAGGTTCCCAAAACCTTTCCAAAATCCTTATAAGATCCTTTATATATATATATATATATTCGGATAGACATAATTTTTAAAAAAACTTTGGATCATTTCAAACTTGTATAAAACTCCGTTTTATACTTCAAATTCTTTCAAAAATCTTTTCCTTCTGGCAAAAGATTCAACAATGGAAGATTTATCTTACATAACAAATATATATATATATATGTATAAAACTTTGTTTATCAAATATTCAAATTTGATTACTCTATAAAGCCATTTACCAAATTATTTAGTTCCATAAAGTAAATTTTTACCATAGAAATCTCCAATTTCCACTTTACTTCATTGTATATTTCACAAAATATACCTTCCATTTCAAAAACCATTTTACATTTCTTATTCACAAATTTCCAATATCAATTTTATTCAAACCCGTACAATGTACACATATCATCCGTACGCTATACCAATCTGATCGCTCACTCGATCACACAAAATTAATTCCGAACTAGTATCGTCCACCCGACTTCCTAGTGTGGACTCAGATCTGGTTTCTTGATCAGAAACCATCATTCTCCTTGCATAGCCATAACTATGATAGAGAATATCCAAAACCAATCGACAATCCATATCCAGGCTCGCCGTCTAAAATCGAGTGAAAATCCCAACTCGGATCGATACACTATTTCAAAATTCTGTGCTCGAATATGGATCAAATCTCTATGCGAATAGAATAATATACGTACATCCTACGTATTTATCTTTATTGATTTATTAATCAAATCAATTCCCTTTCTATTCACATTCACTTTCTCACAATTACTTAAATCCTTATTTGGATTATCACCTCAATTCTTATCTCAAATGGATACTTAATCATAAACAGTTTGAACTTTGTCCAGCTTAAATTTTAGGAAATAGCTTGAAAATTCAAAATAGATAAGTGGTCGAAAAACAATTATTAGTTTGTAAAATAGCTGTAAAATAGTTAAGTAATTGCAAAATAGTTGGAAAATAGTCATATAGTTATAGAAATTTTAAATAATTGCAAAATAGTTGTAAAATAATAATTAGTTTATAAAATAGTTGTAAAATAGTTAAATGATTTCGAAAATAATTATAAAATAAGTACGAAATAGTTTGAAATTTTAATAGAAAGGTTGTATATATAAATAGCTTGGAAAAATAGGTTTATATTAAAACGATTTATTTTGAAAATAGTCCAGAGTCAAACTGTCAATTCCCAACCTCCATTTTCTATCAGTTCAATTTAAATTTCCACTTCCATTTAAATTGTCTCAATTCCAATTTGAATTGATTCCAATTCCAATCAATTGCCAATTTCCAATTAACTTTCAATTTTAATTCAAATTAAGTTAACTTCCATTCTCGTCCCAAATTCAAATCAACTTCGTATTTGAATTTGCACTCATCCAACTTCAATTCCATTTGAAATTATCCAATTCAAATTTCCATTTGAGTTTTTAACTTATCCATCTTCCATCATAATTCCAATTAATTCAAATAAATCTCAAACTGAACCATTTTAAATTTTCAATTCATTTCAACCCCAATTTGAATTTAATCCCAATTCAAGTTGAATTATCCTTGATTCTTTCCAAATTCAAATCAAATTCCATTTGAATTTAAAACTATTCAACTTTAATCACAAATCCAAATTATTTAAATCAATTTCAATTTGAACTAATTTCAAATTCAATCTCATTTTATATCATCTCGAATTATACAAATTCGAGTTAATCTTTCAAATGTTGATTTAATTCACTTAAATCGATTTAGCCTTAACTTCTTCATAAACCTATTTCTAGGTTCAAATAATAATTCAAATCACTTTTAAATAATTTAAATTTCCAAGTTTCTTTTGGACATTTCAATCTTAAGTTCAAAGTAATTTCAGCTCCTTAATTTCAAAGTAAAGTTTAATTTTCCTTCCTATCTCAGTAATGGATATATTACCACACTTCAAATCTAATTCACTGTTTAAAAAAAAATATTGATTAGGATAATATTATCCAAATTATTTTAAAACACCCATACATTACTAATTTCCAGATCTCAAACCCATTTTGAGATCACACAAACCCCCAATTAACTTTCAATTTCATATTGAAATTTCCAAATCAGGTTATTCATTTAAACTTATTTAACTTCCTCTAAGTTAAATTCAATTTAAATCCCGTTAGCCCTACTCAAATTTGAATTCCCATTTCAAATTTTAAACTTCTCATTAATTATGTTTTCACTTATTAAGTTAAAAAACTTATTACTTTGGGTATCACATCTCATTCCAAATTTAAAACTCAACATTTAGAGTTTATCTCAATCTATCTTTGATATTATGTATATTCCTCATACCTATTATTTCTTACACACCCAGTTATCCTTAAATTTTAAACTATCTTTTGTTTTTAATTCAAAACAAATTTCTTTAAATTTCCAAACAACTCTTTTTTGTAACAGGACTCTACATACATTAAATAACATTATTTATTATTTCTTTATCACTTTGAAACAATTTTCAAATTACTTGACCTAGATTTAAAATTTCACAATTTAAATCATCTTCGGTTCCAATTTATAAGTCATACTTACTCAAATGTTTTACTTCCTTAAAAAATTTCATTTTGCTCATTCATTAATACAATTTTATTATCAAACACAACAATCATTTATGATAATAACAGAGGAAACCAATTCATTATTATCTTATTCTGAAACTCTTCTCCAAATTCTAGATTTTAATTTCAGTTTGAGTCCATTTCAAACTTCTCTTTATTTAATTTCAATTCGGTTGTATTTTTATTACCACTTAATTTAATTCCAATAATTTAACAACCAATTACCTTAATATTTATTAGAAAGATATATTGCTTTATATATCAAAAATATATTCTTATATAAAATCATTTAAAATCTTTACATAAGAAAATAACAAGTACGCTCTCACACACACACACACACACACACACACACACTTAACTCATTTTAGGGTATCACTTACCCTATCCTAAATGAGTAATCCCACCAGAGCCAAGGTTCTTGCTTAACCTTCAGCTCTGATACCAAATGTAACGACCTAGAAATTTCGATCCTGAAATTTCCAGTTAGTTAGGAAAAGAATAAAAGAGAAAGAAGAAGAAACAGAAACAAGTCACAGAAACCTCACATTCGCAGCGGAACAAAATATAGTATAACATAAATAACGGTTTTACAAAGAAGAAATGTATCAGTACAATTATATTTTTATACATCATAGTTACAACCATTTCACAACACTGGACAGTTTAAAACAATATATCTATGACAACTATAATATACACAGCGGAAACACCCCATACGTTCCTGCCATCCAGCTCGCCTCCTGCACTTCAGAACGTCCTTACCTGAAAATCTGTAATACTCGGTCTGACCCGAGCATTACATCAAAGTAACACCCGGGTCAGGCTGGAAACCAGCGTGAGTAAACCCACATAATATGAAATACCAAACAATAATACATAGAATACCAAGGTAACTCGCATTCTTTTACGAGTTCTCATAGTCAACATTTATCACACAACAGTTTTCAAGTTAAATATAGATATTACACAATTCATTCCATTCCAACCTGTTTAATACCCTATATCCGATATAAAGAATTATGTAGATCACAAATCGAAGTGGTTTCGGGTATTTACTGATACCCGGCTCCGGTCTCTTAGGATCTTATGTCTTCTTAACCCAAGTCATTAAATTAAATACAATTCAACTTTAAATACAGGATGTTGCTTTTTTACACAGCAATTCATCATTGATAGGTAACCACCTTATCACTGTTCTCCCAACATATCATATCACAAAAATTTTATATCAGAGATATCAACCAATTTAAGGCATCTAACATCATTTAATCATTCATAAGAAAGATTGGTCACTTTCAAAAGTTAATTTAATTATCTCTAATTAAATTAATTACAAATCTTAATCACTTAGATTACCTTTGCTTAATATTAATTAATTATAACCAATTAATTAATCATCCTTTAATTATCCAAAATTACCAATTAATCAATCCTTAATTACCATTTGATTAAATTATAGGCTAATAATTCTTAAAATATTAATTTATAAAGCCTAGTTATTAATTTATTAAACATAATTCCACTCAGAGATTAACTGTCCTTAATTACTTCATTAATTATACCAACTCCTTAATTACATTAATTAATTCTTTAATCATACTGAGTAATTAACACTTAATTACTTCCACCAAGTAATTTTCCTTTAATTACTATTCATCAAGTAATTTTCCTTAATTAATTACATCCAGTAATTATCCATTACTTCACTAAGTAATTCCACTTCATTAATTACATTAAGTAATTATACTTAACCCATCATCAAGTAATTCTCTCTAAGTAATTAAACTTAATAACTTAATTAAAATTGACCACATTAACTTAATTAATTACACTGAGTAATTAATCCCTAATCACTCCATTAATTAATTTCATTTGTTAATTATCCTCAATTAATTGATCAATCTCTAATTATTAATTTATTAATTAATTACCCCTAATAAATTAATCCTTTATTCTCTTATATTAAGTAATTTATCATTTGGGTAATTAATCTCTACTTATTAAGTGTTGGAGTACAAAATCACTTAAGTTCCTATTAAATTAAAATTCAATACTCTTGACTAACCATATATTTACAAATCAAATCAGATTAATCACATTTGACTTAATAAAATGAATTTTGAACTTGTAACAAATTTGTTCAATACCTTATTTCAAAAAAAAAAGAAACAAAAATCTTGCTTTGAAGTCTTTGATCGAAATTTTGCTTTGCCTTACTTTAAAACTTGGTTCAGCTTCCTACTTTAAGTTACCTTAGCTCTTAATTCTGATAATACCTTTACTACTCATGTTAAAAAAACTGAAGCATACACAAACATCCCAAGACCATCCCAAATTAACCCGAGCCACAAACAAAATTTCCCGAGTCAAAACATGATCCAAATCCACACTTCTCACTGATGACCACGCGAACAACCCAGGCTTCTTCCTTCCAAAACCCGTGTTCGCATACGAGAAAACCCACATTCTTCCCAAAGCTCTCGAATCTTACGGCAACTCCTGATTCCAAGCAAACCTGTGCACGTGCACCACCCCACGGGTGGCGCTCCGGCCTACTTGATCGTCGTCGACAAAACGACGTTGACAACTACCGATTCCTACCACCAATTCCCCAAAACAAAAACAAAATTGAAACTCAATATGGTCGAACCCACTAGAATACATCACCCTGACCAAGAACTGCCTCGTCCAAACTCCTCTAACCACTAAAGGTCACGAGACTTCACCCAGAGCTTCGTCGACGTACCATGCTCCTCTTCCCCATGACCTGCCCCCCTCCGATGCACCGACGATGGCGAGACAGCCCGATATTCCTCCTTCATCAAAAACTGAAACTAACCCTAGTTCGTCAAACTTTCGTCGCCACGGTAGCTTAAAAATTCCATGACCATTTTTAACGACTCCGCCTCCCTTCAGGCTATCTTCCTCCCTAAACACGAGATCCCAAGGTCTTCTAATCAACAGAATTTACTTCAAACCCAAAACCCATTCATCATGTCATTTCTCTTGAATTAAAATCCTGAAAATATTGATTATAATTTTGAAAACCCTAGTTTTTGATGGCAAAATAGATTATGCACTTGAATCAACCAATTATTGTAACCGAGATTTTTGATAGGTTTTAAAATCCACTGTTCTTCTTACTTCTTTGTTAAAATTAGTTCCAGATTGACCTTGAAAATCTTTTTTAAAATTATGCCCTGTTATAACCAACAAATTTTGTATATACATCATGTTCTAAGGAAGATCAGAGGAGGAAAACTAAATCTTTTCAGATTTTAAACCCTGAACAACCAGAACAAAACAAAAATCTTGCAAACAGGCATGCACACCCAATCAAATTCATATATATACTCATATGATCACATAAAGCAACCATGTAACCACTAATTACTAATTTACTTCAAGATCTCAGCATGCAACAAGACTGGAAATAGATTAAAGGCTTGTTTACTCACCTAATTTCTGGAACAGAGAGAAAAACTACAGGTACTTCATTATCTGGATTGAAACAAAGGTTTTGATTTCTGATTTGCTTCCAGATTTATACTTGAAAACAGGTTTTGAAAAAGCTGAAATTTACACTTGAATTTGATTTTATTTGTTTAGCTTTTGGATCTGAGTTGGATCTTTGTTTTGAAGCTGATCTCTTTCTGATTTGTTGATTTGAGACAGTTTGATTTGTATCTTGTTTCAGGTTTAAATCTTTGATTACCCCCTTTTTTGCTGGTTTTATTTTCCAGATTTCAATCTGTAAAGTTTTTGACTTGAAATATAATATAAAAGAAATAGAGAAAGTAATGCAGGGAAATTTATAACTTGATTTTGTGAACTTTGAAATAAAGAAAAACAAAAGAAATATTGACACTTGTATTATTAGCTAGCCATTTAATTTACAAATGTTAATATATGATCCAATTTTCTTACACTTGTCTTTTATTCATGCACTAAATATAACTTTTAAATGTTAATAAAATTTTCATATTCTATTTATCTTATGTTTATAATATTATATATGTTTAAATGTATGCTTAAATATTTGTAAAAATACATGTATTAGTGATTTTTAATATACTTATATATTTTAAATTTTCAAACTAAAATTTCCAAGTCATAATATACACACACACACATACACACACACACACACACTTCATATACTTGTATATACTTAAAGTTTTCAACACTACAAAGTTTACATTTATCTATTGATGTAATTTATTAATTCACTATCATTTTCAGATATTGTAATCCAATATTTATTATAGTTCCAAATCCATATATAAGCATTTTAATTAGTATAATTTATTTGTTAAACTTACAAATTATTATTTTAATAAGTTTAATTCTGCTAATAACCAGTTAATTCTGATATCCCAAAATCCGGGCTATCACAACGGGAAAAGGAGTCATGATGACACGAACATCCCTCTCGAACACTTGAAGGAATCAACACGTAGACTCAACCATAAGGCATTAAACTTTAGCCACGTGTTGAAGACAACATAGCGGTATGGTTAGGTGACTCAATGGAGGAGGCGACATGACAAAATAAGCAAAAACTAGGCTTCGGATCATACTCTAGGCAGGCATTATTGCCCATCTCAAAGCACGTGCCAGTGGACCGATTGCACTAACCAGTCCATTGGTCAATGGCTAGGCTAGGAAATAATTCCCTGACCTAAAGCATTTCGCTTTTGGACAGACCCAATTTCCTCCATATGACTTCAGGGAGACTTTTGGGCTACTCAGGAAAGTGGTATGCAAGTCCGTGCCTCTTGGTATCGACCTTGGGTAGATGTTTTAATGAAAGGTATTAATCTTATATTAGTGATCATGCATCATATTAGCCTTATATTGATGGTCATACACATTATTGGTCTTTTAGTAGTGACCATAGTATAGATTAATGATGATGAGATATCGGTCTTCGTTTGTGATAGACATATTTGGTTATGTGATGTTATATTTGCATATGCATATATCTATATGACACTGGTGTTCCTTTGTGGTCCTGATAGCATATTACATGAGAAAAGACCATTGTTAACTTTTTGATGGAGGCATATGCAAGTTATTCGAGAAATGCATGATGACTTGAAAGGGGAAATTATGACGACCAACTATAGGTAGACGAGATGTCACAAATCTCAATGTAGAGTGTATGGTGTGGTTCACAATAGGATGATGATCATCTGCGAGTGGACTTAATGGCACCAAAGCTCGATGTAGATGGTATATTGTATTTCATATAGATTTCAAGTAAATAGAATATGTCATATACACTAAAGCTTGCTTCACATGGTACGATGAGATTTATACGAGACCCGTCATTAAGGATGTGGCACGGGGTCTAAGGAACAGTTGAGTGCTAACTCTACTTTTTTTTTAGACCCGGAAAGGGAATCATAGGATCATGATAGATGTCCTTCGTTGACTTTCCCTCAGTAATGATGGTATTGATTTGTATTCTTTGATTTTCTTTCATTTTTATGTTGTATGCGTTTTTAGTTGACTGTTGTTGTTATTGTTGCTGTTGCATTTGTTATCATTATGTACTTCGCAATAGACTTATATTATGATCACCCTTCTTTTGGATATTGTGCTACCTTTATCGTAGTATGTTGTTACGATTTATTCACATTATATTTGTTACGCCAACTCGTTGATTACAGGAGAAGAGTAAATTATAGTATGATTTCCTGTCTTTTGGGTAGAATTAATTTACTTGTTTATGGACAGTCCGGATTACCCCTGACCCATGATTGTGGAATGAACTAGCTATGCCTTAGTAGTTCCTATTTATTTGTATATAGTCTTAATATGTAGCATTTTGAGATAGTCCCCCTCACTCTAAGCTCTATATCTAACCTATGTTTTGTCTTTTTCTGTTTGTGACATGACAACTCTCAAGTACTCGATTGAGTAGTTTGGGAGCCAATTACTTTTAGGGATATGGTTTTAGGACAACCGGAGCATTTTATGAAGGCAATGTCGATACTTTGTACATATACTTGATATTGTAGTAATACACGATAGATACGTATTTATATATGAAACTTGATGTATCAGACTGTGACGACCCGAATTTTTTTAACATTTGAAATGGAATATTTAATTGATTTTAAATATTTGAATGATGGTTTAGCTTGAATTTCAGATATAACTATGGATTTGGCAATTAAATTATTAGATTTAATTTTTGAAATTTGGGAAAAATATTAAATCTTTAGTTTTAAGCTGATTAAAAATAATTTAAAGGCTTAGAAAATCCATATTGATAATACTGAAGATAATGGAAGCTTCAGAATTTAATTTGGAAATGTTTTGTTCAGTTCTGAAAATATATCGTTTGAATCGATATTAAAAATAGCCTTCTGAGACACGGTCTCGGATTTCAACGAAACCAGTTCCATTGGATCCGTAATATTGTATTATTATCGGATTTCAATTTTCGTAATGTTTGGAGTGATCGTTTAGCCGTAAGGTCAATAAACGCACTGAAAATTAAATCAAAATTTAATTTAATAACTGGTTCAAAAAGCTATCTTCTTCATACGATCGAGTTAGGGCTCGAAACCTTTCATATTTCATTAGGAATAGAGGTTTAACATTATGAACGCCTGGCGGCACGCCTCGATAGGAGTTTGTGATTTTAAGCTGCGTAAATCGGGACGATATAATTTAAATTCAAATATAATATATTCTAACCAGTCGAATTTCCTTCAGCTAAAATTCTTTCACCATCAACGTTTTTTCTTCTCTGTAGCCAGCAACCCTACTCTACCTATCTCTTCATTCAAATCGTAGCCGCCTTTGTTCTTTTTAATCGTGCGTCCCTTCCCTTGTTACGGTTATACAAAATCAAAGAGCAGAAACAAGAAATAGCCGACACTTCAAATAAATCCCTTAGTTCCAATCACGAATTCAAATCAAATAAAAAGAAACGATGAGAGGGAAGTCAAAGTCGATTTTGACTTCGTCAAAGGAGAGGAATCGCGAGTGCATGGAGTTTGGGGATTGGAGCCGTAGCTCGCGCGCGGTGATTTGGGTTCGTCGACGCGGCGGCGTGTCGAGGTCGCGTATGCAGGCATGGTGACGCGATTCCGGTCATGGCAAGAGCGCGCGTGCGGCAGTACTGATGGTCGAGACTTGAGCGCAGCGTTGGGTGGATTTGTCATTGGCGATAGGTGTTCGCGATGGTGATAAGCCCGTCAGACGAGGGGCTGTGGGGTAGGGTTTCAGTGACTGTGAGGTGTCTTTTATTTATTTTATTTTATTTTTAATTTAAAACTTAATTTACAATCATATGTCTTTGTCGACAGAAAAGAATTAATCTAGGCTGTGAGTATGTTTTATTTTAAGTTATTTCATTAAGTTTATTGATATACATGCTATAGAAAGGTATAACATAGATATAGGTACATCTATATGAACACACATATTTTAACACAGAAATTATAGATATACAGAAAGATCTTTGGAAACTTATATTTTAATGCTTAAGGTTATATTAAAATTTGATTTTTATTTTAGTATGTGTAGTTTCAAAGGTGAAGGAAAATATTAAAGAAAATTTAGTTAAATCGTTAGTTTATCAAAATTATCAAGGGAAAAAGTAATTGCTCGATTTAGTTTAAATATTAATGAATTGTATAATTGTTTGTATAAGGTCAAATATAATGATGAAATCAAGTTCGGAATGGAAATGGAATTGCATGCGTAGTAAAAGGTGAGATCTTCTCACTCAATCAATATTGTTCTGATTTAAATTTTGAATTGTTAGATTTGAAATTGATTGACCGTGTGATTGGGTGATTGATTTATAATAATTATTCACTGGATGATATTATATATAGTAGTATATAGTATATATTGGGTGATTGATTTCCCACATTATATAGCGGATGAGACCTTATTGCGCCGCATAATAGCTGGATGATATTTTATAAATCTTATATATCGCGATATTCCACCTCGAAGTGGAATTGGTATTTAATTGTTGTGCTAACGTCTATGGATGCAGGGAAAACAGGTTGGAGGGATCCAACTGGATTCCTCAAATATTTGAATTAGTTTCAAAATTGTGTGTTGATTATTTGTAATCTGTGTGTGACTATTTATGATTGAGACTGTTGAAGGCTATAATTTAGCCGAATATATTTTTGATTTCGTAGGATATCAGAAATAAATAAAATTGGATTTTTGAAATTAGTAGAAAATTTATAGTAAATTAATTTTAGGAAATTGAATAAATTTAAAAGAAGAAAATTGTTCGAAGGATAATAAATTTGGTGTTGAAATAAATTTAGAAATCAATTTTGGAAACTGATTTGGTATTTGAAAATAAATTTGGAAATCAATTTAAAATTTAATTCGGTGCTGAAAATGAATATTTGGGAATCGATTTGAAAATCGTATATCAATGTATATTTAGAAGTTTAAATTCATAATGGGAATTTTATAAAAGAAAGTGAAATTTGTTTTAAAAATAAGTATTGTTTTATTTTAAAAAAAAGCGTGGAAAGAAATTTACGGGTTTGGAACGTAAATTTAAAGTAAATCCAGAAGGAATTATAAATTGATTTGAATGAACCATTTTAGAATGGAGGGTGTACTTTCCCTAGAAAGCCGAGTATGTTTTCAATATAGTCTTTAAATATGAAATTGAAATTGTGAAGATGGTTTTAAAGAAAGACTATTTTGGAGAAATTATTTACTTGAGTTATTTTGGAAATCTTTAAGGTAAAGATTTATTTTAATATAGAAGTGATTATTTAAAGATTTAAATAATATTTGTTTTTTTGAAAATGGTTATTTAAATATTTATACCCTATCTACTAATTTTATTTCTAAAAATTAGGTTTGGACTTGGAGTTTATATAAGATATTAGTATAATATTTTCATAACAAATATTTAAGCAAGTGTTTAAAGTAGTTTTTATTCTAAATTACTTTCCAAGGGTATATTTTGGATAAGTAATTTAAATTATTTTAAAGCATTTGAACTCGGAAGATTTCCGGTGGAAATGAATAAATATTTGGAAATGTAATCCGCATAAGGAAAAGTGATTTGAAATTTGTTTTCAAAGTATTGAAATGTGGAAAGTAATTTGAAATCTATTTTCAAATGGTTGAAGTGTGAAATATATATTGCGGAAATATTTTGAAAATAAATAATTTGGGAAATTTATTTAAATCTGGTAATTGTTGTGGATGTTGATTGATAGTTAAATAACTAACTATCAATATTGGCCTTTTTATAGCATTTGAATTTTGATGCGACCGGGGGTCGGATTCCAAGTGGATATCTGAAACCCACATCAAACCTTTGTGATTGTGATAGATCCTTTGTTTAAAAGATCAAAGTGGAATTTGTTGTGAATTGTTTGAAATCTGATTGAACACTTACTTTTTAAAAATAAGCGCTCGTTATTCGGATTAGCCGTGAGAGGACCTTGTGTCATAAAACCCATTCCGAATAATGATACGATGAAATGGGATTGCATTTGAAGATGGTGTTGAAGACCGGGTATTTTCAAAAACGAAAGGATTGCTTGTCGAATGTCTCTGCACCGGGTTGCTCCGGTATAGAGATTTTATCACCCTTTTTGATGGGGATTCCGGACGTGATTAGTGAATATCCGGATTGCAAGGGCTTCTTTGAAGTGCCTTCGGTTCCGTTCGATCCCGGAACGGACTTGTATGGATGTGTGTCTGACGTTACACTTTGAGATATAAAGCTGGTTTCTATCAAATACATTTCTGTTGATGGCGGAGAATTTATTCTATTAGCTTAACACCCTTCTCTGAGACATACGAGCTCAGAGGTTATGTAGTCGATGGTTACTAGTGATATATTCTCAAACTGGTAATGTAGCATACGAAGTGCTGCTGAACATTTATTGATCAATGCATGACTTTGTGAAAAATGTAGCTTTGTGGACGAGACTTCGTCGTACCTCACACCTCGGAAATGGTCAAAACAGGAAAGATGCGGCAAGGTTACGAGGGTCGCTCCCTTTAGGGTATGTCATTTCCTTCTGGAAAAGGGTAGTATCATGGTGTGGAGCCCAAATATTTTACATATGTTGTTGCCGCAAATTTAGTATACTTTGTGGTTGTCACTTTGTGATTGAGGATCCTCGGATAAAGGTCCCAAAGGACCGGGGGATGGAATACTCGAGTAGTAGTTACCTAGTTACAGAAGTAACCCGGCCTTGTGTTAGCAGAGATCCGGGTAGGTTCTCAGGACGTCCCTCCAGAGGCGTACCCATGTGGCAGTAGGAAGTTCCTTAGCCTGACCATTTGTTGGAAATTCAAAGAAACAATACGCGCCCTGTACGGTTTCAGTTGTACTGCCATGGAATGTGGCGGTAACCTGCTATTGAACATGGTAGCTATAGTAGACATACAATAATGGTTGTATGATGGCTAAGATTAATATTATACTTTCGAAATGTTTCTGCACTACGCACTAATGTTAATATTAAAAAGATTTTATGTAATAAGAATGTTTGACTATCATAAGGAGAAATCTCCTCCAATTCTGCGTTTGCATTGTGTGTGTGGCGGGAGGCCTTATGGTAGTTTCATTTTCCAAAAGCATAGCAGGTTACTTTTTATTTTCTTTGTGAAAATAACTGTTTTTAAGATCTCACACCAGTCCCACGACTGACCTGGAGTTTATTATTCCCTTTCTAAACTCTGGACGCCCACAATTTTCCACACGGGCAGCCTAGAGTCAGGTTATCAGTTATTCGGGAGCGAATTCAAGAAGTTGCTATGGAGATCTGGAGGCAAGCTGGATGGCGAGACGTACCACTTATACTATGTAGTGTCCGTTGCATCTGGGTTAGTGTAAGTCAAATTTTATTGTACACAAGTTACTATAACTGCCAGTGTTTCTATTGCGTCGTTGTCCACTCTGATAATGTGATGTATAAATTGATATAGTGCTTTTGTTTTAAAGATATTCATTTATCTATTATATGTTGTTCCGCTGCGAATTGTGAGATTCTGTTTATTGTTTTTGTTTCTTCTTCTATCTTCTTCTTCTTTAACCCTAACGGTTCGGTTTTCGGGCATCCGACTGTGCGGCATTTGATATAGTGGATGTATCAATGTCGACTTTCGGGCGTCAAAAAATTGGGTCGTTACATAATATTAAGGACTCTGTCTGTATGGAGTTTGATATATTCTAACTTTCCGTATTGGTATTCATTTATCGGTTATGGCCGCTTGTGCAATCTCTTATATACATTGCTATCATGTTCTGTTCATGTATATTCAGTATATGATATATTATCATTCTGTTGTGAGATCTTGTCGATGTGCCTTAATATAAAGTATGTTTTAATTTTCTTTCCCCATAATATGTCTTTCGTGGTGTTCGAAAGTTCAGACGTTGTTATTGGTGCTGATTTCAAGGTATTGCGAAAGGCAGGTGTTACACTCAGTATCATAGCCTATATTCAACAATTATGGCCAAGCTTACCCATCTGGATTAAACAAACTGGTAGAGAGAGATACGTTAAGCGAGCATACTTATATTTTCCTATTATATTGTACTGCACACACCACTTGTCCTCTAGATTTTGATTTGTATCTATCGCTAGTCGCTAAGGTACAATCGTCGGACAATTAGTATGAGCTGATGGGATACTCAAGCGCAACTGCAAATAGGTGGTCTAAGATGTTTGATTAGTTCCAAGGCTATTTAGCTACCCCAAGTGATGTTCCACTACCCATGAACATTTCTAGTAGATGCGATTGACATCAAAGGTGGTGCGGCCCTTCGATATGATTTCGTTAGCCTGTAAGGGAAGCCATATATGAATTCTGAGGCTTTCGTTGAGACATAGCCTTGGAAATGTGCATATAACAAGGCTTCCGCCAATATAGGTCTAGAGAATGTTCTCATAATAGAAATCGCTTCTCGATATATGGTGAGGGAGACTGTGGCTGGGTAGAACATAATGTTAGAAGTGGCCGATGAGTAGGCCTATGACTTGGAGTGAATTTAGGCATCACTTTAGATGCCAGATCATTTCTAAGATCAAGAAGGGCATGTAGCTTAGGCACTTTATCCATTTCATGCAAGGCAGCTTGTTAGTACGGGAGTATGCTGACCGATTCAATCTTCTGGTTTGATTTGAGGATTAAAACGGTCTGTACTCCATTGGTGTAGGCAAAGGAGTTTGACTAGGATCTTAAAGCATCAGCTGGCGATCCATTGCTTCGTCATGTCCTTATTAAGGGCCACTTTTGAAAGTCTCATTGGGATGGTTCTCCTCCACAAGAACACCCACGAGGTATCAATGGAGATAGATTAAACTGGAAAGCAAACATAAGCTCTAATTAAGAGTAAAGACTAAAGTACAAGAAAGATCGAGCTTACGCAAAGAAGAAAGCTGGCCTAATATGTCACTACTGTGGCAGATGGGAAATTTCACTATGAAATGTCATTTAGCAAAAGCAAAGTGTAAGTGCTTGAATTGCAACTGACTTGATCACTTGAAGAAGAATTTTTCTTCGTTGCTAAGGGGTAGGTAAGTGTGTATGACTTATTCCTTATGAGCATTATCTGGTCCTTGTAGGCCTATTGCTCAAGAAAAACAGAACGGGTTAATGTAGTGAGGTATGCTCTATTTTTGGGTAACTTACTTATGTTCCTTCCGATACTTGAGCGATATATTTATCTATTTCTAGTTACTCGATAGATAGCTTAAACTTGACACCTTTCATAGTAGTTAAATTCTATGGTGAAGATAAACGTTGTATATGTAACCTTACTTGCAAAGACGAGGTGAAGTAACCAAGATTACTACCATGCGAACTTGATGTATGGGCTTTCAAGTTGATTGAGATTGGTCGATAAAGCGTGACTTGAATTTATATCCAAGTAAGGTTCGGTGGATGCCCAGTAATAAGCAAGAGTCATTTGTGTTAAAAGTGTTTTCTTTGTGTTAGTAAATCTTAGGTGATGGGAGTGATCCCATGTGCCAAAAGGATTATTTTCTAAAGATTGGTGCATTCTCGTGCTAGTTCTAAATCCCTAGTTCGAGTGCAGAATGTCCAGGTGGTTGGCACTAGTTATAAAAGGGTTTCTCACTTGATTCTTATAAACGAGCACTTGAGTCGAATTCCTGATATAACTACAAGATTTTTAAAATGCAGCCTTAGTCGTGCGAGGAGATTTCGGTGGTTGAGTCAATGAAACAGATCGGTATTTACATGAGAACGGTTAGGTGGATGACCCTAATTTAACGAAGAAATCGTACGAGCAAATGAAGGGTTGGAATGAGCATCATGTCATTTTGGATAGTCTTTAGTTATTGTTAATTTTACTATAATATAGTTAAGGTTACTTAGTGTAGTTCTAGGGAGAATTTCTCGACTAGTATTGTGGCGATTCAGATATTCTTCTAAGTGATGAGATGATATTTGAGTTGGTGAGTGTCATAGTGCACTTAGTATACTATCCTTATTAACATTATGCAGTTGAGGTGAGTTTGAACCCAAACAAACCCAATAATTAGTAGATCGTCATCTAATGACAATTTAATTAGTGGAGTTTTCTCCTTTGGAGAGTGAATCTGTTTATAAGGAAAGGAAAATTGAGGCTTAGGTTGCTAGGTTTATTCGAGAGTTTTGAGACTCAATAATCTAGCATATCTTAAAAGTTTTCGTTTTCATAGCAGGAGGTGTAATAGTCTTTTTTGTATTGTATTCACGAAAGGAGTTACACCACTTAAACATTTTGGTCTATCTTGGATGATGAACAAAATCATTCGAGCTTATAGTTGTCATGCACGTTTGGACTATTGTTAGTCATTGGGTGTGTCGACATAGACTCTTTGGTATGTTTCATTGTTGTTTAATATCGCTTGCTATCATTTTATTGTAGCTTGTTGTTGTTTGTTGTTGATTGATTTGGATTTTATTGATTTATTGTTGTTGCTTGTTTCATATGATTAGTAGTTTGCATGCTAACTATTATCACTTGTTGATTGTTTATTATTGCTCATTGTTGATTGCTTGTTGTTGCATATCGCTGCTTATTGTTGTTTGTTGTTATTTGATCATTGATTGATATTTCTAGTTGTTACTTGGTTTATATGTTTGGTGGTATGTTTATAAATTATTATTGTTTGTTTCTAGTTGTGCATTGGTTGCTTTTATGTTAATTATAATTACCTACTAAAGTATGTTTGGAGAGAGACATCGATAACTATCTAAAATAGATCACATATCATCCATGGCCATTTTAGTGGGCGAGGCGAGATCTATACGAATCTATTGCCATTCGATGTGACTCATAGTCGATGGTATATTTAGATACCGACTCATTTATGATTACTCTCCAATTGATAGTCATGTATGATTATGATGATATCAGTTACTAAAGTTAATTGTATATGCATTAATATCGTGTTGTTGCATTGGATATGCTTGTTGCATGGTTTGTTATAACATGGTAATTACAGATGCCGATTGCATTAGATGTGCTTCTTACGTATTTTGTTGCAACATATTTATTTGAGATTGTTGCTACATGGCTTAATATAGCATATTCATTTGACATGGTTGCTATATATGATTTAACATGCTAAAATTCATGATATAATGTTACAATTGTGTTTAGTCCTCTTTGTTGAGTACATGATTATGGACATGGAAGCAATTGTTAGCTATTTGGATACTTATTCGATTTTATTTGCATTTAAATGTATGCTCTTGCTATGAAAGAGGTATGTAAGATCTATAGTACACATATTATGGATATATATGCTTATATGTCCTCAAAAATGAGATGCCCAGATATGGGATGCCTCGAATATAAGATGTGTGTGTTGTTTTGGGATTTTTTTTTCGGAGCTAGCCGCACAAAGAAGGTTCTACCGAATTTTCATGAAATAAGAAGGACCGTGGAATCCTAAGGGTTAGGTGTTATATTATATGCTTTGGAAGTTCCCATACTACTAACCGTGTAAGGGAAGATTTGCTGAAATTTTCCAAAGCAGATTCATGGAAATTTTGGTCAGTCGGGTTACACTATCATACTCGTAGAAATTTCGAGGATGAAATTCTTTTAAGGAGGGAAGAATATAATAACCTTCATATTTAACGATTAGGTATTTAAATAATTTAAATTAAATATTAAATCATTAGTAAATGAAGGTCCAAAATCTGAGTTTTCGAATACAGTTGAATTAGGACTAGAAACCACTTTCATTGTGTCCAGGTTGATGTTGTGGATCAGAATAAGAATAAATATTGCTATATTTAGAGTAATGGCATTTTTATGATTGATGTATTATCATATGTATTTTGTAAATATATGTGCATAGTCAAGTCCAATGGGATCTCGACTGGCGACTTATGGTTTTAGGATGAGGATTTCATTATGAGACGTACAGTTGAAGGATTTTCAGAATCGGATAATATGATGACCAAAACTACCTCGAAATGCATGAAATTATCATCTTATGCATCGTCTCAGATTGGGATGAAATTTACACCATTGGGACTGGAAAAATGAGGTGATATACGGTGACAAGTTTTGTGGCGATCTGGTGTACCATGTGATCGTACGAGCTCAAAAAGTGCCATGATTTATTTGAAGAATCAAATAAAATTATTATATATATATCCACATTTCGCTAACATGATATTATCTTCCTCTCATTTCTTTCTCCTGCTCATTAGCAGGCACAATGGCCTCCTTTATGAAATTAAATCGAGTGATTCGGATCATATTAGGAGGCGAGATCAAATTCGTTGGACTCAGGGAGAGGAGAGCATCATATGGATACAAATGAGGGAAGGTGTGGCGAGGCTTGGCGTTGTCAATGTGCCTTGGCCATCGATTAGGGCTGGAAATCATCAGTGATAGAGGGGGCATTAAGCCAAATGGAGGGCATTGTTAAGTTCCTTTTGCAAAGTCGAGTTGATTGGGGTTCGTCGTGGGAGGTGCGATCGCCATTGGGGGGTCACGACACTTTCTAGGTCAAACAGTAATGAGCGGGTCATGATGTATAGTGGGTGGATGGACCTTGCATCGAATACGTCGTCGAGTTCGACTTTTCTTAAGGAGATGAATATAGGTGGTCCTCGTAGATTTCAGCAGCCGTATCTCGAGATAAGGGAAAGACGTGCATGGTGGAGTTGGGTTGCGTGTGCATGTGTTTTAGTGGGTGTTAAATTGAGGAAGATGAAGGATTTATAAATAATAAGGAAATTAGCTTGTTAATTATAATTAATTAATAAGTTAATTATTCAATTAATATTTAATTCATATCGCTTGCATAGGTCCAATCGAGAGCATTCACGTTGCACTCGCAGTGAGAATATCTATGACATGGTAGGGGCTTGGACTGGATGTAGACACTTGGGAGTTTATAATTCAGGTGAGCGGAATTATAATTCTAAACTTATATTTCGATATAAACCCCCACAATTATATGGATATTGAAAAATTACCATGGGAGGTAAAATAACGTGTAGATGTAATTATTCTCCTATTTGATTAGACTGGTTTGGGTAGATATTCAGGATAATTAATTAAGATCCCGTATTTATAATATTGTATTATATTCGTATTGGATAGAGTTGATATTAATTTATAACATGCTTATAAATTAATTAACCTCTAATTTGTAGTTATATTAGTGATAGAAATATTATTATATATTTCATTACTAATCAGATGTTAAAAAGTATGACTTTTACAAATAAGCTAGATGGCTTAAAATGATTTATAAGCTAGTTATGTATTTTATAAAATAATAACATGATTTATAAAATAATATAAGAGGAAATTTGTGCTTTTATTATAGAAAAGTTTTAGTGAATAATAGTAAGGTTTGATTATTTAAACAATCGAATTGTTTATTTAAGTATGTGTGTTTAAGCACGTTACTCGCATCTATTGTAGCCATAACAATTATCGTGTGCGCTAAGTTGCATGAGATGATATCGGGTAGAGTAATCACTTTGGTGAAGCTTGAAATGTAAGTATAAGTGTAAACGTGTGTGAATTGATGTGTATTGTGTGCGTTAGCACATAGATATTCATCTTCAATGAAGGAAGATGATGCAGTAGAGTATAGTTGGGTTTCCTAGTTGCACATCACATTTTGGTAGCAAAATGATCAGGAAAAGGATTCATGATGACACGAACATCCCTCCCGAACACTCGAAGGAATCATCACATAGACTCAACCACGGACACCAAACTTTAACCATGTGACGAAGACAACATGGCGATATGGTAAAGTGACTTAATAGAAAAGGCAGCGTAACAAAATGAGCGGAAATCGATGGTACTGACCGGTCCACCGGTCAGTTGCTTTGCCGAGTAATAGTCCTTAGATCTAGAGCATTTCGCTTTTGGACTTACCCGATTTCCTCCATATGACTTCGAGAAGACTTTTGGGCTACTCAGGAAAGTGGTTCTCTAGTCCGTACCTCTTGGTATCGGCCTTAGGTAGATGTTTTAATGAATGGTATTGATTTATATTTGTGATCATGCATCGTATTGGCCTTACATTAGTGGCCGTACACATTATTGGTCTTTTAGTAATGACCATACTTGTAGGTAGACAATAACAAGATATCGATCTTCGTTTTTGATGGATGTATTTGATTACATGATGTTATATTTGATGTGTGCATATATCTTTATGACATCGGTGTTCCTTTGTGGTCCTGATAGCATATTACATGAGACACGACCATCGTTCATTTTTTGATAGAGACGTATACAAGTCATTTGATAAATCCATGATGATTGAAAGGGTTAAATGATGACTATCATCTACAAGTGGACTAGATGTCACCAAAGCTCAATGTAGATGTATGGTGTGGTTTATGTAGGATGATGTCTACGAGTAGACTGGATGTCGCTAAAGCTCAATGTAGAGGGTATGGTGTGATTCACATAGATTTCAAGTAAATAGGGTAGGTCATAAATCAGTAAAGCTAGCTTCAGAGGGTACA
The DNA here is from genome assembly GCA_030765085.1 of Allium cepa. Classification (NCBI taxonomy): domain Eukaryota; kingdom Viridiplantae; phylum Streptophyta; class Magnoliopsida; order Asparagales; family Amaryllidaceae; genus Allium; species Allium cepa. The sequence continues at coordinate 617,450,945 of CM060941.1, forward strand.
ATGAGATCTACTTAAGACCCATCACTGAGGATGTGGCTTGGTGTCTAAGGTACATTTGAGCACTGACTCTATTTATTTTGGACCCTCGAAAGGAATCATAGAATCGCTATAGAAGTTGACTTCACCCATCAATAATTATGGGTATTGATGTGTATTCTTTGATTGTCTTTCATTGTTATGTTGTATGTGTTATTTTTTAGCTGTTTTTGTTGTTGCATTTATTATAATTATGTACTTCTCGATAGACTTATATTACGATCATCCTACTCTTGGATGTTGGCTTGTCTTTATCATAACATGTTGTTACGTTTATATTAGTTGCGTTGACTCGTTGATTACTAGAGAAGAGCAGGTTATGATATGATTTCCTATCTTTTTGATAGATTTACTTTACTTATTTGTACAGTAAGGATTATCCCTCAGCCACGTTGTGGAGAGGACCAACTCTACCTTAGTACTTCCTATTGATTTATATATAATTTTCATATACGGTATTTTGGGATAGTTCCCCTCACACCAGGCTTTATGTCTTACCCACATTTGACTTTGTCTTTTTATATCATGATAACTCTTGGGTACTTGATTTATATGGAGGTGATGTTGATAGTTCGTATATATATATTTGATATTTTAGTAGTACATGACAGATATGTATTTATATATGAAACTTAATGTACCATATATTTATTCAGGTTTCTGTTTGTATGGAGTTTGATGTATTCAGACTTTCTGTATTGATATTCATTTATTAGTTATTTTCGCTAGTGCGGTCCGTTATATACATTGTTATCATGTTCTGTTAATACAAATTCAGTATATTATATATTGTCATTCCAGAATGAGATCGTTTTGATGTGCCTTAGTATAATGTTTGTTTTAATTTTCTTACCCAATAATCTGTCTTTTGAGTATTTGAAAGTTGAACATTGTCATTGGGTGCTAATTTCAGGGTATTACGATGGGCGGATTGTTACATCCTATCTTTAACCCAACTAAAGGTGTAAATTAGTCTACTCTAGACTAGTTAAACCTACCAAGACTCATGTATTTGCTAAACCTAAGCTTGGATGCTAAATGAAACTCCCCACTATTCTTGATGACTAAAATTTGCGTTGAATGTTATCAAAAAACATTTACACACTAATCCTAGATATTAAAAATCGTGGGTCATTAGTTTAATAAATTAAAGCAAATTATCTTATACTTTCAATTTACCTCACAATAGTACTAGACATAAAATATTGCTTTAATAAAATAAAATGTACAAGAATCAATACAAAAAATAAAATAACAATAATTATCTATGTATCTAATTACATTAACCATTACTAGATTTACAGATACAAATATTACACGACAGAGACGTATTAAATAGTTAACTGTAGATGCAGCCTGCAATCAGTCTTCCTTTCTCCTTTTGCCCTTTTCACTGACAAACTTTAGTAATACATGAATATATAAAAGTAGAAGAAAAAAATGGTGTCAACTAGTTTGGACCAGGCCTGAAGCTACGCGCCTCATGCCAACCTAAAGAATTCAGTGGCTATTGCATAGTGAAAGACTGCCTATGTAACCATTTGAAATCATATCCACATAGTTCTATTTCAAACTTGGAACTACTCTTCACTAATAGTCACAAATGATAGCACAAGATAACAGTTATTATTAGCGCATGCACACAATAATATATGCAAATCTATCATATCAACCGCAGTACGATAATACAAAATAGGGAACAGTACTCCAATACACAAATACAACCAAAAATCATCCAATCCCCATTTCTAACAATGCTAAACAAAAATAATCGAACAAACATTAATGTTTAACACAAAAGCGAATACACAAATCCATAAGCAATTACAATCTGGCCACACAACAAGCAACAATGAAAACTTTTAGTGAGAACTGATAATCACATGTTGACAAATGGTAGCTTGTAACAATTATCTCTCTCTGTACGCATACACACACTCACATCTTGTAAATACCAATAAATAACAATTACCCACTCTACACATTAATCACATCCCTAAATATTAAACACAAAAAGTTATACCTCCACATATAGCAAATACATGTCCAAAGGCATCTCAAATAATGGTAAACATTTACTTACCCAATAAATGAACAATAATAGGTGGCAATACATCATTCATAATGTATTAGAACATTTCCACTAGTATTTATTCAGACATCACCAATTTATAGTGGGTTATAAATTATTTTACTACTATTTTCTGGCTCTAAAGTAATAATATTTTACTTCACATATCCAAAAGCCACTTTATAGCTATTTACCCCTAATAATAAAATTAATTCACTTTAAATACCTTAAAAAACATTACAATTTTCTCCAGTTACAAAAATATCTTCTACAGCATATTATATTTTTCCCAAATAGCAAATTTTCATGAAAACATCATTTTACATCACTTCATTCTTATCAACTCATAATAATAAAAACAATCATCCAAATTAGTTGTTTCAGAAACATATAATATTTTACTTTTAAAATACTCAAACACTATTTTTATCTATCTTAGAAGTAATGATATAAAAAATAGTTTGAAAATATCTTTTTATTATTTTAAACACCTTTATTTGCATTGAATAATAATAGCATTTCTCGATAATACTGTAAAATAAGTTATATTATTATTTACCAAAAATAGTAATAATACTCATTTAAATTTCTAAGCTCAATATTAATATTCATCTCAAACAATGTCAGTCTATCCTTAGGTTCTCTTGTATCTAATTATTTCTAAAAAACTTAAAAATAGTAATAGTTTATCAAAAATCATATCATTATTTATTAAACTCATCATTACTTTATAGACAAAAATACTTTCTCTAATTCGCTTTAAAATATATTCATTCATTATTATTTATGCATTTTCCCACAAATTCATTAAAATAACTTCA